>CP136895.1:12435000-13685000 GCA_034359265.1 Canna indica | reverse complement strand
ATTATACAAAAATTAAAAATCATTAATTTATCAGACTAGGTCTGACAAATCGTGTCGGGCCTAAGTTTTCGGTACAGCCCGAAAAAATTCGTGCCAGACCCGGCTCGAAATTTTTTTTGCTCGGTCCGGTCCGAAAAAATTCGTGCCCGGTCCGGCTCGAAAAAATTCGTGCCCTGCCTGACCCGAAAAAATTCGTGCACGGCCCGGCTCGGCCTGACCCAAAAAAATTCGTGCCTGGCCCAGCCCGGCTCGGCTTGGCTCGACCCGAAAAAAATTCGTGCCCGGCTCGGCCCAAAATTTTTTGCGCCTGGCCAGGCCCAAAAAAATTCGTGCCCTGCCCGGCCCGACCAAAAAAAATTCATGCACGGCCCGGCCCAGCTCTGCCTAACCCGAAAAAATTCGTGGCCGACCTGGTCCGAAAAAGTTCGTGCCCGACCTTGCCCGAAAAAGTTCGTGTCCGACTCGGCTCGAAAAAATTTATGCTCGGCCCGACCCTGCTCGAAAAAATTCGTGCACGGCCCGGCTCATCCCGGCCTGGTTTGGCCAGACCCGAAAAAATTTGTGTCCGGCCCGGCTCGAAAAAATTCGTGTTCGGCCCGATCCGAAAAAATTCGTGTTCGGCCCGATCCGAAAAAATTCGTGCACGGCCCGGCTCGGCCCGACTCGAAAAATTTCATGCTTGAACCGGCCCAAAAAAATTCGTGCCCGACCCCATCCGGAAAAATTCATGTCTGGCCCGGCCCGGCTCATCCCGATCTGAAAAAATTAGTGCCCGACCCGGCCCGAAAAAATTCGTGCTCGGCCCAAAAAAATTCGTAAGATGCAAATTACAAGTGTAATTGCAACTTTCATTTGCGGCCTACCAAATGCGTGCAAATAGAAGTTGCAACTCTACTTGCGGATAATTAAACGGTAGACTGCAAAATATATTTACGGATATTTACTGTTACATGCAAATAGATTTTATAGTATTTGCACTCACGGGCAATTAAACGCTCCCGGTGCAAGACAACTCAATAATGATTGAAATCTACAAAGAGAGATTTGCTAGAGATGAGCTTAGTTGGCATTGTCCTTATCGCACACCGATCTTGGTTGTCTTTACTACACAATGAGGAAATGCCAATCATGCATAGAGAGAAAATGTAAATAGATTAAGATTGAGAAATTTGAAAAAATCATAAAAAGTTTTTCATATTTGTGAAAATTATAAATATATTTCAATATTTAGAAAACCATGACTGCTTTGGCAAACTTCCCAAATTACCTCTTAATTTTCTTAACTCAACCATTTTATTAAAAAAATCGGTTTAGATTCTTATTTATTTATTTATTTATTGTTGAACAATTCAATATAAATCTGGTTCAATTATTCACTGTTAAACTAATTAAATTTGGCTTTTTGCATGAATAATTACACCAAATTTACATTGAATCGTTCAAGAAAAAAACTCAAAATTAATTTTTTAAATGAATCCACCAAGTTATGAAAATTAAGAGGTAAATAGAGGAGTTAGCCAAAATAGTTATGATTTTTCTAAATTGTAAAATATATTTATGATTTTCTCAAAAATAATTTTTTTAATGACTTTCCCAAATTTTAATGAAACAAAAGTATTTGAGTCTTTTTACATATCCATGTTATGAACAATTAACAAATGTCTTGTCATTTTATTTTCAAATAAAAAGAAATTGACAATTGATTCAATGCTTAGATATTTTTTTTTCCCGGTGCATAAATTATATTTACAAAACAAACACGACATAAATAGAGAGTTGTCTAATAGTAACCTTCCAGAATTTTTCCAACAGCAAATGTTTAACTTTAATTCTCAAACACCTTTTAATGAAAATATTACGTTGTGATCCGTTTTTCGGATAACTAATCCGTTTTGATCGTTACCGGTTTGCTTTTTGATGTCCCACTTCAGAAAAGACAAAACTGCTCTCCATAATTTCCATCTATTATGTAATACTACCAATTTATTTTTATTTATTTTATTTTACCGAAAAAGATTGCAATTCCTGCAATTTATTTCTTTCAAATGATAAATAACCATTTCTATATCATATTTATTGGTTTATCCTTTCTTTCAAAAGATAAACATTGGCATCTTCTCAATTATTTTATAGATGCCATCCTAATTAAATATCATATAATTTATTAACCTTTAATTATTCTAACCTCTCGAGGTGAAAAATTCAAACGCCGATTACCCCTAAAAATAGGATGACGGGAGAAGATAAAATTCCAACCAAAAAGATTATAATAATTCCAGCAAAAAAATAATATATAATGCCAAATTTCTCCTCCAATATAATTTATGCACTTCTCCCAAGTACTAAGAAAAGAATGTGCTGCACCGGGGGTATATATGTAATTATAGTGCGACTCCGTGTCCTTTAATGGCGAGCCCTCGACGAGGTAGCCACCACGCCGCCTTCTTCCCACGACTTTTTTTCTTTCACAGCTCCGATTTACCCCTTTCACCCCGTAAAATTCCCCGACCCCCCCTCGTTTCCCACCATCCAATTCCATGGCGGCCCTCTCGATTCCTCCCTCCTCTTCTCCTCCTCCTCATCTTCCACGGCCGACCCCGACCGCCGACCATGATTCCTCCTCCTCCTTTGCCCCTCCTCCCGTGGAGGAGGAGCCCCAGCCTCCGCAGCTGTCGCCGCCCCCGTCGATCGATCACGTGGAGGAAGAGCCTGACGCCGCCAATTCCTGCAGCGAAGATGGATTCTCCGCGGATTTGCCCTCCGCGGCGACCTCGTTCACTTCCGTCGACTTGGACTCCGCCGCCCCCCAGCCGCAGCCGCCGGTCTCGGCTGTATCGTCCCCGTTATCGCCGCCTAGGGTTTCGGCTGAGGGCGGCGCCACCACGCCGTCGCTGCTCCACCTGTCCTTCAATCAGGACCATGGTTGCTTTGCTGCCGGCACCGATAGGGGATTCCGGATCTATAATTGCGATCCCTTCCGCGAGATTTTTCGCCGGGACTTCGATGACGGGGGAATCGGCGTCGTTGAGATGCTGTTTCGGTGCAACATCCTTGCGCTCGTTGGTGGCGGACCGAACCCCAATTACCCGCCAAATAAGGTTATGATATGGGACGATCACCAGAGCCGGTGCATCGGTGAGCTCTCGTTCCGGTCGGAGGTCCGCGCTGTCCGGCTGCGAAGGGACAGGATCATCGTGGTGCTCGACCACAAGATATTCGTGTACAATTTCGCTGACTTGAAGTTGGTGCATCAGATTGAGACGGTGCCGAATCCCAAGGGGTTATGCGCCGTTTCTCAGCAGCAGGGGTCGCTCGTGCTCGTCTGCCCCGGTGGTCAGAAGGGGCAGGTCAGAGTGGAGCATTATGGTGCCAGAAGGACGAAGTTTATTATGGCACATGATTCAAGGATCGCTTGCTTCGCACTGTCACAGGACGGGCGTTTGATTGCAACAGCAAGCACCAAGGGCACGCTTATCAGGATATTCAGCACAGTCGATGGGACACTCCTTCAAGAAGTAAGACCTTTACGTTTGATCAAGTTTTCATTTATATGAATATTTTCTCGTTGTTATTATTATTTAACGTCATATACATAATCCCACTTTCTTTCTATACTTCCTTTCTATTGCAAATCAAAAACATTAGTCGGTAACTTTGAACAGAAAGAATATAATTTTTCGCAGGAAACATTTATCCATGTTAAGAACTCAGAAGCTCCCCATATCACATATGTTAAAAATGTCCCAACATAATAAATGTGTAGTCATCTTCAGAAAGTTATCAACTAAAATCTGAGATTTATTCTCAAGCTTATTGTTTTGTTGGCTTAAGTTCATTTAAAATACTGCTTATAGACTTTAAATTTAAAATTATGAGATTGCACCATATATGAGGATTTTAGATGCCTTATTAGGAGTTCAGCATCACTTAATAGAATGGGTTGCATATATTTGTTAATGGTGGGATTTAACAAAAGCCTAATAAGATAGTATCTGACATCCTGATTTTCTGCTTTTTGCCTTAACTTTGACATATCACTTTGTTGTTTATGGCAATACTTACATTATACTTTGTATATCTTTTCTTTGCCTTGAGTAAAGATGAAGAATTGTGCCAAATGATCTACCTAGTTATATGTGCTATTGCCATTTTCTTTTTAGGGCAAGCCTAACTTGTGGTCAAGGAAAATCCTAATATAGGGTCTAGAATCTTTATCTTGGTCCTTTTGCATTTGATAGCACCATATACCAGTACCCAGTCTGGAAATTTGTCTAGCTCAGGAGCATTCGAACCAGATAAAAGAAAATATATAAACTTCTACAAGTCTTGATGATGTATCTACTACCACTCATGATAAACTGTGTTGCTTCTTTGTCTTATGCTACTCTGTAGTGTGATATTTAAAATTCTTAATCACACAACCTTTGTCTTATGCATCAACGTTTTAAAAACTGTATGCAAAGTGCAAACATCATATGGTTGGTCCACTTCATAATGTATTTGCGATATTAAGGTGCATATCAGCATATGTAGATGCATAGACATAATATCTGAGAAATTTATATTATTAAAGAATCATAATATAAATAGTGTACGAGCTTAATCAACATAATCAAGCGACATAAATTATTATATGATGAGTAGATGGTATATCATGATATGATGTATTTGTATTCTTATAGGGCAGTTCAATATTAATGAAAATATAAACAAGTAGATATAGCAAAATATTTTGCATCCATGCAAAGTAAGTGTTTAACATTAAATTGAAAACATAAAAATATGGTTCTGATGGAAAAACTTCAATTTTTAGTCTGATTCAACCATAATAGATTTGATTAATATTCAATATCATACGCGAACCACATGCACTATGCAGTTCTACTACATATTGCAATTGCATATCTATTATGTGATGCAAGAATGGGCAGCATACTGTTTTGAAGCCTTGACAGGCATTATGCTGCATAGTTCTTTTATATAATATGCTTCTGTTGATCTTGATCTTTTGACAAATGGAGGAGAGAAGGAAGACGTTTCAGTTCTTGTTTCATGTCTAAGAACTCATAGGAACACCAGGTGTCTTGTTGTTGACAGGCAAGCAACTTTCTAGCCTCTCTAGGTCTTAAGGAAGACATGTCTTTATGCGAAATTTTCTTAAACCTGTCATTTACTTTATATTCTTTTCAGCACTCTCTATGCTTCATTCTACCTAACTCTGAATACAGCCCCTTCAACTGAACTGACAAAGGATATTTTATCTGTCATATTAATTGCTATAAGCTGTTGCATTTTTCCCCTTTCAATTTTGAAAAATAAATTGCTACTCAACCAATAAAATGTCTTCAACTCAGGAATAACCAACGATGCATCAAATAATGAGTGGTTTATGTTATGAAGGTTGATTGCATCTACTTAGTAAAATTGAATAAATTGCTACCTAACTTCCATATATGTTGCTTTTCCATGTAGATTTTGCAAGCATGAAACAACTCATGTTGTGAATAACTAAGTTTCCATTTTTTTTGCTTTAAGAACTTAAATTACAAATGATTACTTAGTAAAATTGGATATATTGATGGTTGTTCATAAAATCTATATAGCGTGACAAAATCATCAGTAGCAAAGTGAAGAGCATTCTCGTTAAGGCCTCGTTCCTAGGGAAAGTAATTTATCAAAATTCTAAACATCATGTTTGGAACATGAATTTGCAGGAAAGCTAAATCATAAAGCTGTTGGATTGAAATATTTTTGGACATAATATGAAAGTTACCTAGAAAGGTAATTTGTGAGGGAATAGAGAAAAGCTACAGCTAGAAAGTTAATAAGTCCCATCATCCGGGTGAATTTTGTAATTCCACTCTAGATGGAATTACACATCCTACCAAATCTTGTGGATGAATATCGTTTATGAAGATAAAATCCACTCATGGAGCTAGAGGAATTAAAATCTGCTCATATGGGTTAGTATGTGTAATAAATATTTGTCTAACTACATTCCAGTACTTGGACCAGGATGTTTTGGTCTTAACTGGTATGTAACAACCGCATTGAGCGGTCCTGTATTGACCAATACATGTTAGTGGATCTACCTGTACCTCCTGAAACACCTTCCAACTACAACCCAACAGCTATATTGGGGTTAATGTGGTCATTTTGCACCTCTTTGATCCTCTCCCTGTACCCATCACAACTCTATGACACGTATTCAACTCAAATTCTCTCTATTGTTCTAATTTTTTACCTCTCATAAACCCTTCAACTTTCTTAATGAACTCCTATCAATGTAACTTTTACTGGTGTACTGTGCATGCCCAATGGACCAATGCCTCACTTACCCATTGATATTGGTGGGAGTTGAGCTTTGAGAGGTTTTCTTTTAAAAAAACTGTATATGTGTACTCAATGTGTGTATCAGTGTATCATATATTCACTTGCCCCATTTAGAACTAACATGTTTCTTGTCTAAATATGTGAAGCAAGCCTTGTGGGCATGGACAGAGGTATTTGGACTGGTCCAAACTCACTCGGCATGGTCCAAACTGTGTCGTTTACTGTCAAGTATGGGTATCAAGATTGGACTGGTCTGAGCAAAATCTTTCCTCCAATTATTAGGAGGAAGTAGAGAGAAGCTTTCTCTTTCTCCTACATCCAAACAAGGGAAGAGAGCCCCTTATTCTTTTCTCTCCCTATTTTTCTTTCTAAACATAGAAGAATTAATGTCTTGCTTAGATCCAGAGGTTTTGTTGGAGTTTTAGATTTTGCCACAATGGATGCATGACATCATTTTTATTAGCATACTTGCAACCTCTTATCTTGGCTAAATATTTTTCTTTCTTTTTGAGGTTTATATATTGACCAAAAATAGCAAATTGTATCAAGCAAAGTTTTAGTACTACTCTGATGATGGTAGTTTGGTTTTAATAGCTTTTTGTAATGTTACCCCACATACTTCTCCATTCATTGAAAAAATGAAGATGAATACTTATTAGTACCATTATATGATCGCATACCTGTTATTATTTGAGTGAAATGGAATATTGGTGGCATATACTAAGAAACTACTGTTTGCAATGGTGGTAATAAGAGACCATCATATGAATCTGTAGCTTTAGAATTTCCATTTCACTCGTTTACTGGAGCACCATTCTAGCTTATTTTGTATTTGAATGTTTTTTATCCTTCTTGACTGAACAGGTAAGAAGAGGTGCTGATAGAGCAGAAATATATAGCTTGGCTTTCTCTTCAAATATGCAGTGGCTAGCAGTCTCTAGCGACAAGGGAACTGTTCACGTATTCAGCCTCAAGATTAATTTAGGGTTAACAGCAAATGACAAGCCTCGCCCTGCATTAGATCCAAATGTACCAACTACCAGCTCACATCTTTCTTTTATCAAAGGTTAGCTTCATTTACTTGATAATTGCATGTACTAGGTGTTTCATATCAGATTAGATATTTATAAGTTTATCCGTCAGAAAACAAAATTATTACCTAGTGGTTAAAAGATTTTTTTATTAGTAACAGTTTCCTGTTTAATATAACTTACATATATTTCCCTAAATTTGGGAGGTGGTTTGTTGTTATACACAAAATTAGATGTTTTTTTAAAGAATTTATCCGAAGAACTTTGCTGCATATTAGAAACACGTACACGTTAACAAGTTATGTAAGTTTCCAGCAAGTGTAGTTCAGTAGGACTGCTTTCTTTAGGTGGTGATATTGTAGTGCCAGCTTTAACATTAACCTATAACTTCAATAATGTATGCTTAAAGTAATGGAAGTTTCCAGAAGTTGGAGCAACTGGCTCCATCAACCCATCTCGTTGAAGAATAGATAACATGCTCCGTATCTTTGCTGTATTAGAATGAATGAATTCATTCTAAAATCTGCATATTTTCCTACTGTCTTTTTCACCATAAACCATGTAATGTATAGCTAACGATCATCCCCAACATTTCATCTGATTAACAAATCACAAAATAAAAACTACGTGGAAAAGAATATTATGGTCTTCATCTCCTGAATACTCTTCCTTGAAAGTTTGTTGGGGTGCTGTGTTTGATCATATGGTGTAATTTGTTAGTTTTGCTGGATGCATCCTATTGCCTATCTGACTTTCAACTCAATCATATGGGAATAGATATAAATAGTGAAGAAAACAGAGGGAAAATGATTATATTGTTTTAAAACATGAATGCAATGAAGCATAACCATGGGCTTAAGATGCGTAAACTGGTAAACATGGAGTCATTGAGTATATTGTGTATGGTAATTATATTGTTTTAAGCAAGTTTTCTTTTGTCTCATTGGATTGGTATGTTTAGCTCGTTACCTTCCTCTGTTCTTGAGTGTCCAAATCCAAAATCATATGGTAATTTCACTCCACAGCCCCATGACAAATTATTTTCTATAGTTCTCAACGTTTTTCAAGTCCATAATTTTGTCCAAAACTATTGTTATGCTCTTTTTTGTTATCTTTTCTAATTAGAGTACTATCATTTGTATTGAGTGATTCTAATAAAGCTTCTCTGAATCAAATTCACTCCCTATTTATTGCGTTTTGTTATATCTTCAAAACTCCATCTTCTTAACACTTATTTGTAAATTTGTTCTGAAATAGTAAATGCATACAATTACATAATTTGTTTGTGCCTGGTAAGCTTTTGTTCAATTAATTAACCCTTACTCAAAATGAATAAAAAATTGAGTTCGAGACAAGTGCTTATTTGGTGAGTGGAGATTATGTTCTAAAGAAATTTTAGTGAAATACCTGTTCTCTGAAGCTCTTTCTTTCTTTTAGGTGTGTTGCCAAAATATTTCAACTCAGAATGGTCTGTTGCGCAATTCCGTTTGCACGAAAATTCACAATACATTGTTGCTTTTGGTCACCAGAAGAATACTGTGGTCATTCTTGGTATGGATGGAAGGTATGCAGTTATTTTTTACTAACATTTTTTGCAATTACCATTTTCGACCTGCCATAAACGAATCCTCTGCCAGAGCTTTCTAAAATTCACAATACATATATCTGTAAACTGTTTTCCCACGTGAACTTGTTAATATGAGAGAAAAGTGGAAGTCAGTGTTCTTTTCTTTTAGCCTTTACTCTTTTGGTTTTTGATATGGCGTTTCTCCTTATTTTGTGCGTGCAGTTTCTTTCGATGCCAATTTGATCCCGTTGCAGGTGGGGAGATGACACAATTGGAATGCTACAACTTTCTAAAGCCGGACACTTTTTAGCAGCAGTGTGTCTTTCCTCCACGGCGTTCTTACTGTTATTTATTTCGTTATTTCTTTTTTTTCTCGTTGCTTGAAAAATTTAATCTGTATATATATCAAAATATTGGCTTGTAAATTTATGATCTTGAAGAAGATTAACTTATGTGAATACCCAATATGATAAGGCCGTTCATATCAGTCTTGTCTGAGATCATTCTCTTCAAGTTTCTCTAACAATTGCATGTAGTTGGTTCCTCAAAGAAAACTTGGGTTTTAAAAGTGGTGCCCATCTAGTAGATTTTGTTGCTTTTTTTTCCTATTATTTTCTTTTGCTGAATTATAAAAAATTGGACCTATTTTAGTTCTTAACTTTTAAGAAAAATAGAAAGTTCATGAAGTTTATAGTAATTTATATTTACTTTAGTCATCATGCTTAAACTTAGTTAGGTTAATGACGTTTATAATAACTTATAATAAGGTTTTTTTACGAAGATGTATATAAAACATACAGTTGCTCAAATAGGTGAAAATTTGAGTAAATTGTTAATTTGATGTTTAAAATCAAGTAAAATTTTGTTTTACTAACTCTTTTGAAGAAACTGTAGGATCGATCAGAGTTCATGTCGATTTTGTAGTTATATAGGTGAAGGTTAACGAGGGAGTAAATTTTTAGATAATCTTCAATTTTTATTAACTGATTTTATATCTAATAAAATAAAATAAAATATTTTATTATCAATAATATAATTAAATCTTATAAATATTCTATTATAATATTAGAAAAAAATTAGTTTTATAAACTAACTATTAATACTTTTATAAACTTCTGAACAAAATAATAATAATAAATAAATAAATAAATAATAGATGAGTATTTTGCCGAAGCACAATAAATGAGAACATGTTCTTTGTTTACGAAAAATTAGAATTCATTCTTTTTCTTCAACTTTCCAATATATTAACTATGAGATCAAATTAATAATTATATGGAGAAACTAATAATATTGATCAAAATTCAATGTATTGTTTAGTATGAACAAATTTACTCACTATTTAATATTAAATTACTATTGAAATTATCTAATAAAATTTAATATTATTTTCTATAATTAAATATATTTTTGCTAGTTTTAATGAATTAAATTTGATACTATTTTCATCAAATGTACTTTTAGAAAATTGACGAATTAGAAATTGAAATCACTTTTTCAAAAGTTTTATTTTATTAAAAATAAAAAAAATAATTTTTGCTAATCAAATAACACCTTAAGCATTTCACAGTCGGTCGTTGTAAAGAAATTCTCAACGTGATAAGAACTCCGTAGAAAATGAAAATATTGCTGCCAAAGTATAATGAAGAAGAATGAGAAATAAAATGCAGCAAATATAAACATATAAACATCTCACCATAGTATCATGGAAAAAAGGAGAGACAATATGATAGGGTGAAAACAAAGAAGCGTGGAATTTATTTACAAAGAATAAACATGAATTTGCAGACAAATTAAACTAGAATCATAATTGAAAATTTATTAATGATCTAACCATGAAAAAACAAGACCCAAAGGGAAGGATCATAAAGAAAATTACAAGTACAAAGCAAAGAAACAAAAAAAACTTACCAACAAGCGGGGGTGGACCAACACTACGGTCAAGGGGGTTACTGCTCCTGAAATTTTTTAAAATATTAAATATTAAATATAATTTAATATTTTTTAAAAAATATAAGGTAAATTTGCATTATTATTATTAATTTCAACATCTTTTATTAATGTATTTATGGTCCAGTGGTTAGATGTTTTGATTTTTTACTTATAGATCTTAGGCTCGAATTTCATCTCTTGTCTTTTATATTTATTATTTATTTTTTTTCGTAATGGCTAAATATAAAATTTAATTTTTTAATTAAAAAATTTCAAAAATTTCTCTATTAATTTCTCACTTAACTCCAAAATTTTCTTTATTAGTTTATAAGCTAAATTCAAAATTTTCTCCATTAATTTTTTACATCTAAAGCTCTCATGTTGGTTTAATTTATTTCTAATATTATTTTCTATGCTATTATCCATGCTCATAATATAAAGTTATGTAAACTTTTGCGTATGAATTATTCAATATATGATTGAATCATTAATTTTCTCATCAAGCATCTAAGAAAATGAATAAAAATTATGTTATATTTCATCTTGATTGTGAAATTTATTTAATTGAGAATCCAAATCTAAAATATATTTATATTAATTATATAATACATCTTCACGGTGTCAAGTTAGTTTTTACTTCTAATGTAATATTAAGTACTATTAATGCAACAAAGAATAATTATTTTTCTGTATGTATATGTAATTTTGTTAATCTCTTACTAATTTTTTAATTTTCTTCATATAACTTCATAAAGTTGGCACTCGATATGAGTAATGCGACGACCGCATCATAGTAGAGCTTGCTTTGAAAAATTTAGATGAAAGAATTTTCACAAGAAAATTAATTATTTTTAATTTAAATATTTTAGTAATATTTTCAAAATATAAAAATAGAAAAAAAAGTACTATTATAAGTTGCGATTTTAATTAAAATTTTTAAAAATGAAAAATTAAAATAATATTTATTAATTTTTTATATCCTAAATTGAGCTCTTCTCATTGAAATTTCTGCGTCCGCAACTGCGGGCAACGAAATATAATTTAATCTACGAGTGCTCCAACTTTACCATCCTACATATCTACATTGGATTCATGCCTTGAATCGCCAAAACTAAAAGCAGACATCAAAAGATTAGGATATCAATAAGAAGTTTGAGAACAATTTAGAATAATTGTTTGTGAATTCAAACATAAGCTATATGCCTTAAATAATAGAGATGCATGGCTTATTTTCTAAAAACATATTGCAAAAGTTGAATTAATTTTGAAATAATCAAACAAAATGCCCAGAGGAAAATTCGATATAGTCTCTCTTCTAAAAATATGCACCGACTTGATCATAAATATCGAGCATGAAACTATTTGAATTTAGCTTGGCTCATGAGAAAAATAAACCGTAGATCTCCTCTTTTAACCTTCCAACCATATCTAACACATAATTGTTTTAGACCTATGTGAATCGTGAATTTTTGTTTGGCTCACGATTGATTCGTCTTAGTATTTAGGTTTTTTTTGAAGATAATGTGAGGTAGGTTACTGCCACACAGAAGATATCATTTCAAGAATTTTGAAATGTACAAAACTAAGGTAAAATCTCCTATCGTAATAACCCCCTAGTTAGGATTACCTAATGCAATCTCCCAAAAATTCCTAGCTAACCTAACACAAGTATCTAGAGAGAAGACAACACCTCTAAAAATGCCACAATTTTTTACAAACCAAATGTTCCAACACCAAATAACAGAAGCAAGTTTAAGATCCGATCTCCACTTTTCCTGCCCCTGGAAGAAATGGGGGACCAACGGTTGGCTGAATTCCGCAACCAGCAAGGAAGGAGGCAACTTCTACAGGCAGACTGCTCATAGAAAATCTATCAATGAGTGAATATGGACTTTAAGCGACTGAACATAAATAGAAAATGAATGGATATGAACATGGATATATTCATTCTTTTTCTATCCATGTTCAGTCGCTTAAAGTCCATGTCAGGCTGCCCATATAAGTTTTTTCCCCAAGATATGAGGATGCATTTGCAATCTCTAAACAGGTGATCCAATGACTCCAGTAGCCTCAGCAAAAGTTGCAAAGTAGGCCATCAATATGAATCCCATGTCTAACCAACCTATCATTAGTGTTTAACCTTCCACGAATCAATAACCACGTATGAATCCTCATCTTAAGTGGGGCTCGAACTCTCCATACCCACTCAATGTCTGCTTTGGAGATCTCCCTCTCCATCAAGAGACAGTAAGTCGAAGACGTCGAAAAACATCCGGATGTTGATATCTGCTATCTACCTTCATCACTAGCCCCCGAAAGTGACACATCATTCAAGAACTCCCTAAGTTGTTCCACCCTATTTTCATCAACACTACCATTCCAACGCAGTCGCCATCGGCTTTGTATTTAGGTTTAATATATTGTTTCACTAAAATAGAATATTGTTCAATATTTTATTTTTCTAAAACAGAGTACGAAGGAATTTAATTTTAGTTTTGATAAATTGTTGGAGTTACAAAGGACACTGGCACCACAGCTTGCTGAGGACTCTGTACTCCACAGTCAAAGAGATCATTTCACTTCAGTGTACCGCTCTCTCTACCTCTCTCACATCAAAAGAAGTGGAGTCACTTCGCAGCTGATCTCGAGCTCACCTGTTGAGTTAAACTTAACATGAGTAAGATTTCGAAGTTACTGCAGAGTACAAGTATGATTAGACCCAACAACTTAGCTGCTTTGAAGGTCACATGCTGCAGGGATATTCCACCAGCTTTACCCGTCTTCAGAGAAGACTGCATAAAATGAGCTCTCTTGCAGTTGCAGGGAAGAAGAATTAATGCAAGATTTATTTCTTTTGCATTTTTGATTTCCAGTCCACAGCAGCAGTGAAGATAAAGTCTTTTGGCCAGAAAAGCTATTCAAACACCATTGGCCTTTTGGCCTTTTCCAGAAAGAATTTGCTCACTTTTTTTTTGTCTTAAATAGCTGATGGTTAAGGCTGATGCCACCCACTGAATCTGAATGCAGGACTCAGAGAAGAACAGTGATAGCTTGTTGCAGTAAATTTCTTGGGATAATTTCTCTCCACTAGCAAGCTGGAATTTAAGTTAATTATGAAGTTTCTTTTGGCAACATTCATTTATGTCTTTGCTAGCTGATGGACTAAAAGTTGTAATTGTTGTAGTCATCACCTGCCGACATAATACTTCATCCATTACGGAATTTGGTGAAGAAGACAATTCAGTTGATTAAGGAGAGATCCCCGGATGATCTATTTTTTTTGGAGCAGAAGAATATGAGGCAATGCATCATATCAATTTATAGTGATTGATTGACTTTGACAAGGAAATAAAATGTGTTCAGATATAATTTTCAAAAAATTAGCATCAAATTCATGAAGGGTAATTTATGGAAGCAGACTCCCTTTTGGATCTTTTGTCCCTCCTCATCTCACCTTGCTTATGGGAGCATAGAGACTACCTGAGCAGCTGAGCTTGAAACTCGAAACAAGAGTCCTATAATACTAAGCCAAAATTAGATTCTTTTTGGGGTTGAATTAGCCTTTTAAGCTATCCATGTTTAAGAATGTCAACGGGTGAGGCGGGGGCGAGTAGGGGGGGGGTGCCTCCCCGCTGCATGTCTTGCGAAAGATATATGATACTCATATCCGTTTAATTTCTCACGGGTATTAAAAATGAGTACTCGTCACGGGAGGACGGATCCCCACGGATATTCGCGGATATTCATGACATTTTGAAAATAATAAATTACAACATTTTATTAATTCAAACTCACAATGATAAAATAAATGTCAACAATAACATAAGTTCTAAGAAAAAAAAAGAAATTTGAGATTTTCTAATTTATGTATATAAGTGTAGTTTTGTAATTATACTTATATTCACGGGTAGTAAGTACCCACGGATACGAATACTATAATATTCGTACCCGTCCCATATAATAAACGTGTAAAGAATTTATCCACGACATCCCCGCGGATAAAATATTAGTCCCAATACTCATCATAAACGGATAAATATCCGCGAATACCCACTTAACTAGGTATTATCGCCTATCCATGTTCTTGTTATGTTATTAATCACTACGAAATATGCAGCAAAAATAAATAGATAGACAATATTTTGGGCAAGGTAATATAAAAGCTGTGCAAAACATAGGAAGCATAATTTTCTTCTCATCGAAGGAATAGCCTTCAATCTGTAAATTGACACTTTTATTTTTTGGTCATTACTTTTCTTTATTTTTCTCTTGTCTTTTTCTTTTAGGGTGAAAAGAGAAAGAAAACTCTCAGCCGCATGCAGCCCTCTCATGTGTACATCCACGTGAGGCCAGCAATCTACAATGCCTGCCTTGTCCTCATCCTCATGCCTGCAAGTCTGCAACTGCAATATAATATATCAGATAGATGGTGCTAAATAATAAATTTACCAATTTAGTGTTAAAGCACACTTTCTAACTAGCTTTTCTTATTACGAACTCACTGGATTGGTCACAAAATTTGATGGCAGATCATGTGATGGAGATACTTCAGTGAATCAAACAATTCATTTCCAATTCCAAGATTTCATCTTTGATATATGAATATGGAGTTTTGGTTCGTACATGACCATTGCAGTAATGGAATTGTCCTCCAGGTGCAGCAAAATTCATGTTGCTCTAATTAGTTCGGAAACTTAAACATCAAGAAAAGGGTTTAAGTTAATTTTTGCCATGGAATTTTTAGAAATAAAGGGAAAATACTCTTAAATATTTTTTTTAATAGATTTTTATCATTAAACAAATGAAAATTATTGAAAAATGCACTTATTTTAGACGGAATGTCCAGCCGGCAAACGACACTAACGACGTCCAATCACAAGCTGAACGTAGGACGTCATAGCCCCTAAAGTAGGGTAACAAGGCAAGAATAATACTTCCATAACCCTCATTGCCGAGGCACAACTCCTCCTACATAGTCTTAACACAATCGGTTGCTAAAAGTAGGAGGTTTTGTCACTATAAATTAGAGGCAATTAACTTTTTTCATTTGTAATACACTTTGTCGGCTTGTGATTGGACGTCGTTAGTGTCGTTTGTCAGCTGGGTATTCCGTCCAAAATACGAGCATTTTCAACAATTTTCGTTTGTCTAAAGGTAAAAATCGATCAAAAAAAAGATTAGGAATATTTTTACCCCATTTCCAATAGTTCCAAGGCAAAAATCGCTATCCTTTTTATTATTTATTGCTGATCGAGAAAGTGTCATCTGGCGTCCTACGTGTTAGCTTGTGATTGGATGCTAGGGATAAGCATTGGGCAGGCCGAGTCAATACCCGACCCGACCCGATTTTTTAATCGGGGCCCGACCCGAATAACCCGAAAAATCGGGCCCTGACCCGATTAATCCGAATTCGATTTAGAAAAATAAAATTCATCTTGAAAATGGTGATAAAAAGGGTGGAGAATTGTCTTAAAATTACAACTCTAATAGGACTTGAACTCAAGACCTTCTAAAAATGGTGATATTTTTACCCTATTTCCAATAGTTCTAGGGCAAAAATCGCTATCCTTTTTATTATTTATTGCTGACCGAGAAAGTGTCATCTAGCGTTCTACGTGTCAGCTTGTGATTGAACGCTAGGGCTGAGCATCGGGTGGGTCGGGTCAACCAAAACCCGACTCGATCGGGTATTAACCCGAAAATTTCAAGAATTTTATACCCGAGCCGACCCGATTTTTTAATCGGGGCCCGACCCGAATAACCCGAAAAATCGGGCCCCGACCTGATTAACCCGAATAATCCGAATAATCCGAATTCGGTTTAGAAAAATAAAAAAATAATAAAATTCATCTTGAAAATGGTGATAAAAAAGGTGAAGAATTGTCTTAAAATTACAACTCTAATAGGACTTAAACTCAAAACCTCCTAAACTTTATCTCCAACCTTCTAACCACAAAATCAACATCATCTTTTATCAATATATGTAACATAAGTATGCATTTAACTTCAAATCGGGTCGGGTCTACCCGACCCGAAATAGTAAATGAAAATTTTAAAAATGTAATCCGACCCGACCAGATATACCTGAATAACCCGACCCAAAATAAATTTTCGGATTGATAAATTTTCGGATCGATTTTTTTGGATTTTTCGGGTCAGATCGGGTTTTTCTGTGCCCTATTGGACGCTGCTAGTGTCGTTTGCCAACTCGGTATTTCATCCAAAATAAGAGTATTTTTTTAATAATTTCCGTTTGTCTAAGAGTAAAAATTGATCAAAATAAAGTTTAAAGCTATTTTTATCCTATTTTCAAGAGTTAAAGGGCAAAAATGGCTCTTAAGCCTCAAGAAAATGCCTGTAGCAGTATTTATTTAAGCGTCCTGATAGTGGTTATGGTTGGCCAATCCACATCTTTAACGTAACCTTCAATGCCATTAAAAGCAATGGCTTCATACAATAATGATATTTAATGGAGTTCTGACCCATCCCCAACCTGAAACTGATGAGAACACACCCCCAGCTAATGGTTTTCTCCCTGTCTCTCTTCTATATAACCACTGTGTGCCTCTACACATTCTTTTTACTCTTTCCCTGTCTTTGAATCTCTCGTTCTCAATCTTCCTCTGGACTTTATAATTCTTATCGTTCTCCATGGCATCAGGAGAAGAACCTGCAGAATCTCTCAAGTGCAAGGTTGTAATCTAATCGAACTCCCTGTTCATTTGTTTTATGAGAGCTTTAGCTCTGATTTATGCTAAACTGCTTTGTGTTCGCAGACCTGGGTGTTGAAAGTTTCAATCCACTGTGAAGGATGCAAGAAGAAGGTGAAGAGAATTCTTAGGAGCATTCCAGGTACTTGACATGGAAATTTGTACAGTGAACTGAATCGAAAGCAGTCGTGTTTGCTCTTTGCTTTCTTACAATTTATCGTGCCCTGTCTTTTTATCTGTAGGTGTTTATGATTGCGAGATTGACGCAAAGCAGCACAAGGTGTCGGTGAAGGCCAGCGTCGACTCTGAAACGCTCATCAGGAAGCTAGGGAAGTCCGGTAAGCACGCTGCGCTGTGGCCGGAGAAGAAGCCCAGCAATCCGAACCCTCAAAATGTCGACGCCAGCAGTGAGAAGGAGAATAAAGAATCTTCTACACCCAAAGAAGCATCGGAGAACTCTGAGAATAATGGAAGCCCCCCCGAGAGTAACCCAGCTGCTGCAGCCGGCACCGCCGCCCCTGCTCAAGCTTCGGACGCTGACAAACCCGACGACGTTAAAGCCAAATCCCCAACGGAGCCGCAAAAGCCCGATACCAAAACCGAAGACGGCAACGCAAGTGTGCCTCAAAGTTCTGATGCGAAAAACGCCGATGCCTCTCTCTCCCAGCAGCCCGAGAAGCCGGCCGCCGCTGCAGCCGCCAAGGCTGACAGCAACGAGAAAGCTCCCGCCGGCGGCGAAGCCGCCAGTGGCAACGGCGGCGGTAAGAAGAAGGGCAGCAAGGTACCAAAAGAGAGCTCCGTGGAAAATGATATCAAGTCAGATTCTGGCACAACCAAGACTCCATCACCGCCAGCTCCGCCACAGTACATGTACTCTTACGACCCGGCATACGCGCCGCCACCGCCGCCGGCGTATGTCATGAGCTACAACGTGGCGCAACCGAGCATCAGCCACTCCCACTACGCGTCGCCAATGCCGCCGGCCGCGCAAGGCTACTCTTACATGCCGTATCCTCCGCCGCCGGAGTTCTACTACGGATCGATGGACCCGAGCTTGTCTTCGACGCAGCCGTCGCCGCACGACATGTTCAGCGATGAGAACCCCAACGCATGCAATCTTATGTGATCGGCGCCGTCGGTGGGCGGCTGGAATCTTCGAGCCTGTGCAGTATCTTTCCTTAAATTAGTCAGTGTATGAATTTTCCTGTAGAATCTTCAGTTGTATGAACTTATACTACGCGTATGAGTGAAATGCTCTCTTGTGATACTGCAGAATCTGATGAAATTATAGTTGAAGTAAATAACTACAGTAAAAACCACTAATCAAATCGATACAAAATAAACAACAGCGACCAAATTGATAAGAAAACCAAGTCCAGTCTTCTTCTCTCCCATAGGAGAGTAAAAAATCTAAAGAGTAGCTCTTGCCATGTGAGCTTTGGTTGTCTGCAGGAATTAATGGTGACAAAATGTAGTGGTTCAAGAAGTGTATATTCTCTGAAAAAATCATTAAAAAAATATGAGGATAAACACTATAATTTCAGGATGCAAAAGTATGACCTCGTGTCTTGTGCTCTCTCTCACTCTCTTGTTTCAAGGATTAGAGTGCAGGATCAGGAAGCAAACTCCTTGTTTATTAGAGAATGTCTGCAGCAGACAGGGGAGTATGACCTAATTTTGTCAGACAGAGCTGACCTTTTCTGGCTAGAGTTTGACCAGTTTGGAAGGTAGTGTTAGTGCTGCGACTTGAGTTGCTGTTCGCCATGGCAACTTCTCCTCCAATGCCAAGTAGAAGCAGAGTAGGTGGAATATTGTAGGACACTTCCTCTGGAGGTGGATACCTACAAGTAGGCAGTATTCCTGGTTGTTGTTGGCATTTTGCAGCACTGAGCTGCTGCTTTGCAATTTGCATGTACTTCTACAGATGCTGACAGTTTAAACTACATCAATTCAATGAGGAACAAGATAACAAGTGTGGATCTCAAGTAAACTGATGAGATGACATAATGTAATTATGTATAATGATGATTTAATCTTGAGTTCTCATAATATGATCTGATCCACTGTGATGAACAAACCACTAATTTAGTAAAATCTGAATCACAAGAAACAAAACAAAATAAAATAACTAGCTGAACAGGTGACTAACTACCTGAGCTCTAGCTACAAGGTTTACTTTAATGGGATAACTTGTTAATTTAATATGCTAAGATTACTGATCTCAAATATTTAAGCCTAAATCCTGATGAACTAATATAATTAGCTATGAATTTATGACTTGGGGCTAAATGGTGTTGTGTGTTGCATGAATTAGGCTTGAACTTATTAAACATTAACTTATCATGCATTATAAAGGACTAGATCCATTATATAATTTGTAATAATTTGTTTTTTTTCAATTATTTAAATCTATCTACCTACTATATGAAGACACTCAACCTTGTCCAAACTAATAATTATATTTGGAGAATGATGTGGCTGGTGCCCACAATATCTCTTAAAACTATGCTTAATGCAACAAGTAGTATCAATCATCTTCACACGGGACATGGAATTCATCAGAGATTTCAATTATTGCATATACAAGAAGGATAATGCCATTGGTATCTATATATTTTTATATCATTACGAAGGCCATTGCTTAATACACCCACTTGCAGTAAGAGAAGGAGTTTTTGAAGTACTTCTCCTGCCCAATTAGTTAAATTACCTTAGAAAACTTTACATTGTTCAATTGATGAGAGCAAACTTACTTTTTCAACATGCCGAAGTCTATTTACATTTTACTCTACCAAACATGAATATATGGGACAAGGAAGCAGAAGAAGAAAAGAAAGAAACTGAAGGGCAGCAAACTTAGATCAATTGCCAAGCTAATAAATGGTATTTAATTGGATATTATTTTTATAGAAAAGAAAGCAAAGTAGGCAAACAAGTAAGCAGTGAGAGGGATTTATCTCATGCTTTTAGAAAAAGAGAGCAAGAGGAACACTTTCAAGAAGACATTTGCTGGGCCACCATGAGTGATTATGTTAAAGAGATTGGCAAAGGTGTCTTAATTGAGAAGCAATCTTTGAGGGCTTACATAGAGATTTGTTTTGACAGCTGTATTTCTCAAGGGCCACTTCTTCATAGTTCATATCACATATGAACATCAACTCTATGATGCTTTCTTGCACTCATTGCTCAAATATGTCTTGTCTGCTAAACCTGGTGTATGGGTGCTGCATTTGTCTCTTTTTTGGACTATTTCTCAATTTGTGAAGGAAAATTGGTTGTTTTTTCTAGTTATGTATCGTTCAAATTTTATCGGATATGTCTTTGGAGAAACTAGTCGTTGTTGTTTCTTTTGTGGCTATTGCCAAAATTGTAAGTTTAGATGATAGCACAAGAAATTAAGTTAGTTGATTAGTGATGGCTAAAGAAGCCGTTGTAATCTATGACAGATACGTGATAGACAACGTTTGTTATCACATATAAGTCACTCAAAATATCTTATGCAGTAGCTTAGCGACGACCAATGCATCTACGATGGTGTTGTGATGACACTTAAGTTGTCGCAAATAATATTCATTTGTGATGGTATTATGATGGCATTTAAGTTGTCGCATATATATGTTAAATTTGATTTAGCCTGTGAATTGTGACCGCCTTCTCCCCCATCTCATTTTTGTTGTTGCCGCCGCCATTGCTATTGTAACATCCTCGCCATCAACATAAAGAAATAATTTGTCTACTATTTATTTTAATTTGATTTAACCTAATCGAAATCCTACATTTTAGGGCTTTAATGGGTTAATTTTGTTGTAGCCAGTAACAACCATTAGAACACAAAGAATAGAATCAAAGTAGATTAACAAATTTTTCATTTTGTAAGCAGTTTCCCATTAAGACTTGTAACTTGTTATGATAGATATCCTGTCAACGGATATAAATTTTACATACTTGAACATTTATGAAAAAGACTATGAACACAAGGATATACGTTAAAGGGACAACTTGTATTGATTGTAATATATTGATTTTTAATGACATAGTGGATGAAGTATTAGAATTGCACTTTTTTGTATACAAAACAATTGCAATTTTTAAATGTCATTGGCTCAATACTTCCAATTAGTGTATGAAGGTTTATCTTAAGTATTAGCTTATCCAAACGAACTACAAATCAAAATTGGCTTCAAATGTGCCATTTATTTTGAAACCACAAGCCCAATAAGTATATGACACAATATTTGTCACAATTAAAAGGTAGAGTGGATTGGCTTGACGTTTATAAGACTAGAGCAATAAGACAAATTGATCCAACATGTGAACAGAACGACACCACACACAATTGCAACTGACTTCTACAAAAAGAGGACTGATCTTCCCTTAATAGACCAAGTATAAGACCAATGCTCAAAGATGAGAACCAAAACGAGAACAATGATGATAATCCTCAATTGGGAGTACAATACAAACAAGATGAATAAGTTGAGGACAATAACAAAGTAAAGAAGCAGATAATGGTGATTAAGAAGATTATTTCAATGATGACTAGTACTTATAAAGCTAAAGAAGCTAATTATTACTCGGATGATGTCGGCAATGATGATACCTCTTAAAGTAATATGTATATATTTAGATAATTTATGCATAATATTTAACTTAATTATTCATTTAACTTATTTATTATGATGTCTTGTAGATATTATACCTAGAAGGTCGACGATGGTTTCCTCTTGCCACCAGATCCTCATCTTCTTCATCTACTTGTGATACTATATATGGCCACTATCACCACCTCTTCTTCTACTACTATCACCACCTCTACCGTTCTTATTGTGCCCCCTCCCCTTGTTGCCCCTCTCGTTGCCCTTGCCGCTGCCTAACGACGGATCCATAGTGAGGGCAGTGGGGGCAGTGGCCCCCACTGAAATTTTATCATACCACTACAATACAATTAATTGGCCTCATGAAATGTTTATTCACAGCAAATGCCTACATTGAAGTAAAGCCCCCATGAAATATTTTTTTAATTAACAATGTAAAAATGTATTGAATCAAATATTTCTTAAAAGGAATGTTTAATTTTAGCATCCAAATAATTTTATGTCAATGATTTAGTATTTTTCTTTTTGTGCCTGATTTAATTTATGCGGGTCAAATCTTATTTTTTATTTAATAGAATCTATAATTATGTCATCTTGTAAATCCATACAATATGAAATTAACATCATAGCTATGACATTCACAAGAGATTCCGGAGGATATAAATTCTTTCAAAACGTCAAATGTAAATGATGTGAATTTTCCACGATGATGCTTTAAGTGTGATTATGTTTAATTATGTTTAATTATGATATGGTTTAATTATGTTTTTGGTCCTCCAAAATATTATGGTTTTTTCGTTTGGTCCATCTTTTTAAAAAAATTTCGTTTAGTCCCTCAAAAATTATTTTCGTTTCTGTTTGGTCGCTTCGTTAACTTTTCGTTAACTTTTGATGTTAAGTGCCAACATGGAATGATGACATGGACTAAATATGGAGCAAACGGAAAAGAATAAGATATTTTAAGGAACTAGATGAAATGATGGCATGGGGGTTCTTGATATATATTCTTGGTCTTAAATGTTGGTTCTTGATTAAAGATGGTTGTGATGCTTGTTAATCTTGTCTAATAAATATGATTTTATGAGATTTATCTTAATGATTATAAATCTGATGTGATGGTAAATTAGAGATTCATATTATGTGAATTTTCGGATTTATTTCCTTATTATGCTGAAAACTTCATGCTGAGTTGGTGAATCAGGACTGATTTTGAGATCTTGTTTATGATGTGCATAGTTTACTGAACATAGCCATGTAACCTATCATTTTGACCAGAAAACATAGTCTGGATCCAAAGGACACACTCCGAAAACCATATTCGGGTTAGATACACCAGTTTGGGGCTCAACAGTAAACTGAGAATAAAACCCTAATTTTGGTGATGATAAATTTTAATTGCATAATTAAAATGCAAGGTGCAGCATAATCTGTTATGAACTAACAAATAAATATTATGCATAAAATAAAATCTCACGGGTTTATAACATTACGGGTTTAGGAGTTGGGATCGGGCATTGGGTGCCGTGGAGTTTTCCCAATAGAGACATTCCTAAGACACCGTAGGAGACACTTGACTTAGGTCATGTTATGCCATATCTTATTGAATGGCGGAGAGGCTCGGTTAGGAGCTGAATTGCGGGCTAGGCCCGGAAGGTTGGATGGCTAATTCCCAACCTGTGGAACAAGTTCGGATAGGCAAATCCCGATTGTTCCTGCGTATCTTGTGGAACAAGTTCGGACGGGCAAATCCCGATTGTTCTCAAGATTCTATATTTAAAGGAATAAGTTCGAATGGGCGAATCCCGATTATTTCTACGTTATCTTTTTGGAACAAGTTCAGATGGTCAAATCTCGATTGTTCTTGTGTTATCTCGTGGAACAAGTTCGGACGGGCAAATCCCGATTATTCTCGAGTTTTTCTCAAGGAATAAGTTCGGACAGAATCTCGATTATTCCTGTGATATCTTAAAGGGGCAAGTTCGGACGAGTGAATCCCGATTGTTCTTTCGCGTCTCGTGGAGCAAGTTCGGATGGGTCAATCCCGATTGCTCACGAGTTTCTTTATATTAGGGTAAATTCGGATGGGCTAATCCCGATTATCCTAGTATATTTTGTTGCCTTATGGCATGGTAGGCTTAAGCTTGCTGTTCTTCACCGTTTGGGGTGTTGCATGCCTTTGGGCATGTGTGGCTAGATGGTCGGTTAGCTAGTCACACCCTTATGACTTTTCCTGCTTGAGATAGATGTTTCATCTCTATGCTTGTTATCTGTGTTTGGTTTTCTCATGGGGGTTGGTAGAACCGCTCACTGAGTTCTTTTGAACTCACCTATTGTCGTTTGTTTTTGTTTTGCAGAGCCTGACCGGTGAGGTGGGCTGGAGCACTTGGCGCGGCTGGAGGGCAGAAGAGCTACATTGATCTCATAGCAGTCCTAGTTAGGGGTCGTAGTCGAGTATGTAGTAGTTTTGTCATGCACTTGTGATTTGGTGTTGGAGTTGTAGTCCCGTGGGGACATTCATGTCTTTTATTCAGTTTTTATTTGTTAAAATGAACGGTTGAACTTGATTTATTATTTCTGCACTTGAACTTTTTACTAAAAACTTTATTGTTTAATGAAATCTGTTTTTGTTTCTCTTTACAATAAAAACTGTTGTTTCTTTCCGCTATCTTTTATGAGTTGGCATGTGTATGAGTTAGACTGTGGGGTATAGGCATATATACCCTGGCTGGTCACGTGACCCTGAGTTTGGAGCGTGACATTATGGAATGAGTTTGAGGTATATATTTTGATATTAGTTTCTTTTATTATTATTATAATATATATATATATATATATATATACTAACATGATTATTTCTTTTGTAGATGCTACACTTGACAAGGGGATCAATGACTATTTATCAAGAATGCATGCAAATCTATCTCTCGAGCTCGATATAATTGGTTAGTTGAACATATCAGGTCTCCAACATTGAGGAGGGTTGGACCCACCCATATATCCCAAACAAAAGTTTGGCTTCAAATACTAGATTTCAATGGTAAGATGGGATTAGCTTGTTTGTCGTTGGTCCACTATTGAGTTGCAATAGACCTCCAAAACTACATTGCATAATCACATGTCTAGGGGCGAGCACTTGGTAGTCTGCCAAATAGGTGGTGGGTCGGTCCCATTCGTCGTCCACAAGAGACATATTGTTACAACCCGCTTGATGGGATAACTAACTCATCAATTTCATAGGCCAACCTATTGGCCCAATTAAAATGCTTAAGCTGAAGTTGATAGTAGCACACCCATTAAGCCTTATAAGCCAACACCACATCCAACATACTCCCGATGTGGGACTAAATCGGGGTATTACAATCTCCCCCACTTATGTCTTGACGTCCTCGTCAAGACTCAACTTGAGTCTAACATATAGCCCAAAATCACACCTAAGTCGGCGGCATGTTAGGCCTAGCCTAGTAGCGGCTCCACCCCATCACCTGGGCAGCCCTTTCTCACATAGGCTCCCTCACCATGCCTAGGACTAGGTCTTGCTCTGATACCATTTTGTTACAACTCTCTTGATAGGATAGCTAACCCATCAACTTCATAGGTCAACCTATTGGCCTAATTAGAATGCTCAAGCTGAATTTGATAGTAGCACACCCATCAAGCCTTATAAGCCAACACCACATCCAACATACTCCCGATGTGGGACTAAACCGATGTATTACACATATAGTAAATATTGCATTATTGCAATTTAAGTGATTGTTTAATAAACTTCTTTTATTATAACAAGCTTATATGTTTACCAAGGTCGATGAGGATGAGACAATCCACCAGCCGACTTTCGTGGAGGTGTTCGAGAAGATACACCATTGGCAACACGACGTCAAAGACTACACTGAGGGAAAGGTGTCATTGTAAGTTTATAATCTATATAAATTATATTTGCCTATATAACTTGATTAATATATAACATCTCGATGCTTGGTTCGGATGAGTCCTCCTCGTCAACACAATATGTCGATTTGTCCCATTGGTAGACCTAGAACCTCCAACCACTGCTGCCACCATCTTCTCCAAGTTTTTTTTTTAATTTATAAATGTTCTATTTTGAGATTTTTGATGTATGTATAATTTAATTTAAGGTTTAATTATATTTTTGGTCCCCCAAAATATCAATTTTTTTTCGTTTGGTCCCTTTTTTTAAAAAATTTCCGTTTAATTTCTCAAAAATTATTTTTGTTTTCGTTTGGTCCATTCGTTAACTTTTAATTAATGTTAATTGTCAACATGGAATGCTGACATGGACTAAAGAGGGATCAAACGAGAAAAAAAAAGATATTTTAAGGGACTAGATGGAATATATATATTTTTTAATAACCTAAAACATAAATATATATTGTTATGCTTTAGGTTATCAAAATATATATTGTTATGTTTTAGGTTATTAAAATATATATTTTTTCCATCTAGTCTATATATATATATATATATATCTCAGCATTCCATATTGACACTTAACATCAAAAGTTAACAGAAAGTTAACAGAGGAACCAAACAAAAATGAAAATAATTCTTGAGTGACTAAACTGAAACTTTTTTAAAAGGAGGGACCAAATAAAAAAAAAATATTTTGAGGGACCAAAAATATAATTATGTGAATATATAATTTTGAATTATGTGCATGTATTTAGATGTTTTATGATGTTTGCACAAGTTGTTTAAATGTATGTTGTAAATATTATAAACAATTTTTTATTGTAAACATCAAATTTGCAATTATTTTAAATTTTTTATATAATGACAATCAATCTAGGACGGATTGCAACGACCAACCATTGTAAAAGGCCTTCTATTATATATAGTTGACATTGTTAATCATAAAAACCTTATCGCAAATTTATATAATAGTCACAAATGATTACGAAAGTTGGGTATCAACATCGCTAATGTCATCGAAGATGTTATTTAGAGTCTTATTCTCATTACTTTTGGATCATAGTAATTAAGGTCGTTGTTAATGACATTATCTGCAATGATCAACATCGTTGTCGTAACTTATTTGCAATGCAACCATCTAAGATGGTGTGTTGCCTTGACCTTAACTGTCTTTGCTATTCGTCAAAGATAAGTTCCTTATTATTCATTGTTATTCATTGATGGCCTTAATTCTAGTAGCATGACTTCGTTATTATTAACTTCAGCTTAAGTGTTTTAAATTATCTGACTTGAATTTATGACAATATCACGATACTATTTCTCGAGTCAATATATACCTTTACGTTATATTTTATTTTATTCTTGGTTGATCAGAATAATTGTCCTAAGTAATAGTAATCAGGCATGAGATGAGCAAATTAGTGAAAATGATGCACATCTCAATTCTATCATATATTTTTCTTTCAAATTCTATATCCTATATCATTGTTTTATTCTTGGGAAAAGGGTCAAATTTGTCCTTAAAGTATTGAAAAATATGCAAATTTGTCCATCAACTATATTTTTTTATCAAAATTGTCCTCGACGTTACATAATTGAATCATTTTTGCCCTTCTCGTTAACGGAAGTCCACGTCAGCGAACAAAATCCCACGTGGCAAGTGCAGCTCGGCCACATAAGATGACGATGGAAAATGACATGTGACAATTATGTAGTGACAAGGGCAATTTTGGCCCAAAACATATTTAAAGGGGCAAATATGAATCTTTTTCAATACTTTAGGGGCAAATTTGCACCATTTTCAATACTTCAGGGGCAAATTTAATTATTTTTTCTTTTATATATTATTATCATTAATGTGATTCTAATTAACACTATAAGAATGATGTTGATATCATATTTACCAAAATCAAGAAAATATAAGCTTGACAATTATACTTTGTATTGTAACTGAAGTGTTTACTCAAATATATGAACAACTTTAGTCATTTATCATTGTAATAAGAAACCAACCAACATAGTAGGGGTTAGTTCAGGTCGGATGGATCGAGATTTGGTATGTCTCGATCCCGTCCCAATTTTGAGTCGGGACGCAAATATGTGTCCCAGTCTTAGTCCCGAATATGAAGCATCGCAATTTTGTCCCGGTCTCGTCCCAATTTTGATTGGGACGGGATTATCCCCGAACTTTCGGGTCGGGCCGGACCAGTTACTAATAATTAAATTTAATCAAGTTTTTATTTTAGTAATTAAGAAATATTTTTTTGAATATTATTTTTGTTTCATCTTTAAAATTTATATTTCTCAAAAAAATTACTAAAGTATTTGTTCAAATTCTAAGATAGAAACCAAACTTGCAAAAATCGTGCAATGAACATAAAACACGTTGTTTGGGCACCATATATATTTTATTCAAGGGAAACGAGCAAAATATGCCTCTAAAATATTGAAAAATGTACAAATTTGTCCCTGAAGTATTGAAAAGGGTGCAAATTTACCCCTAAAGTATTGAAAAATATTTAGATTTGCCCCTTTAAATATGTTTTGAGCCAAAATTATTCTTGTCACTATATAAATTGCCACATGTCATTTTCCATCGTGGTATCTTATGTGGCCGAACTACACTTGCCACGTGAGATTCCGTTTGCTGACGTGGACTTCCGTTAACGAGAAAGATAAAAATGATCCAATTATATAACGTCGATGACAATTTTAATAAAAAATATAGTTGATGGATAAATTTGCACATTTTTCAATACTTCAGTGATAAATTTGACTCTTTTCCATTTATTCTTTTATAATCAAAAAGGAAAATGATATTAAATAGGCGCATCAGAATTCTTAGTAGCCTAAACGTACCTGCGAAACGAATTGCATCAGACTCCACTATAAAATTAATTAGGACATCCAGATCAGTTCATCTCTTTACATTTCTTTATTGTTTTTATTTTTTGGTTGCTAGCTTTGCATTATGAAGCAATGTTGTGACGAACACATGCACATTAGAAAGATAATATAATTAACATATAAGAATAGGATGGGGATAAGAAGCAAAAATACACAAAAAAGATAGGATAAGCATGTCATATGAACAATTGAGCTTGATGAAGAGTATGAGTTCATATAAACCATGCATGCATTAAGACTTCTTCATGGTATAATTAAAAATATTGCAAGAATTTAGAATCTCCTAATATTCATTTGATTTTACAAGCCATTGATTTGTTGCTCCCTAGACACAGATGCTTGAAAAAAAATCCTAACTAGAAGATAATATTATAGATAATTACATACGGTGAAGAGTAGAGAAACAGTTAATTATCTGTGAGAAGCCTGCTAAACGAGGACGCCTCTAAAGACGGTCGCTTTGGAGACAATGTTTTTGACCTCTTCGTCGGCCTTGGAATGCAGTCGAGTAGCTCTCCAAATCACCCTCGTTTAGCAGGCTTCTCACAAATAACAGTTTCTCTACTCCTCCTCTTCACCGTATGTAATTAACTAATAATCATCCCCATCAATACTCTCTTTAATTAATTTAATTCATTATTGATAATAATAATTAATTATATACTTGTATAAATGCTTCGTGTCACCCGAGTTCTTCTCCATGATCTCATAAGCTCATGTGCTGGCGGGCGTGAGGGGGGGTCTTAAGTATTATGAAGTGGATTTAACTTAAATCGGGTCGGGTCGGATTAAACAAGATTTTCACCCGAACCCGACCCATTATACCCGAATAAACTGACCCGAATTGAATTTTCAGGTTGGTTTTTTCGGGTTTTGCTCAGCCCTATTAGCAAGAATCGTCCTCTTTATTCCTTGGACAAAGGAATCTGCTTTCGCTTGCTTAATTCCTTCATGCTGCGTACATATATATATAGTGGTGAGCCATGAGCGAGCGAGCATGGGAGGCTACTCGCTCCACTGCTTCAGCACGCAGGTGGCCAAAAGAGTTGGCACAAGAGGCGGTTACTACTCTTGCTCTTTTTAGAAAATTTGATATGGTGCAGTGGTGGTTGTTGCGTATATATATATATATATATATATAGGGGTGAGAGAGTCGAGCATGGGAAGCGTGAACTCGCTCCACTGACTTCAACACGCAAGTGGCCGAAAGAGTTAGATGCAGGAGGCGATTACGAATGCTGACTTATATGGGCGGGGTCAGAGGGGCGTGGTGACTTCTGTGCAGCCGCGCTTGCACTAAAACCCGTGCTACCCCAATCACGGGGCGCACGGGGCTAGGGTCGAGGCTGGGACTGACCCCCGTCGCACAAGCGCTGTGCCAGAACCCTGAAGGGGCCAGCACTGGCGCCCCGTGATTGGGGGAGCACCGACTTGGGTGCAGCCACGGCTACACCCACGTTTTCTCTGATAATAGGGTGGTGAGATTGGCCACGTCATTCTGCTTGATCGGATCTCAAAGCAAATATTACATAAATATTTATTTATAAATTTTTTAATTTATCAGTTAAAAAATATGGAATTTCGAAATTCCAATAATACTCCAATAATGAAAATATCATTTATACAAAATATTTTTCTTTCCAATAATACCATTGTAGACCCGACAATTAGTGGCGGGCCGCAGATATAGAGCTGGTCGAGCCCGATAAAAGTTCGGCCCGGGTCCTCTGGCTCGGCACGATACGAACAATAAACGGGCCAGCCCAGCCTTGGCATGTTAGCATGACAATGAAAATTCAGAATCGAACTATATATTAGAAGGACATCGAGCTGCCAAATCGGGCTATGGGGCCAGGCCGAGCCTACACCGCCTAGCTCGACCCAGTCCGATATTTGTTTGGGCCTTATCGAACCGGCCCGATAACGGCTCGGGCACGGTAAGAATCGACCGGAGTCCAATTTTATCATGCCGGGTCGGACCAAGCTATCCAACGGGCCGAAAATTGCCAGCTCTATACCCCCGGTATTGAAAATTCCATTTATACAAAATATTTTTTCTTTCCAGAAAAATATTTTGTATAAATGGAATTTTTAATACCATGAGTATTATTGGAATTTCGACATTTCATATTTTGTAATCGATAAATTAGAATCTGGTGCATTTCGTGTAAACAAGTATTTATTTAATGCATTGAGATTGGATATTTTGTATAAATGATTTTTTTTAATATTGGGGTATTATTGGAATTTCAAAATTCCATATTTTTTTAATCGATAAATTAAAATCTTGTAAGTGAGTATTTATTTAATGTTTTGAGATCCGAGCAGGTTGACGTGGTGCAATCCCACCACCACCCCCGCCCATAGAAGCTTATATAGGTAGGCTGCCCATGTAAGCGTACTTAGCTAAGAACTGGTTGCCATGCTACTCCACTACTAGAATAATGATTTTTAGCTACGGGCCTCACTGACGGCCGCTTGTGCCGTCAGAAACATCCACGACTTTCCGACGATCGCAGCGACCGTGAGTGATGTAACAAAATCAGTCACGGCTCACATACGATCGCCTACAATCATCGCTCATAGCCGATGGCGCGCATGGGACGCGAAATGAAATAAGTTAGTAGTCATGGCTTAGTGAAGGCCCACAGGCCGTCGCTGATATAAATAAGTCATTAGTCACGGCTAATAGCCACTACTAGAATATACCACATCAACCACGGGGATCACCGACGGCCGCCAGGGCTGTCAGAATCATTCACAGCTTTGCGTCGATCGCAGTGGTCGTGGCTGATGTAACCAAATCAGCTGCGACTCGCATACGGCCAACCAGAGCGGTCGCTCATAGTTCATGGCGTGCAAGGGGCGCAAAAATAAAATAAGCTATTAGCCACAACTTAGCGGGGGCGCTGGAGCCGTTGGTGATGTGAGTAACCAAATCAGCCGCGGCTCGCATACGACAGAATATAGCCGTCGCTCATAGTTGATGGCGTGCACGGGGCGCGAAATAAAATAAGTTATTAGCCACAACTGTATGCCGCCGTCGGTGATATGAATAACTTATTAGCCACGGCTAGATGCGGCTGTCGCTTATTATTTAATGCCACGAACGCAGCATGAATTATTAAAACACTCTTAACCGATGACTCATGTAGCCGTCGGTGATAACAAAATTATAGATCCATGGTGTTTCGACGGTCCTCGAGCCGTCGGTGAAAATACCTTTTTATTTGCGTTCGCACCCGACCCTTCCTCTTTCTTCTCTGCTCATCGCTGTCGCCTGTTGCCACCGCCGTCCGTCGCTGCCGATTACCACGGAGTCGCTGCCTGTTGCCGCCGCCATCAATCGCTGCCGATGAACCTCTCCTTTCCGGTATGCACCGATCGTCCACTGAGGACTCACGCGGAATCATCCACTAAGGACTCGTGCTGGAATCGTCTACTGTGGACTCGCGGCCAAATTGTCCACGTTGGACTCGCAGTCAAATCACCCATGGTGGACTCATGCCGGAATCGTCCACAATGGATGAACTTGTGCTGGAATCGTCCACAATGGATGGACTCGTGCCGGAATCATCCACTTTGGACTCGCGCGGAATCGTCCACTATGGACTCGCACCGACATCCATAAATTTAGAAAAAAATCAAGACGAGTTGATACGTTTCACGTATGATCGACGAGTCAAGTTTTAATTTTGCAAAACCTTAGATCCGTACGGGGGTTGTATGTTTATGTAAATGAAGTTAATGATCTTTTATACGACGTATAACCCTTGAATTGTCCCTAATTGGACAATTTGGGAACATAGTTATTTATATTGCACTTAGTTTATTTTTTTTAGTCATTATTCATTTTTAAATTTTGGCTTGTATCTCCCTTGATCTCCGATACGTGCCCAGATAATATGCGTATTCGGAGAACTGTAGGGAGATGGTGCCGAAATTTAGAATGAAGTTAATGACTAAAAGAAATACTAAGTGCAATATGAATAACATGAATCCCGAATGGAATAGGATCATCCCACCTAAAGACATTACTTAAAGATATTGCAAACTTTTTGACAGAACATGTCGGGTGATCAAAGTTGGATGTACCGACAAATTCAACGTGGAGTTATAACAGACGAATTTCGAGTAGGCGTAACTTACTTCTTAAATTTCACCTACTCGAATGAAAAGTTCCTTAGTGGTGATAAAATCCGATGTCTGTGTCGGAAATATTCGAACATAAGATTTTTGGACTGAGAAATGGTCACAATCCATTTGTATACAAAAGGATTCACACCAAGATATTTTCTATGGAATTGTCACGGGGAGTCACGTCAAGTTGGGACGTCGAGCAATCCTGTTGTCCAAACTCATGGTGAATCTTCTTCTGCTGGTGATTCTTCTTCCAATCCACCTAATCCTTATAGAACAATGATTCTGGATAGTCTTGGAGGACAATTCCATTTAAATGATAATATTGAGTCAGTTACTGAGACGATAGTGCCACCAGATACAACGACAGTTGAAGTCACTAAAGAACAACCAGTGATACAGATTGAATTACCGAATAAGGAGGCTGCAGAATTTTACGAGATGTTGAAAGCTGCCGATGAACCTTTGTATGAGAATTATCCTAATTATACAAGATTTTCGGCAATGACACAACTCCTGAACATCAAGTCCGATTGTAATATGAGCGGGTTGCGTTTGATCGGATTGCAGGCTTTATCAATGGTATGCTACCTCCAAATAACAAATTTGAGCCAACGTTTTATAAGATAAAAAAGTTGATGAGGAAATTAGGGCTTGGGTACGAAAAGATACACGCGTACCAAAATAATTGCATTTTATATTAAAAAAATATATGCACAGTTAGAGCAATGCCCGGTATGTGAACATCCTCGTTTCAAGGAGAAGAAATAGGTCCGACAAAAAAATATCCCCTTTAAGGTGCTTCGGTATTTTACACTAACACCGAGGCTTCAAATGTTATTCATGTCGGAAAAGACTGCCCCCTATATGAGTTGGCATGCAAGAAGTCATGATGATACAATAATGACTCATCCATCCGACAGTGAAGCATGAAAGTATTTGGATAGGTGTTATCCTACATTTGCTAGGGAGACTAGAAATATCAAGTTAGGATTGTGCATAGATGGTTTTAATCCGTTTGGTAATTCGGCAATTCCGTATTCAGTATGGCCAGTGTTGTTAACAATTTATAATTTGTCATCCTCAATGTGTATGAAAGATGAATTTATCTATCTTTCGATGATTATTCCGGGTCCTAGGGGTCCTCGCAAAGAAATTGACGTGTTTCTCTGTCCCCTAATTGATGAACTCAAAACATTGTGGGCTGAGGGAGTTGTCAGTTATGATTATCACCGAAAGCAAAACTTCACTTTACAAGCTGCTATATTGTGGACAATCAATGATTCCCCTGCCTATGACATGTTGTCTGGTTGGAGCACGCATGGGCGACTCTATTGCCCATATTGCATGGAACACTCAAAATCCTTCAGTCTTGACAATAGTCGGAAAATTTCCTTCTTTGATTGTCATCGTCGATTCCTACCGTCTAACCATCAGTATCGAAGGAATCAGGACAAATTTATCAAGGGTAGAGTTGAAAGATATGAACCACCACCGATGTTGTCTGGTGAACAGATGTTAGCACGTGTTCAATTGCTTCCAGAGATTACTTTTGGTCGGAATGTAAGAATTTCAGACTTTGGTCAAACACATAACTGGGTGAAAAAAAGTATCTTTTGGGAATTACCGTATTGGAGTTCATTACTGATTCGACATAATTTGGACGTCATGCACATTGAAAAAAATATGTTTAATAATATTTTTAACACAGTGATGGATATTTCTGGCAAAACTAAAGATAATGTGAATGCCTGACATGATGTAAAAATACTTTGTAAGAGACATGAGTTAGAGTTGTAAGAGATCAACGGACGACTTCATAAGCCAAAGGCGCCGTATGTGTTAAATAAACAACAGATGAAAGATGTGTATCAATAGATCAAAGAACTCAGATTACCCGATGGATATGCCTCAAACTTATCTTGATGTGTAAACGTCGATGAATGCAAAATATCGGGGATGAAAAGCCACAATTGTCATGTATTCATGCATAGATTGATTCCGATCGTGTTTCGAGATCATCTACATAATAAGATTTGGGGTCCGTTGATAGAATTAAGTATATTTTTCAGAAATATTTATGCAAATGTACTTCGAGTCGAAGATTTATCAGCACTTGAAAATAATATTATTGAAATCATATGCAAGTTGGAGCAATTTTTTCCTCCTGTATTTTTTGACTCGATGGAGCATCTACCGATACACTTGGCATACGAGGCACGAGTTGGTGGCCCTGTTCAATACCGGTGGATGTACTTATTTGAAAGATACATGAATTTTCTGAAGAAAAAAGTAAAGAACACCGTTGCAGTTGAAGGTTCCATATCAGAAGTATATATAATTCAAGAAATTTCAACATTCTGCTCATTTTATTTTGAATCAACCATCAAGACAAGACTTAATCGTCTTCCATGAGGAATTAGAAAGATTACGAAATCGTGAGTTCCCTAATTGGTTTCAAGCTTACAGCATAGAACATAGAAGCGAAATAGATAATCAAATCTTTGAGTTTGCTAGCGGACCAGCACGATAGCGGGGGACGATCCAAAAATTTATGCACGGGGCGTGGCCTACATGGTCTCACGTGCCCCGTGAGCATATGAATTTGTTGTGGCGAGAGTTCACGGTAAGTATATTTATTAAATTAATGTTAATGTTAAATATTCATCGATAGTAATATTTTTTTTTTGTAGGCTCATTATACATGACTGGAGGACCAGACCACTTTTGTGGAGGCTGCATGGGAGTGTGTTGCCCGCGCTCGCTATAACGGGCTGCTTCGGCAGGCCTGTCAGACTGTGATGAGATGGATGGGGGCCACACAGATAGGGCAGACTCGGGGACACGCCCCCGAGTGGATTCCTGGCCCTGTGTGGGACCAGCTCGTTGAGTCGTGGGACACGCCTGAGTGGCAGGAGGTCTCCCGGACTACGTCAAGAAACCACATATCCGGGGGGACAGCACGGGCGCACGCCACACTGGTGGCTCCATCTCTTTTACGGTTCATGAGCGTCGTATGGTATGTATAATTTAATTATTTTTAATTAAATTATTTATTTTGTATAATGATACTAATGTATTTGTTAATTTTCTAATTTACGATGCGCGTGGCGGAGGACGGCACCGTCCAACGCCCGTCGATGATGGAGGTGTTTGAGCGCACCCACCGTCGTCGATGAGGAGCGGGGGACTAAGTTGATAGTAGAGCCTTGTATATAATGGTAAGTATTTATATATATCTATTTGATTTACAAAATTTTTATTTATAGTTTATATATATTTAAAATATAAACATGTGTAGGAAACTTACACAAGGACTGTGATCGAGCGTGGAGGTACACCGGAGGAGTTCGACGCAGGAGCTTGGGTGGAGGCCGCAGGTGGATGGGAGCACGACCGTGTTTATGGCTTTGCAGACAATGGCCATGCACGCATCGTGCTCGGGCCACTTTGGGCACTAACCCCTCCGACTGTGGGTGAGCGGCCCTCGACATCCCGAGCGCAAGACTAGAGCCAGATAGCGGCCATGGAGTCGGAGCTCACCCAGTAGAGGCTGGAGATGCAGGAGCAGAGGTGGGCGAATGATGAGTTGAGACAGACAATCCAGAATATGCAGACACTCCTCACCCAGATTGCGTCTCACGCTGGCCTTCTACCGATGGTGTCGCAGTCATTGTCCTCCTCGAAGCAGTCGACACTACCGACCCAGTCGTTGTCGACTCCACCGCCTCCACCACACCCGTGAGATTTTGATTTATTATATTTTGTTTATATTTTGATACTTGGTTGTATATATATGATATTTTGATAATTATTTGCCTCCGGTTTGAGGCTTAGATTGATTATATAAGCTAGAAAACTTGTATGTTTGGTTTCAAATGCATGTATATGATGTTTTCTGATTATAATATGTGATTGAAAATAGGTTGTAGTCTATATATCATTGTATACAGGAATTTATAAAAAATTTAGTTTTTTCAGTTACATGATACACCTTTAGCCACGGCTTACCCACGGTTCGCCGTCACTAAGCCGTGGCTGAAGGCTTATCATAAATGACTGATGGCCTGGGTGGCACCAAATATCACGGTTGCTAATAGTATCACCGACGGGTTTGGGCCGTGGCTGATGGCCGGGTTGGTATCAGTGACATGCACCTAGAGTCGTCACTGATGATTTTAAATCAGCGACAACACACAAGGATGTCGCTGATGATTACGTGTGACGGCCGTGCTCGGCCGTCACAACTTATCTGAGGTGCGCACATCAGTGACGGTTGTTTGCCGTGGCTGACGCCGTCCGTGATAGTTATCACCGACGGTTCAGCCACGGATTCAGCCGTCGATGATGATGATAATTCTAGTAATGAGTGGGCCGTCGCTGATATCGTAATTAACTACTCACGGTTTATCGGCGGCTGACAGGCCGTCGGTGAAAAGCCTTTTTATTTGCGTTCGCGCTCGTCCCGGCCTCTTCTTTCTCCCGCTCCCTCTTCTCTCTGATGTTCCTCGCTGAAACACCACTGATAGCCACCGTCGACACCGTCAATCTCCTCACATCATCGTCGATTCTCCGGGTTGCCATCGAGTTAGCGTCGGTTATTCGGGCGCCGCCGATCCTTCGACGTTGATCGCCTCCAATCGCCACCTTGATCTTCCTCACCGTCGGCCGTCTCCTCATCATCTCCTCGTTGACGACCACCCTCCTTCCTCTCCCCTCCCTCCTCGACCGTCATGTAAGACCCCTCTTCCTCCCCCTCTCCGGCCGGCTGGGGCCAAAACCTAGCCCTAGGTTTCGGCCACCGTCGGTAGTAGATTAGATTATATATATATATATATTAAATGTTAATTTTAGGGTTATTGTTAATTATATGTTAATTTTCTTTTAATTTAGTGTTAATTATTAATTTTAGGTTAAATTTAGATTAATTTTTGGTTAATTAGTAATTATTTGTTAGTTTTATTATTATTATTAATTGTTAATTAGGGTAGGTTTTTAGCTATTAATTAGTTTTAATATTAGGGTTAATTAATTATAATTAGAATAAATGTTAGGGTTATTTAATGAAATTAGTTTAATATTAATTAATTAGTATTAATGGAATCGTCCACTTCGGACTCGCGCCGGAATCGTCCACTTCGGACTCGCGACCAAATCGTCCATGGTGGGCTCGCGCTGGAATCGTCCACAATGGTTGGACTCATGCCGAAATCGTCCACTTTGGACTTGCACGGAATCATCCACTGTGGACTCGCACCGGCATCCACAAATTTAGAAAAAAAATCAAGACGAGTTGATACGTTTCACGTACGTATCGACGAGTCTAGTTTTAATTTTGCAAAACCTTAGATCCGTTTGAGGGTTGTATGTTCATATAAACGAAGTAAATGATATTTTATACGACGTACAACCCTTGAATTATCCCTAATTGGATAATTTAGGAACATAGTTATTTATATTGCACTTAGTTTATTTATTTTAGTCATTATTCATTTTTAAATTTTGGCTTGTATCTCCCTTGTTCTTTGATACGTGTTGACATGATATGTGTATTCGGAGAACTGTAAGGAGATACTGCCGAAATTTAGAATGAAGTTAATGACTAAAAGAAATTTTAAGTGCAATATAAATAACATGAATCCCGAATGGAATAGGACTATCCCACCTAAAGACATTACCTAAAGATATTGTCAACTTTTTGACAGAACATGTCAGACGATCGAAGTTGGATGTACCGACGAATTCATCGTGGAGCTATAACAGACGAATTTTGAGTAGGCGTAACTTACTTCTTAAATTTCGCACACTCGAATCAAAAATTCCTTAGTGGTGATAAAATCTGATGTCTGTGCCGAAAATATTTGAACATAAGATTTTTGGATCGGGAAACTGTCACAATGCATCTGTATACAAAAGGATATATTCGCACCAAGATATTTTCTATGGAATTGTCACGAGGAGTCACGTCAAGTCGGGACGTCGAGCAATCATGTTGTCCAAACTCATGGTGAATCTTCTTCTACTGGTGTTTCTTCTTCCAATCCACCTAATCCTTATAGAACAATGATTCTGGATAGTCTTGGAGGACAATTCCATTTAAATGATAATATTGAGTCAGTTATTAAGACGGTAGTGCCACCAAATACTACGACTGTTGTAGTCAGTGAAGAACAACCCGCAATATAGATTGAATTGCCAAATAAGGAGACTGTAGAATTTTACGAGATGTTGAAAGCTGTCGATAAACCTTTGTATGAGAATTGTCCTAATTATACAAGATTTTCGGCAATGACACAACTCTTGAACATCAAGTCCGGTTGTAATATCAGTGGGGTTGCGTTTGATCGGATTGCAGACTTTATCAATCGTATGCTACCTCCAAATAACAAGTTTGAGCCAACTTTTTATAAGACAAAAAAGTTGATGAGGAAATTAGGGCTTGGGTACGAAAAGATAGACGCGTGCCCAAATAACTGCATTTTATATTATAAAAAAAATGCACAGTTAGAGCAATGCTCGGTATGTGAACATCCTCGTTACAAGGAGAAGAATTCGGTCCGATAAAAATATATCCCCTTTAAGGTGCTTCGGTATTTTTCACTGATACCGAGACTTCAAAGGTTATTCATGTCGAAAAAGACTGCCCCCTATATGAGTTGGCATGTAAGAAGTCGTGATGATACACTAATGACTCATCCATCCGACAGTTAAGCATGAAAATATTTGGATAGGTGTTATCCTTCATTTTCTAGGGAAACTAGAAATATCAGGTTGGGATTGTGCACAGATGGTTTAAATCCGTTTGGTAATTTGGCAACTCCGTATTCAGTATGGCCAGTGTTGTTAATAATTTATAATTTGCCGCCCTCAATGTGTTTGAAAGATGAATTTATCTATCTTTCGATGATTATTCTAGGTCCTAGGGGTCATCGCAAAGAAATTAATGTGTTTCTCCGACCCCTAATTGATGAACTGAAAAAAAAGTGGGTTGAGGGAGCTGTCGCTTATGATTGTCACCGGAAGCAAAACTTTACTTTACGAGCTGTTATATTATGGACAATCAATGATTTCCCGGCCTATGGCATGTTGTCTGGTTGGAGCATGCATGGGCGACTCTCTTGCTCGTATTGCATGGAACACTCAAAATCCTTCAGTCTTGAGAACGGTCGGAAAATTTCCTTCTTTGATTGTCATCGCTGGTTCCTACCGTCTAACTATCAATATCGAAGGAATCGTGACAAATTTACCAAGGGTAGAGTCGAAAGAGATGAGCCACCACTGATGTTGTCTGGTGAACAAATGTTAGCACATGTCAATTGCTTCCAAAGATTACTTTTGGTCGGAATGTAAGAATTTCAGGCTTTGGTCAAACATATAACTGGGTGAAAAAAAAATCTTTTGGGAATTACTATATTGGAGTTCATTACTGATTCGACATAATTTGGACATCATGCACATTGAAAAGAATGTGTTTGATAAGATTTTTAACACTGTGATGGATATTTCCGACAAAACTAAAGATAATGTAAAGGCCTGACAATATGTGAAAATACTTTGTAAGATGTTTGAGTTAGAGTTGCAAGAGGTCAACAGACGATTTCATAAGCCAAAGGCGCCGTATGTGTTAAATAAACAACAAATGAAAGATGTGTATCAATGGATCAAAGAACTCAGATTACCCGATGGATATGCCTCAAACTTATCTCGATGTTTAAACGTCGATGAATGCAAAATATCGAGGATGAAGAGCCACGATTGTCATGTATTCATGCAGAGATTACTTCCGGTCGCGTTTCGAGATCATCTACATGATAATAGTTGGGGTTTGTTGACAGAATTAATTATATTTTTTAGAAACATTTGTGCAAATGTACTTCAAGTCGAAGATATGTCAGCACTTGAAAATAATATTGTTGAAATTATATGCAAGATGGAGTAGTTTTTCCATCCTGCATTTTTTGACTCGATGAAGCATCTACCGATACAATTGGCATACGAGGCACGAGTTGGTGACTCCGTTCAATACCGGTGGATGTACTTATTTGAAAGATACATGAATTGTCTGAAGAAAAAAGTAAAGAACACCGCCGCAGTTGAAGGTTCCATATGAGAAACATATATAATTCAAGAAATTTTAACATTCTGCTCATTTTATTTTGAATCAACCATCAAGACAAGACTTAATTGTCTTCCACGGAACGATGACGGGGGAGCTCGACCATCAAATGGTTGTTTAAATATCTTTTGTTACCCCTGTTGTGCTTTGGGTTCTCGTCCGTCTCGATTCTTAAACGACAAAGAGTACCATTTGACCTACTTGTACGTTTTACTAAACTGTCCAGAGATTGAGAAGTTCATTGAAATATTTGACATTGAGATAGTGACAAAATACTCAATTTACAGCGATGAGGAATTAGAAAGATTACGGAATCGTGAGTTTCCTAATTGGTTTCAAGCTTACAGCACATAACACAGAGGCGAAATAGATGACCAAATCTTTGAGTTTGCTAGTGGACCGGCACGATTTGTACAGTGTTATAATGGTTATTTTGTTAATAGATATAAATTTCACACACTTGAATATTCATCTACAAAAAAGACTATGAATGTCGGGGTCTGCGTCAAAGGGACAACGTATGCTGAATGTGATGTTACTTTTATGGACTATTGGAAGAAGTTATAGAATTGCAATTTTTCGGATGTAATCAGTTGCCCTTTTTAAATGTCATTGGTTCGATAAAAGTGATAGGGGCACGAGAGTTCATCTAAAGTATAAGCAACTGGTCGAGGTCAATTAAAAATCAAAATTGGCTTCAAATGAGTAATTTATATTGCCATCTCAAGCCGAACAAGTATATTATATGCAGTATCCGTCTCGAAAGAAAGATAGAGCAGATTGGCGTATATTATATGTAAGACTAAAGTCAGAGAAAAAAATTGACTCGGTAGTTGGAGAGAATGAGCCAGCATATGACTTCTATCAAGAAGAAGATCCTTCCGAAGTGGAACGAGTTAGTCCAATACTCGAGGATGATGACACAGAGTTAGTTCAATTGGAAATAGAATACGTTGATGACGACGATAATGAAGTTGAGGAAGGACAGAATGATGATGAGGGAGAAGAAGAAGAATTTCAAGATTCCAATACAGAAGAACAAGAAGAAGAGTATTACATGAATGATGATAATGACGATGACGAATAATTGTAAATGTGAAGTATATATTCAATTATTAAATATATCTATTAATCTATTATATATAATCTAATTATATTAAATTTTTACAGCTATGGTTCGAGATATCAGTTCCCGATGAGGCATTTCTCGTAGGGCCCCCCGACGATTACCACTCGCCCCACCTATACCCACTGACCCTTCGCCTTCCACCACCATCCCCCACTTGATTCGTCCATCGTTCCCTCATCTAATTTGGCCACCATCCCCTCACCTCCGGCTACCATCCCTCCTCCACCCTCCGCAGATCCAGGACCATCGTCTTCGAGAGGTAGGCCACAAGGGCCTAACAGAATTCTCTCTCCGCCACCCGAGGGAGAACTGCGCAGAGCAGTTAGTGTGCGTGGAAGACGGTAAATATATGCATCAATTATTTTTTATAGTTTATTTATAATTCAAAATATCATAATATGAATTTATATTTGGTGCAAATTTCAGCAGGAGGATGTTCCTCGCACGATAGCGGGGACGATCCTGAAGTTTATGCATGGGGCGTGGCCTACATGGTCTCACGTGCCCCGTGAGCATATGGATTTATTGTGGCGAGAGTTCACGGTAAGTATATTTATTAAACTAATATTAATGTTAAATATTGATCGGTAATAATAAATTTTTTTTTGCAGGCTCATCATACATGGCCGGAGGACCAGACCACTTTTGTTGAGACTGCATGGGAGCGTGTTGCCTATGCTCGCTATAACAGGCTACTTCAACAGGCCCGCCAGATTGTGATAAGATGATCGGGGGCCACACAGATAGGGCAGACTCGGGGACACGCCCCCGAGTGGATTCCTAGCCCTGTATGGGACCAGCTCGTTGAGCGATGGGACACGCCTGAGTGGTAGGAGGTCTCCCGAACTGCGTCAAGAAACCACATGTACGGGGGGGACGACACGGGGGTGCGCCACACTGGTGGCTCCATCTCTTTTGTAGTTCATGAGCGTCGTATCGTATGTATAATTTAATTATTTTTAATTAAATTATATATTTAGTATAATGATACTAATGTAAGACGCGTGTGCCGGAGGATGGCACCGTCCAACGCCCGTCGTTGATGAAGGTGTTTGAGCGCACCCACCGTCGTCGACGAGGAGCGGGGGACTACGTTGATAGCAGAGCCTCAATCATAATGGTAAGTATTTATATATGTCTATTTGATTTACACAATTTTTATTTATAGTTTATATATATTTAAAATATAAACACGTGTAGGATTCTTACACGAGGACTATGATCGAGCATGGAGGCACACCGGAGGAGTTCGATGCAGGAGCTTGGGTGGAGGCCGCAGGTGGCTGGGAGCACGACCGTGTTTGTGGCTTTGTAGACAGTGGCCATGCACGCATCGTGCTCGGGCCACTTGGGGCACCGACCCCTCCGACTGCAGGTGAGCGGCACTCGACATCCTGGGCGCAGGACCAGAGCCGGATAGCGGCCTTGGAGTCGGAGCTCACCCAGTAGAGACAGGCGATGGAGGAGCAGAGACGGACGAATGAAGAGTTGAGACAGACGATGCAAAGCATGCAGGCACTCCTCACTCAAATTGCGTCTCACTCTGGCCTTCTACTGATGATGTCGCAGTCGTCGTCCTCCTCGACCCAGTCGACGCTCCCGACCCAGTCGCTGTCGACTCCACCGCCTCCACCGCAGCCGTGAGATTTTGATTTATTTTATTTTGTTTATATTTTGATACTTGTTTATATACAGATAGTTGTTTATATACTTATGGTTGTATATATATAATATTTTGATAATTGTTTGCCTCCGGTTTGAGGCTTAGATTGATGATATTTATGTAAAACTTGTATGTTTGATTTCAAATGCATGTGTATGATGTTTTCTTATTGTAATATGTGATTGAAAATGAATTGTAATTTATAAATATTATTGTATACATGAATTTATAAAAAAATTATTTTTTTCAGTTACAAGATATACCTTCAGCCACGGCTTACCCACAACCACCGTCACTAAGCCGTGGCTGAAAGCTTATTGTAAATGGCTGATGGCCTGGGCAGCACCAAATATCACGGTTGCTAATAGTATCACCGACGGCCCTGGGCTGTGGCTGATGTGTTGGTATCAGTGACAGCCGCCTACGTCACTAAGCCGTGGCTGAAGGCATGGTTGATGGCCTGGGCAGCACCAAATATCACAGTTGCTAATAGTATCACTGACGGCCCTGGGCCGTGGATGATGTATTGGTATCAGTGACAGCTGCCTACAGCCGTCACTGATGTGTTTAAATCACTGACGGTGCCCTGATGATTACTTGTGACGGCTGAGAGACGCCGTCACAACGTATTTGAGATGCGCACATCAGTGACGACTTTTTGCCACGGCTGTTGCCATCCGTGATAGTTATCACCGATGATTCAACCACGGCCTTAGCCGTCGATGATGACGATAATTTTAGTAGTGTACGAATGCTGCTCCGTCGCAGGGGGGACGAGGAATAGTGGCCGAGGAGTGAATGAACTATCATTTGAGGGCCTAACCATAATTTGAAGGGTTGTTTGATTTTTTAGTCTTTTTAAGTCGAATTAATATAATTATTAATTGAACTAGTTTAGTTGTGAAATAAATATTTTAATTATATTGAGAAATTATCTTAAATCATAACGCGAATATGAGAAATTTATAGATACAATACCCAAAATTGAAATGGAAATGAATCAACTTTTTAAAATTGACCATTATCAAAAAATTAATAATTAATGGTCTAACCAGGATGTGATTATCTATTATCTTCTTACTAAATAAATAATCAATATAAAAATATGAAAATAATATGTAAGCTGAAATTATCATATCATTATTTTTGGCAAAGAAGAATAAATAAATAAGGAAGAAGTGCAACGGATGTCCTATAAATTTAATTTTTTTTAGACTTTAATTCTATAAGTTTTATTTTGATATTTTCAATCTTATATGTTTGCTTCGTAGCACAAATTTGATCGTATTCGTGATGTCGTTTATTTTTTCGTGAATGGAGAGTTAACGGACCGTCATAGATATGACCAAATATGTGCTACGGAATAAACATATTGGACTAAAAATTTCAAAATGAAAATTATAGAACCAAATCTGTCGACGTGTATAAATGACGTCATGTCCACGTGGATGGAGAATTAACGGACCTTCATGGATAGGACCAAATCTATGCTATAGAGCAAACAGATAGGACTAAAAATACTGAAATAAAAATTATAGGACTGAAGTCCAAAAAATTTAAAACTTATAGGAGATCTGTTGCACTTCTCCCATTAAGCAGTGGCGGATCCAGAAAATATTACTAGTGGGGCAAGCTAATACACAAAATTTAAAATTCAATATAATGTTGACAGCCGACCTCGACGATTCTTCATGTTTTGAAATTGTGCATAATTTTTTCGTTGTCAATCTTATTGTTGAATGAAATCCCACACTAGGGGGGGTTTGAATAGTGTGTGTCCTTTTTTCTATTTAATCAATTTTCCTTTTTGCTTAATTTCAACTTCTATCAAATGCAAATATAATTTAATGATGTTTGCTATCAAATATCAAGCACAACGATAAGTAAACAATCAAAGCAATGCTAAGACGATGAAATATAGTGGTTCGACCAACTGTCTACTCCACTACCTTGGCTCATCACCAAGGATTTCTAACCAACTACTTTATAGAACTTGTGTTTCTCTTTGAATACAACTGAGGACATAATTCTCACATCTTTGAGAATTCCTCAAACTTATTCACCTAGGCAAAATACAAATCTACAAAGTCTACCCCTAAGTGTTTCTCTAGCACACCTAGCAAGATATTACAGGTGAAAACAAGTTTAAAACAACTCTTCAAATATAATGAAAAAGAGCTAAGAATTGAAAGAAGAACCAATGCTCTTTTTCCAAGCCTTCAAGCCTCCAACTTGCCAGTAGATGAACTTGAATCGCAACAAAGTTGAGGAAGAATGGGCGCTTGAAGAAGAATGTTGACGGAAGAACAGGGCGCAGCAAATCAAACTTAAGAAGGCTCAAATCTCTTCTTTTAATGCTCAATTAAGTTTATAAGAAGTCTTAAAGGAGTTAGGTGAGGGGTATTTATAACCCCTCACCCGAACGGGCTGTTCAACGGGCGGAAAACTAGCCGTTTCCGCCGTTCGATCGCTTGTCGGTCGATCGTCAGTCGACCGACCGATCGATCACCTGGCGATCGCTGCTTTAATCGTGCCATTAGATCGACCGACAGGTCGATCGAATGAGTCACGAGTTTAGTGATCCGCAATCCGATCAACCGAAGCACCTTCTGCCAATTTTTGGCATTGGTCGGTCGATCGACGTAGCCTTCTGCCATCTTTTTCACCATCTTCAGTTGACCGAGTGGCTACTATCGTTTTGTGGCATCATTCGATCGACCGACAGGTCGATCGAAAAGGCCACTGCCAGTTTTTCTGCCTTGTTCGGTCGATCGACCGGTCGACCGAACTCAGGCTGAGGCTAATTTTTTCTTTATATTTGTTACATGTTTTTTCATAGGTTTAGTTACCAAGTTCTAACTTGGATAACTTTACAATTAGTCTTGGGATAAGATCGTCCTAGGGGTATATTACAAGATATCTACTTAGTCTATACTCGAGCCTTTCTTTGACATTCTTTTTCTATCGATTCTTGACGATCTTTTCTTTCGTTTCTCCGAAAAAAGTTTGCATGCTTATCGCAACCTCAACCTGAACTCAAAACTTCACACATAGATTAAATATATGATTGTTATCATTAAAATGAATATCGAAGCTTAAGAGAAACCCTTAAGCCAACAGTTATCAAATACTTTATTCTCAATTTATATAACCAAACAATCATTTAACCATTCATCGCCCATGTGATTGTGTAGTTTATTTTTTATAAAATTTATAGTAGAAAAACTTATTTCAACACTAGTTGTTGCCATGGGAAGAATCATAGCTAGCTTCAAAAGTAAATAAACCAATGGATAGATTATGTACTTTCTTGTCTCAACTAACTTTTAAGAAAGATCAATGATTGTGTTTAAGTTAAGTTCATTATCTAAAATCATGAAATCTAAGGAGGAAAATTCAAATGGATAACATTTAGCAAGTTGAACCAATTTTTGTTTATCAACCGATATTCTTTGGGGAGAGGTGGTAGAGCTTCTTCTTCCTCATCTTCAACTTGAGGTAGAGTTGTGGATGATGGTTCTTGATATTGTATTTCCTCATTATCTTCATCCTCCACCTCTTTGTCATGAAGTGTGAGGTCCTCAAGTTTCTCACTTATATTTACAATCTTCACAATTCTATAAGAATCATTAGTTTCATTAAACGTCATGCATAGATTCTTCAACAATTATAGTTCTACGATTTTATACTCTATATGCCTTAGAATTAATGGAGTAACCTAGGAAAATCCCTTCATCGGATTTAGAATCAAAATTTCCTAAATGCTCCTTAGTGTTTAAGATGAAACATTTGCATCCAAAAATATAAAAATATCTCACATTTGATATTTTACCATTCCAAAACTCAAAAGGCATTTTCTTAATTTTAGGTCTTAATAAAACACGATTAAGCACATAACAAGAGGTATTTATGGCTTCGGCCCAAAAATACTTAGACAAATTATTTTCACATAGCATGATCCTAATCATCTCTTGTAAGGTTCTATTCTTTCTCTCAGCCATCTCATTTTATTGAGGGGTCTTAGGGGAAGAAAAGGTATGTTCGATACCTAAATCATCACAAAATTCAATTTTTTTTTATTTTTAAACTCTCATCCATTATCACTTCTAATTTTTAAAATTGAAACCCCTTTCTCATTTGTAACTTTCTTAGTAAATTTTTTGAAAAACTCAAAAAGTTTTATTTTTCTTAGCTAAAAAGAAAACTCATGTAAATCTAGAAAAATCATCAACTAATACATAGCAATATAGTTTTCCACCTAGACTAGCTACATCACATGGACCAAAAAGATCCATGTGCACACGCTCAAGAATTCTAGATGTACTAACTTGATTAATGCTATGAAATGAGGATTTAACTTGCTTACCTAGTGGACATGCATCACAAAGTTTATCTTTTTCAAATTTTATCTTGGGCAATCCTTTAACTAATTCTTTCTTAGATATTTCTTGGATGAGGCTCATGCTAGCATGTCCTAGCCATCTATGCCACAACCAAGAATCATTTTTCATGGCAACTAAGCATCTAACATGGGGATTAGGCAAGACATTTAAATCTAATGTGTAGACATTTCCTTGCCTATTTCCAATAAACATGATGCCATTGGAAGGTGCACTCCTAATGATACATTTAGATGCTTCAAAAACAATTATATATCCTTAAGGGTATCTACTTCTTTCCTTAAAACATTGCATGAAAGTAATAAACTATCATTTTCTAGCTCTAAAGATTTATTGTCCTTTTTAAGCTCTTTAAATTTTCTTCTAATAGCATTAAATTCATCATGCATTTGATCAAATTCATTTTTTAGCTCTTCTTGACTAAAAGAAAGCTCACCAAAAATAAATCTTACCTCATCATCATTTACCATCAAGCAAAGATTTGCCTTTTCAGTCTTTGAGTCTTCTTCACTCGATGAAGCCTCGCTTTCATCCCACGAAGCCATCATTGCCTTCTTCTTCTTCTTCTTCTTCTTCTTCTTCTTCTTCTTCTTCTTCTTCTTGTATTTGTCCTATTTGTGAAGGTTAGAGGTGGAAGCTATCTTGAGAAGTAAGCAATCCTTCCTTAGATGTCCGGCCTTGTTGCAATGGTAGCATGTGTAGCTTCCTCTTCCCTTTCTCATGCCTCCTCTCGTGAAGCTCATAAATCTCCTTGCCAACATCGCCATTTCCTCAAAGTCATTTGTCTCTTCCTCGGATGATGAGGATTCTTCTACTCGGTGTGATGCTTTAAGGCAATGGTCTTGCCTTTGGGGGCATCTTCCTCCTTGTATTGCTTCATATGGGTCTCATGTGTCATGAGAGACCCAATGAGCTTGGTGATCTTCAAGGTGCTCATGTCTTTCGCTTCCATGATTGCTATGACCTTGGGCTCCCAAGCTTTGGGAAGGGAACGAAGGAGCTTCCTTACCTTCTCCTCTTCCCTTATCTCTCTACCAAGGTTAGCTAATCCATTTGTAATATTTTGAAATCTAGCATACATGACATCAATGGATTCATGCGATAAGATTTTAAACATTTCATAATCATGCATGAGTAGGTTTATCTTAGATTCCTTTACTTGTGAAGTCCCTTCATGTGTAGTCTCTAGAACCTTCCATAGTTCATATGCAGACTTACAAGTAAAAATCCTATTGAACTCATTAATTGATAGGCCGCAATATAATGTATTGACGACCTTTACATTAGCATTAAAGAATTTAATCTCTTCTTGGTCCCACTCAACCATGTCCTTAGTGGGTTACTTATACTCTACTTGAATCATCCTCCATACATTCATGCCTAGAGATTGTAGGAAGCCATTCATACGAATCTTCCAGTAGGCATAGTTATTTCCATCAAATAGTGGTGGAGTATGAGTAGAGGACCCTTGAGCTAGTTGGATTTCATTCGACATCTTAATTTGTAGGGAAGATGGTTAAATCTTATCCTACGACCTAGCTCTGATACCAACCGTTGGATGAAATCCCACACTAGAAGGGGGGTGAATAGTGTGTGTCCTTTTTCTATTTAATCAAATTTCTTTTTTTCTTAATTTCAACTTCTATCAAATGCAAATATAACTTAATGATATTTGCTATCAAATATCAAGCACAACGATAAGTAAACAATCAAGGCAATACTAACACGATGAAATATAGTGGTTCGGCTAACCGCCTACTCCACTACATTGGCTCATTACCAAGGATTTCTAACCAACTACTTTATAGAACTTGTGTTTCTCTTTGAATACAACTGAGGACACAATTCTCATATTTTTGAGAATTCCTCAAACCTATTCACCTAGGCAAAATACAAATCTACAAAGCCTACCTCTAAGTGTTTCTCTAGCACACCTAGCAAGCTATTACAAGTGAAAACAAGTTTAAAACAACTCTTCAAATACAATGAAAAAGAGCTAAGAATTGAAAGAAGAACCAATGCACTTTTTCCAAGCCTTCAAGCCTCCAACTTGCCAGTAGATGAACTTGAATCGCAGCAGAGTTGAGGAAGAATGGGCGCTTGAAGAAGAATGTTGACGGAAGAACATGGCACAACAAATCAAACTTAAGAATGCTCAAATCTCTCCTTTTAATGCTCAATTAAGTTTCTAAGAAGTCTTAAAGGAGTTAGGTGAGGGGTATTTATAATCCCTCAGCCGAACGGACTGTTCAACGGACGGAAAACTAGCCGTTTTCCCCATTCGATCGCTTATCGGTCGATCGTCGGTCGATCGACCGATCGATCGCCTGGCAACCGCTGCTTTAATCGCACTATTTGGTCGATCGACGGGTCGACCGAATGAGTCGCGAGTTTAGTGATCTGCAATCTGGTCGACCGAAGCACCTTCTGCCAATTTTTGGCATTGGTCGGTCGACTGACGTAGCCTTCTGCCATTTTTTTCACCATCTTCGATCGACCGACGGGTCAACCGAAATGGCTACTGCCAGTTTTTCTGCCTTGTTCGGTCGATCGAACTCAGGTTGCGGCTGATTTTTTATATATTTGTTACATGCTTTTTCATAGGTTTAGTTACCAAGTTCTAACTTGGATAACTTTACAATTAGGCTTGGGATAAGATCGTCCTAGGGGTATATTACAACATATCTACTTAGTCTATACTCGAGCCTTTCTTTGACGTTATTTTTATATCGATTCTTGATGATTTTTTCTTTCGTTTCTCCGAACGAAGTTTGCATGTTTATCGCAACCTTAACCTGAACTCAAAACTTCACACATAGATTAAATATATATTTGTTATCATCAAAATGAAGATCGAAACTTAAGAGAAACCCTTAAGTCAACAGTTATCAAATACTTTATTCTCAATTTATATAATCAAACAATCATTTAACCATTCATCGCCCATGTGATTGCGTAGTTTATTTTTTATAAAATTTATAGTAGAATAACTTATTTCAACACTAGTTGTTGCCATGGGAAAAATCAAAGCTAGCTTCAAAAGTAAATAAACCAATAGATAGATTATGTACTTTCTTATCTCAACTAACTTTTAAGAAAGATCAATGATTGTGTTTAAGTTAAGTTCATTATCTAAAATCATGAAATCTAAGGAGGAAAATTCAAATGGATAACATTTAGCAAGTTGAACCAATTTTTGTTTATCAAATGAAATAAAAGAATTTTTTGGACTCTAAGTTGCCACTCAAAGAAGTAATTCAATATCTATCTCCGTGAACATACTGTTGAGTTCCTGAAGTTGTCTATCAATCAGTTGGTAAAATCACTCAACTTGATAATGATGTAAGTTTGAGGTTGTTTTCATTTTTCGTCTTGGTCGTCCACAACGTACAAATATGTCATTCATATCTGGGATGAATATCTCATGCTTGCCACAAAAGAGAGAAACTTCATCTAGTAGAGTGTTCCATCCTTCGTCTCACATTAATTGCAATAGTCGTTTGAATATTTTTATTAATGACATTGCATTCTCATTGTCTTGATCTTTTCTTTGTAACACTAGAGATAATTCATTAGTAATTCCTAAAATATTCTTCATCAAGTACAAAGTAAAAATGATTTCAAAAAATTCACGTGCTTGACCTCTTTGATCTAAATTGGTACCATCAGCTTCAATAGTCTCAAGAACATTCCTATCAGAGGAGAACATGTTGATCAAACTTAATAATCACAATAAAAACATTGAAAAAATCAGTGGAAATTTATCGGTGCATTGCAAAGGCGTCGACTCAAAACAAGTAGGGGTGTGCATGGGTACCTGATAGATCCGGAACCGGTTGAAACCTACCCGATCGGGTGGGTTCCGAATAGATCCGAATTAAATTTGGATAGGGTTCGAGACAAAAATGATCCGACACATCGGGTACCCGGAACAGGAACTGGAATCGGTACCCGGAATCTGATTAGGTTCTAGGATATATGTTCCAACTGGGTATCATATTGGAACCTGTTTTGCTTTGAACCTAGGATAAGATGCTATGCTTTGATAGAAAATTAATACAAATGTTGATCAAAATAGTCAAACATTCTGGTTATCAAAAGGATAATTAGCAACTTCTTAATAAAAAAGCAAAGAATTATCATCTTTATGATATGTTAAATATTGTAATTGTCTTGTTTTACTACATCAAACCTGAGCTTAAGCATGGACATCAACCTGCGTAATCTTTTTCCCCCTTGTTGAACTTCTATAGGCAACATACAAAATTTAGTTGAAGCTTAGCACTGGTCCACATCAATGCATGAAAGCAAGCAATGCTCCCTTCACATTTCTGGATATGCTTCTATCTATGCATCAAGGAGATCTGCAGTGCATGAAACTGTAATCAACCTATAGCCGGCTAATCCGAACTCCACTTCCGAGATCTCGAGGAGTTCTTGAATATATGGCTGATCTTCAGGATGTCACTGGAACCAATTCTATCTTGAGGAGTTCTTGAATATATGGTTGTTTTGTCTATCTATTTCTGATTATTCACCAATTCTCACCAAGTTTTCATGGAGATTCAATTTAGATGAATAATGCTGACAACTTTAATTTTAGCACTGTTAACATAACAACATGACCAAATTCCTCCTCATATCATCTCTTCTTTCAACTTCTCCCTTGTTATGGTGTTCTTTCAAGGACCTTGAAACTGTGTAATTAGACAAATAAAGGAATCCTCTTATGTCAACTTGTCCCATCAACAGTAAGTCCTTTGAACCAGCCAAGAGAATTTGTACTAGTTTAGTGTCATCTAGTCATCTGTGGGTAGTTATTAAAGTACCCCTGACCAATTAATTGTTTACAAGGTGGACACACTAAATTATTATGTATAGAACTTGGTTTGATCCTACTTATCATAAGTAGGATGTGCAATCTAATGTAAACATAAAATTTCTGAATTGACATGACTGAACTGATTAGTGCTTAAATTTATATTACTGTCTTATTGCCCAAAAAATAGCACTCTTGCATTCTCTTTGTATTCTGTGGAATAGATTAACGTTGATAATAAATTAATGATTAAGATTGGTATCATAGAATCTTGCTCTCTCACAGTCCAGCATTTGGTTGCAGGTGGACATGACTGCATTGAATTGCAAATGGAAGACAGTTATTTCTGGAGCTGATCTAAAGACCTCTGTATAATGTGCTGTAAGTTGGAAGTATAAATCAAAACACTTCAAAAATTAAATGTTGTCATGGTTTTTGTTTTGAGTTATGTTAGGTACTTAGGTGTACTAATGGAAGATTGTCAATGTAGAATTTGAGCTCAGTGGATGTTTTCGCGTAAAGATCTGATGATTTTCTTTTTGTCATGATAATTAAATACTTTTCGAAACTATTTTATATTAATTTTCGTGTTGTTTTCGAAAATAACTTTTGTCATGATGTAAGTTGCAAGTATGCATGTAATTTCTATTACGGTCAATCAAATGCCTACAAATAGAATTTACAAGTTGCAAGTATACTTACAACTTTCATTTGTGGTCAATCAAACACCTCCAAATAACTTCCATTTACAACTTATTTGCGGGTATTTATTTTTACATACAAATACTTTTTTCAGCATTTGTCTTTGCGGGCAACTAAATGCACCCTATATATAAGAAGTATATATATATATATATTTACATAATATTAATAGTATATGATAGTATAATAATATATTACATAAATTAGATAAAAAATATATTACACATAATATTATATTTATATGTTTTTGTCTTTCTTAATTTTAATTTTCTAATACATCATATTTTGCAAAACTGTAAGTCTGTAACATTAACATTCAGATCAAGATAAAATAGCAAAATTTATCTTCTAGATGAGTTATCTAATCTCACGTGCATCAATTTGGTAAGCTACAGTGATAACCAAATATGAGTTGGTGTGACTTCCTATTAATCACTGAGAAAAAAAGAACTCTTGTACAAATATAAAGAGTTTTTATTTTTCTACTATAAAATAAATTGGGCTTCCATTTTATTCTTATCTGCCCCTTTCCCAGTAAAGATGACAATGGCTCGGGTTTAGATCGGCCTAGGCCCAAGCCGAGTTAGGCTCGATCATCTTCGGGGCCATGTTGATCACAACCCGAAAATTTTTAAGTTGACCTAGCCCGACTTGTGGCTTGAACACTCTAGCTCGAGTGGGGTTTGAGATGATCAGTAAGTAAAATTAATCTAAAATATAATTTTAAATGTAAGGTAGTTAATTAAAAATATATTTAATATAAAAATATTATTAAAAAATAATAAAATAAATAAAATAAAATATTTATTTAAGTATTTTTAAATAATTTGAATTATTAATTAATTTATTAAAAATAAAAAAATTGGGCTATGATTGGACCCCCGAGCTTGGGCCAGGCCGGGCATGGCCCACATGTCACAAAAAAGCGTCCCAGCCCTTTTAAAATAAGAGATCTGGCCCAGATCCAATCAGATCCGCTCCTACGCTCCATTTAACGGTTAAGATGTCAATGTTTGAGGGGTGAAGGGCGGATATTGTCGTATTTGACGGGATTCAGATCAAGAGAACTTGGAGCCGATCCCAACGCTATCGCTCCGCCGTCCGCCCCTCTTTGATTACAGAAACCAGGGTTTCTTCGGTCGATACATTAGAGAAACTAGGGTTTTTCGGCGTGGTTCCAAGTTCCCCTTACCCAACCATGGCGATCGATTTGTTTGGTGGATCCGATTCGAGCGCCGACGAAGCCGATCTATCCGCGATCAAGGTCGACCAGAAGTTTGCCAAGCGGTTGGAACACAACAAGAAGCGCGAGGCCCTGCAGCGGCTGCAGGAGCTCAAGAAGCGGGGCCTTGCCGGCGATTCCGATGAATCTTCCGACGAATCCGTCGAGTATTCTGACGAGGACCTGAACAAAACCGCCAAGGAAGACCTCAAGTTCTTCGAGACCCTCGTCAGGGTCAAGAAGAATGACCCTGACGTCTTCCGCAAGGACGTGAAGATATATTCCTCTGATGATGATGATGGTGATGAGGAGGGAGTGGAGGCGGAGGGTGGGAAGCCGAGGACTGGCAAGAAGGAGAAACCTTTGTACCTGAAGGATGTGAATGCGCAACATCTGATTGAAGAGGGGCCAGAGTTCGGGGATAAGCCTCTCAAATATGCTTCTAAGGTCTACAATAAAGACCAGGCCGAAGGGATCAAGGCATTTTTGGAAGCTGAGAAGGCGGCTTTTGACTCCCTCGACAATGAGGATGATATCCTCAACGTGAAGGAGAAAGCTGGAGAAGTGGAAAAGGATGAGGATGCCCAAAAGGTGGATGAAAATCTGGATGAGTATTTCGGCAAGGATGATGATTTGAGTGACAATGAGAAGTTCTTGAAGGAGTACCTGCGCAACAGAATGTGGATCGGCGAAGATAAGGATAAGAAACCGTCCAATGATGTCTTTGATATTTCTGAGGATGAGGATGAGCTTGAAAAACAAGATAGGTACGAGGCTGAGTACAATTTTAGGTTTGAGGAGGGGGGTACAGACAGAGTGTTGGGTCATTCAAGGGTTGTGGAGGGGTCCGTGAGGAAGAAGACTAGTAGTAGGAAGGTTCAAAGGAAGAGCAAGGAGGAGAGGATGGCACAGGCGGGGTTTGAGAGGAAGGAGGAGCTGAAGCATTTGAAGAATTTGAAGAAGAAAGAGATCCAGGAGAAGCTTGAGAAGATCCGAACGATTGCCGGGATTGGAGATGAGGGGACTGTCAAGCTAGATGAGGATGACTTGGAGGAGGATTTTGATCCGGAGGAGTACGATAAGAAGATGAGAGAGATGTTTGGCAATGATTATTATGATGCTGAGGATGTTGATCCTGGATTTGCTAGTCAAGAAGAGGGGGATATAGAGAAGCTAGACTTTGACAAGGAGGATGAGTTGCTTGGCCTTCCCAAGGGTTGGGAGGACAATAGAAGTGAAGGTTTTGAAGCAGCTAGGGAAAGGTTCTTGAAACAGAGAGAGGAAGAGGAACTTGTGAAAGAACTGGAGGAAGAGGAACCAGAGAAAGAGGATGGAAAGAGAAAGAGGAAGCGTAAGATATCCCTCAAGGAGAAGGTGGACCTTGATAAGGAATTGGAAGAGTATTATAAGCTGGATTATGAAGACACAATTGGGGACCTCAAAACTCGATTCAAGTATAGGACTGTTCCAGCAAATACATATGGGTTGCGGCCTGAGGAAATTTTGATTGCAGATGAAAAGGATTTGAACCAATATGTTTCACTAAAGAAGTTAGCACCTTATAGGGAAAAAGAGTGGAAGGTGACATATCACCAGAAGTTAAAGAAGGATTTGATTCTTCATGGAGAAAATTTGGACAAGAAAAGCAGCAAGAAGCACAAATCAGATGGAGAACATGTACCAAAGATGGAGGAAACAAATGGTGAAGAAAATAATTTATCTAGGCGTAAAAGAAGACGACAGAGGCAAGCAGAATTGAAATTATCAAAGTCAAGGCTTATGGCGTATGGAAAAATACCCTCAAAACCTCAAAAGAAACATTAACCAGCGGCGAAGTCATAACTATTTTTAGAGGTATCTGTTAAATCATTTTTTGAGGCTTTCTTTACAAGTGTATGGAGAGAGATGAATGCAAAATGAGAATTTCCATTAGTTGACATTAATTCCTCCTTTTCTTATAAAGTATTGGTAACCTATGTTGTACTGTATTCAGTTATAAACGCAGTTGCTTTTTTAATCCCGTTAATTTTTACTAATTTGCATTAATTGGCCCTGAAAATAATGAGTCACTTAATCAGATTCTGGTTCTCATTAATGCTCGTCGCAAAATTTGCTTATACAGATTCTGATTCTCCTTCTGTAGCACAATTCTACCTAAACAACAAGCTTTTTATTATCTGTTTCTGATATCACTGCATGGAACTCAATGGAAGTGGATTTCAGTGAGGTTTAGGAAAGTTTACTATTCTCATTTATATGTTATGTTTGCCTGTTTCACAGCAAAACTGAAAATATATTATTGCACCTGTGGCTATATTATTGCATGTCAGGATTGTGATGAAACTCACCGTGATTAAAAAACTGAAAAAATATTATTGTGCTAGAAATGGTAAGGGTTTTATTCCTTTGGCGGCAGAATCTAGAACTGTGCAGTAATTGGTTTATTTTGCTCATATTAGTACCTATTCTCATTTATTTCTACTGCTTTTGACTCTCTTTAATTTGTTTGATTTTTTATTCTTTCATAGCATTGTGGAACTTCAACTTCCTTAGCATCTCCCATTTCCTCAGTGCCAGCCAGGGTCTTTGCCTTCACTGGCACAGGTTGCATTCTTCCTCTCTGCTCTTCCCTCTTTTCTTTACACCTTAGCCGTCCCTTTCTGGCCTTCCTCTTCTCTCTCTATGGCTACCACACAAATACTTCTCTGTTCACAGTCACAGCCCGCACATATGACTGCAGTCCATAGAGGTATAACTTGTGGGTTTAATTTTATTGCAGGCTTGATTTTGTGGTTTAGTTTTATAATACGTATTCTGTGCAGCAGGCTTTTATGTTTAATTTTATTTGTAAATATGTATGCATTGGACTTTTAGGTTTTATTTTTGTAGCTTGTAAGTTTGAACTTGTAGTTTGCAGGTTTAATTTGCTGCCTATTGTTGCAGCTTTATATTTTTACTATTTTGTCCCCACATCTTTTTGCTAATTTTCCCCCCAAATAGATGCTAAGCAGCATAAATTTGTTTTGTTATTTTAAACCAATGTCTGACATGCTAAGCAGTGATGATTTTGCTCTAGAGTCAAGAGGCACTATTGTTGTATTGATGCTGGAGTTATTTGTTTGTTACTAGCAAATATGGCTTCATTTCTAGGGTACTGTTAGCTTGCTACATGAGTTATGCTTCACTATTTTTAATTGTTTGATGATAATTCTTAAGGTATGTATATACTTTTATTATAAGCTCTTTATCACCACACTTATTCTCCTTTGTGCATGATGTAGGTCGGAGTTTCATTGTATTTGTGGTAAATAAGTTTCTTCTATCAACAGTATAAGAGTTACGAGATCTGAGCAAAATAGGTCGATGTGATGGCACACTAGGATAAAAGTTTGACGCAAAAAGTTTTATCTAATTAGTCTTTCTCAGCTACTAACTCATACTTGTGAACTTCAAGCAAACACAAGGAAAACACTGGGTAATAACTAACTCAAGATAATATGAATGACATATCATGAACCATGCAAACAATCTACAATGCTAGAAACGAACTCAACACTATTACTACTGTGCAATTAGCTCAATGCATTGAAGGTAACCATCAAGTTATATTAACTCTACATTATCAACTCTATAACACTATACTAATCAAGAGCAAAATTAGACAAGCGTGTCCTCCTATACTCCCAATCAACTAGTAGTGGTTCTTTCGCAGGCAAAAAAACAACTATACAAAGATAACTAGCAGGCATTGCGCAAATACTCCTACGTTGTAATGCATTCATGGATCACTGGTGTCTCCACTCAAGAATTCCCGGATCACTGGTGTCTCCACTCAAGAATTCCCTAAGGTTCAATTGGTTGTAAGATGTTCTAGTCGCGAGATGTTCCTGCTTGAAGCTCAAAGCTAATCCGTCTTGAGAAGACCAATACAATAGAAACATCTCTCATCCCGGCTTCTTCCTCTTGACCGCCAACCTACTTGACCCTCGTCGTCACTAGATCAATCCTCTTGCGATTGATGATTGACAGTGAAGGCTTCCTTGTCATCACCTCCCTACTCGCAGTCGAAGAGAACTTGTCGGTTGCTCCTCATTGACAATCCAACAGTCCAGCCATGTTGACTGCCATCAATACTACTACTACCTTCTCGTCCTTCTAGTGGTCGGAAGACCCGCCGCTAACAACACCTCACTCGGACCATTCACTGAATCTATACATGGCTCGGCGCAGACCATTGTGTGGTGTGGGCGGCTACAGCACGACCCCACCGTCATGCAGTCTCTATCCTTTTCTCTTTTTGATCACAACAAACTCAACACCCAAATAGCATGCTGTTATGACAATTGAAGCATGACACAGGGAGAAGTCAGAATCCTACCTCAATTCAACGAAACCTCTTCCTCAACAGCTCCTAAATCTTTGATCACGCTGCCCCTCCATCATGTACGATGACTATGTCTATACTTAGGATTAGAGAATGATTAGGGTTATAGGTTACTATAAACCTAAGATTAAACTTTTTACATAAAACCTCTTCCTAAAACTTAAATTTACAAATATACCCCTATTTTTAAATATATTATAGTTATTGTTATTCATTTATTGCTAGTTTTTCTTTCTTTTATATCCCTAGTTTGTTAGCTTGTAATTGCTAGTTCTGTCTAATTGGTGGTTGTTCAGGACTCTAGCTTTTCTTTGGAAATTCTTTGCACATCGGTATTAACTTTGTTAGTGATTAATTTGTTTGTTTATGTCTATGTTATCAACTTTTCATTCTTAATAAATTGACAAAATGATGTATGGTTCCTGTGGCTGGCAGCTTAGCTGGGCCAAATCATTGAATAATTTTTTGATATCTAATTAAATACCTTTGAGATTGCATGGCTTATCCTTTTCATTGATCAATTATAGCCACTTCATTTGTCATGCATTTGTTCCAACTGAAATCAGTCAATGCTTAATCTCTCTTCTCTTTGATTTCTAATTAGTATGCAGTAATCGAGGTCTTCAGCTCTGCGTTGATGGATAATCTTGTAATATTAGCCACTCAACTCAAAGGAAATTTTCTATAATATTTTATTTATATCCATAGTTTACTGGTGAATAGTATGTAAGATTTGATTAAGAAAACTAATTTCTTGTGAGGATATTTACATGATATTATATGTATTTACTAGTTCTACTATCGTGTGGGACATCATAGCTTTGATCTTCCTACAGTTGAGCTCCCTGGGACAAGCATCACTATGCCAATGGCTTCCTTATCTTTAATAGCATAAAGCTAGATTTGCCTGTTAAAATCAAAAAGTGAAGAAGAAATATGAGCAGCATCGAGGGGGATTCTAGCAAAAACTAGATACTTGTATATGGAGTAAGCAAAGAGGGGATTCTAGAGTTAGCCTTTGCTTTTTCTTTTTGCATGAACTGATGTGATCATGCTAATATATATGACAAGTAAGCTTTGCGTTTTGTTATTGTCTTGTATAGTTTGCTTTTGATGAAATGTCAGCAGTGAGGTAACTTGTTTATCTTTTGAATCTCATGAAGTATAATGTTTCATAGGCTTACCAAGCAATTACTAGTGGCATTATCAGATCTAAAAGCTTTTAAAATACTCAAACAAACAGCATTCTAATTAAATCAAAATGTCATTGTTTATCTTTTGATTTTTATTTGTTCCCCAGGCTAATGACATTGACAGGTTTCTTCTTTGGTTGTTGCAGGTGGAGAAGGTGGCACAGATAGCTCACTGATTCCGTGGGACTCCCAGGTGCACGAAAACGAGCTTTGTGGCAACCAAGACATTTTGGACACAGGTGGCAACCTCAAATTAACTTGTTCAATTGATCAGTTTTTGTTTATTTTGCCTTTGTTTTCAAATTAACTAGCTGTTGGCCTGTTGCAATTAGTCCAATTACATATTATTATTGCTCAGTAATATATCATGTAATTTGTTCACAAAAGTTAATTTTTCTATCCTTTATCTTGTTTCAGTAATTGATTGAAATCAGCACAACAATGATATACGTGCAATAAGTAGGGGTTTAAAAATATGGACAAATTGGATTTCAAGTTTTTTTATTTAAAAAAATATTGATTTGGTTACTAATATAAATTGTAAAAAATATACTTATAAAATAAGAAATTAAAATTTTTTAAAAGAATTTAAAGCTTAGAATTAAAAAATGTTTTGATGGAGATTTTATATATACAAATTATTTCATATTTGCTGTGTAATTGTAAATATTATAAAAAAGACAATTATGGTAAATGAACAAGAGCAGCATATCCATAACAAGAAACTCAAATAGATTCATAATATACTTTCTAAAATACAAGTCTTCAAATGAAATGAGAAATAATAATTTTAGCTACTAAAGTCGGATGAAAGCTGGATGAAAGTATTACATGATTCTATTCCAAAAAGACTTCATGGGCTCAACGGTGTTGTGTATAGTGGTGTCCTTGAGCCTCCAAATATATGGTTGTATTCTTTTGAATTTTTGTATCAAAAACATTCAACTTCAACCAACTCAATCCATAAATAATTAAAAAATATTTATAGCATTATCAAGTTAGGTCGGTTTTTCATTACTAAGTTCCAATTTTAGAACGTATGATTCAAAATTTTAAATTGAATTAAATTTGAACAGATACTGGATATCATTCCATCCCTAGTACTGAATTGAATTTACAAGTTTCATTCCATGCAATACACGAATTCAGTTTGGAGTGTGCAATACATGAGAAAAAAATGAGACATAAAAATTTCACATCAGAGTAGACACAAAAGTTCAGAAATCATAAATGGACATATTCTTTGCAATACATGAAGGCTTTTCGGAGTATCTCCCATAGTTTCTAGACCTCGTAAAGTTTCCTTGTCATCATGTCATTAGCAGCAAGAAAAAGCCGCTAAGAAAGAAGGTTCGTTTATTTGTCTAGTAATAATTAACTTTGTCACAGTTTTCTAACTGGTTTAATATAATGTGCCTGCCAATTAATTATAGGCTTATATATACAACAATTAGAGTCCAACAGAATGAAACTTAATCAAATCAAGCAAGATGTCCAGAGAGCTCGAACAGTCGAACTTAAGTGGAAATGAGAAAATTCTAATAGTTAACATGCAGATTTTAGATAACCGTAACAAAATGGATCAAATCTCTCTATATAAATATGTATGCACATAAATGAGGATTGATGTATGACCATTGACCACAGTAAAGAGTCAAATGATTAAAAAGCCTCAAATCTGACCCTTTTGAACTCTCTAACACAATCTTTGACTTTTGTTACATGAGATTCTAATATATATATATATACACACATTAGTAATTTAGTATAGAGGGATATCTAGCAGCTATGCATGTAATTATGGAGGAAAGATGACAAAAAATTAATGGGTGTTATGGTGTTCTGAAGCTATGATTTGATTACTATACACGCAGATATATTTTCCCTTACAAATTATTCTTATTTTGGTTTCAGCTATGATTTGATTTCACACATTTCACTTGCACACATTTTATCTAATGCCCCATAAATTATTTGATGGCCCCCACATAATTACTTCAGCTTCGTGACTCCATCAATTTGGGGGCCTAAGACCATTGCCTTAGTGGCCTAATGGGCAGCTCGGCCCTGGTCTGGGGTTTCAATATTTGAAACCCGATGATTCGAGATCTGACTCGATTACCTGATCATTTATATTTTTATTAAATTTTTAAAATATATTAAAAAAATTAAAAATTATATCGAGAAATGCACCTGCATCTTCTCAAGACACGTGCATGCCTCGAGACACGTTGACGTGTCTCGAGATGCACGGCGTGAATCTAGAGACGTGCATGCGCATGTCTCGAGATGCACGACGCGGGTCTGGAGACACGTTGACGTGTCTCGAGACGTCGGCGCGTGTCTCGAGACACGTTTTGATTTTTAAAAAAAATATTTTTATATTTATTTTTGTTGAACTAATATTATATTTTAAAAAATTAATGTTATAAAATTAGCATATAATATTTATTTTATATTCTTCTAATCCAAACACTAAACAAATAATAAATTGAAACTCATCCGTTATACTATCCTCTTTTATCCTATGAAATAAACATGCTCTTATGATTTATTTGTTTTACTAGATTGGATTGAATATGATAAGATAATAAATGAATGAGTATTGTATATTTTTTTAATATAGTATACCTTAGATATAATATTAATTTTATATTATTCTAATCCTATTTTATTTTTGCACTAGACAAATAATGGATACAAATCCATCTCTTATCTTATAGGATAAAGAAACAAATATGCCCCTAGTAATTTGAATTCCAACTCGAATTTGGTCATAGAAGCAAAAAAACACAAATCTAAATATCAACATGAAAACCCGTCTAAGCCAACTCTATATATATTCTTGATGTTGTTCCAATCTTACAAAGCATTCTTCTACCGTCTTTCATCAATTGATAATATTTTTAAGGCAAAAAGAAAAACTACACTAGAATTTCCACATTTATCTGAATATGTAATTATTTTCTCATCCACACATTTTTTTCTTGGTTCCGCGGATGTTTTCAAATTCATCCATTGCCTAATGTTAGATGTCATCATCTCCTCTCCTTTTGTCCAATATATGTATTTGTACGCTGCTGGCAGAGAGTTAATTATATTGCAAGCATGCAAATGGTAATAAAGCAAGGGAAAGCTCTTAACCTAACATTCCTCCTCGCCCTCGTCATATGCACAACATTTTTACCAGCTACCATATCAGTTCAAGATAACAATGATCGTAGAATCCTTGACAACATCAACTACGGCGCGACAGACGGCGATCGCATCCCTTGCAAGTTGGTCGGTGCATCACATGAGAATTGTCGTCCTCATGCTGAAGCCAATGCCTACTCTCGTGGGTGCTCCAAGGGCCAAGATTGTCGCAGTCTTTAGAGAAAAGATTAATCACTTGCTTGCCTCAAGAGCCAATCGATCCCTACTCGTCACCTCCAATGTATATTTCCCCTCCCACATTTATACATATATGGTCTTCACGTTTTGATTTGTCATTGGTATCATTTGACAATTCTGGTCTCATCTCCACTCCAAATGTAATCAAAATTGTTGATAATTAATTCACTTGATCAATCATATGGAATGGAATGTGTTCATTAGTTCTTTAAATTTTTTTTTGAATTTTTTTTGTTTGATCTTTGATAAATTAGGCTATCAATTAATTTTTAGATCAAGTCGCTATCATATTCGATCTTTATGTAGTATAATTAGCTGAAACAAATAATATCTACAACTTGAAGGCATTCACCATTTGTATCTTTTAGATCAGTAACGGAGCCATGAATCAAGATGAGGGGGGATAAAGTTCACATAGAACAAAGTTATAGATGGGCAAAAAACAATAGCCGAGGACTGCACGTAGGATCTGCCAGCTGCATGCGCATGATAGTTATGCATGTGAGGTCGAGGCTCTAAGAGTTAGGCATGAGAGCGTGAGCTTGCACACAAGGTCGAGATGTTGGGAGTCGTTGTCGCACTTGCTTGCCGAAATATTCTCATCGAGGGCTTCGAGTCAAGCTGAGTGGCTTCGAGTCTGCCCCATGGTGGCTTGCTACCCTAGGTGTGGCCAAATTCTGCTAGTGAATAATTGTTTCCGAAATTTTAGATTTCTGACTTCCGAATCATGTGTTCGTGATTTTGGAATTGATTTGGGGGGTGGGTGTGCCTCCCTTGGTTGTTCGGGAATAGGGCTGATTAGGGCTAGTTCCATGCCTAGGTGTTGACCGAATTTTGTGTAGTGAGGATTTGTTTCAAAAATTTTAGATTTTCCAACTTCCGACGCTCGTTGTTTTCGCAATTTGGAGATTGTTTTGGAGGTGTGCTTCCCTTTTTGTTATTCTTAAAAGGGCTTGTTTTTGGGCCGGATCCATGTCATATGGATGGTTGAAATTCCGAAGTTCATCGAGTCGATTTCATGAGAGTTTTTCCGTTGAGGTTGTTTCCGATTCTTTGCAGACATTGTTGGAATTTTCCAAAGGAGTTCTTGCGATTGTTTTGATTGAAGCATTTCGGGTGGAAACATGCTGATTAGAATCGTTAAGTGTTTAAACATGCTTTTGATTTGAGATGGTTTAGTGTCGAATCCTAGTAACTACTATGCTGAAATTTTCAGATTTACACATACAATGTTATGGTTGAAATTAATGTGGTAAGATTTATGGGTAAAAAGGGTGTTGTTTCTTGCTATTCATAATGGGATTATTCAAGTTAATGTAAGTTCAATTATAATTTACTTCTTGCTAAAAATGCAGCTAGAAGTAGGGGCCACCATGACCAATTTTGGGCAATCCTATGGCTGAAATCTTCTGTTTTTGGTGTAGGAACATGCCCTCTAGACTTGGGCTGAATGTAGGTCGAGAGTAGCCGGCTGTACACTAGTGTGTAGTCCAGATTGCACTCTTCTTGGGGCTGCCATTTGGCCTTGGTTGGGCAGAGTTTGGGTTGCCCGCCAAGTACTCGGTGGAATGCCCCAACTTGATGAGTGTGCTAAAATTTCATGATTATTACTGATTTTGATGGACTTGACGAATCTGAAACTTATTGTGTTTGGTGTGATGGGTGTGGTGTGTGGCTAGTTGATTGGGACCAAGGGAGGTTCAGATTGGGTGTATATATATGTGTACCTGGGATGATTGATAAAATGCCACATTCACTCAAGTTGGGTTAATTGTGAGTATGCTGGAGCAGTCTGCCAGATCGACCGGGGGAAAGGGCAGTCGCAGGGGTCACTCAAGACTAGGGTTCATGCATTGGAGAGTGCCATCAGATTCACTACGGAGGGTGGAGACTCTACAATGTGTGCAATGTGGGAGGCGGCATTGCGGAGTGAGCTATGGCCGCACGGATGCATGCTTGGGTTGCAGATAGACAAGGCACTTCAAGAAGGATTGTTTGATTAGCGGCGGTCAGAGGGAAGCACCTTCTCTAGGGAAGGCATCTGTTTCAGCAACTTCAGTAGCACAGAGGAGTCGGTATCAAGGAAAGGGGCAGCGTACCACTGGTTCAAGGAAGGTTCGAGCTCAGTGTTCACATTGACTTGGGACGACAAATGTTTCGATGGTTGTGGTGACAGGTCCTTTAGTTGTGTGTTTAGTTATGGCATTTGTGTTGTTTGATCCAGGTGATATACACTCTTTTGTTTCTACTACATATGCATGCATCTAGGATGGGTAGAAATGAGAGTCTACTTGAGGCACCATGGTGTCGACGCCTATAGGCGATGCCCTCATGGTGGAGATGGTCTTTCTTGACTGTGAGGTATTAGTGTGTGGACATTTGTTGGAGGCTGAATTAGTGTTATTACTATCGCTAGAGCTGTATGTGATCTTAGGGATGGATTGGTTGTCCGCTCACTATGCATCGGTGGACTGTAAAGCGAAGGCTATCGTCTTCATTAAGCCTGAGCTAAAATAAACTATGTTGTAAAAATTTTGAAAAATTCTCTCGTCGTCCAAATTTTGGGTCATATTTGCCGCTAAAGTATTCAAAAATGTACAAATTTATCCTTAAACTTTTTATTTTTTGAAAAATATCATAGTCGTCCAAATTTTGGGCCAAAAATACCACTATTTGTAACAGTTTGACAAATCAACAAATAATTACTTACGTGGCAAATAAAATAAGCCACATCATCAAGCCACATAGGATTTTAAGTTGCCAATATGTAATACCCAATATTTTCACGACCTAAATTAATTAGGAGCGACATATAGAGTTTGTATATATCCTATCTTTTAGTTACAAGTCATTAAAACACGCGTCAAATTGAACGAGATAAAAAGATACGAAAAATAAGAAGAAGAAAAAAAGGTAGCCCAGCATACTGCAAAAACTAGTTGGTTAAGGGGTGCTGCAAAAACACGTCCCACCACTGCTTTGTAATATCCGAAATTTTTTAAAATGCTTATGTAATTATTTTAGTGAGATAATTTAATCTCGCGTTATGATAGACTAGATGAAACGCCGGAGGGCTTAAATTAAAGATTGGCCTTTGCGCGAGAGGAAATTAATTCATCTAAGTTTGATTAGGTCCTTAGATGGGTTGCTTTGTTAAGACGAATTCGGAGGCTCGAGGGTAACTTGACTCAAACTTGTATTGGTTAAATTATGGCTTATTTTAGACTTAACTTAAGTTAAGGGGCACTTTGGTCTTTGGTGATTGAGATTTTAGTATTTATACCTCATCCCTCGGGGGGTGCGAGGGATTTTTGGCCCAAAATTTGGACGGCGAGGGCATTTTTCAAAAATAAAAAGTTTAAGAATAAATTTGTACATTTTCGAATATTTTATGGGCAAATATAGCCCAAAATTTGGACGACGATAGAATTTTTTTAAAAAAAGTTTAAGGACAAATTTGTATATTTTCGAATATTTTAGGGACAAATATGACATTTATCATTTCCACGTAAGCAATCGTTTGCTGACTTGTCAAACTGTTACATGTAATGGTATTTTTAGCCCAAAATTTGGACAATGAAAGAATTTTTTTTAAAAAAAGTTAAAGATAAATTTGTATCTTTTCGAATATTTTAGGGGCAAATATGGCCATTATCTGTTTTCCCAATTGTATCTCAACTTTATATTTGTAACAACTATATACTTCTAATGAGTAACATCAGTCAACGGCGTCAGCCACCGGGATTCTTATACTACATACGTACTAAAAGAAATTAATTAATCCTCTTTCACTTCCTGATTCGAATTAGTACAGCAGCTACAAGATCTGATCAGCCTCTTGTGCCACGAAAGCTTCGTGCAATTATCACCCTTAATTTTCTCCAATATTTCTTCTTTTTTCTTCCTGATGTCTTCGCTGGATCGATCCACCTTCTCCAACTTCTTCAAGTTTCTCTTGAACGCACCCATTCTCTTCTTGATGTCCTTCACTACACACTCCAACTTATCCACCTCCGCCGCCGTAGGCTTCATCTCGACGTAGGAAGACTTCATCGCTCCGATCTTCTCTTGCAAATAGTCCACCGATTTTTTTATGCTCGTGAGCTCAGTTTTATTAGTGAACATTTGCTTCTGCATCGCGTCAACGGCATCTTTCACACTCAACAATTCAGCCTTCTTGTTTGACCATATTTCGGTCACTAGCGGCCACAGCCCGACAACCACACTCGCCGCTGACGCGGCGACCGTCAATATAGCAGCAGGCGGCGCCACAACCGCCACCGCCGCGCATATGCAGGTGATGATGATGGAAGACAAAAAAACCACTTTCCACACTGACCTCCATTCCTCCACAGTCTTAATCTTGTCTCCGTACTGTTCCAGGAGCCGCTCCAGCTTCTCCTTTTGCCTCTCGCAGTTGGAACGAAGGTTGTCGATGAACTCCGTGGAACGAAATGGATCTGCCAAGCGGTTGAACTTGTGCAGCTCCTTCTCGGCGTTCTCGTAATCCTTGTGCATGAAGTACTCCGTGGCGTCTTTTAATATTCCTTTGGCGTCGCGAGCATTCTCGAGACAGTGTTTGAAAGCTTCGAAGGAGTTGAGGATCTCGTCGGTGCTGCTCAAGTATTCTTTCACGCATTCGCAGAGATCGGGGTCGCGCTTGATCGCGCTGCTGAGCTCGACGAAGAGGCCATTGACGTAGAGGAAGCCGTCGGTGGCGACCTCCACGGCTCTGGAGGAGAGGGAGCCGTCAGACGACATGTCGTTGACCGTTGAGACGACTGTGTTCGTCCTGCTGAGGAGGCTGGCGTCCATGCTGTCGGATCGGATGCAGCTTATCCTCGAGAAGAACTCCATGCATGCGACTGCTTTGGATCTGAACTCGGCTGCAGTTAAACTAAGAGAAAAATATAGAGAGAGAAAGAGGGAGAGAGAGAGCAACGATTAAAAGAATTAATTGGGGATAGAGAGGAATTTTGATGCGCCTGGGCAGCGTGATATATATGCTGTGGTTGAGCGTGGACTCGTTCTTCCGATATGATATTTTGGTTTTTCCAAGAACTTGTTGCAAAAAGACTTATTGGACTTCTTATTAGAGTGGAATGCATGCATTGGTAAAAAAAAAAGAGTGGAATGCATGGAAATAACTACTATGGAGCCGGGCTCCATAGAAATTACGTCCGGAATGCATGAATGCAACTTGTATGGAGCCCGGCTCCATAAGATTTGCTATGGAGCCGGGCTCTACATGCATTGCGTTTCGGCGTGTGGAACTAAGTCCAGATTGACCGGGTCTGCTGTGTTCAGAATAGGTCTCCAATTTAATCGTTCAGAAATCAATTTATTTTAATCAGAAACAAATTTAAAGAAATTTATTTTTGTGCGTGAATTAAGTTTTATCCAGTGGCAGTTCAAATAGTAAGGAAATCCAATTTAACCTATAAACTTTTAAAAGTGATTTCAATTTAGTTAGTTATAAATTTTTACCTTCTATAACAACAAATTATATCATTTGAAATTAAACTTAAAATTTAAATTGCATTACAATTATAATCAATTCAAAGATTTAAATTACATTTCTTCCTTTTTTTTTATTAAATTCGACTATTACGATTAAAAAAATAAAAATTTCAAATAAAACTCATATCTTTTTCATATATTCTTATTATTTATTAAATATTTACAGTTTTAAAAATAATTTAATCATCATCTAATGAAATTGTATTTTAAAATATTTGATTCAAATTTTAATTTTCTTATTAATTTTTTATTTAATTATATTATTACATTTTAGAGAAAATTAAAATGCCCAAATTAAACCAATAATTTTCTATGTAGTACTATTATTTATCAAAATTTTATTTTATTTTTTAATTCAATTCGGCTATTGCATTTTATAAAAAATTCAAAACTTTCAATCAAATTACCAAGATCTTTTTACTTATATTATTATTTATTAAATACTTAATATTATGATTATAAAGTGAGAGTTTTGATGTATTTAAAAAATTTATTTATCTTCAAGGATTATAATTATTATCAATCCCAAAGTTTGGGATAGATTAAGAGAGAAAGATTAAAGGTTGTGATAGATTTATTATAATGATCAAAATTTGAGATAGATACATTAGTTTTCCCTATTTATATAATAGTATTATTATTTTTATTATATGTTGATCGATGTGGCACAAGTGATAATAATTTTTTTTTTTTTTAATTTACTAAGTCAGATGCTACGTCAGCACCTAATGGTTGCATTTCGGGCATCTGACGTGGGACTAGAATTGAAATATGATAATTCGGGATATAATTGATACAAATTAAAGATTGAGCTAGATTTGTAAAAAAGTCATAATTTAGGCTAGATATATTAATTAACCCAAAAATAAATCGAATCGGGTTAAAATCTAATTGATCCAATGAGGCTCTACATGGACCAATCACATAGCTACAGCTGATGACGTACGACCTATATTTTGGAAGCTCCAATATAAAATGGCGAAGGCAGAAATTATATTAAGGGCCCAATTTAGAATATAAAAATTCAATCAATATTACTTTAACCCATTAATTTTAATTTTTTTAACTAAAATCACAACTTTTAATATTATAAATTTCTTTGTCTATTTTCATATTTTAAAAATATTGTTAAAGTCTTTAAATTAAAAGTAATAAAATTCTTCTACTCTTAAAAGAAAATCCTTTCGATCATCTCAATTATCCAAAGCACTATCTACCGTGATATGGGTGTCGCCGTACTCATCTCGAGGGCTAATTTTATCAAGCACATGGTTTAAAATATCGGTACCGGTATCGATCTCGGTCTTTGACCGGTACCAGTACCATACCGTACCGACACACGGTACGGTCCGGTACGAAGAATGCATACCATACAATTTTTTTTATTTTACTGTTAAAAATAACTCCAATAACACATAATTGATCAAGAAATACTTAAATTTAAGATTCAAATATCAAATACATGAATACAATATTTAAAATACGGACGAATGATGTTCGTAGTACTCGTACATATCTTGAGGACATACATAATTAAGGTCAACATTGTATGTTGGGATGTGTGGCGATTGATTTGCCCTAACCCTCTTATGTTGCGCTACGCAGAGTCTTCGGCGATCCCGCTAGCCGGCTAGCGAGCGGGGGTCAAGGGGGCAACGTCCCCTGCCAAGGGTGTGGGCCTGTGTCATCTTATATAAACTCCAATGTAATGATTCTCTTGTATCTGTAAAAAACCCTAATATTGTACCAAACAGTAAAAAGAGCCATTGGGTCATACCGGGAGATATCGCCCGGTATGACATCTATGGGCGGTGTTTATCGAGATACCCAGTATCGCCCAATACACTACTCGAAATTAACATGGGCATCAGTAACGACTGAAGTCGTTGCTGAAAACCATCAGCAACAGCTTGCAACGGTCCCACCCGTTGCAACGGAGCCGTGGCAGAAAAGCGCGTTGCTGATAACTTAGCAACGGCTCCACAACGGCCGCTCGGGCCGTTGCTAAAAATATTATCAGCAACGGTTTTGCCACGGACACGGAGCTGTTGCTGATAACTTTATTAGCTACGGCTAGTGAGCCCGTAGCAACGCCGTTAGTAAAAGATCGTTGCTAAGCCGTTGCTCTAGGTCTTCAGCAATGGCTTTCGATACACTTTTAGCAACGGCTTTCCCACGGACGACAGTGGGAAAGCCGTTGCTGATGATGTGAACCTGCAAACGAAAAAAAATTAAAATTCCAAATTTCCATTGATACATTGATACATTGATACATTATCTGATACATAACTCACACACCCATACACCCATACGCACATTCATTCATACATCACAAATACACCAAGATATACATCAAAATAATTATACTTATATTTATAATTATCCACAATAGTATAAAAACTATTCAAATGCAAAATTGAAATATCAATATCCAAACAAAATAAATTAAACAAGTATAGTATCTCAGTAACAAAGTCAATATAAAAAAAATCTCACGATCACAATGAAGGATGGTCTGGATCATATGGCGGAGTCTGGAGTGCTTGAGTGTACACCGGCGTGGACTGACTCGAGGATGATGGATGAGATGATGCCGAAGAGATGTCTGCTTCGGGATGACCTGACATGTTGCGTAGCATAGCTTGTATATCCGCCATCATCTGACTCTGGCGCTCCATCATCTTAGTCTGACGTGCGACCGTCTCTTCTAGTGTCCTTATCCTAGTACTATGATCATAACTGGATCTAGAGGTGGACGGCCGCTCACCAGCGACCGGAGGGGTCGATGCCCCAAGTGGCCCTAGCACGGCTCGCGCATGACCACTATCTGCAAAGCCATATACGCGGCCATGCTCCCAGCCACCTGCGGCCTCGACCCACGCTGCTGCGTCAAAGTCCTCGGGGGTGCCCCCGCGCTGCACCACCGTCTGGCTATAGGTCTCCTACTCGAGTTTGATTTTTTATTTAATATTTGTCATAAAACTTAAATTATAAATATATAATGAATAATTTAAACAAATATATAGTTACCATAACGTATGTAGCGCGGTTGTCGATGTACTCCCCCGTCCCATGTACTCGACGGTGAGTCCGCTCAAACACCGCCATCGGGGAGGGTCGCTGGACAATCCCGTCAGCCGACAACGTCGTCTACATTTACAAAACAAATACATTAATTAGTGCACATAGTAACAAATAATATATATAATTAAAATGTATTCGACAATTCAATCTCTACCGCAGTTTGTACTTCTGTGATATCAACCGCTGTAGTATCTGGTGGGACTGATGTCTGAGTAACTGGCCGATCAACATTATCATTCAGGTGGAATTGACCCCCAAGACTATCAAGTATCATAGTTCTATAGGGATTAGATTGACTGGATGAAGAAGCACCAGCAAAGGAAGATTCACCATATGTCTGAACGACAGGATTGCTCGACATCCCGACTTCACGTGACTCCCCGTGACAAGTCCATAGAAAATATCTTGGTGCAAATCCTTGGCTATATAGATGTAAAGTGATAGTCTCCCGATCCAAATATCGTCCACTCATACAAATGCGGCACGGACATCGGATTTTATCACCGACGCTAACGAATTTTTGATTCAAATAGGCGAAATTTAGAAAGTACGTTACACCTAATCGAAACTCATTTGTCAAAGCTTCACGATCAAGACGTCGGTACATCCAACTTCGATCAGCCGACATGATTATGTCAATCATTGACAATTTCTTTGGTTAATGCCTTTAGGTGAGATTGTCCTATTCCATTCAGGATTTATGTTATTCATATTGCACTAAGTACTTCTTTTAACCGCTAACTTCATTCTAAATTTTGGCAGTATCGGAGAATAAGAGAGATGCTGCCGAAATTTAGAATAAGTTAACGGTTAAAAGAAAAACGTAAGTGCAGTACAAATAACTATATTTCCAAATTGTCAAATCAGAGACAATTCAAGAATTGTACATCATATAAAAGATTATCTACTTCTTTTACACGAACATGCAACCCCCGAACGGATCTAAGGTTTTGCTAAATCATATCCGACTCGTCGATGCATACGTGAAACATATTAACTAGTCGGATGGATGATTATTTTCTAAATATTTCGAGTCAGTTCGAGTCCATATTGGACAATTCCGACACGAGTCCAAATTAGACGATTCCGGTGGGAGTCCGAAATGAACTATTCCGGCGTGCGTCCGAAGTGGACGATTTCGGCGCATGACCAAAGTGGACAATTCTGACGCAAGTCCACCGAGGATAACTCCGGACTAATTAACAATATTTTAACTAATTAATTAATATTAATCTACACCATTTTCATTAATTTAAATAATTAACCTACCATTATTAAATATTAATCTAACTAAATTAAACTAAAAATTAATATAAACTCTAAAAATTAATCTAAACCTAAAATTAATCTAACAAATTAAACAATTAATCTAAACAATTAATTAACAATTAAATAATAATTAAAAAAATTAAAACTAATATTTTCGGCGTCGACGTTCAGTATCCGAACACTCTGTCCGGATATTGGACAAGCTCCGGCGGCGGCCATCGGCCGATGGCCGCCGGCCGCCGGCTGAAACCCTATAAATAGGGTTTCGGTCGGATTTCATTAGGGATCAACGACAAGAGATGGTCGGGCGACGAGGAATACCTAAAATCGGCGGTCGAGGACGGACGACAGCGGCAGCTCGGCGGCGTCGACAGCGGCAGCGGTGGCGAGATGCGGGAGGAGCAAGCGGCAGTAGCAGCTAGGGGTGTAATCGAGCCGAGCTGAGCCAAGCTTGCTTGTGCTCAAGCTCTGCTCGTTTAAGAAATGTCGAGCTCAAGCTCGAACTCGAGCTAGATCGAGCTTCAATATCCAGGCTCGAGATCGGCTCGAGCTCGACTCAAGTAATTCGAGCTCGGCTCATTTATTTTTCTCAAGCGTGACCGAGCTCGTTCAAGCTCGATTAAGCTCGGCTCGACTCGAGTTTATGCTCAACCCCATATGAAATATTAATATTTATATAATTATATATCAATATATGAAGCTCGATTAGGCTCGCGAGCCGCTCGAGTCGAGTATTACTTAGCTTGAGCTCGAGTTTTCATCGAGTCGATCTCGAGTAGCTCACGAGCTGCTAGGCTCACTTACACCCCTAGCAGCAGCGGGAGGAAGAAGGGGGCGGGCGCGAGCTGCAACCTATATAAACTTATCAGCAACGGCTCACTCGCCCGTTAGAAAGCCGTTGCTGATAAGTTATCATCAGCAACGGCTCACTTGTCCGTTAGAAAACCGTTGCCGATAATTAACATCATCAGCAACGGCTCACATGTCAATTAGAAAGCCGTTGCAGATACAACATATCTGCAACGGCGTGAGCGACCGTAAGAATGCCGTTGCAAATAGCAACGGCGTGAGCAGCCGTAAGAATGCCGTTGCAAATAGCAACGACTTGAATAGCCGTTGCTGAAGACCCAATTTCTTGTAGTGATACCAGGTATCTCGTATACCGATTTTTTCATAAATCGATAAATACTGACAGTACTGCCCGGTACGTTACGGTATTTGATACCCTGATCAAGCATACTATTTTTGCCTGAAGTCGAGGTGATGCGGGCCTTTGCGTCTCCTAGCCTAAAATTCATGATATATTTGAGACAAAGTCAAAAGTTCAGGATATATTTAGGTAATTACCCCAAAAATATTACAGGATTCTATTCCAAAAAGACTTCAAGGACTCAATGGTGTTGTGTATAGTGATGTCCTCTAGCCTCCAAATATATGGTAGTATTCTTTTGAATTTTTGAGTTTGAGTTGAGTTTCAAATATATAATTGAATAAAATTTGAACAGATACTTGATATCATAATTCCATCCCTAGTACCGGAGAACTCACGGAAAAAAAGAAGAAGAAAACTTCATTCAATGAAGTGACAAATGCAAAGGGAAGCTCAAGTGTTGAGGTGCCCTAATCACCGTATGCGGTATCGCCCAATGATTATTTTGGCGGGAACATAGACCTTGACATTGAGAGTTGGACTTTAAGGCGACAACCACAAGCATGCAACGAGTTAGTCATCAAAGTGCATAATGGCTAGCCAATTGTGGATAGCACAGTTAGTGGCAACATGTTGAACGTTGTCTAAAAATTTAGGGTTCGAACCCTAGTATTCTCACCTATTGTGACTTTCTATCTTTGTTTTTAAAAAAATGCATGATGGCTAGCTAGGAGTGTTAATTGGGTCGAGTCCTAATTAAAAATCCGACCCGACCGGGACAAATTGTGTCGGGTCGGGTTCAATTTAATCAAATACGACCACAATCAGGTTGAGTTTGGAGCAGCGGCGGTCTAAGAGATATTGTGACCTAAGACGAAATCTTAAGATGAAACTTTTCATTTATTTAATAAAATTAATATAAATTTTTATGTAAATTTTATTTTTCTAACTTTTTGCATATGTAAAATTACTAATTAAACTTTTACGTATCTTTTATTTTTCTATCTCAATTAATAATAAAGCTAATCCATTTAATCTTTTTTGAGATATTATAGATCTTAGGTAAGACTTTATTAATCTCAATTTTGAAAAATTTCTTTCTTACAAAACTAGTGTCACATGAATCGTTAACATTATTCTATAGGCAATATATGCATTTGAAAAAAAATCAAGAAATAATATTATTAATATTGCTTAGAGATCTAAGGTTTGATTTCTAGTATGATCACCTATTGTGATTTTTTATCTTTATTAAAAAAAATCAAAAAATAAGAATGAAAAAAAAAAAATGACAATATTGAATTTTATAATTGAAAAAAGAGAGCAAGCAATAGAATACAATACATGAATTCAGTTTGGAGTGTGCAATACATGAGAAAAAAATGAGGCACAAAAATTTCACATCAGAGTAGATACAAAAGTTTATAAATCATAAATGGACATATTCTTTGCCATACATGAAGGCTTTCTGGAGCGTCTCCCATAGTTTCTAGACCTTGTAAAGTTTCATTGCCATCATGTCATTAGCAGCAAGAAAAAGCCGGCTAAAAAAGAAGGTTCGTTTATTTGTCTAGTAATAATTAACTTTGTCACAGTTTTCTAACTGGTTTAATATAATGTGCCTGCCAATTAATTATAGGCTTATATTACAACAATTAGAGTCAGCGACGGATTCAGAAAATTTTATTAGTGAGGGCAAACTAATAAATAATATTATACTCAAATATTTTCATTCGTTTAGCGGAATTAGTAGGAAATTTTTTTAAGTCAATTTCTAAATATTATTTTTTATATGGAGATTGTGTTTTATTTTCGAAATTAGAATTATTATCTATTGATTTTTTTTAAAAAAAACTTTTCATAAATTATTTCATAATTTTATCCATCAATTTAATTAGCAATAAACAAAAATTAAATATTAAAATAATTAATAATGCTTTAAATACAAAAATTAATAATGCTGAAATAAAAATTAATAACATTGTAATAAAAATATCATTCTTACCAACCGAATAAAGTAAAAAATCAATAAACTAAAAATACTGTACGATGTCGGTAGCCCGACGAAGATTGAAGGCGATCCGACGAGCAGGCGGCAGCGAGCGGGCGAGCAGCGAGCAGGCGGCAGAGAGCGGGCGAGTAGCGAGCGACGGCAGGGAGCGGCGAGCAGGCGGCAGAGAGCGGGCGAGTAGCGAGCGACGGCAGGGAGCGGCGAGCAGAGAGCGGGCGAGTAGCGAGAGACGGCAGGGAGCGTCGAGCAGGCGAGCAGCGGCAGCGAGCAAGCGAGCAGGCGGCGGCGAGCGGGCGAGCGGGCGAGCAGGCGGCAGCGAGCAAGCGAGCAGCGGCGGCGAGCAGGCGGCAGCGAGCAGGCGAGCGGCGGCGAGCAGGCGGCAGCGAGCAGGCGAGCGGCGGCGAGCAGGCGGCAGCGAGCGGGTGAGCAGCGAGCGGCGGCAGGGGCAGCGGGCAGCTAGCGGCGGCAGCGGCAGCGGCAGCGGCAGCGAGCAGCTAGCGGCGGCAACGAGCGGGAGATTTAGAAGATGAGAGAGAGAGAGAGGAGTAACGAGCGGGAGACAGAAGGCGGGATGAGTAAAATTTTAGTAAGCGGTATTAAATAGTAATTAATTAGAAGGTAAATATTAAATGCAAAAAAAATAAATAAATTTTGAGTCATACCGTTGTGCACTTGTGCGCCTGTGCGTGTCACGTAACAATGAGTCCACTCATTAACCTTGTTATTAGCTGTGCTTGAGTGGGGGCCATTCAAAATTTTTCTAAAAAAATAACTATCTCAGTGGGGCCACGGCCCCCACTGGGCCTGCAATGGATCCGCCACTTATTAGAGTCCAACTCGAATAATCGAACTCAGGTGGAAATGAGGAAATCATAGTAGTTAACCTGCAGATTTCAGATAACTGTAACATAATGGATCAAATCTCTCTATATATAGATATGTATGCACATAAATGAGGATTGATGTATGACCACGGTAAAGAGTAAAATGATTAAAAAACCTCAAATCTGGCCTTTTGAACTCTCTAACACAATCTTTGGCTTTTGTTACAAGAGATTCTTTTTTATATATACATTAGTACAGAGGGATATCTAGCAGTTATGCATGTAATTATGGAGGAAAGATGACAAAAAATTAATGGGCGGTATGGTGTTCTGAAGCTATGATTTGATTACACACATTTTATCTAATGGCCCCATAAATTATTTGATAGCCCTCGCATAATTACTTCAACTTCATGACTCCGTCAATTTGGGTCCCAAGACTATTGCCTCAGTGGCCTACTGGGCAGGTCGGTCTTGGTATGGGCTTTCAATATTTAGAATCCGATGACTCGAGATCCAACTTGATTACCTAATCATTTATATTTTTATTAAAATTTAAAATATATTAAAAAAATTAAATATTGTATCGAGAAATGCACTCGCGTCTTCTCAAGACACGTGCATGTCTCAAGACACGTTGACGTGTCTCGAGATGCACGGCGTGAGTCTAGAGACACGCATGCGCATGTCTCAAGAAGCACGACGTGGGCCTGGAGACACATTTTTATTTTTATTTTTGTTGAAATAATATTATATTTTAAAAAATTATTGTTATAAAATTAGCATATAATATTAAGTTTATATTCTTCTAATCTTAATCTCTTCTAATCCAAACGTCAAACAAATAATGAATTGAAATTCATCCGTTATTCTATCCTCTTTTATCCTATGAAGTAAACATTCTTTTATGGTTTGTTTGTTTTACTAGATTAAATAGAATATTATAAGATAATAAATGAATGCAGTATTGTATATTTTTAAAATATAATATACATCAGATTAATATTAATTTTACATTATTCTAATTCTATTTTATTCTTGCATTAAATAAATAAAGAATATAAATTCATTTCTTATCTTATTTCTTTATCCTATGAAACAAATATGCTCCTAGTAACTCGAATTCCAACTCAAATTTGATCATAGAAGCAAAAAAAAGACAAATCTTAATATCAACATGAAACCAATTTGAGCCAACTCTATATATGTGATCTTGATGATGTCCCAATCTTACAAAGCATTCTTCTACCGTCTTTAATCAATTGATAATATTTTTAAGGCAAAAAGAAAAACTTCATTAGGATATCCACATTTCTCTGAATATGTTATTTTTTTCTCATCCACACATTTTTTCTTGGTTCCGCGGATGTTTTCTCATTCATCCATTGCCTAATGTTAGATGCCATCATCTCCTCTCCTTTTGTCCAATATATATATTTGTACGCTGCTCGGCAGAGAATTAATTATATTGCAAGCATGCAAATGGTAATAAAGCAAGGGAAAGCTCTTAACCTAACATTCCTCCTCGCCCTCGTCATATGCACAACATTTTTACCAACTACCATATCAGTTCAAGATAACAATGATCGTAGAATCCTTGACAACATCAACTACGGCACGATAGACAGTGATCGCATCCCTTGCAAGTTGGCCGGTGCTTCGCATGAGAATTGTCGTCCTCATGCTGAAGCCAATGCCTACTCTCGTGGGTGCTCCAAGGGCCAAGATTGTCGCAGTCTTTAGAGAAAAGATTAATCACTTGCTTGCCTCAAGAGCCAATCGATCCCTACTCGTCACCTCCAATGTATATTTCCCCTCCCACATTTATACATATATGGTCTTCACGTTTTGATTTGTCATCGGTATCAGATGACAATTATTGTCTCTTCACGTTTTGATTTGTCATCGGTATCAGATGACAATTATTGTCTCATCTCCACATGAAATGTAATCAAAATTGTTGCTAATTAATTCACTTGATCAATCATATGGAATGGAATGTGTTCATTAGTTCTTTCAAATTTTTTTTGTTTGATCTTTGGTAAATTAGGCTATCAATTAATTTTTAGATCTAGTTGCTATCATATTCAATCTTTATGTAGTTTAATTAGTTGAAACAAATCATATCTACAACTTGAAGGCATTCTCCAACTGTATCTTTTAGATAAGTAACAGAGCCAGGAATCAAAATGAGGAGGGGGGCAAAAGTTCACGGAGAACAAAGTTATAGATGAGCAAAACACAATAGCCAAGGACTGCACGTAGGAGCAGCCAGCTGCATGCGCATGATAGTTATGCATGTGAGGTCGAGGCTCCAAGAGTTAGGCATGAGAGCGTGAGCTTGCACACAAGGTTGAGATGTTGGGAGTCGTCGTCGCACTCGCTCGCCGAAATATTCTCATCGATGGCTTCGAGTCAAGCTGAGTGGCTTAGAGTCGACCCCATGGTGGCTTGCTACCCTAGGTGTGGCCAAATTCTGCTAGTGAATAATTGTTTCCGAAATTTTAGATTTTCGACTTCCGATTCATGTGTTCGTGATTTTGGAATTGATTTGGGGGGTGGGGTGTGCCTCCCTTGGTTGTTCGGGAATAGGGCTGATTAGGGCCAGTTCCATGCCTAGGTGTTGATCGAATTTTATTTAGTGAGGATTTGTTTCAGATATTTCAGATTTTCTAACTTCCGACGCACGTTGTTTTCGTGATTTGGAGATTGATTTGGAGGTGTGCTTCCCTTTTTGTTTTTCTGCCCTATAGTGCAGAAAATGGCTTGTCTTTGGGCTTGATCCATGCCATATGGATGGCTGAAATTCCGAAGTTCATCGAGTCGATTTCATGAGAGTTTTTTCTTTGTGGTTGTTTCTGATTCTTTGCAGACCTTGCTGGAATTTTCAAAGGAGTTCTTGCGATTGTTTTGATTGAAGCATTCCAGGTGGAAACATGCTTATTAGAATCATTAAGTGTTTAAACATGCTTTTGATTTGAGATGGTTTAGTGTCGAATCCTAGTAACTACTATGCTGAAATTTTCAGATTTACACGTACAATGCTATGGTTGAAATTAATGTGGTAAGGTTTATGGGTAAAAAGTGTGTTGTTTCTTGCTATTCATGATGGGGTTATTCAAGTTAATGTAAGTTCAATTCTAATTTACTTCTTGCTAAAAATGCAGGTAGAACTAGGGGCCACCATGACCAATTTTGGGCCATCCTATGGCTTAAATTTTCTATTTTGGGTGTAGGAACATGCCCTCTAGACTTGGGTTGAATGTAGGCCGAGAGTAGCCGGTTGTACACCGGTGTGTAGTCTTGATTGCACTCTTCTTGGAGTTGCCATTTGGCCTTGGTTGGGCATAGTTTGGGTTGCTCACCAAGTACTCGGTGGAATGCCCTAACTTGATGAGTGTGCTAAAATTTCATGATGATTACTGATTTTGATGGACTTGATGAATCTGAAACTTATTGTGTTTGGTGTGATGGGGTGTGGTGTGTGGCTAGTTGATTGGGACCAAAGGAGGTTCAGGTTGGGTGTATATATAAGTGTACCCGGGATGATTGATAAAATGCCACATTCACTCGAGTTGGGTTAATTGTGAGTATGCTGGAGCAGTCCGCCAGATCTATCGGGGGGTAGGGCAGTCGCATGGGTCACTCAAGACTAGGGTTCATGCATTGGAGAGTGTCATCAGATTCACTCCAGAGGGTGGAGACTCCACAGTGTGTGCAATATGGGAGGAGGCATTGCGGAGTGAGCTCTGGTCGCACTGATGCATGCTTGGGTTGCAGATAGACAAGGCACTTCAAGGAGGATTGTTTGATTAGTGGTGATCAGAGGGAAGCACATTCTCTAGGGAAGGCACATGTTTCAGCAACTTCAGTAGCACAGAGGAGTCGATATGAAGGAAAGGGGCAGCGTACCTCTGGTTCAGGGAAGGTTCTAGCTCAGTGTTCGCATTGACTTGAGACAACACCTTTTTCGATGGCCGTGGTGACAGGTCCTTTAGTTGTGTGTTTAGTTATGGCATTTGTGTTGTTTGATCCGGGTGATACGCACTCTTTTGTTCTACTACATATGCATGCATCTAGCATGGGTAGAAATGAGAGTCTACTTGAGGCACCCTTAGTGGTGTCGACGCTTACGGGTGATGCCCTCATGGCAGAGACAATCTTTCTTGACTGTGAGGTATTAGTGTGTGGACATTTGTTGGAGGCTGAATTAGTGGTATTACTGTCGCTAGAGTTGTATGTGATCTTAGGGATGGATTGGTTGTCCGCTCACTATGCATTGTTGGACTGTAGAGCGAAGGCAGTTTACCTTCAATAAGCCTGACCTACCGCAGTTTACCTTCCAGGGGGAAGGAATGGGAGATTCGCTTAAGATTATTTCATCTCTTAAAGCCCAAAAGCTACTTGATAGAGGCTATCAATCGTTCTTGGCTTTTGTATCAATGGCTGAGGGGGAGGCCAGGAAAGTGGAAGAGACGTTGATTGTCAGTTAATTCCCTTATGTTTTCTGATGAGCTTCCGGAGCTGCCGCTGGAGCGAAAAATAGAGTTCTGACTTTGATTTGCAATTGGGCTGAAGCTGGTTTCGATTCCCCCATATCGGAAGGCACCGACTGAACTTAGAGAGCTTAAAGCTCAGCATGGGCTGAAGCAGTATCTACCGCGATACGGCTGTCGCCTTGCTCATCTCGTGGGCTAACTTTATCAAGCATACTATTCTTGCCTGAAGTCGGGATGATGCGGGCCTTCGCGTCTCCTAGTCTATCGGGGCTCAAGGAGTGACCTACATAAACACACTGACGTTCAGTAAGAAGGAGTATCAAATGATAAGTATGAAATTGAAATCTAAAGTATACTTGATATGCGTCGTGTTTGTTTTATGGGCAAGTCAATGATGTTGTATGTGATGATGTCTCCTTGAATCTCACGGGGATATGCCAAAAATAGTTTGAAGTTTATCCCGAAAATGTTAGGCTCATTACTGCTGAATCCTTGGTAATTAATAAAGGATGTCGATGTTCTTGTTTGGCCGGAGCCCTCAGGCTAAGTTGTAGTTGACTCGATCTGAGTTTGGTTCATGAGTGTGGGCACATCCGAGCCTGATCCGACCGAGTCCAAAGAGCAAGTTCAGTCCACAGCCCTCGAGCTTGATTGGAGTCCGAGGACTTCATGTCGAGCTCTAGTAGTGTGTCGACTTTTGTTTGCTTGTTGAGCTCTATGTATATGTCGAGTTTCTGACCTCGAGCTAGCATATGAGTGCCTATTGTGTCCTCTCCATAACCAGATTACTGGACTAGGAGATATCGGGAGAAAAGTGTAGTTCGATCAGCTAGGTGGAGCAATGCTAGGGGAGAAAAGTGTTTCCACCGGTGGTTCAGCTTCAATCCCCCGACGTCAGATATATCATGACTAGAGAAATGTATAAACACTGTTGTGGCAATTGAGGGTTCTCTCTCTAATAGTTGTTCCTTGTTGTATATCATCCTTTCGTGGGCCTATGAATGTATGTCTTCTCATTGTGGGTTTTATGAATATATGCATATTCCTTCTTTGTGTTGCTTCTGCTTTGATGCTTTTGTGTGTTGTGTTTGGAAGTCAACTGATTTTATATGATCGAAGAAGTTTTGCTAGTCGGTAGCTGAGGATCCACTACAACAATCTACTTATTTTTTGACGTCAAAATATATTAACATTTTGACGCCAACGGCAGTCGAAATGAATATATTGACATAATCAAAGACGTCGAAAACAAGTGCAAGAAGATCAGAGCTGAAATAAGTATTTTGACGTCTGAATAGGCGTCAAAATGTTTGACATGTCGACGTCAGTTGACCGACGTCAACAGGCGTCGATATGAACATATCGACGCAAGCTGACCGACGTCATCAAGCGTCGTTATGAACATATCGACGCCAACTGACCGACGTCAGCAAGCGCCAATATCAACATACCGACGCCTATTAAAGACGTCGAAAAGTTTTAAAAAAAATAAAATATTGCATATCGGCGCCTGTCAGAGGCGCCGATATGCAAGAAAGAAAAGGAAAAAAAATGATGACGTGCACAGTATTTTCCAATACCGCGCGACTACCGCGTATAGCAGGTGGTATTCGATGATACCGCGCGGCGCTGTATGCGGTAATCGAGAATACCACGTACAGCACGCGGTAATCGAGAATACTACGTACAGCACGCGGTATCATCGAATACAGCGTGTTGGCACGCAGTATTCGATCAAACGGGCGGAAAGCCGCCCGTTCGATTTCCGCCACGTGGTGGAAATCATGCACTTGTTCGATTTCCATCGCGTGGTTTTCGCCGCTCTGCTTCGTTCGGTTTCTGCCACGCGATGGAAATCGAACGGGCGTAGCGCTAACCCGTTTTAATATCGAAAAAAAAATTTCATTACAAAAAATAATAAATGAATAATAGTTAAAAAAAATAGGTAAATTTGATAATCCAAAAATTTTTGATAACTTGAAAAAAATAATAATAAAAATTAGATGGAGAAAAAAATATTTGAGAAAGAAAGGAGAAAGAACCAGGAAAGAAAAAAAAAGATAAGAGGAGAAAGAAGATAGAAAAATGAAAATGAAAAGAATATTTATAACCCAAATAATTTTAAAATTAAAAAAAAAAGAAATCGGAGGCGGGAAAAATCCCGCCTCGATTTCCCGCTCGGCAAAGCCCCTCGACGAGCGCGCTGAGGGGCGCTTCTTGCGCATCCGCTAACCCGTGCAAGCGGGCGCGGGCGCGGGTTAGTGCGCCCGCGAGCCCGCGCGGGTGGAAACTGACGCGGGCTCGCACACCACGAGCTCGCGTCAGATTGATTTTGACGCCATGTTGGGCGTCGAAATATTTCGACGTCGGACCGTTGACGTCGAAAATATGGCGTCGAAATATTTCGACGCCGGACGGTCTAGCGTCGAAACATTTCGACGCCAGGCAGTCGGGCGTCGAAATACTATGTTTCGACGCCGGACTACCTAGCGCCGAAATGTTTCGAAGCCGGACTGTCCGGCGTCGAAATATTTCGACGTCTGCTGTCAGCCGTCAAAAAAAATTTCGACGCCTACAACAGACGTCAAAATTTTTAATATTATAATTTTTTTGATAAAAATTATTTCGACGTCGTCTAACGACGTCGAAATTTATACGTCGATATATTAAAATTTTCTTGTAGTGATCATCTTTAAGTTGAGATCAAACCCCTGTCAAATATAGAGTTAGGACTGAAGTTACCTATTTAGTAATTCGTCGATCTTTCTCAAAGTCGTTCAAGTCCAGGGTTGTGAGTGCAGGTGCTGAGGCCATGAGTGATGGCGTTGAGACCAAGGACCAAACTCGGTGTCAAACAGAGCTCACGAGGAGTGAACTTCGGGTCGTTGAGGTCTCCAAGGGCACCGATGCCAGAATAAGTGGGGGTAGGGTCGAGGAATAGACTTGGTGTTAAACCGAGCTCACAAGGAGTGCACTTCGGGTCGTTGAAGTCTTCAAGGACACCGAGGCTAGAAGAAGTGACACTAGGACCGATAACCTAACTCAGTGTTAATTAAATTGAGCTCGCGAGGTGCGTGCTTCGGGTCAGAATTGAGGTCTTCAAGGGCGCTGAGGCCGAGGACCAGACTCGGTGTCAAGGGTCTTTGAGAAGTGGCGCGGAGGCCGAGAACCAGAATCGGTGTCAACCAAGTTCGCGAAGATCAACTCTCCCCAACAACAAAGCCATCATCTTGAGTTGCACATATTCTGGACGGTGTTCAGGTTTTATCAAATTAAGTTTCTTCCTTAGTTGCTCAGCAGAATAAAACAAAGTAGTCAATGCCTAAATATATTTTTTTCATAAAAAATATTTCGAAATTGAGTTGCAGCGTAAGATTATGCGTTATATTTAAAATAGATATTATATACAATTATAATTATAAGACATATGTATGGAAAGCCGAGCTAAATATTTATCCATAGCGCTTTCTGAATTGTATGTTATATTGTTATGTAAAACGTAAGCTCCAACATAGAAATCAATCAATTACTTAATTAGATTATGGGAACTGTGCATGCCGATTAATCAATTGTACCATATATAGAACAAAACAAATTGGCCAGGAAAAATATATATTTCTAATGCATGCGTAACATATATAAGTCAACGGCGTCACCCACCGGGATTCATATACTACGTAGGATTTGTTACGTGATTAATCCTCTTTTACTTCCTGACTCGAAGTACAGCAGCTACAAGATCTGATCAGCCTCTTGTGCCAAGAAAGCTTCGTGCGATTATCATCCTTAATTTTCTCCAATATTTCTTCTTTTTTCTTCCTGATATCTTCGCTGCATCGATCCACCTTCTTCTCCAAACTTCTTCAAGTTTCTGTTGAACGCACCCATCCTCTTCTTGATGTCCTTCACTACACACTCCAACTTATACACCTCCGCCGCCGTAGGCTTCATCTCGACGTAGGAAGACTTCATCGCTCCGATCTGCTGTTGCAAATTATCAACCAATTTTCCTATGTTCGTGAGCTCAGTTTTATTATCAAACATTTGCTTCTGCATCGCGTCAACGGCATCTTTCACACTAAACAATTCAGCCTTCTTGTTTGACCATAATTCGGTCATTAGCGGCCACAGCCCGACAACCACACTCGCCGCTGACGCGGCGACCGTCAATATAGCAGCAGGCGGCGCCACAACCGCCACCGCCGCGCATATGCAGGTGATGATGATGGAAGACAAAAAAACCACTTTCCACACTGACCTCCATACTTCCACGGTCTTAATCTTGTTTCCGTACTGTTCCAGGAGCCGCTCCAGCTTCTTCTGTTGCCTCTCGCAGTTGGAACGAAGGTTGTCGATGAACTCCGTGGAACGAAATGGATCTTCCAATCAGTTGAAGTTTTGCAGCTCCTTCTCGGTGTTCTCGTAATCCTTCTGCATGAAGTACTCCGTGGCGTGTTTTAATATCCGTTCGGCGTCGCGAGCATTCTCGAGAAGTTGCTTCAAATCTCCGAGCGACTTGAGGATCTCATCGGTGCTGCTCAAGTATTCTTTTACACATTTGCAGAGCTCGGGGTCGCGCTTGATCGCGCCGCTGAGCTCGACGAGGAGACCGTTGACGTAAAGGAGGTCATTGGTGGCTTCCTCCACGGTTCTGGGTGAGAGGGAGCCGTCAGACGACATGGCGTTGACCGCTGAGACGACTGAGTTCGTCCTGCTGAGGAGACTGGCGTCCAAGCTGTCGGATCGGATGCAGCATATCCTTGAGAAGAACTCCATGCGACTGCTTTGGATCTGAACTCTGCTGCAACTGAACTGTGTGTGTGTGTGTGAGAGAGAGAGAGAGAGAAAGAGAGAGGAACTTGTGACTTGTGACTTGGTTGCAGGCAGCGTAATATATGCAGTGGTTGCGTAGACTCGTTCTCCCGATATGATATATTTTGGTTTTTCCTAAAAGTTATTTGAAAAAATAAAATAATGATTTAATTATATTTTTGCTCTCTCCAAATATCATATATTTTTAATTTGATCCCTTAATTTTTTAAAAATTATTTAATTCTTCAAAAATTATTTTCGTTTCCGTTTGGTCCATCCATTAAATTTTGATGTTAAGTGCTAAATTGACATGGACTAAAGAAAGACTAAATAAAAAAAATAAATTATTTTAAGAAATTCGATGAAAAAAAATAATTAATAACCTAAAATATAATTATATATTGTTATATTTTAAGTTATTAAAATATATATCGTTGTGTTTTAGATAATTAAAATATATTTTTTTTTCATCTAATTTCTTAAAATATTTTATTTTTTTCATTTGATCTCTTTTTAATTCATGTAAATATTTTACGTTGACACTTAACATTAAAAATTAACTGAAATTTAATGAATGAATCAAACGAAAATAAAAATAATTTTAAAAAAATTTAACGGAAAGTTTTTTAAAATGAGAAATTAAATAAAAGAAAATATAATAATTTAAGGATCAAAAACATAATTAAGTCATTAAATAAGAAGTTGTTGCAAATAGACACGTTGAGTTCTCGTTACAGTGGAATGCATGAGTTTAGTTCCAACTTCCAACGCGTGGAGTCTTGGTCCCTTGGATATGAAGATATATTATTTGAATTGTTTGAAGTAATTCAATGAGAAGCAATCGGTCAAATCTGGGTGTGGCAGGAATAATTAAGTTAGAAGATCACTGATAGCTACATCTGATGAGGTAAGATTACGTACAACGACCTATACATATTGACCAATATTTCCTGATGCCTGTTCGTCGGTAATTATTCAGTGTCAAAATTTATTCTAAGGTATTAGGTATAAATATATACTGACCAATATATATCACGTGGTGGACGACGTTGAGTTGTGCCAACAGTCAAAGAGGACAAAGACTAGAAAGAAAGAAAGAGAGAGAGAGAGACTTGGAGAGTTAGTCAACACTAAACGTTTGGTGACTTTTGCCAAAGAACTCCAGCAATTGTTGGGCTGACGTGAATATTTAATATGAATGATTGAATGATTGAATGATTATATAATTTACATGTTATTATTTAATATATGTTATATAATTTTAATGTATTATTTTAATATATATTAGGTACAATGACAACATCAAATCAAACTGATTCTCAATTTATTATTCAGGATTTCACGTGTACAATTCCTAATACCAATAATTATTATTGGTATAATTGACTAATTAGCATCCATGATTGCAGTTATAGTTGACTAATTAACTTTCATTCTTTATAGGGTGTTAATTAAAAAAATAGTCTAATGATTAATCAAACTATGGAACCAATACAAGCACAATCTATTTTTTATCAATTGTGATGTAATATTTTAATAGAGTAAATATTCAAAAAAAATTATGAACTTTAGATTTTTTTTTTAATTTTTAGCATAAATTTTTTCGTTAATAAAAAAATACGCGAACTATTATTCTGTTATCCCGTTTAGCACATTTCGTCATTTTTGACGAATTTTGTTGATGTAGCGCGGCGACAGCCGACAAGTATTTGTCTCTTTTTTTTTTTTAATTTAGCTTACCTCCACAAGTTCAGTCCCCGCAAGCACGCCCACGACGGCATCACCTCGTCCAAGATCCTCCTCGATGACGAACTCCACCAGGATATCTCCGGCTTCGGCCTCGCCCGTCTCTTGGTGCAGTCGGCCATCAAGAAGCCGACGACGAGAGCTGTGGGGTACCTGGCGCTGGAGGCGCCCGGCGACTATAGGGTGGTGTCTTAGAGGGCAGACGTGTACGCCTTCGGGATAGTTGTGTTGGAGATGGTGACAGGGTGGGAGGCATCAACGGAGCTGGAGGTGTGGGTGCGGCAGGCGTTCCGGGAGGAGCAATCGCTGTCGGAGGTGGTGGCACTACAAGAAATATGGCAATTTTCGACGGTCATTATAGTCGAAAAGTGGTCGAAAGTTGGTCGGTAACAATTATTTACCGACCAAATTTCGACCGGTTACCGAGGCTAATATTTGCGTCGGTAAAACCTTGGTCGAAACGAGTATCGATAGTTTATCGAGAAAAAATATTGTCGATAATTACCGACCAACATTTTAATCGAAAAGTTGTCGGTAGTTCCTCGGTAACTTCCGACAAAAGGTTTGTCGGTTGCTCCTCGGTAATTACCGACTACAAGTGTTGTCGAAAACTGTGGTCGGTAATTACCGACGACATGTCGTCGGAATTTCGTCGAAAACTCAAGATTTTTTTTTAAAAAAAAAGCTAATAAATCGGGCTAATAGATCTCTCCGCCCTCTCCTCGTCTCCGCTCACCGACGAGCTACTGTAACCCTCCAGAGACTGCGGCTGGCCCTCCTCTTTCCTTTCCTCTTCTCTGTTAGTGCCGCCATGTTGTCCTCCTCTCCTCCTATCGCGGAGATTATTTTTGGCCTCCGGAGTCTCGTGACGGGCGACCGCTTGATCTGCTTTCCCCAACCCAGTAACTCCACCGGGGGAGGAGGCGCGGACGTGGACGGCCTCTCGTCGCCCTCTGCCTCCGGGCCAAGGCGGCTCCGACGGCGAAAATTGAGGAGGAAGTCTCATGACTCGGCCTCGTGAGTCTCCTGATGGGCAACCGCTTGATCCGCTTGATCCGCGGAGATTATTAAAGCCCGAAGGCTGCGGAGGAAGGTGTTGTGCCGACCCTCGTCAGGAGGTGGAGGACGGCGCAGGATCAACGTGCGCCCCGTGAGGAGCAGGATCAGCGTGCGGAGGAGGAGGATAGATCGAGCACGCGGAGGTTGCGAACGGAGAGGAGGGCGTCGGGGAAGGGGCCGGAGAAGAGGTTGAGATCGAGGAACAAAGCCCGAAGGCTGCGGAGGAAGGCGTTGTGCCGACCCTCGTCAGGAGGTGGAGGACGGCGCAGGATCAACGTGCGCCCCGTGAGGAGCAGGATCGGCATGCGGAGGAGGAGGACAGATCGAGCACGCGGAGGTTGCGAACGGAGAGGAGGGCGTCGGGGAAGGGGCCGGAGAAGAGCTCTGCTTGGGCGATCGAGGAACAAAGAAGAAAAAGAAGAAGTAAAGAAGAAGTGAAGAAGAAATATAATTAAATATAAAAATATAATTATTTATTAAAAATAGAAAGAGAGCAGGAGGCGGGGAGGCGGGAAATCTCCCGCCTCCTGCTTGGGCGGCCACATGCGCTTTTTTTTCTTTTTTTTTAATAATTATTTATAATTTTCCGACTAATTTTGGTCGAAATTTTTTGTCGGTAACTCTTTCCGACGCAAAGACGTGTCGGAAATCTAACGAAATTTTTCGACAACATCTTCTCGTCGAAAGTTGTGGTCGATAAATCCAATTTCTCGTCGGTAAGTTGTCGGAACTTTAACGAAAATTTTCGACGATAGATTTTCGTCAAAAATTTTGGTCGATAAATTCATTATAAAAATATGTCTTTAATATTTCCGACCAAATTTTCGACGAAAATTCATCGATAATAATATAATAATTTTTCGACACATTTTGGTCGAAAAGTTTTGTCGGTAACTCTTTCCGACGCTATCGGTCGTCGAAAATATAACGAAAATTTTCGACAACATCTTCTTGTCGGAAAATATGGTCGATAAATCTAAATTTTCTTGTAGTGTGGACCCGACGCTGTTGCACGAGGTGCACGCCAAGTGGGAAGTTTTGGCGGTGTTCCACGTGGCGCTCGGGTGCACTTAGGCAGACCCGGAGCTGCGTCTCCGGATGCGGGCCGTGGACGAGAGCCTAGAGCGAGTCGGCGATGGGTGGAGTGGGTGACCCGTATGTTGGTGGTTCTTTGAAATGTATTTGTTGTGCGTGTAATAATAGTATTAATTAGTAAATGTGTAGGTTTTAGAGCAAAGAATTTTTGTTAGTTTAATTAGCTAACTGTAATGGTGATGGTGTTCATGTGTTGTATCAGCCTTTGCAGTGGTGAAGGACGTGCAATCCACATGGAGTTCGCGCAAAGGAGAGTTCGTGGCAGCCACTGGATGCTGCGGAGAGAGGACGCGATTGCAGCCATGGGATGTTGTGGCAGATAACGAGGAGGAAGAGTTCGTGCAGAGGCTTGAGGAATTGGTCCTCGAGCTACAGTAGCATCAAAGAAATGGCCGCGAAGACCCTGAGTCGTGGAGGAGCGAAGAAGGGGATGCCTTGGCGTCATCTTTGTCCTATTACTCTGCCACGAGCCCTGCGCCTTCTCCCGGAATCTCCCCTGCCCCTGTCGAAGAAGCAAGAGCCGACTACAGAGTCGTCGTGGCTCCCCGTCCGACCTAACCCACCGGTTTGGCCCGACCAGATCGTGCCTGCGAGCGTGGAAAGAATGCGAACAGCCGTTAGGAAGCAGGACAAAAAAACTTTTTTTAATAATAATAAAATAATTCATATATGACAAATATTTGTCATCTTTCACCGTTAACACAGTCACATCAACAAAATCAGTCAAAAATGACGGGACATATTAAATGAGGTAACAAAATAAAAGTTCGTATATTTTTTTACAAACGAAAAAAATTTATGCTAAAAATAAAAAATATATGCAAAGTTAGTATTTTTTTAATGTATTTACTCTTTTAAATTGGTATCAATTTAAATTTATCTTTAGTTTTTTATCAGACCCCATCAAGGCAACGACAGTCGATGTTATAATTTTTTTAAGGTATATAATGACGATCCATCTAAAATTCATTTATCCAGTATATACAATATATAAAAGAGTTTTTATTTAGTTGAGAAGTAATCTAGACACTAACCAAACATTAGATTAAAATAAGATAAAATCTATCCAAAGTTAACCACTAATAGCGCGTTTGTTTCGCGGGATAGGATTTCAGTCGGATAGAAATTTAATTGGAATTAACTCAGATAAGAATCTCGTGGGATAAAGTTATATCCTATCTGATATTTGTTAAAATCTCGGATAAGAAGATTGGATAAGGCAAGATTTCGATATCCTATGTTTATGTTGGCTCCGAATATAAGAGTTGAATATTACTATTTTAATACTTAAAATTAATTTTACCAACTTATTATTTTTAAAATTATGAAAGTGAACTTAAATAATTATTTTAACATAATAATAAGAAAATTTTGATAAAAATATCTCTAAATACTTATCATAACATCAGATTGAGATGTATAACCAAATTGGTTGCTTATGGCTTTGATGAAGCAGTACCGTCACTTAGGAAACAATTACCTAATTAGGATCTATGGACCACCACTAAAATTTGACAGGGGCTGCATTAGCTTTTTAATATATTTTACTGGAAATGAGAGAAGATTGCTTCTTCCCTAATACACATGCTTGCAGATAGAAGCAACATATCTCTTACTGAAATTTCCTATAAAATATATTGTTTACATAGAAATGTGAAATAAAGAGGGATATAGTTTTAGAGAGAAATCTATCAATTTCCAGTAGGAGGCGGCAAAGGGTATGAAAACACTAATATATGAATACATGTAGTAAATTCTTCCCTCGGCTTCCTCAAGGATGCTTATAGACTTCAGTCTTTTGTTTCACATGAATTTAACTGAGCAAAGTAATATATAGTAGTCCACGATACAAAATGAACTCACATGCTGCAAGTAAATCCTTGCTCAACCAGACAAACCCTAAAGAAAGGGGATTACCAAAAACAAAAAGGTGAGAAACACCAAAAGCAGTGATCTATTGATTGCCAAGTTCGATATATATCTCTACTGCAAACATATTGCAATTTTGAATCCAAACTGATAAGGTTCAAAGGACTGTTGTACTATGCATGTCATACTTTTCTTAAACAAAGGGAAGCAAATATATGCTTACTCAGCTGGTTGAGCAATCCAACCCACACAACACAACAATTTCTTTTGCCCTAACTCTTCCTACACTAAACATGTTTCATGTTCTACTAATAGTAATTATCACTATCAAGAAAATCTAAGTCAAGAAGAGGCTCATTCCAAGAGCTGCAACAACATTAAATTTTTACCATGTTCCTTAAGGAAAAAAAAGTTGAAATCAAACTAACCTCTACACATTTGAGGGTGATGAGCCAAATCTGGTGAGGAGCCTAAATCTTTCTCGTATTTCTCCTACATTTTCTTCTACTTCCTCTGTTCCTTCTTCTCTTATGTTCCCTTCACCTGGAAGCTTTCAATTTTTTAAAATACACAATGTGGATCAATTAATAGTCAACAAAAACAAAAACCCAATGATTCTGATCTCGTCGGGGTTGAGCTCGACGAGAGCATCATACACAATCGATCAATGAAGAGCACGTGGGGTGAGGCGAACCAGGGAAGCGACTATCCTAATGAGAAGAGGAGATCGCTTGTGATTGCACGCAAGCCTAGCGCGAGCAGTGAAGGGAACAGAGGAGAAGGAGGAGGAAGAGGAGAAGAGGAAGAGGAAGAAGTAGACGAGGGAGAAGAAGAAAAGGAAGGAGAAATAGGAGGAACTTGCATCTTTTAGCAAAGAAAAATGAGGCGGAGAAGAGAAAAAGAAAGAAGGAGAAGAGGAATTTACCGTGTATGTCGCCGTTGTAGCTCGGATGAGGGGAAGAAGAAAAGCTGTCCGAAATCGAGAGTGCGTTCAGATGAGGAGAAGAAGAGATGCTTTGTTCGCAGTAGTATGAAGACTATCAGGTATCGAGAGAGGTGCGTTCGAGGTTGAAGCCGTCGGATGAGAATAAGTCTGCAGTTTTTAATTCCCATCTCCCTCCGGAGGATACCTATATCCCGTTTAAATCGGAATTAAATCCTATGTTTATCTGATTTTTTTAAATCCAAGACATAATCAAACATCTGATAGGAATTGACAAATCCTATCCGACCCTGAATTCCGATGAAACAAACGCGCCCTAATGGTATGTTTGCTTTGATGGATAAGAAATGATTGGATTGGATAATAATCGAAGAATGATTGGATATGAATTTTTTAAATCCGGTGTACATCGGATATAAATTCTATTCATATTTTTTTCTAATCCATGCACAAAACAAATAATGGATATTAATCCATCCCCTATCACATCCTCTCTTATCATATGAAGCAAACATGCCCTAATAGTACTTCGTTTAATTTGTTTTATTGGATATGATATGATATGATAAGATATAGTAATAAATGAAGAAGTATTGAATAAGATAATTTTAAAGTCGCGAGGTGTACATCAAATATAATATCAATTTTATATTATTTTAAACATATTTTCTTCTAATCAATACACTAAACAAATAATTGATATAAATCGGTCTCCTATCATATTCTCCTTTATCCTATAAAATAAACATGTTATAAAGAAACACACATATGTATGAGTTCTACATGATCGGGCACTTCCATTCTTTGATAATCATTGCATGCTATTTTTTTGTTATTAATTCAAATCTAAGATCTTGTTTGGTTGACATGGGAAGTAACTTTCTCTCTTAGAGGAAATTGTACTTCTGATGAATTAACTTCCACATGCATTTCCTAGGAAGCACCCAAAAGGTATTTGGTTGACAAAAAACTAACTCATAGGAAATTCTCACATGTTTGGTTGACATGAATACTTTCCACGAAGTATACATTAAATGACCAATATACCTTTTGTTCTTGTCTGAAGTCGAGGGTGATGAAGTTCGGCTCGTTTCCTGGTCCGGTGCGGCTCCAGCGAGGGACCTGCAAAAACACGCCAACGCTCAAGTAAAAAAGAACCTGAGGTGTGAGTCTATGAAATTGAAATCTAGATGTAATTGATGTGCATCCTGTCTGTATATAGTGCAGGATTGAGGAATGTCTCCCGAAATCTCATAGGGATATGCTCAGAGTGAGTCGAGGCTAATCCCGGAGAAGTTGGATTCATAATTGACGAATCGCTCATAATTAATAAGGACGTATGTGTCCTTGTATGGCCGTGTGGGCGCTTCTGACTTGATTCGGTCGGGCCCAAAGTGCCAGTCCGGTCCACAACCCCCGAGCTTGGTCGGAGTCCGAGGACTTCGTGCTAAGCTCTAATTGTGCGTCGACTCTTGCTTTTCCTATCGAGCTCTAGAAGTGTACCATCTTCGATTTGCCCCCCGATCTGCAATAGGTACCGAGGTCTAACCCCCTGTGGGCTTCGCGAGGCATGTACGTATTGCTTTCGGTTTCCACGCCCAGTCGTGGAGGTTGCATGATGGAGGAGTGCTTCTTCCCTCATGGAAGTTGTTTATTGGTGTCCATCACTTCGGTATTAGTTCTGTATGCAGAGTAATCATGGTGCAATGATTTGTCCGTTCGTGCCCCCGGGGCGTCTTAGAGAGACACTGTTGACATATCGTTTGGTGGAGATATATCTTGTTGTTGTGTTATCGCTAATGGTAGTTCGATGGGGAGAGGGTTGTCAGTCGGCCTTTAAAGCTGCCACACCCCAAAATTGGGTCACGTGACCGGCTAGAGTGCGATCGAGCACCCCGAATCAATATTTAGATATAAGATGCATCATAACCAAAAGATAGAGTACTATAGCATACAAGTAAACATCTGATATCAACTCAATAACACGTCAATGAACCACAAGATAAATATGCTAACCTATAAGTTCAGACAACAAAAGACCACAATTCCAAACACATTAAATATTTTATCAAGATTCGACTCGACTACGTCAACTAGTTTCACAAGATTGCCACGGGAGTCCGCCGCCATCAGTTGCGTCATACCTTAGTGATCACACACTACAAAACAACATACACAATGAGGGTGAGTTCAAGAACTCAGTGAGTGGTCACCCAACCATCACCAAACGGAATCAGGATAAATAAATAAATAAGGTTTTGAGTTCAGACAACGGAATGAAATAACATGAACATATTATGTCCGACTCTATAGGAGTGTGTTCTCTAAATGTCCAACCATCATTCATAGAGTATTTGCTAGGCCGACTACCCCCAGCTAGACCCCCAACTCGAGCTCACTGATCTCGGAAGGCCCTCTAGTTTTAGCGCCCCAACTCGGTTGGGAAAGGCCATCCGACCCCTGAACACTCGTACGCTAAGCGTACTACTCGGTCCAATATAGGGTCCAAAATCACCTCGTGCGCGAAGCACACAACTCGGCTTGTCCGACCCAATAACATATCATGCACGGAGCACACCACTCGGCCCAATAAGGCCCATTAATATCTAGTGCGCGGAGCGCACCATTCGGCCCAATAAGGCTCATTAATATCTCGTGTGCGGATTGCACCACTCGGCCCAATAAGACCGATTAATATATCGTGCGTGGGGTGCACCACTCGGCCCAATAAAGCCCATTAATATCTCGTGCGTAGAGTGCACCACTCGGACCAATAAGGCCCAACAAATGCCTCGTGCGCTATGCGCACCACTCGGCCTAAAAAGGCCCAATAAATGTCTCGTACGCTATGAGCACCACTCGGCCTAATAAGGCCCAATAAATTGTTAACTTAGAGAACCACCAAACTCCTAAACACCCCTTTTTTTGGTCCGCACCTGAACCTCAGCCTTTCTACATTTAACTTTCTAATTTATCTACTCAAGGGCTATACCAAACCACCAAACTCCTAGGGCTCATTTGGTTCGCAAACTACATATCGCAGGACACAAGACAAGGACAATGATAGGATACCTGGTGTCCTATGACAGCAGCTATACCATGTTTGTTTCGTCAAGAACAGGACATGATATCCAGCCTATCCTGCGTTTGTTTCACTATAACACAATCCTGTACATGACAAAATGACCAAAATACTCTTGCATATTTTTAATGCTCAGATTCAATTGTTTTCTATTTTACCAAGTTCAGCTCATACAAATAGGACTATCATAAACCAATAACTGTATTTCCAATTCAACTAAAACAATGGATATGAAGAACAATTGCCCAGAAATGAATGTTGTATGCAGAAAATCCATTGTGCTATAATGTAAATGTCATAAGGAGTCATAGATGCACCAAAAGGAATAAATCATGGTCCAAAGAATAGATATTATTTGAGGGAATACAGTAAAACTCAAGTCTCACAATAGGAATGCAATGCATCTCCTGAATATTGTGTTTAATAGGATGTTAATTTACTATTACCTTTTACTTTACAATGACACAAGCTGAAATCTTAAGCAACAGTTCTCCTCAAACTTGAAAAACCACCCACACATACATGAAGAAGAGACGACTACTTATCAAGAAGATTACACCATTGTTTACCCTCATCAATTCATTATCTTCATTGAGGATTGTCATCTTTCCAATCACCCCATGCCCTTGCTTTTTGTACCTCTGCACCCTCATCCTCAATTGTAGACATACTGTCATCCTTGTGTCACGACGAGTTTGCTTCCTCCATGAGTTTGGTATTCCTCTCTTGCCATTGAAACCGTAATTTTGTAGTAATTACAACAAGCAATTGTTCATACACAGCTCATACACAGTAATTTTGCAGTCAAAATTAGAGAACTTCCGCAAGGAATGCAAAATTAAGACCGAATCTTGCTCGTGCTTTACTGTCAATTATTTACTTTACTGTTGGCAGCATAAATAAGAGCACATACAACTCCTCGTGTCTATTAACATGCAATTGCGGCAAGCTCAAATTAAATGAACAAATTAAGAAAATTAAGAAACTATTTGTTTAATATCATATTCCTTAAACCCTAAACCCATATGCAAAAGAAATTGAAGTTGAGATGGAGACGTTGATACCTTGAGAGGCCTTGAGGAGACGTTGAGATGGAATCTGCAAAAGAAATCCACAGTGAGTCTTCGGCAGTGAGATAAAAACACAAAGGAGAAATGGAGAAGAGAGGAAGAGAAATAGAGAAATGAAAATGGAGAAATAGAGAAGATAGGAGATAGACCGGAGAGGAGAGGAGAGGAGAGGAAGAGATCGGAAGAGAGGAGAGGAGAGGAGGAGACTGGAAGAGAAGATATTGCAAGAAGAGAGGTGAGGAGGAATCACTTACCAGGAAGAAGAAAAATCGCCACAAGGAGAGCTGCGCACCGCACCAGGGAGAGGAGATCGCAAGAAGCCGCAAGGAGAGCAGATGCGTGAGCCACGAGTGACCCCGTCCCTTTCTCGGGGGCAATTTCGTCTATTGTCATGCTTGTCCTTCGCCCGATTTTGGTGTACCTAAAAATTTCTAGGTACACCAAAAGGAGAAGAAATCATGTTCTGAACTCAAAAGAAATCCTATCGCGAAGCTATTTTAGCAAACCAAACGGGGGACACGGGCCAGTGTTCTGTCCAGTCCCCCATTTTTTAGCAAACCAAACGGGTCCTAAACTCCTAAATATTGTTTAAGCATGATTAATTTCAGCAAACATAAATATAATTCCAACATGATTAATTTCAGCAAACATGTATAAAATCCCAGCTTGACGCAAACATGTTATGATCCCAGCAAGGCTATCTACAACATGCAGATCTAACAGCCAAAAAAAATGATCAATTCAATTACCCGATTTCATCGAAGATTTCTAACTTAGAGTAGATTGATAAAATTAAGTTTAACCACAACACCACCAAAATCACCTTATCTAAAATCCTGCGTCCATGAAGAAAAGAAGAAAATGTCATCCTCACAGGCGGCCGTGTGGAGAAGCAAGTAGAAATTTTATAATCCACGCATAAAGGTGACTAATCTACACGTAAGATTATTTCACTCACCCAATCAAGGAGGAAATCCATTACATCGAAATTGTCAAACCAGAATTTCTCAGCCACCCTCCCTCTTCATCAAGGGGCGGCAAGCATGGAAAATTTTCTTAGAGTAAGGATGGAACCACTCACCGAAGAAGAAGGATTAGAAGAAAGACGAGATTCTCGCTTTCCGTGGCGTTCGATCTCCGATTCTCTCGTGAACTCCGGCCAATTCCTCCTCCGCCTCTATCTTCACTCGCCCTAAAGATATCTCGGTTCCGTGTGACTGTAGCAACAGTACGACGCCCCAAATCAGTATATGGCAAAATGACCATACTGCCCTCCCCTTCAAGTGATTCACTAAATCACCTCTAACTTACTCGATTCTAGTCCGAATCAAGTTCCGATTGGACCGTCAAACTCCACTCAGAGTTCTCTTTAATTCCACCATACATAAATTTAGCACAACTGACAACTCATATATACTTAAGAAAATTTCCAAAGTAAATGAGTCTCACTTCAAGTTAGGCGCTACCGATCAATCCTGCACACACCATTTCGTGTCACGCGCAACCCGTTGAAATCAATAAACATAAAATATTATTATTATTATTATTAGCGGGTATTACAAAAGTCGTTTTTCTCTCCCGTTTTCAAACTCTTGTCGCGCTTCCACGTTCTCGCGCTTCCACGTTCTCGCCTCCCGCTTTTCTCTCCCCTTTTCGAACCATTGACGTAAAGGAAGTCAATTGTTGGGCCAGACCACTAGCTAGGGTTCAGGAAACTTGGCCTACGTGGGAATGAATTAGTATATAATTTAAATGTTATTATTTAATATTATATAATTTAAATGTATTATTTTAATATATATTAGGTATTAATATCAAATCGATTCTTAATTTATTATTCAGGTGTAACTCGTCTTCCTAATTAATCTAATACCAATAAAATTGTTTTGTCCATAAAAATCTAATACCAATAATCACTACTGAAAATATAAGCTTCACCTACGGCTAACACTGTTGCTGAGCTGTTGGTGACAACTATCACGAACGACACGAACCGTTGCGACAATAGATGACATGATAACTGTTGGTCGAATAACCTATACTAGAGGGGGGGTGAATAGTGTGTTCGCTAAAACATAACCTAAATTCGGTTTAATCATTTCTTCGATTACTTAGGTTAATTACAAGATAAGTGTGGAAGCGAATAAACAAGTACTTCAAACACACAAAAAAGCAATGCCAACACAATGAGATTTATAGTGGTCCGACCCCAAAGCTTACTCCACTACTTAAGCACCCAGCTTAGGATTTTTAAACCACTTGTATTAACTTCTCTTTCCTCTCAATAAGGGTCTACCAAGATCTTACCTCTTACCTCTTACACTACTGTTGGCTTAATATTTTCAACCTTGGTCTTAATCACGGTTTTGATGATAACAAACATGAAACTAATATTTCATTGAGAAATCTTTCAGGTTCCATATCGGTTAGCGCTCGACGTCCTCGATCGAAAATATCGAAGAAATTGGGAAATCGAAAGGACGTTGGTCGACGTGCTCAAATTCTTCGGGAAGTTAGAGTTTAGGTGTAGGATGTCTAGATAAATTGTAAATCCTCATGATGATACAAAGAAACCTAAAAACCTATCATGAACCCCAAAACATGAAAACTCGAAAACCGTCCTGAAAACTCACTAAGCCTAGGGAGCTTCTTCCGGGGCTATATGACCTAGATAGTTTTTTGACATAAAAAATGGCGGTAATTATTCCTTGGGTTAAAACTAGATAACGAGATATTTTTTAGGATTTTTTAGAAGCCTTTAGCCTACCCATTCTTGATTCGAAAGATTAGAAAATTTTCGTTTTCCGAAAATTTGTACTAGACCCCAAAAATTAGATTTTGATTCTTAAGGATTTTGATTTTTTAGATATTTTTATTGAATCCAAATGGGGGGTAATCCTTATATAATATTTATATTTTAAAATTATTAACTTAAAGTTAATAAATATTATATAAGTAGACTTAGCAAAGACGGAACCAGAAAACGAATAAACAAAGCCTAACCAAACTACCCAGTCCACCGGTCGATGGTGAAAAATGGCAAAAGGCTACTTTGGTCGACCGGTCAGTTGACCGACCGAGGCCAAAATCTGGCAGTAGGTGCTTTGGTCGACCGGATTACGGATCGCAGAATCGCGACTCATTCGATCGACCGAACAACGCAATTAAGGCACAAAAAGCCAGCGGTCGACCGACGATCGACCGGCAAGCGACCGAACGATGGAAACAGCTAGTTTTTCGCCCGTTGAGGTGTCGTTATGTTAAGGGGTTATAAATACTCCTCTCCATCCTTCATTAACCCCTCTCAACAACTGATCCAAGCTTCCATTGAGCCATTCTTGATCATTTTCAAAGCATTCTTTGAGTCATCCCTTTGACAACCCTAGTTTCCATGATATATCCTTGATCTTATCTTCAACCTTTGAATGATTCATCGTTGAGACATCAAGAGGAATTAGGACTCGTGTTTGGAGCTAAGTATTTGTTGTATTATTTATTTGCTCCATTACTTGTGTATTTTTGTAATTTATTTCATTGTATTTGAGTGTATAAGAAGACCTAGTGTTAGGTCTTGTGTGTAAGTGGTTACCTTGGTGTAGAAGGTGTAACGCCACTTGTGTAAACTTAGTTTACTAGGATTAGTTGAGTTGTCCCTTAGGCTGAGGTGGAAGAGTGCTCTCGGTAAGAAGGCGAAGATTTTCAGGTGTGGAAGTGCCTCAGGTGGAGAGCAAGACTCTTCGAGTCAAAGTTCTCGTTGTAAGGGAAACAAGATTAATCCAGTAAAGTTTAGTTTGGAAATCCTAAACGGGGTGCTTAGGTAGTGGAGTAGGCATTGAGGCCGAACCACTATAAATCTTTGTGTTTGCATTGATATCTTATTTGTATTTATTGCTTTATCATTTATCGCTTCCGCATTTAGTCATTCAATCTTGAATTGCCTAAGTAATCTAAGAATACGATTAAAATCGAAATTAGACGAAGAAATTAGACAACATACTATTCACAACCCCCCCCTCTCTCCTCTAGTGTAGGTCATTTCACCCAACATCTACCTCAAACCTAATGAATACTAAAGTTACAAATAAGTGAACCAAGGTGTGTCAACCACACCTTCTTACAAACACAAATAAATAAGTTGATAAAAAACAAATTTAAAATACAACAATAATGGAGCAATAAACAAGACCAAGTATAGTTTGCATTTGGATGATAAATCGATGAAGAACAAATGATTGAATCAAGGTTTCAACTAAAACTATGGTTTGCTCAAAGAATAACTCAAAAAGGCTTAGCAAACGTGAAGGAATGTCCTAATGAAACATCAAATTGCTGGGAAGGCAAGTTTGATGTCTATTTATAAAGATCTCAAAGGCATGGGTTCAAAAAGAGCCGTTCAACATATCTAAATAGATCCGTTGGTGAATTCAATCGATCGCCGAGTGACCCTCGATCGGTCGAGATTCGGCCAAGGGCCAGCCAACAAGTTTTAGAAACTTTCCAAATCCAACATTTCACCTACCTAAAGTTGGGATGAATTATACATTTAAACTCGCAAATATTCTAGTTATGTACATCAATGTTATATATTTAAGATCGCAAATTGGGTCAATTTTCACCGTAATCCAAAGTAATAAGTATATAAATTTATTAAAATTTCTATCTCAATCCAAACCAAATTTCATGAGTACTTCTAACCAATTTAGACTAATTGGATAGTATATCTTTATCCCGAAATATTCAATTTATGACCTATGGATTCTCCTATTGCATAATACTTAAAGTGTAAGTTTTTTTTTAGGTGTATATAGTATGTTTTTGTTGAGAGAGAGAAAGGGGCTAGAAGTCCCCCAAAAATTTTAATTCAAAGAGTGAAAACTATTACTACATGGCCTTGGACTACTAAAGATTAATGTAAATATACATGTTGTGACCCAACCCATCCCCTGATCCTATTTTTGATGTTAATGACCTTTGCAAATCAAGTGTTGCATCTCCTTCTAATTCATTTGGTTCATGCCAAAGATATTATTCCTTAAGTCTCATATGTTCTTGTTCGAGATTAGAGATGTTGTAAGTCTTCCTAGCTCATGACTAGGTGCAGCTCCAGGGCAACCTACAAACACACTCTAATACTCAAGTAAGGACATATTCAATGTGTGTAAAGAATTGGATTCGAGAGATGCCTGTAGATGTAGGGTTTGATTTATAAGTAAGGACATATTTGGCGGAGATTTCTCCTCAATTATTGTAGGGATATTCCTTGAATAAGTTAATTGTGCCCCTTAATTGTGCTATGATCATATTTGAATATTCAAGTATAAGACAATGACGAAAATACCCTCGGGATGATTGAGCGGAGCTCTCGGACCTGACCTAAGTCGGCCCGACACAACCTAGGTCCCTGAATTGCTAGGTCAAGATGCACTTCGTGGGCTCACCAGACATGCACGAGGAATTATTCTGGTTCACCATAATCATCCAATAGTCAACCATTGCTAATGTTGCTTACAACGCCCCTTCTTTGGTCGTCAGTCCATCGGTGTAAATTGCAACTTAAATCTGCCTGTATATTGTTCCACATGATTTGTACTACTGCACAATGTTAAGATAGGTGTTCCACCATTTCTTCCACCCTTTTACAAAATAATGCAAGAAACATTCGAGAATATGTAATCATTCTCTGCTTAACATGTGTCTCTCTGGGAGACATATCTGCAGCATCAGCCAATAGCAAATTTCGATTTTGATTGGGCAGTCTAGCATCAACCAAACAACAAAATTATAGATGTGATCAAGAAACTGATGTTGATTGGTCCAGCTTCTGAGAAGTCAAATGCTGAAGTGCAAAATTATTCGACCAGGTGAAGGACTTTTGGAGAGGAGAGGTAAAAATGTGATGAAGAAAAAGAGGGGAAAGAAGAAATTGATTGAGTTAGAGACCACTGGCTTACAGAATTATCACAGGACCAGGCTAAAGAATGCTTGGACGGATGCAGACATAAACGACGACAATACTCCAACAAGATTGGACTCTATATACAATTTTGAGTAATTCTTTAATCACAAAGTTCTTTTTTTGAAATAAAGTGAGACGCACGCGCCACACCTATGCATTTCATCCGCGATAAATATTTACACTAAAGTGTCTCCGGGAAGGAGAACACAAGAAGTAGGAAAATAACAAGGGGAGAAATACACAAGGGAGGGCGAAAATGATGTATATACATAATTACTACTCATCCTGATCCAAAGCCCCTTTACCCTTTCCCCTTCAGACGGTTCCAAAAAGACACCCCAAGCTTAACTGCCTCTTCCCACTTTGCACTTCCTTCGTTGAAGATCGAGTTGTTTCTGATTGTCCATAGGCTCCAACACCATATCATAGTGAGTGTGACCTTGTTCTTGTTCCATGAGCTCACGTCACTGAAGGGAGTCGGGATTATAGGGAACATTCCTCTCCCGATCTGGCCCAGGAAATCGTGCCAACCAAGGATGGAGGAAGAGCACTCCGAGAAAAGGTGGACAATGGACTCATCAGCTAGTCCACAGAAGATGCATTTTGCGTCCTCATATAAGACATTTAAGCAAGCCCAAATATCGAATGCGGAAGTACTATGCATGATCTTTTCAAATATATTATTTTCCAAAGAACAATATATGCAATTTGTTGCCTTAGCATTTAATTCAAACCTATTAATTTGTTCTTGGGTCCATGCATCCATGTTTTCCTGAGGTTCAATATATTTGATTTTTACCATGTTAAAAATACCTAAACCTTGAGTCTTTAAGAAAGTATACATCCTAGACTTCCAAAGACCAAGTTTAATTCATCGAACCTAGGAGGTGTGGAAACAACCGACTCTAATGTCATTCTGGATCGAGACAAAGTATAGGAGAGATAGTGAAATCTCAATCTACGACCCGCTCTGATACTAATTGTTGGGCGAAATGGCTACACTAGAGGGGGGTGAATAGTATGTTTACTAAATCGATTTGCTTAAATCCGATTTTAATTGTTTTCTTAAGCTACTTAGGCAATTTACAATTGAATGATTAAATGAGAAAACGATAAATAATAGAGCAATAAATACACCCAATAAATCAATGCAAACATAGAAATTTATAATGGTTCGGCCCCAATGCCTACTCCACTACCTAAGCACCTCACTTACGATTTCCAAACTAAGTTTACTAGATTAAATTGATTCTCTTACAAAGAGGACTTTGACTCGAAGAGTCTCACTCTCAATCTAAGGCACTTCTACACCCGGAAGTCTCCGCCTTCTTACCGAGAGCACTCTTCCACCTCAACCCTAAGGGATACCTCAACTAATCATAGTAAGCTAAGTTTACAACGGTAGAATTAAGCCTCAAACACAAAGGCAACCACCAACCAAATCAAACCTAGCAACCTAGGTTTACACAAGTTTTAATACAATGAAAGAAACAAGAAAATATACAAGTAATGGAGCAAAAAATACAACAATACAAATACTTAGCTCCAACACAATGAATCCTAGCTCCTCTTGATGCCTTGATGATGAATCAAATCAAACTTGAAGGCAAACTCTAGGAATGAAAGCTCAGACTAGGATTTCTCTATAGAATGGCTCAATGAAAACTTAGAGTTGATCAATGATGTCTAAATGAAGGTTAAGAGTGATCAAAAGTTGTTTAAAGAAGGTTGGGTTTGGGTATTTATAAACCTACAATGAAAATAGTGCATCAACGGGCGGAAAATGGGCAAAAAACTAGCCGTTACCGCCGTTCGGTCGCTTACCAGTCGATCGTCGGTCGATCGATCGATCGACCGCTCAGCGATCGCTGGCCTTCTGTGGATTAATCACTCTGTTCGGTCGATCGACGGGTCGATCGGATGAGACGCGATTCTTCTCATCTGCGATTCGATCGATCGAAACCTAAAGCCAGAGAGGCGATTCAGCGATCCTCAATCCGATCGACCGATCGGTCGACCGATGAACCTTCCGCCAATTTTTGGCATCGTTCGGTCGACCGAACTGCCTTCTCCTTCGATCGGTCGACCGAACCTGAGCAGGGCAATTTTCTTTGCTTGGTTCATTTTCTGGTTCCGTCTTCGCTAAGTCTACTTATATAATATTTAATAACTTTAAAACACAAATGTTATATAAGAATTACCCCCCATTTGGTTTCAATAAAAATATCTAAAAATTCAAAATTCTTAATTAAGAATCAAAATCTAGTTTTTGGGGTCTAGTACAAATTTTCGAAAAATAGAATTTTTCTAATTTTTCGGGTCAAATAAGGGTAGGCTAAAGGCTTCCAAAACTTCCTAAAAAATACCACGTTATCTAATCTTAATCCAAGGAACAATTACCATCATTTTTTATGTCAAGAAATTATCTAGATCATATGGCCCTCCAAGGAGCTCCCCAGGCTTAGTGGATTTCAGGGCGATTTTCGGGTTTTCATGTTTTGGGTTTCGAATTTGGTTTTAGGGTTTTTTGCATCATTAAGAGGATATACAACATATCTAGACACCCTAAACATAAACTCTAACTTCTTGAAGAGTTCGAGCGCGTCAACCAACGTCCTTTCGATTTTCCGATTTCTCTAATTTTTCGATCGCGAACGTCGTGTGCTAACCGATATGGAACCTGAAAGATTTATCAATAAAACATTAGTTCCATGTTTGTTATCATCAAAACCGAGATTAAGACCAATGTTGAAAACCTTAAGCCAACAATCTCCCCCTTTTTGATGATGACAAACATCCTTAAAAAAATATCTACAACTAAGCATAGAGGATATCAAACATGGGATTTCTTCCTCTATCGACATGTATATCTATATAATATAACTCCCCCTATTTATATGCATGATTTTCCTATATTTACTTCCCCTTTACCTATATTTTTCTCCCCCTTTTGACATCAATCAAAAAGGACAAGAAAAGTAAACCTATAGTCAAAGTTGAGACTCTAAAATTAGTTTTCATGAAGCATGAAGATCTCAACTCAAGGGATAAAAAATCAAATATCTAACATGAGACTAAGTCATACATGATAGCATTAGATGATAAATACATTCCAAGTCTAGAAATCATGTATAAAGCTCAAGTAATGATATTTGCATGTATCAGTCAACATATCAAAATCATTTTACACAAGTCAAAATGAGAACGATACTAAAAACATGAATCTAATATCATACTTGAAGTCTCATTCAAGGATTTTGACAAAAATCCAAAGTGTCGAGAAATGAGCATTTGAAAATAACGATACTTTAAAGTTTTAAAATTCAATTTCAAAAATCCAAATAAAATCACATTCATACTCAAGATTTTTGAAATTTTTATGCCATAAACTAGATTTTTCAAGGAAGATGCAAATTCAAGAATCAACAAAAATTTATTTTTTTTGCATTTTTCTAAAATTCATTGAGTTCTAGTGGCATTTTCGTAAATAATTGAATTTTTTTAAAAGTTTTCAGTTTTCGTTCAAACTTTTCAGATATTAAGATATCATCATTTAAAGCATGTTTATCAAGTTTGAAATGAAAATTATGTCATTTGGTCAAAATTTTACCTTAGCACGATTTCATTCAAAAGTAAGCATGATAACATAAAATTGCTAAGATCAAATTTTAACTTTTACACATGGTTTTTCAAATTTAAATATATGGGCACCTAATATGAGTAAATCTAAATATGTTTGTGAAGTTTGGACCTAAAATAAAGTTTCTAAGTCAATTTGTTGACTTATGCCAACTCTACTCAACTTTAGGTCTCCTAAAGTGAACTTGTTATCAATTTATTCATTTTCTCATGATTTTTCAATTTTAATCACATGGAAGCAAATCATGAGTGAACCAAACATGTTTATCTAGTTTTAACTTAAAATAAAGTCTCTAAGATGGATTTCTACCTAGAGCACATTTCATTCAATCTAGATGACATGAAATTGTCTAAGTATCAAAATTTTATCTACTCAAGAGATTTCAATCAATTATCATGGAAACTCATTCATGAGCATAGAGAAATTATTTTATCAAGAAAATAGAGGTGGTATGTAAGCATTTTACCAAAATGAAACTCATACCTCATTTCTTGAGAAATTCTAAAATTTTCATTTTCTTTCAATTTCTCTTTAGCCTTCCAAATTTTACCACTTTCTTAACTTGCAAGTAGGCTTCATTAGTATCATAATAAAATCATATACCAACCGTCAAGCTAACTTACTAAATAGCAAAGAGTGAATGCAAAATTGTATTTAAAAATCTCAACCTATGCTAGATAGTAAAGATCCATTTTTAAAAAAGTTAACATGATATCAAAATGAATTAAAGAGATCTTAAAATATAAAATATTTGAAAATAAGATCTCTAAAATTGTTTAACTAGTTTGGACTTAAAAATGTCTCTAATAGTGAATATCAACCTAGAGCAAGTTTCATTTAATGAAATTTGTCTAAATACTAAAATTCTACCTACTCATGAGAATTCAAGGATTTAACATGTGATTACCATCATGAGTAAAGAGACACCGATAAAGCATTAATATTGAGGTATTATACTAGGATTTTATGAAAATCGAAATCATACCTCATACTTTGAAAATTTGACCAAACTAATCTTTTTCTTTTTTGTTTTCTAAAGTCTTCCATTTTATCATAACTTGCAAGTAATATTCATTAGAAGGATAATGAGAATATAATTACTAGCAAGTTATCAAACTAAATAGAAAAGATAGGGATCAATTAGCGATGTTAAAATGTACTCTGCAAAATAGTTTCAAATTCGTTTCAAAATGAAATCGAGTGATATCAAAATGAATTTTATGAGATCACAAGAATAATAAATATAAAAATATGATCTCCAACCCTTCCTATTGGTTGAAAACCGAAAGGCCACAATGAGCCTACGATTTAAAATAACAAGATCGCTTAGGCCCATTACAGGCCACATAGGTCTCCGAAGAGACCGAAAATCAACAATCAAAAATATTTTTAAAACTTATCAAGAGCGGAAAATCTACTAATATTAAGCATATATTAATCTCCAACTATAATTTAAGCAAGAGGATATAGGAGATGATACCAAAGTACTTTTGATGCCAACCTTACTAAGGCATCAAGATGACTTGAAGTTGCAACTTTGAAATGATATAATCTTTGAATCCTCAAGCAACTTCAATCAACCAACTTCATCTCACCCTTGTGTGGTAGCTCCCCCTACAATAGAGCATTAAATTTTTGGTACCCAAATGGCTTTAGGTCATTGGGGGTTAGTGGGCTTAGGTACCCAAAGTGTCTTAACAACACTAGGGTTCATTTTAAAAGCACAATCATAAATGGCATGCCCGTAGACACCACAACAAAAACAATATCCATTAAATCTCTTCTTTTTATTTTTATTATGGATATGAGGTTTATCATTAGAATGCTTGACATGTGAACTATGATGAGCATGAGCATTCTTGAAAGTAACATTTGTATTTCTAAACTTCTTAGAGGATGAATTACTAGATAGATTATTAACTTTCTTATTTAGAAAAACAATCTCATTTTTGAAGTCATTCATGGATTTATGAATAGCATACAATTGAGTTTTCAACATGCTATTTTCATTCTTGAAGATGTCATTTTTTGTTTTTAAATCCTTAGTGTCAACACTTAAGGTATTATGGCATGGATTGGAGACACTAATTTTTAGCTTCTCATTTTCTAATTTTACATCATGTAATTGCGAGCTAAGATTTAAGTTTTCTTTCTTCAATTTTTTATTTTCTTTATATTTTCTAACAAGCAAGGCATACATGCTTTTATATTCATCCATTAATTCATCATAAAGAAAATCATGAGAACTAGATGAATTAATATTATCATTTTTGTTATCATGACTAGAGGAAGAAGAGTGTACCTCATCATTAGCATCGATGAGGCAAACTTATGAAGTGACTTCATAGTCATGGCAAGAGAATGCTTCATTTGAATAAGATGATGATGTGGAAGCGTTTGACCTCTTTTTTGCCTTGTTCTTCATGGAAGGGCAATTTTTCTTCACATGTTTTTTTTCTTTGCACACATGGCAAATCACCTTCCTTTCCAACTTTTAGTGCTCCTATGACTGGAGACACTTTGGGCTTCAAAAACTATGTTAGTATTGGAAGGATGACCATTGTCATCACTACCTTCATTAAAAGTTTCTAACTCCTCGATTTTAGCATAATCATATAAGACATTTAAGCAAGCTCAAATATCGAATGCGGAAGTACAATGCATGATCTTTTCAAATATATTATTTTCCAAATAATAATATATGCAATTTATTGCCTTAGCATTTAATTCAAACCTATTAATTTGTTCTTGGATCCATGCATCCATGTTTTCCTAAGGTTCAATATATTTGACTTTTTACCATGTTAAAAATACCTAAACCTTGAGTCTTTAGGAAAGTATACATCCTAGACTTCCAAAGACCAAAGTTCAATTCATCAAACCTAGGAGGTGTGGAAACAACCGACACTAGTGACATTTCTAGATCGAGACAAAGTGTAGGAGAGATAGTGAAATCTCAATCTACGACCCGCTCTGATACCAATTATTGGGCGAAATGGCTACACTAGAGGATGGTGAATAGTGTGTTTAGTAAATCGATTTGCCTAAATTTGATTTTAATCGTTTTCTTAAGCTACTTAGGCAATTTACTATTGAATGATTAAATGCGGAAGCGATAAATAATAAAGCAATAAATACACACAATAAATCAATGCAAACACAAAAATTTATAGTGGTTCGGCCCCAATGCCTACTCCACTACCGAAGCACCCTGCTTAGGATTTCCAAACTAAGTTTACTAAATTATATTGGTTCCCTTACAAATAGGACTTTGACTCGAAGAGTCTCACTCTCAATCTAAGGCACTTCCACACCCGGAAGTATTCGTCTTCTTACCGAGAGCACTCTTTCACCTCAACCCTAAGGGATATCTCAACTAATCCTAGTAAGCTACATTTACAATGGTAGAATTAAGCCTTAAACACAAAGGCAACCACCAACCAAATCAAACCTAGCAACCTAGGTTTACACAAGTTTTAATACAATGAAAGAAACAAGAAAATATACAAGTAATGGAGCAAAAAATACAACAATACAAATACTTAGCTCCAACACAATGAATCCTAGCTCCTCTTGATGCCTTGATGATGAATCAAATCAAACTTGAAGGCAAACTCTAGGAATGAAAGCTCAGACTAGGATTTCTCTATGGAATGACTCAATGAAAGCTTAGAGTTGATCAATGATGGCTCAATGAAGGTTAAGAGTGATCAAAAGTTGTTTAAAGAAGGTTGGGTTTGGGTATTTATAACCCTGCAACGGAAACAGCGCGTTAACAGGTGGAAAATGGGTGGAAAACTAGTCGTTACCGTCGTTCGGTCGCTTGCCGATCGCTTATCGGTCGATCGTCAGTCGATCGACCGATCGACCGCTCAACGACCGTTGGCCTTCTGTGGATTAATCCCTCTGTCCGGTCAACCGATGGGTCAACCAGATGAGACGTGATTCTTCTCATCTGCGATCCGGTCGACCGATCGATCAACCGAAGCCTAAAGCCAGGGACGCGATTCAGCGATCCTCAATCCGGTCGACCGATCGGTGGACCGATGAAACTTCTGCCAATTTTTGGTATCGTTCGATCGACCGATCGATCGACCGAACTGCCTTCTCCTTCGGTTGGTCGACCGAACTTGGGCAAGGCATTTTTCTTTGCTTGGTTCATTTTTTGGTTCCGTCTTCGCTATGTCTACTTATATAACATTTATTAACTTTAAAATATAAATGTTATATAAGGATTACCCCCTATTTGATTTCAATAAAAATATCTAAAATATCAAAATCTAGTTTTTGGGGTCTAGTACAAATTTTCGGAAAATAAACTTTTTCTAATTTTTCGGGTCAAATAAGTGTAGGCTAAAGGCTTCCAAAAATTCTTAAAAAATACATCGTTATCTAATCTTAACCCAAGGAATAATTATCGCCATTTTCTATGTCAAGAAATTATCTAGGTCATATGGCCCTCCAAGGAGCTCCCTAGGCTTAGTGGATTTCAGGGCGGTTTACGGATTTTCATATTTTGGGTTTCGGATTTGGTTTTAGGATTCTTTGCATCATTAACAGGATATACAACATATCTAGACACCCTAAACCTAAACTCTAACTTCTTGAAGAGTTCAAGCCCGTCGACCAACGTCCTTCCGATTTTCCAATTTTTCGATCGCGGACGTCGTACACTAATCGATTTGGAACCTGAAAGATTTATCAATAAGACATTAGTTCCATGTTTGTTATCATCAAAATCGAGATTAAGACCAATGTTGAAAATCTTAAGCCAACAAACCTCTCCCTTATGGTATGCACTGATCCTCCTCCAACCTGTTTCATTCCGCCCTATCTGTTTCATTCTGCGCACCGCCCTCTCCGCGCCGGCGTTGACCCGACCGGCCCTCTCCGCGCCGGCGTCGACTCGACCGGCCCTCTCCGCGCCGGCGTCAACCCGGCCGGCGCCGCATTGGGCTGATTACCATCAGCCCCAATGCATCAAATAGTAGTCGGCAGTGATGTCGGCTACTGCTTGATTAGGGTTAACTACCCTAATCAATTACTTGATTAGGGTAATTAACCCCTAATCAAATTGTGATTAGGGTAATCATAGTTTGATTAGGGTTTAATTATTATTTTTTAAATTTTTTATTGTTAATTATTAGAAATTAATTGTTAATTAGGTAATTAGTTTGGTTAATATTTATTAATTAATGGTTAATGTTGATTAGGGTTTAATTATTTTTTGGTTAATTAATGAAATTAGCTTAATATTAATTAATTAGTCACGCGGAATCATCCACTGAGGACTCGCGCCGAAATCGTCCACTGTAGACTCGTGGCCAAATCGTCCACTTTGGATTCGCGGTCAAATCGTCCATGGTGGACTTGCGCCGGAATCATCCATAATGGATGAACTCGTGCCGGAATAGTCCATAATGGATGGACTCGCGCGGAATCGTCCACTATGGACTCGCACCGGCATCCATAAATTTAGAAAAAAATTAAGACGAGTTGATACGTTTCATGTAAGATCGACAAGTCAAGCTTTAATTTTGCAAATGCTTAGATCCGTTCGGGGGTTGTATGTTCATATAAACGAAGTTAATGATCTTTTATACGACGTACAACCCTTGAATTATCCCTAATTGGATAATTTAGGAACATAGTTATTTATATTGCACTTAGTTTATTTTTTTTAGTCATTATTCATTTTTAAATTTTGGCTTGTATCTCCCTTGTTCTCCGATACGCGCCCAGATAATATGTGTATTTGGAGAACTGTAGGGAGATGCTGCCAAAATTTAGAATGAAGTTAACGACTACAAGAAATACTAAGTGCAATATGAATAACATGAATCCCGAATGAAATAGGACCATCCCACCTGAAGACATTACCTAAAGATATTGCAAACTTTTTGACAGAACATGTCGGGCAATCGAAGTTGGATGTACCGACGAATTCATCGTGGAGCTATAACGGACGAATTTCAAGTAGGCGTAACTTACTTCTTAAATTTCGCCTACTCGAATGAAAAATTTCTAAGTGGTGATAAAATTCGATGTCCGTGCCGAAAATGTTCGAACATAATATTTTTGAATCGAGAAACTATCACAATGCATCTGTATACAAAAGGATTCACACCAAGATATTTTAAATGGAATTATTACGGGGAGTCACGTCAAGTCGGGACGTCGAGCAATCCTGTTGTCCAAACTCATGGTGAATCTTCTTCTGCTAGTGTTTCTTCTTCCAATCTACCTAATCCTTATAGAACAATGATTCTGGATAGTCTTGGAGGACAATTCCATTTAAATGATAATATTGAGTTAGTTATTGAGACGGTAGTGCCACCAGATACTACGACAGTTGAAGTCACTGAAGAACAACCTGCGATACAGATTGAATTGCCGAATAAGGAGGTTGTAGAATTTTACGAGATGTTGAAAGCTGCCGATGAACCTTTGTATGAGAATTGTCCTAATTATACAAGATTTTCGGCAATGACACAACTCCTGAACATCAAGTCCGATTAAAATATCAGTGGAGTTGCGTTTGATCGGATTGCATGCTTTATCAATGGTATGCTACCTCCAAATAATAAGTTTAAGCCAACCTTTTATAAGACAAAAAATTTGATGAGGAAATTAGGGCTTGGGTACGAAAAGATACATGCGTTCCGAAATAACTGCATTTTATATTATAAAAAAAATTCACAGTTGGAGCAATGCCCGGTGTGTGAAAATCCTCGTTTCAAGGAGAAGAAATCGGTCCGACAAAAAAAATATTCCCTTTAAGGTGCTTCGGTATTTTCAACTGACACCGAGGCTTCAAAGGTTATTCATGTCAGAAAAGACTGCCACCTATATGAGTTGGCATTCAAGAAGTCGTGATGATACAATAATGACTCATCCATCCGACAGTGAAGCATGGAAATATTTGGATATGTGTTATCATTCATTTGCTAGGGAGACTAGAAATATCAGGTTGGAATTGTGCACAGATGGTTTTAATCCGTTTGGTAATTCGGCAACTCCGTATTCAGTATGGCCAGTGATGTTAACAGTTTATAATTTGCCGCCCTCAATGTGTATGAAAGATGAATTTATCTATCTTTCGATAATTATTTCGGGTCCTAGGGGTCCTCGCAATGAAATTGACGTGTTTCTCCATCCCGTAATTGATGAACTCAAAATATTGTGGGCTGAGGGAGTTGTCACTTATGATTGTCAGCAGAAGCAAAACTTCACTTTACGAGTTGCTATATTGTGGACAATCAATGATTTTCCGGCCTATGACATGTTGTCTGGTTGGAGCACGCATAGGCGACTCTATTGCCCGTATTGCATGGAACACTCAAAATCCTTCAGTCTTGAGAATGGTCGGAAAATTTCCTTCTTTGATTGTCATCGCCGGTTCCTACTGTCTAACCATCAATACGGGCAAACACATAACTGGGTGAAAAAAAGTATCTTTTGGAAATTATCGTATTGGAGTTCATTACTGATTCGGCATAATTTGGACGTCATGCACAATGAAAAAAAAAATGTTTGATAATATTTTTAACACAGTGATGGATATTTCCGACAAAACTAAAGATAATGTGAAGACCCGACATGATGTAATAATACTTTGTAAGAGACCTGAGTTAGAGTTGCAAGAGGTCAACGGACGACTTCATAAGCCAAAGGCGTCGTATGTGTTAAATAAACAACAGATGAAAGATGTGTATTAATGGATCAAAGAACTCAGATTACCCGATGGATATGCCTCAAACTTATCTCGATGTGTAAACGTCGATGAATGCAAAATATCGGGGATGAAGAGCCATGATTGTCATGTATTCATGCAGAGATTGCTTCCAGTCGCATTTCGAGATCATCTACATGATAAGATTTGGGTCCGTTAATAGAATTAAGTATGTTTTTCAGAAACATTTTTGTAAATGTACTTCGAGTCCAAGATATGTCAGCACTTGAAAATAATATTATTGAAATCATATGCAAGCTGGAGCAGTTTTTCCCTCCTGCATTTTTTGACTCGATGGAGCATCTACCGACACACTTGGCATACGAGGCACGAGTTGATGGCACTGTTCAATACCGATGGATGTACTTATTTGAAAGATACATGAATCATCTGAAGAAAAAAGTAAAGAACACCGCCGCAGTTGAAGGTTCCATATCAGAAGCATATATAATTCAAGAAATTTCAACATTCCACTCATTTTATTTTGAATCAACCATCAAGCCAAGACTTGATCGTCTTCCACAGAATGATGATGGGGGAGCTCGACCATCAGATGGTTGTCTAAATATCTTTGGTTACCTCGGTCGTGCTTTGGGTTCTCGTTCGTCTCGATTCTTAAACGATGAAGAGTATCATTTGGCCTACTTGTATGTTTTACTAAACTATCCAGAGATTGAGAAGTTCATTGAAATATTTGACATTGAGATGGTGACAAAATACTCAATTTGCAGCGATGAGGAATTAGAAAGATTATGGAATTGTGAGTTCCCTAATTGGTTTCGAGCTTAGAGCACAAAACACAAAGGCGAAATAGATAACCAAATCTTTGAGTTTGCTAGTGGACCGGCACGACTTGTACAGTGTTATAACGGTTATTTTATTAATAGATATAAATTTCACACACTTGAATATTCATCTATAAAAAAGACTATGAATGCTGGGGTCTGCATCAAAGGGACAATGTATGCTGAATATGATGTTGACTTTTACGGACTATTGGAAGAAGTCATTGAATTGCAATTTTTTGGATGTAAATCAGTTGCCCTTTTTAAATATCATTGGCTCGATACAAGCGATAGGGGCATGAGAGTTCATCCAAAGTATAAATAGCTGGTCGAGGTCAATTACACATAAAAATTGGCTTCAAATAAGCCATTTATATTGGTATCTCAAGCAGAACAAAGATATTATATGTAGTATTTGTCTCGAAAGAAAGATATGTCAGATTGGTGTGTAGTCTGTAAGACTAAAGCCAGAGAAAAAATTGACTCGATAGTTGGAGAGAATGAGCCAGTAGATGGCTTCTATAGAGAAGAAGGTCCTTCCGAAGTGGAACGAGTTAGTCCAATACTCGAGGATGATGACACAGAGTTAGTTCAATTTGAAATAGAATACGTTGATGACTACGATAATGAAGTTGAGGAAGGACAGAATGATGATGAGAGAGACGAAGAAGAATTTCAAGATTTCGATACAAAAGAACAAGAAGAAGAGTATTACACAGATGATGATAATGACGATGATGAATAATTGTAAAGGTGAAGTATATATTCAATTATTAGATATATCTATTAATCTATTATATATAATCTAATTATATTAAATTTTTACAACTATGGTTCGAGATATCAGTTCCCGAGGAGGCATTCCTCGTAGGACCCCCCGACGATTACCACCCGTCCCACCTGTACCCACTGACCCTTTGCCTTCCACCACCATCCCCCCACCACTATACTTTGACGTCGTATAGTGGTTTGCTTGCCACAGCTTCCTCCTGGAGTATGAGTTTTTTACAATGTGCGACCAAACAGCAACAGCTCTCGATGCCATACCCCACCACCACCTTCTGCCTAGGCGAGCGATGTTGTGCATATCCAAGTCATGAATCCCCAGACCGCCATTGTGCCTTAGCTCCGTGACATCCTCCCAGCAGACCAGCAGACTAGATTTGCTATCAGAAGAGCCCTGCCATAAGAAATTACGGCGCCTCCGATCGAGCTGATTCAAGACCCATTTAGGGGCTCGAAAAATTGAAAAGAAGTGACCACTCAAACCGCTGAGAACGTTGTTGATAAGTGTAATTCCCCCCCCCCCCCCCCCCCCCCTTGATGATAGTTTGCCCTTCCATGACGCAAGTTTCTTATCTATTTGGGAGATGATATGGTACCAGTCTTCCCGCTTCAGCTTCCCATTTTGCAGAGGAAGACCCAGATACTTGAGAGGAAAGGCCCCCGCCTTGCTCCCAAAGTACTCGATCACTCTGGTCGTCTCCGATGTATTATCCAGCACATGAATTACCTCAATTTTGTTTAGGTTGACCTTGGGATCATGAATTACCTCAGTTTCTTTGTCAAAGATTTTATTAGACGCATTTATTATTGTCATTATTATTTTGAGCAAATACCCAAAACCATAACTTTCTCTCCTCTTTTTCCCAAATTCATAACTTTCAATTGGATATTCCCAAAACCATAACTTAAAGTTGATTTTTCTGGTTTTGCCCCTGGCTGTTGGTTTGGACGCTGGCCGATCGATTCAACAGGGTTTAATGAAAAAAAACCGGTTCATAGGGTTTCTCGCTCATCTCTACTACTTTTTACCTTTTTACTGATCGACCTTACTTTTTACCTTTTTATCGATCACCCTTTCGTCTTCCTTTATCGCCGTTGTCGTCGCTTGAATCGCCGGAAGGAAACTGTTGTCCTTTGTTGTCTTCTCCGGCCGAATCCTTGGAAGGAAACCGCGACCCTGTGTTCTCGCATCCCACACAAAGCCCTTGAAGCAAACCGCCACACAGTGTTCTCGCGTCCTCTGTTGCCTCTCAAATCGCTCCAATCGTCGCATCATACCTCAGTGTTACCGCCCTATTCTCCGGACAAGTTCTTTAAAGCTCCTAACCCCGCAGGAAAGCTCCTCACTCTAACTTTGATGGTTTGCCCTAATTTTCCAAATCCAAGTGGTATAAATTCTAACTTTTATGAACTGTTTCCTTAGTTTTTATTTATTATCTTTAATTGTTACACATTACACATTTTGTTGTTTTCTGTTTAAGAATAGTTCATCTAATTTCAATGCAATTTCATACTTCTGCAAAAGTATGAAATATTATTTTATTGAATACTATTTGATTATATTTGAGTCATTTATGAGCTTGTGCCCTAATTTCGAATTTTCAAGATTTATAGAAATTAAATAGTATGATTTTAATGTGATTCCATACTTTTGCAAAAGTATAGATTTGTCAATAATTAGGGTAATATTGCATTAATTAGCTTTATATAGGCATATATATTAGCTTTATATAGACTTATATATGCATGTATATATTGATTCCATATTTTGAATGAAATCTAGTTTTTTTTTGTTAGTTATAGACTTTTAAAGAAGTATGGTATACTGTTTTATTGAGTACTATTTGGTTTTATTTGAGTTCAAGTACTATTTGGTTTTATATAATCCTATTATAAGTATATATATTGATAAACTTATGAAATAGTATAATGTAAATGCAACTCCATACTTTTGCGAAAGTATGGAATTGCCATAAATTATGATAATATTCATTAATTAGCTTAATGTTGACTTCTATATGTCGTTTATTGGCAAATTTATTGAAATACTTTTGAAATATTATAAATTCAATTCCTTTCCACACTTTTGAAAAAGTATGGAATGGTCATATATGGGTCATAAATTAGTCCAATATTGAAACATTAAGGCTTATATAGACTTCTATATTTCATTTATCCAGTGATTTCATATTTTGAATGAAATCTCATTTTTTTTTGTTAGTTATAGACTTTTAAAGAAGTATGAAATACTATTTTATTTGAGTCCAAATACTATTTGGTTTTATATGACCCTATTACAGACATATAAGTTGATAAACTTATGAAATAATATAATGTAAATGCAATTTCATACTTTTGCAAAAGTATGGAATTGTCATAAATTTGAGTAATATTGCATTAATTAACTTAATGTTGACTTCTATATATAGTTTATTGACAAATTTATTGAAATATTTTTGAAATATTATAAATTCAGTTCCTTTCCACACTTTTGAAAAATTATGGAAAATATACCTTGATATTATTGATTATTTTTTGATTCAAGGATTCATTCCATCTTAATTGAAAAAGAAAATATTTTTTCAGGAACAAATCTAGTTCGCTTTCCTTTTTTTTCTTGGATTCTTTTTTCTTTTGACTTTTTTTAATATCCGATTTAGCATAATTCTCTTCAAGATCCTTCTTTTGTTTTTGTAGATTTGATACAAGATTTGATTGACCCTCTTTTTTTTTTTCTTGGTTGGAATTTTTTAATTCCATTTTAATTTTAATAGAATCTTTGATGTTTTTATTTTCACTAATATTTTTTTCATTTTCATTATAACTTTCATTATAACAAATATTAGAAAGAAGTAATTTGATTGGTATGATCCATGATATGGGTCATAAATTAGTCCAATATTGAAACATTAAGGCTTATATAGACTTTTATATGTCATTGATCCAATGATTCATTTATTTTTAATGAAATGTGGTGCTTAGTTTTTTTAGAATTACATTTGGAAAATGAGGACCCGACACAGCACTCGCAAGGTTAGCTTTGCAGGTATGAGTCTGTTGTTTTCTTTGTTTATTAACGATTAGATCTTATCTTATTTTTTAAACAACAAACTATATATGTTGCAGACCCAATTGATGATAGAAGTCAGCAAGCTTCAAATCAACAAGATGAAGGTTGTGGAACAGAGTTAGCAGAACCCTCTTATGCACCACCCTCAAGAGTGGTAAAACGACATGGACATGTCCTTCAATGGACTTGCTATGTGGACAGGTTCAGAAGGTTCCTCCGACTAGGTTCAGAGCTCAATTGGGGCAACCTGCAAAGCATTCACATAAGTGCACAAGAGAAAGCTCCAATAAAAACCACCCCTTTTGGAATATTCTTAGACATAGGAGAATTCTCGATGTCTAGGAATTTGCTTCTCTTAATTATGAAGCAGTGGGTGAAAGACCTAGTTTTTAAATTCAAAGGAAAGGAGGTGACGTTTTCAGAATCTGACGTGGCTCTCCTCTTAGGCGTGCCTAATCATGGAGAAATAATTCCAACTCTAGAGGCAAGTGAAGCCACTTGTGAGGGCTATATGGAGGCCAAATTTTTTTCGGATGGAGCAGCACCTAGTAGGACACAAATTGAAGACCTAATGATTCAAGTGCATGGCTCCAACAATCCTCAAGATATAGAGGATTTTTGTCGTTTGTACATTTTATATATATTTTCCTGTATATTATTTTGTACTCCCGGATATCGTGTACCGAGTTATTTGTTGGGTTATGTAGATAACCTGAATGATATTAGTAAGTACAATTGGTCCAATTGTATATATTCATTTGTAGCCGGACAAATCCCCTCCATTGGGGAAAGAATTAGATTAGTAGTTGAACAACAACAAGCTAATCCAGCTGCCACCTACATACGTGGTTGTGTTATTCTTTTGTTGGTCAGTATGATATTTTTTATGTCAATATTTTATTTTATATTGTTAATAACTTGTTTTATGGATTATATTTTCTTTGACATGATTGATTTTTTGAACATATTCCCATTTTGATTCCCAGAGCCATACCAAATAAGCCTAGATTGTGGAAATGAGTTTTTATAAATCGGCAAACAAGGACCCTCGAGTCCAAATGGGAGGTTGTGACCCATTTTGAAGTTGTTGAAAATCTTATTCCTTCAGTCGAAGAATAACTTTTATTCTGGCCACGCACTAGGGTATGAAGTTACATATCTATTCTAGTTCAATAGTATTTTCTCTAATTCCATACTTTCACCAAACTATGAAATGACTTTTTATTATGTAATTTTTTTCAGACGGCCGAAGATTTGTTGATTGATTTTGTAACAGAATACTGCCAAGAGCATATAAATTGATATTTGCGAAGGGAAATGAAGGAAAAAATAAGGCAGAAGAAGAGATCTACTGTTGATGCATGTCCTCTCACCCTCAGCATTGTATATAGGACTATTGTTAGGAGAGCATCAATTCAAAAGAATAAATATAATCTGAGGGAAAGGAGGGGAACCCCCTGTGGCAGAAAATAAATGGCAAAAAAGTCAAAAAATTTCAGAAGAAGGTTGAAGAAATTGTTGTCCCAAGCCCGGAACCAACCAAAGTTCTTGTTGAAACCCCGAAACTAACCAAAGTTCTTGTTGCAAGCCCAAAACCAACCATCATTACTGTTGCAAGCTCGGAGCCAACCAAAAGAAAGAAAAAAGATGTTGCAAAGAGATACACTAAGAGGTCAAAACAAGCGACTAAAGATACCACATCAATTTTTCCATTGAATTTAAGTCTGGATGATGAAGATGGGGAGAAAAAAGATGAGGATGCAGCCGAACAAGTTATTAAAAAGCATGCAGCCAAAAAAGGAAAAATTCTTCGAAAGGTAAAAATTGAATTCTTCGAAGTGTATAAGGATGCAGCCAAATAACTATAATGATAATAACTCTCTTCTTATTTTTGGTGCAGATAAGAAATGAATTCAAAGATGACGAGGACATTGCCAATTTACTTCTATCTTTGAATAAATTAGAGTGTGTGTTATTATAATTTAAATTATTATTGCGGGACAATAATTGTATTTATGAGTGAATACATTAGAAATTAGAGTGAGTCTAGTATTTATTGTGGGACAACAAATTAGATTGAATACTTATTAGTATTTTTTATTTGATTTAGGTTGAGCAATTATTATATTTGGAAATGTGGGCACTACTTTTTAAATTTGAAATGTTTATGGAATATACTAGACTTTGACGAGCTCATTAACGATGATACTATTGATGGCTACGCATCAATCTTATTAAGGAATTCTTGTAGTAGCCCAACTAATCATTTATTTTGTAAAATTTTAGAATTCTATAGTTTTCTCAAAGTATGGAATCATTAGTTTTGCACTTTCAAAGTATGAAAGTTGAGTTTTTCTGTGTATTAATGGTATTCTATAGTTTTGATAGAGTATGGAAATTGGTTAATGAATTATTTCTTGAAATTCTAGAATTTTCTCAAAGTATGGAATCATTAGTTTCGCACTTCCAGAGTATGGAAGTTGGATTTTTCTGTGTATTAATGGCATTCTATAGTTTTGATAAAGTATGTAAATTGGTTAATAATTTATTTCTTGGTATTCCAGAGTTTTCTCAAAGCATGGAATCATTAATTTCGCACTTCCAGAGAATATCCAATATGGCTAATTGGCATTTTAACAGTAAAAAACTAGTATTTTCATTAGTTTCATACTTTCATGAAAATATGAAAAGCCTTCTTCTGAGCTCAACTCATACAGAATTCAACTTACAGACTTTAGAAATGATCTCATATTTTATCCAATCATATATTAACATATAGTAATTATGATACAGAGTCAAAAATTAGTATTTTTACCAGTTTCATACTTTCATGAAAGTATGGAATGCCTTCTTCTAAGCTCAACACATACAGAATTCAACTTCCAAACTTTAAAAAGAATATCCAATATGACTATTTGGCATTTTGACCAAAAAAAACTAGTATTTTCACAAGTTTCATACTTTCATGAAAGTATAGAATGTCTTCTTCTGAGCTCAACTCATACAGAATTCAACTTACAGACTTTAGAAAGAATATCCAATCATATATTAAAAGATAGTAATTGTGATACAGAGTCAAAAACTAGTATTTTCACCAGTTTCATACTTACGGACTTTAGAAAAGATATCAATAATATATTAACATATGGTAATTGTGATACAGAGTCTAAAATTAGTACTTTCACCAGTGAATTCTGTATGATTTAAGCTCACGAAAGTATGGAAGGCCTTCTTCTGAGCTTAACTCATACAAAATTCAAAAATGAAGTATGGCTATATATCAAATGGTATCCAAAATATGATATATATATACCCTCAAAATTTTATCCAACAAAAATATTATCAAAAATGAAGTGTGTTGTCAGCTGGGTGGAGGAACTCTGCATGAACGTTTGTTGTGCCCTACTTGCTTGCATCTTGAGCACTTTCTCTGAAGTCTGTCACTTTATCTTGATTCTCTTCTATTTTTTCTTTTTCTACCAGGTTGTGCTAAAGATTGGGGTGGTTTCACTTCGGTATCATAAGGTTCTCTATGTCAATATTGCTTGCTTCTTGTCGGATAAATTTTATCCTCATATATTTTTTTATATATCTCAACAGTGAAATAACGCTCACAATACTCATAAGGGTCAAGACTACAATAATCGATAGCAGTCATGGCATGTGAACAAGGAAATACCATAAAGTTGAAACTTCCTGCAGGAGCATGATCTATTAGCTAAATCAACAATAACTGTTTGGTATGATATTTGTACCTAGTAGCAATGGTCCCAATGTGGATGCACAGTATGCCAACGACATTTGTGGCGATTCTCTGCTAAAATTATTTCTATTTTTCCAGTTAAAGTAATGGTCAATGTAAAAGAAACTTTACGTCTCTTGAAGAACCACTCCGAGACCTTGCGTCTTGTCATCTCAATCAATGTTGTGATTGGCAACCCACGAACTTCCCTAAATAATGCATTCAAGAATTCCACAGAATTAGTTGTTATGATATCATACCTCCTACCGAGGAAAAAGAAATTAGCTCATTTCTCCTTCTCCAATTGAGATATCCATTGGTAACTTTGCTCATGAATAGCCAATATCTTTTGCATACATTCATTAAATGAATGTTCTGTGGTTGATCTTGCAGCTGCCCAAAACAAGGGCACAACATCTTTTGAACGAACATCATGTACTAAATTTTTTGCAAGATGAACCATACAATATCCATGCGTAGCATCCGGAAAGACATTTCTCACAGTAGCTATAATCCCTGGGTTCCGATCACTCATAATACTTAATCCCCTATAACCGGGGTTACATCTAAAAAGTTCATCCAAAAATCACTCCCATGTTTCTATTTTTTCAATTTCAGTCACAGCAAAGCCTATTTTCTACATCAATAGAAGTTGCAATCATAAGAACACCTAGGTATTTACCTCTCAGATGTGTTGCATCAATACATAATATATGACGCATATATTCTCTAAATCCACGCAAGCTTGCACCGAAAGCCCAGAAGACACGTCGAAAACGGTGGGTCGAGGAACAACTCATCAATTTAACTTTTGATTCAAAGTCATGAATCCTTAATTCCCTAAGATATGCTGGCAAATCTTTGTAGTATTGATCATAGTCACCACGAACGAAAACGAGAGCAATTTGGAGTGCATTGTATGCTTTCTTATAAGATATACGCACTCCAAATACCTTTCTTATTTCAGAGATAACGAAACTACTATTGATTTTCTCATTGCCCAAAAGATGCTCCTTTATGTGATTCGCAACAAAAGTGGCAGTGCATTGTCGATGTTCCAAGTTCAGCCTTGCAACAGTACAATTGTGTTCATTGACAAAAGTCACTATTTGAAATTTACCCATGTCGATTGCTGACAACGTCCAATAACAATTGGGCTCTTTGCATCCGACTTTGATATAGTGACTATTGCTTTGGATGCGTCTCGATTCAAAATTTCGCTTGATGCAATAAGTGGTAAGAGCTCTCCTGAAACTATCCCTATCAAAAAATACCTGAAATTAATACAAGACTGGTATTTATTAGATTGATATCCAATAAATGATAACTGGACTAATATTTTATATAATTCTATACTTTCACAAAAGTATGGAATGTCTATCAACGAATACGACTATTATATGGACTCATACAGAATTCAAATATAATACCTGGTATAAATAAATGGTATTTATTAGACTGGTATAAAAAAAATAATACCTGGAATGGTATTTTCTCGAGTTCTATACTTTGGTGAAAGTATGGAATGCCTTATACTGGTATGATTATTGTAGTTTTACACAGGGTAACATATACAAGTATACATTATAGACAACAAAACTACTATTTCCTCTAGTTCAATACTTTCAAAAAAGTATGGAAGACACCTTATTATTTTCAAATGAATTATCTGATGTAGATACAATTCTGAAATCTGTGAATCATCATCAATTGGATAAACATTCATGGAGTTTACCAGGGTGTCATCTTCTTCTTCTTCGACTTGACAATCATGATCCCCTATGTCATACTGACCATCAATGAAGTCAAAATCAATGAAATTCATATCTTCAGAAATGAAAACATCATAGGATTCAGAAGGAATGACATCTTCATCATTATTCACATATGTTTCAGTCTCCTCATCGCTTGTATGGATATTCTCCACACCCTCACCTGCTCCATTATTCTCGTACATATGTTCCTCCAATGAAAAATATCTTCCAATTACATCACTAGAAGTAAAAAATTGAATTTGAAAATTCCTCAATTGCCTCCACTTCTTCTCTTATCCTCTCCTCAGCAAGCTCTTCCTCAATGTACTCATACTCATCATCATCAAATGTCAAAGGGAAGTTCAGATCTAAAAATGCTTGACTTGTATTTTCTTGAGCCTCTTGAGCTACAATGACAGTGTCAGTTATAGTTTCAACCTTATTTGACGCATGTTATGTAGAAGTTTGTACATTGGCATATGTATCAGACACAATAAAGTCATCATTGTCAAGATGTTGCGACCTACAATGATATAAGTTGATAATTATTTGTTTATCCGTAGTTAACAATAAGTGATGATGAATGACATATAATTCAATAACTGACAAGATGTTATCAATATCAGAATCTTGCACCACAAAACTATGTGCATCAGTCATCACACATATCCATATAACCAAATTAAATCAGAATGAGTATGGAATAGATTATAGAATTCCATAATTTCACAAAAGTATGGAATTGATCAAAAAAGATAATATCGTTATTTTTATCATTACTAATATAGAATGATTCTACTAAATTAAACAAAAAACTAAGGACACTGATGATACAAACTTGGGCGGATGTACTTACAGACTTTTGCGAAAGTCTTGAAACAACTTCCAAGTTACAACTAGGGTTCTGTTAAATAGAGTGTAACAATCATTCTTGTTTGAGAAGTGACTAATAATGAAGAAACTTTACTAATGGAATTGTATGTGTATGAAATGCCGCTAAGTATTCAAAAACTAGGGCATTAGATACTTTCATAAAAGTATTAAATCAAGCAAAAAAGAGTACACCATTAGAGATTTGTTCACTAATATGGAATGTTTCTACATAATAAACCAAAAAATAAGTGAAACATTAGGTACAAACATGTGACTTTGCCGAATTCCAGACTTTGCCGAAAGTATATAACAGCCAAGGTATTAGTCGAGGTCGTGGAGGAATGAAGAGAAAACCTCGGCGTCAACAAAGGAAGCCGTCAATAGCAACAAGGTCGAGCTAGCTAATATGGGGAAGAGCACGGGGAAGAGCAAACGATTGAGCGAAAGTTGAGCAAACGACACGTCCGAGCACGGGGAAGAGCAAATGCGACGTCAACAAAGTAAGGCGCTGGAGAAAACCTTGAGTCTCTAGAAGTTCTAACGCCGGCCGGAGAAGAAGTTACGTGCTCCATTTCCACGTCCATCATTACTTAAAACCTTGTTGAACCAGTTTTTTTCATTAAACCCTGTTGAATCGGTCGGCCAGCGTCCACACCAACAGCTAGGGGCAATATCGGAAAAATCAACTTTAAGTTATGGTTTTTGGAATATCTAATTGAAAGTTATGGATTTGAAAAAAAGAGGAGAGAAAGTTATGATTTTGGGTATAATTTGCTCTTATTTTTCTACTTTGTCGGGTACGATAGCAATGCTCGCTTTATCTGGCTTTCACTTTTTTATAGTATTTTGAAGTAGCAAATGCATTGGAGCGATGATTAAAAGGTGCAAAAACTAATGGTAAAAAATTGAGATACAACTTCAGATTGGAATTCCTAAGCTTGCGTATTGAAATTTCTATGGGACAAAGCTTGGATGGTCTCCGGTGCCGGCTTTTTTTAAAAAAAAAATAATTATCACATTTACATGCCCATATGGTCTAACTCCACTAAAAAAGTATATTCCGTCCATTTTATTATAGTTTATATAATTAGATCATCAAATACATTATTCATATTAATTGATCATAATTTGATATTCAGGAGATAAGAAGTGGATCCATAAAAAAGTCGACAGGATATGATCTCTGTGTGTCTTCAAACTTGTTGGTGACCATGGATCAGCGACCTATCTTTAAAGGGTTGAAGTGCAAAAAGCACTACATGCTAATGTGACTTATATCCCATACCCATACACAAGTTGCAGGTATATTCACGTTAATTACTTGTGCTACACTTTCCAGAAAGAAACAAAAAACATTAGTACTATATATCCATGTGTTTGTAGATGTTATTTCATTGGTTTTGTTAAATTATTTGCGTTGATATCTTGAATATGAAGTTACAGTGTAAGAATGGCATACAATGTTTCCCAAGTAAAAAATAGTCATTCCTTCCTTATGGAAGTTATTAAATGCTCGTTACTAAACTACCTTCGTATGTGTTGGGATACTATTACTTAATTCTTATCCTAGTTGATAGTAGTAAACACTCTTCATATCATGCATGATTTGAATATAGTGACAATTAATTAATTAATTATCTAGTATACCCACCATCTTCCTAATGCAATTGGATTAAGATATCTTTTAAGGGAAGATAGAATTATGCATCAACTGTGTTACCTCAATCAACACACACGAATCATAGTAGCATTGAAATACCATTGAACATGCAAGACAACATTGCAGAAATAGAAAGGACGAAGTAAACTAACTAGTTTAAATATATATATATAATAATAAGAGTTACTTAATGAATGCATAATCATTCGACAACACTTCACAAGCATAAGATCGACTAATTAAAAACCCTAAATCATGTCTACAATCTCCCTAGAAGAAAAATATAGCAATTGTAAGAAAAATTAAGCTTGACTAAATGCTTATTCAAGATAATGGTCATTTGACAGAATCATTTGCTTTAGTTCATTTCACAGTGATATATATATATATAATGGTCACTCATCACTGTCCACTAACCAACCTGTAATTTGTTCTAATACTTCTAACTCCTCCACTTATGTTTGTCTCTTGGCTCTTGCCTCTGTAAAATTTATGCTCCTGATGTGATCATGGTCTCTCTCGTTGCATATGTAGTCGCACAAGTGCATCCAAACCAAGTTATAGTATTCAGTACAATTAATCTATAAAAATCAATTTTCTAATGGGAGGTGGCATGATATCACGCCTGGAAATTAGTTTGAGGGAAAATTAGGTTAAACCTAGCTAGCTTTTCCAGTTGGGAAAAACAAAATTGCTCAGCCCAATTCTTAGGTCCATGAAACCAATATTTCCTTTAACTCACTACTGTAAATTTGCCGACTTTTTGCATAACCAAATTTTAGACTAAAATTTGCAACATGGAGAATTAAACATGCAAATATTAGCTTCGGGAAAATAGGAGCAAACGCATGGCATAGCATTCATATTCTCTCTTACTATTACGTCATATAGGGAAAGGCGAATCACTAAAACAAATCGGTTTCATGGTGTAGTGGTTAGCACTCCAGACTTTGAATCTGGCGACCTGGGTTCGAATCCCGGTGAGACCTTTTTTCCATTAATTTTGTCTTCTTGCTCTATCAAATATTTAATTTAAAAAACAATTTTATTATATACCAAAAAAATTGCTTTCGGACCCTGTAAAAGTGTAAAGTCGATGAGAACTTAACTAGATTTTGCCAAGCTGGCTAGCACTTGCGTATGACATGAGCGCCACGTCATTCTTATCGTCACACGTCATCATGTCGGCATTCATACATCAACTGCTACTCGTTCAGTCGTGCGCCGTTTCCAACCATTCTATTTCAGAACGGCATAACCACTGGACCCCACGATAGGCGAATACCTATATAGAGCAAAGAAATGAAGAAAAGGATTCAGTGATTGGTCGGTGGCTGATACTTTATGATTATCTCCCCATGAAATCAATAATGGATAAGGACGTCATGTGGAGAGAAATATGTACACGAGCGAAACTATATAAGTTAACATGATGACCCGCGTTATATACACATATCGAATTTGAATTGTATAGGTATATATATATAATTAAAACCGGGTTATATGCATGCACTATATATGTCGGCTGGTGTTGTGCTCATCTTTAGTCTTTTCTTTCCACATGCATGCATGCATGCACAATATCTACTTAATTAAATCCATGCCGATTAATGTGTGTACTCGTCTTTAATTCTCTTTATGCGGTGTATATGCATTGCATAATAGAAAATATCCGATCCTACCCAACGGTATCCAAATAATTTTATAAAATATTTTTAAATTATAATAGTAATGAAATTAATTCTATATCAATATATAAAATTGATAAAATATAATTATACATTAAGATATGAAAATAATATTATTTAATAATAGAGCTAAATATAAATATCAATCATAGAATAATAAACTTAAATTTAATTATAATAATAATATTTTAATATCCTTCATAGAAAATTAATGAAAGTATAGTAAAGATGGATAATTTTTTTTTAAATGGAATACAATAATAAAATAAAATCAAAAGAAAAGAATTAATAAGTGAAATAATTTATTTGATAATTAAAAAATCAGAGCTTACAAAAGTACAATTCCAAAAATAAAAAAATAAGTACACTTTTTAATAAAATAAAAATATTATAAAGTATTTTTTAAATAAAAAATATATGAAATAAATTATATAGTAAAAGATGTAATAAATAAAATATAATTAAATATTATAATATAAATATATGATAACGTATTATTAGAAGTACAAATAAAGATGAACTTTACCATGGTCAAATTTAAAATCAATAATAATAATAATAATAATAATAAACTTTAATATACACAATTAAAGTTTAAAATGATTAAATATTAAATAAATGTGGACATAATTTTTTAATAAAAATACAATAATCAATCCACATTTAAAAAAACATTAAACATAAACATTCAAAATAATATATTTGATAAATTAAAAATGAACATATTTTAAGTGAATTACAATTCCGATAAAAGTTTTTTAAAAAAGCATAAAAATAAAAAAGAGAAACTTTAAAAAAAAAAAGACTAAGAGATCTTACTTATCACGTATCACTTTATTTTATATCATTAAAATTACTACAATATCTAAAATGTAAATAAAAGGTAAAGGCTCAAACTAAATAATTTAATAAAAACTTACAAATCAAATTTAATAAATATTTAGAGAAATAACAAAAATATAAATTTTTAGAAAGTAATAACATAGAAAATATATAATATATAATAAACATAATATAAAGATTTAAAATATATAATTATACTTAATTTGTTTAGAATTTTGAAATAATTTTGAAAAATATGAAACATCAAACTAAATAATAAATTTTACTTAAAAACTTTAAAACTTGAACGAAATTAACTAAATAAGGATAATAAAACTAAATGTCTACATTTTTTAAATAGCAAAATAAAAATAAATAATAGAAATAATAATTAGTATATATTAATCAAAATTTGGATCATATTTACAAAAAATGTCCCGACTTCTCATATACCACTTGTTATATACTATTTGATTAGCATATCATTTATTTTACTACGACATCGGTTAGCTTTATATGTATATAAGGTATTTATAGTTGTTTTGCTTCAAATTTTTAAACTTCCTCCAAAAATATGAATGTCTAAACTAATTTAAAAATCAGTTAAAAAAACATGATAATAAAATCAAGTTAATGGAAAATAATATTTCCTTACTAAACAATATATAACTAAATAAAATATAAAATGATGATGGTAAAAATAAATAATATAAAATATACAGTATATAAGAAAAAAAAAGAATTTTAAAAAATATATAAGTATATATAATTAGCCTATTTTAAAATTCGGATTCTAGAAAAAAAATATGATACACCAATCGAAACTAAAAAAATTTACTCAAAAATTATAAAACTAGAATAAAATCGAAGAAAATAAAAGTAAAAGATTGGATGTTTTATAAACTATAACAAATAATAAGATAATAACAGTAATAATTAATATAATAAATAAATATTGTATATAATATATATTTAATATATAATTATATAATAAAATATACTACTAATATATAGTTATTTTAATTAGATTTGCTAAGGAAATATGAAATGTAAACAAAATTAAAAAATTTAATGAAGGGAATCAAGAAATCTTATTAGAAAATAGATCAAAAATAGACGAACGAACTTGGGAGATCAGCGTTAGTTTGGGCGCCATTTTCCCAATAACCATCCTATTCCTACATGAGAATCAAAGTAATTTGGTCTAGTTCTAGACTTCTAGTCCAGTACATATCCTATATAAAAAAAGGGCATTTAATATTGGAAGCATAGTTTTTTTGAACTTAATCATCTATATAAGAATAATATCATATGATATCAATTCATAGGTAAGATTTCAACAAAAATTAAAAATAATTAATGATTTTTTTCATAATCAACAACATTTAATGGAACATTAAAAAGTTTCAGCTTGAATGATTGTTACGAAATTTGTAATATTGACGTCTCTGCTTATGACGTCGATTTCTAATGAAATAAAAAAAAAATTCTAGTGCCTCTAATTATCGAATATATAATTTGATAATTTTTATTTGAAAAGGTATTCAAATTTCAGATACGCTTGAAATCATATCTGTTGGCCTAAGATTTTCTACTTTGGTCTTAATCTCGATTTTGATGATAACAAACATGGAACTAATATTTTTTTGAAAAAAATTTTAGGTTCCATACCGGTTAGCGCACGACGTCCTCGATTGGAAATATCGAAGAAATCGGGAAATCGAAAGGACGTTGGTCGATGCACTCGGATTCATCGGGAAGATAGAGTTTAGGTTTTTGGTGTCTAGTTTATATTGTAAATCCTTATGATGATGCATAAGATCCAAAAAAAACCAACCCCGAATCCCAAAATATAAAAATTCGAAAATCACCCTGAAACTCACTAAGCCTAGGGAGCTCCTTAGAGGGATGTATTTTTAAGGATTTTTTGGAAGCCTTTAGCCTACCCATATTTGACCCGAAAGATTAGAAAATTTTCGTTTTCTGGAAATTTGTACTAGACCCCCAAAACTAGATTTTGATTCTTAAATATTTTTGTTGAATCCAAATGGGGGGTAATCCTTATATAACATTTATGTTTTAAAGTTATTAACTTCAAGTTAAAAATATTATATAAGTAGATTTAACGAAGACGGATCCAAAAAATGAACAAACAAAGCCTAAGCAAACTAGTTTGTCCAATTTTGGTCGACCGATCGGTCGACCGAATGGTGTCAAAATCGGGCAGTAGCCAATTCAGTCGACCGGTCGATCGATCGAAGTGTGCCAAAAATTAGCAGTGGCTACTTCGGTCGACCGAGCGGTCGACCGGACAACAGAGGAGTCAGTTCGCGATTAAGTCGATCGACCATTCGGTCGATCGAATAGTGCGGCAGAAGCGCAGAAAGCCAGCGGTCGATCAGTCAGTCGACCGACGACCGACCGGTAAGCGACCGAACGACGAAAACAGCTAGTTTTCCACCCGTTTGAGATGTTGTTTCATTCCATTTCCTCTTGTCTCTATAAATACCCAAGTCTAAGCCTTCCTTGGCAACTTTTGATCACTCATACACTTCATTGAGCCATCATTGATCAATTTCAAGCTTTCATTGAGTCATTTCTTAGAGAAATCCTAGTTTGATCTTTCATTCATTGAGTTTGTCTTCAAGCTTGATTTGATTCATCATCAAGGCATCAAGGGGAGCTAGGATTCATTGTGTTGGAGCTAAGTATTTGTATTGTTGTATTTTTTGCTCCATTACTTGTATATTTTATTGTTTACTTCTTTGTATTTAAGTTTGTAGAAGACCTAGTGTTAGGTCTTGTGATTGAATGATATCCTTGGTGTAGAAGGTGTAAAGCCACTTGTGTAAACGTAGTTTACTAGGATTAGTTGAGTTGTTCCTTAGGTTGAGGTGGAAGAGTGCTCTCAGTAAGAAGACGGAGACTTCCGAGTGTGGAAGTGCCTTAGGTTGAGAGCGAGACTCTTCGGGTCAAAGTCCTCATTGTAAGGGAAACAAAATTAATCTAGTTAAACTAGTATGAAAATCCTAAGCGGGGTGCTTAGGTAATGTAGTAGGCATTGGGGCCGAACCACTATAAATAATTGTGTTACCATTGTTCTCTTTGTGCTTTCATTGTTTATCTTCATTACTCGCTTCCGCATTTAGTCGTCGAATTATAAATTGCCTAAGTAGTTTAAGAAAACAATTAAAACCAAATTTAGGCTAATTGTTTAGATAATATACTATTCAATCCCCCTCTAGTGTTGTCACACCCCAACTGAGCGTAATGTGATCGGTCAGGGCCTACATCCTACCCTGTAGCCTACTGTCTACACTGATCGTCAAGAAAACTATAACATATCGAGAAAAAGAAAATCATAATGCAATCTTTATTTAAATTTTTTCAAAGTTCACAATTATATATTTTTCAAACTAAAGTAGAAAAACCAACATCGTCACAACCTAGAACATCTCAAGTATCAAAGTTTAATACAATCTTTTCAAAACACTAACTATCAGTGTAGAAAAATAAAAGAAACTACTACATGACACTGGACTATAACCAAAGGACGTCGCTACGAGATATGGCACCACCACCTGCCCTCCAGCTGCACCATGATGACTAGCCTCTATCACTGATCATGCTCTGCAAAAACAAAGGAAACAAACTGTGAGTCCACTTGGGACTTAGTGAGTGATTCTTCCGAACCTCCACATAATCCTCAATTAGTCATGCATATCATATAAGGCAGCATAGTATATATATTCAGGGAGATAAGCTACTTTTTAATATGACTACTGACCCCATGGGTCGTTCTGTATAAACCATATATGAGAAATACCTGTCATAACGGCCTAATTGAGCCACCTGGCATCCGGCTCTTGGGGACTACTTATGGTATAAGAATTTCGACTATAATCGGCCCTACCATACAACGTATAATCACACTAGCCGCTCGGCCACATCATATCAAGGTGAAGTCAAGAAATCCTGGGCCATCGACTAGCTAGGATGGTCCACTAGTCTCCGGACACCGTCTAGGGTAGGGATAGCTAGTCCCACCCAACTGGGGTCTGACACCTAGCGGATCCGCTGGTGCATCTCAAGACCCAATCACTGGTCGAGTCAAGCATTGGTCATTTTTGACCGTCCATGCTTCTCGGCAGACCATCTCAAGCACATCACATAATCAAAATATCCTAGGGTTTCCTTATATACACTGCGGGCAATTGCCCGCATCCGGCCCTCACTCGGCCTATAGGGTCAACAATTCAATGTCACCCTTCCGAAAAATGTGTACACCTAATAATTCTAAGTTTTCAAAAATGAATACAAGAAGTCTTAGAAGTTGAGTCATTCCCTAGTTATGTTTCCATATCTAATATGTACCTTAACCATCATGTTCATGTGAGCATTAGCAAGAACATTTCCATATTCATGAGAATGTAGATTAACATTTGCTATCAATTACTAAGATGAACAGTAATCATGTATTATAATTTGAACCTAACATTAATCATGAAAGCGGGAATTAAGACAACATAACATGAGATCCGGCGTATCGATCCAAACAGCCCCAATTTCCCTCCCCTATCCACTGCTCGGCCGACTCAAGCAGGGTAATAACCAACTCGGCCGAGCCCTCTAGGGGTGGTAAACATGGTTGTGGCAACAACACAAGCATCAATCCAAAAGTCTAAAACATATCGAACACAAGACGATCCACGAGTCGCTAGACGAGCAAGGAAATTGGGGAAAATTTCAACATGACCATTTCCCTTTTTCCTCCACTCGGCCAGCCCACAAAGAAATGAAATAAATTCAATTTAAACCATCAAATCACAGGTATACATATCTATTAAGGTTCTAACACGACAAGACGCGTAGATCGGCAAGAAACTCGCGAAAAGAACCCGATTCAAAATTGCTAGGGTCGGCTACCCCCCTCCCCTCATAAAACTCTAACCACTCACCTTTGCTTGATGAAAAAGAATGATCGGACGCTGGCGATCTCGAATCCTCCGGCGACGATACGATCTCCGGCCGACCAAGATCTCTCTTCCCCTCTCTCCTTTCTCCCTTGCTCGGGTTTTGTGCGGCTCCTAGATGAGCCGCACGGCTCAATGATGAGGGATTTTATTCCCTCATCAACAATGACTTAAATGCCCCACTTACACGACTTAACCTCGACTCAACTCAGTCCGAGTCTGACTTGGGTTCTGACTCTAACCGCAACACGAGTCGATCTTAACTTAACTAAAGCATCAATGCATAAAAGGAAAGAGTCATTCACCCAATTTAATTGCATACATCATTAGTCGAGTCATACCTTCTACTAGAGGTGATCCTGAGGCTCGACTCGACTAACCTCGGGTCCGACGAGCTGCACCAAAACAGATTTTTATATTAGGAAAAAAATTTCCGAGTCTTACAAGTGTGGTCATTTCACCCAACAATATCTTTTATTCGAATTTGAGATTTTTAAAAATTTTAAACTAATTTAAATAATCATTTCAATTTGAGTGGAATTTATTTAAATTATTTGAATTGATTTAAATATATTAGTTTCCATGTATCATACATGTACATATTATATAAAATTAATTTATTCAAATTGACTAAATTATATTCATGATATTTTAAATTTTTATTATAGAATACAAAATTTATAACTAATAAATTTAATGAAAATTTAGTAACCAAACTAAATTAAAGAAAAAAAAAATTTAAGTAATAATATAATAGAAATATATTAGTTTGATTTGAAGTATCAATTTTTTTTCTTTCTAAAATGCATTTATGAACTTGATTAAAAAATAAGAAAATAATAAATATAGAAAATATAATAATAAATATACTAAATGATAATATGAACTAATACTACCAAACTAAAAATAAATAAATTAAAATTGTATGAGAAATAATAGATAGTTAATATTATTATAAATTTAGAAAATAAATTTTCAAGTAAAAAGTAGAATAAAGGAAAAAATGATATATAATATAAAATGAGAAAATGTGTATATTTATAAAATATGTTTTATATTAAAAAATTAATATTGAAATGTGTGCCAATTTTGGAACGATAAAATCATGCAATTATTTTTTGTAACAATAATTTGAAGAAATTTGAATCGAAATGGCTGAGGAGAGGAAAGGTTCCTTTTTTAGGGTACTCCCGAGAATAGATCCAGTGGAGACGGGGTGGGGCCTGTAGCTCAGAGGATTAGAGCACGTGGCTACGAACCACGGTGTCGGGGGATTCGAATCCCTCCTCGCCCAAAACCTTCCCCTTTGGGAAGGGCCTTTCCTTCTGGGGGTAGGAAAATCATGATCGGGATAGCAGACCCAAAGCTATTGAACTTGGGTATGGTCTTTTGTCGAAATGGAATGGTCTTACTTTTTCTTTTTATTTACCGTGAAAGATTCTATCATTACATATAGTAACCAAGGCCGGAATCGGCATATTTGTGTTTTACTCCCCGTAACTCTCCCTCAGCTAGGCTTGGGCAGAATAGCAGAGCAAGTAAAAGTATTAGTAGCATAGCAAAAATGTGTTCCTCGTCATTAATATGTTTGCTCGCGGTAATTGTCTAAATTTGATTACATTCAAATTAAATCTAATTAAAATTGAGATTTATTCAGATTTAAAATTATATTATTGAATCGGTAATAAATAAAATATAATAATACTGTTGAATATCTATTAAAATAATATAATTTAATACTACCAAAATAAAAATTAAACTAAATTTAAAATCATAATTTTGATAATATAATAAGAACTAAAAATATAAAAAACAACAAAAAGTAAAGCAATTTCAAAAAAATAAAAATGTCTTCCTTTCTTTAAAAAAATAAAAAATAAAAAGGTAGAATATATATATATATAATTAAAAAGCAAAATAAATTGAATAACAAAAATAAACAAAAAAATATATATGTTTTTTTTGAAGGCAGCCAAGTGACTTTTGTACTTTTTTAAAAAAAAAAGAAAAAAAAAGGAAAAAAATTTATGAACTTGATTAAAAATATTGGTTTGATTTGAAGTATCAATTTGTTTTCTTTCTAAAATGCATATATGAACTTGATTTAAAAAATAAGAAAATTTAAAAAAAATAGAAAAGATAATAATAAATATACTAAAAGATAATATGAACTAATACTACCTAAATAAAAAAATTAAATTAAAATTGTATGAGAAATAATAGATAGTTAATAATATTATAAATTTAGAAAATAAATTTTCAAGTAAAAAGTAAAGTAAAGGATAAAAATGATATATAATATAAAAGATGAAAATGTCTATATAAAAAAATATATATTGAAATGTGTGAAAATTTTAGAACGATAAAATCAAGCACTTATTTTTACTAACAATAATTTGAAGAAATTTGAATCGATTTAAAATTTTGATTACATTCAAACTAAATATAATTAAAATTGAGATTTATTTGAATTTTAAATTATATTATTGAATTGAATAAAAACTTGAATAAATTAATCAAATTATGAAATTTTAAATTTTGATAGATAATAAGTAAAATATAATAATATTGTTAAATACCTATTAAAAATAATACAATATATTCCTACCAAAATTAAAAATTAAATTAAATTTGAAATCATAATTTTGATAATATAATAAGAACTAAAAAAAGTAAAATAACTTCAAAAAAAAAATTAAATAAAAATGTCTTCCTTTGTAAAAAAACAAAATCAAAAATTAGAATAAAAAAATATAATTAAATAGTAAAATAATTTAAATAACAATAATAATAATAGTAATTATAATAATAATAAATATTTTTTAAAAAAAAAGAGAAAAAAAGAAAGGGCTGCCAATTCTGTAGCTTTTTTAAAAAAAAAGTAAAAAAAACAACAAATGACAAATGGAGAGTGTGGGGAGTCCTCCGCACAGACCACACCTCCAACTTTCAAAAATACTATGGAGTTTATTATCATATGCTTCTAATTATTTAAGATTCAAAATTCTCCAATCACCGGCTATTAGAAACAATATGATTAATATTATAGGTCATCTCTGTTAATCGTTATAGTCATTGCCATTAGCAACGAGTTAGCAATAGCTCTGAGTTATCGTTACAAATATTTAAAACTTGACAATATCTTTGACAACTTAGAAATATCTCGAGTTATCGCAAATAATAGTAATATGTGTAGTGTGATAGCTTAGAAATAATCATTTTGCTCTATCACATATAACTGTGCCTTGATTTTGGTCGATCTATAATCGATCATTCGACATCGAATATCGACTACTGGATCGACTATTTGTTTATTCCTGGATAATTTTTTAATTTTTAATTACTAATGCATGTCCCGATCGAATTGTGGGTTATTCTTTCTTGCTTGTGATTTCACCATTGTCATGCCCCAAAACCGAGGGTCACGCGAACTCGCACCATATAACTTGTGCACCCACATCCACACTGGCCTATATCGGCTCATATATAAATAAAAGAAATGCATTAGCACACAAATAAGTTGGTCACTAGGACGCGCCTGGCGAGCTTATCGCCCATGGCTCCCTGTGCTAGGAGGACCCTCTAGCCCCAGGTAACCCCGGTCTGGTTAGGAAAAGCCTTCCAACCAATGCCACTCTGGTTCGATCGTCACCGAGTGGGTTTTGGGAGTTGTCTCTTCGGAACCTTTCCCGTCAACGATCGGAGTCTCAAATCATTAGCCACATCCCAGGGAGGTGGAACAATATAATAAAATGAGCAAATAAATCACATTGTTTATCAACTATTATTCTCATCACAGCAGTGTATCAAGTCTACTATAATTCAAAACAAAAACCTCAAAACAATTCATTCCTCAAGTAAAATCAAGGCAAGTGTCCAACACTTAGTCAAATTTCTGCACTGCTCAAATGTTTAAAAATTCACTTTTGCCACCTCTACCAAACCCTTAGTCTTAAGAGAAATGACTACTGAAATCACAAAATAGTCAAACCTGCATATCACACAAACTAACCATAAAGTTTCGAATCATTCAGACAACGGATCAGTCACGAAATGACGTGACGAACATGTCATCCCAGAATTCCTGCATCTACTAGCAGAATTTATTGTTTAACTTATCATCTTACAAAATTCATAACTAAGTCAATTCTTCATCTATTTCCCTCAAATCTGGTTCGTATACTAGACCACATACCCTACAAGGTTTTCCTAAGATTTCACTACCATAGGACAACGATTCGCTTTTCGTTCATAGTGTTAAACTTTCAACTTATCGTAAATTTTGTCATGTGCAGAACTGGACAGATTTGAGAAGCCTTCAAACTAATTGCATAACTTAGTCACTACAGCCCAGAATCCACTAAAATTTGGTGTCAGAGCTGTTCAAGAATCCAACAAACTGTACCCAAGAGTTTATACTAAACGAATGACTTCTCAACCTCTGAACTAAGTGTCAATTATGCATAAAAATACAATCTTGGACAGTTTTCTGCCCTTACGTACTATCTCCCCTTTGATCACCAAACAAACATAACTATGGTACTATTTTATCTAGTTTAAAGCCAAACTTAACAACACAATTTGTAGCAATAACAGTAATGATTAAATCATGAATTTACAGCATGTAATTCTAGCATTTCATAGCGAGCTTTTATTCAAACATGAACTCTTAAATTCAATGATAGCAACCATATAAGATAAGGGAAGAACTCATATCATTCCAACCTTAGCAGATCCCTATAACCTCTGTTGTTTCCTCACACCAAATACCCCTAGTAAGGGATCTCCCCTTACACACCAACCATTCAAGCTTTTCGTGTACATGAACATAACAAAACAGTAATAAACTAGATTAATTTCTTGTTACAAGCCGCCGACCATCCTTAGGGGATTAGAGACTACCTAAAGATGCTCTCAATCAGTTCTTACCGGCAAGGGATCATTTCAACCACAAACAGTATCCATACAAAAGTAATTCAGCGATTAAAATATGACATGAATTAAATTTCAGCATCAAACACCTTCCCAAGCCGTGGCCCCTAGTTCCTAGGGCTGCCCTATTACCAAAACATCATTAAAAAAATCCTCCCTCCTTAATTCCCTTAATCAGCTGGCCCTACCCTCTTTCCCAAACTTTAGGGTACGACCACCAACTCGGTACAAGGTTCAATCAACCGTGATGACATTACCCTTACCCAACCGACAACATGTCCCCTAACCTCATGTCCCTATTTCTCAACCCTTTCCTAGGGATATGATTCATGTAAAACTAGGAACATTAGGAGACTTCTAACTAAACACTAAGGGAGGCCGAATTCAATCACAAGACGACCAAACAACCAAGTTCAAGTGTGAATTATTGATTGAAATAAAAAGATTTCAAAAATACCAAGTTCTTCATCAATGGGCGGCAACATGGAGAAATCCCTAGAGCACGGGACAAGACAACTCACAGAAGAAGGGAAAGCCAAGGAGGAAGAAGACCCTTAAGTTTGGCGATAATCAGCTCCGACGATCTCGAGAATTCCGGTGAATTCCAATGTTGCACAAGATATTCTGGTAATTATCAATATGCATAGGCTTTTTCTAGTTATAATATACTTTTAAAAAAATTCATACTCTTATAATAAGGAAAATTTGAGGCTCTATCAGCTCTAGATCATAGTCTTCTACACCTATTGACGAAGATGAGATTATCGTCAAGTCATCGGACCTGAAAGGCATGGACGTACTCGTGGTTATGGGTTAGGTCCTACACCATCCGTTGTATTTGGAGCTACATCTGGGTGTATTGAGCTTGCCTCCCAACTTTAAGCGGCTAACGTTCGTACTGAGAAGTTAATTTCCAAAATTGATGAGTTAGAGAAGAAAATGGAAGAAGATGGAAGGGAGATAAAGGAAAAATTGATGGAGGCAATGGAAGATGAAAGAAAGAAATTGGAAGTGAAATTTAGAAAGAAGCTAGATGAGGATATTAAAAAGAACATGAAAGAAAAAATTGAAGAAGAAAAAAGAAAGATGGAAGAGGAGAGAAAGAAGATGGAAGAACAATTTGAAAATAATATAAGAATGACGGTGTGTTCATCGTTGATGACATTATCTACGACGGTTGATGCAACGCTTGTAGTCATTACAAATAGTGTTATTTAGCGACGGTCGATGCTGCCATCGCAACTCATTACTGATGCCTCCATCTGCAATGACTTGTTGCAATGAAAGTACTATCACTCATGGTCATTAGTGATGCCTCCATCTGCAATGAAAGTAGTGTCACTCATGGTCATCACCAATGGTGTTGCGAATTAGTGATGACCGCCATTCCACTAATGCATCATACCATCAATCGTAAGAATCACATTAATAGGGATTCAAAAGCATATTAAATATAAGATTCGCCTCAAGTTTCACTACTAGAATAGTAGCTTTCACCGACAGGGCTCACCCACGGCCACCCAAGCCGTCGAAAACATCCACGATTTTGTGACTGCCGCACAAGCCGCGGTTGATGTGACCCCATCAGCCACGGCTCGCATACAACCGCCTAAGACCGTCGGTCATAGTTGATGACGCGCACATCATGCGAAATGAAAAAAGTTATTAGCCACAGCTTCGAGTGGGCGAGGTAGGCCGTCAATGATATTAATTAGTCATTAGTCGCGGCTAGGAGCGGCCGTCGGTGGTAAAACGATGGTGCGCACTTGGCGCAAAAATAAAAAACTAATCACCAACGGCCTAGAGAGGGCTGCGTGGGACATCGGTGATAAAGTAAATAATAATCCACGGTTTACCGATGGCTGTCGAGCCGTCGGTGAAAAAGGTTTTTATTTGCGTTCGCGCCCGACCCTCTTCTCCTCCCGCTCTTCTTTCTGCTTCCTCTCCACCATAACCGAGTTCGAGCCACTGATCGCCGACCGTCGCCGCCATCCGCAAGCCTTCGCCGTCCTCAAGCCTCGGTCTCCAGTGATCACCGTCCGCAAGTCTTCGCTGTCGTGTCGTCCCAATCTCCACTGATCGCCGCCCTAGTCTTGATCCACTGATTGTCGCCTTCTCCCTCGTCGAAGACCGCCGTTGCTGACATCCTTCAGGTGAGGCCTTCTTCCTCCCCTCTCTGGCCGACGGCGGTCGAAACCCTAGGTATTGGCCACTGTCGGCAGAAGCTAATTATTTTTTTTAATTTTTTATTATCTGTTAATTAGTTTTCATTTAATATTAAATTAAATTAGATTTAGGTTAAATGTTAATTAGATTTAGATAAATGTTTAATCTGTTAATTTTTAATTTTTTATCTATTAATGTTTAATGTTACTATTAATTAGATTTAGATCAAGTTTAATATACTTTTAATGTTAATTAGATTTATATTTAGATTTAGGTTATATCTATTAATTAACTTTATTAGACTAATTAGATTTATTTTAATGTTAATCTTTAGATTTAGATATATTAGAATCGTCCACTTTGGACTCGCGCGGAATCGTCCACTTTGGACTCGCACCGGCATCCATAAATTTAGAAAAAAATCAGGACGAGTTGATACGTTTCACGTACGCATCGACAACTCAAGTTTTAATTTTGCAAAACCTTAGATCCGTTCGGGGGTTGTATGTTCGTGTAAACGAAGTAAATAATCTTTTATACGACGTACAACCCTTGAATTGTCCCTAATTGGATAATTTGGGAATATCCAATTAGGGAACATAGTTATTTATATTGCCCTTAGTTTATTTCTTTTAGTCATTATTCATTTTTAAATTTTGGCTTGTATCTCCCTTGTTCTCCGATACGCGCCCAGATGATATGCGTATTCAGAGAACTGTAGGAAGATGCTGCCGAAATTCAGAATGAAGTTAATGACTAAAATTAAGAAATTCTAAGTGCAATATAAATAACATGAATTCCGAATGGAATAGAACCATCCCACCTAAAGACATTACCTAAAGATATTGCCAACTTTTTGACAGACGATCGAACTTGGATGTACCGACGAATTCATCGTGGAGTTATAACGGATGAATTTCGAGTAGACGTAACTTACTTCATAAATTTTGCCTACTCAAATAAAAAATTCCTTAGTGGTGATAAAATTCGATGTCCATGCCGGAAATGTTCGAACATAAGATTTTTGGACTGGGAAATTATCACAATGCATCTGTATACAAAAGGATTCACACCAAGATATTTTTTATGGAATTGTCACGGGGAGTCACGTCAAGTCGGGACGTAGAGCAATCCTGTTGTCCAAACTCATGGTGAATCTTCTTCCACTAGTGTTTCTTCTTCCAATCCATATAATCCTTATAGAACAATGATTCTGAATAGTCTTGGAGGACAATTCCATTTAAATGATAATATTGAGTCAGTTATTGAGACGGTAGTGCCACCAAATACTATGACAGTTGAAGTTACTGAAGAACAACCTGCGATACAAATTGAATTGTCGAATAAGGAGGCTACAAAATTTTACGAGATGTTGAAAGCTTCCGATGAACCCTTGTATAAGAATTGTCCTAATTATACAAGATTTTCGACAATGACGCAACTCCTGAACATCAAGTCTGATTGTAATATCAGTGGGCTTACGTTTGATTGGATTGTAGACTTTATCAATGGTACGCTACCTCCAAATAACAAGTTTGAGCTAACTTTTTATAAGACAAAAAAGTTGATGAGGAAATTAGGGCTTGGGTACGAAAATATACACGCGTGCCCAAATAACTGCACTTTATATTATAAAAAAAATGCACAATTAGAGAAATGCCCGGTATGTGAACATCCTTGTTATAAGGAGAATAAATCGGTCCGATAAAAAATATCCTCTTTAAGGTACTTCAGTATTTTTCACTAACACCAAGGCTTCAAAGATTATTCATGTCGAAAAAGACTGCCCCCTATATGAGTTGGCATGCAAGAAGTCGTGATGATACAATAATGACTCATCCATCCGAAAGTGAAGCATGGAAATATTTGGATATGTGATATCCTTCATTTGCTAGGGATACAAGAAATATCAGGTTGGGAAACATTTGGATGGTTTTAATCTGTTTGGTAATTCGACAACTCTGTATTCAGTATGGCCAGTGTTGTTAAGAGTTTATAATTTGTTGCCCTCAATGTGTATGAAAGATGAATTTATCTATCTTTCGATGATTATTTCGGGTCCTAGGGGTCCTCGCAAAGAAATTGACGTGTTTCTCCGACCCCTAATTGATGAACTAAAAATATTATGGGTTGAGGGAGCTGTCACTTATGATTGTCACCGGAAGCAAAACTTCACTTTACGAGCTGCTATATTGTAGACAATCAATGATTTCCCGACCTATGACATGTTGTCTGGTTGGAGCACGCATGGGAGACTCTCTTGCCCGTATTGCATGGAACACTCAAAATCCTTCAGTCTTGAGAACGGTTGGAAAATTTCCTTTTTTGATTGTCATCGCCGGTTCCTACCATCTAACCATGAGTATCGAAGAAATCGTGATAAATTTACCAAGGGTAGAGTCGAAAGAGATGAGCCACCACCGATGTTGTCTAGTGAACAGATGTTAGCACGTGTTCAATTACTTCCAGATATTACTTTTGGTCGGAATGTATGAATTTCAGGCTTTGGTCAAACACATAACTGGGTGAAAAAAAAAGTATCTTTTGGGAATTTGCCGTATTGGAGTTCATTACTGATTCGACATAATTTAGACGTCATGCACATTGAAAAAAATATGTTTAATAATATTTTTAACACTGTGATGGATATTTCCGACAAAACTAAAGATAATATGAAGGCCTGACATGATGTGAAAATACTTTGTAAGAAGCCTGAGTTAGAGTTGCAAGAGGTCAACGGACGACTTCATAAGCCAAAAGCGTCGTATGTGTTAAATAAACAACAGATGAAAGATGTGTATCAATGAATCAAAGAACTTAGATTATCCGATGGATATGCCTCAAACATATCTCGATGTGCAAACGTTGATGAATGCAAAATATCGGGGATGAAGAGCCACGATTGTCATGTATTCATGTAGAGATTGCTTCCGGTCGCGTTTCGAGATCATTTACATGATAAGATTTGAGATCCGTTGATAGAATTAAGTATATTTTTCAAAAACATTTGTGCAAATGTACTTTGAGTCGAAGATATGTCAACACTTGAAAATAGTATTGTTGAAATCATATGCAAGCTGGAGCAATTTTTCCCTCCTGAATTTTTTGACTCGATGGAGCATCTACCGATACACTTGGCATACGAGGCACGAGTTGGTGGCCCTGTTCAATGCCGGTGGATGTACTTATTTGAAAGATACATGAATCGTTTGAAGAAAAAAGTAAGGAACACGGCGACAGTTGAAGGTTTCATAGCATAAACATATATAATTCAACAAATTTCAACATTCTGCTCATTTTATTTTGAATCAACCATCAAGACAAGACTTAATCGTCTTCCATAGAACGACGACAGGGGAGCTCGACCATTAGATGGTTGTTTAAATATCTTTTGTTACCCCGATCGTGCTTTCGATTCTCGTCCGTCTCGATTCTTAAACGACGAAGAGTATCATTTGGCCTACTTGTATATTTTACTAAACTATCCAGAGATTGAAAAGTTCATTGAAATATTTGACATTGAAATGGTGTCAAAATACTCAATTTACAGCGATGAGGACTTAGAAAGATTACGGAATCGTGAGTTCCCTAATTGGTTTCAAGCTTACAGCACAGAACACAGAGGCGAAAATAGATAACCAAATCTTTGAGTTTGCTAGCAGACTGGCACGACTTGTACAGTGTTATAACGGTTATTTTATTAATGGATATAAATTTCACATACTTGAATATTCATCTATAAAAAAGACTATGAATGCCGGGGTCTGCGTCAAAGGGACAACGTGTGCTGAATGTGATGTTGACTTTTACGGACTATTGGAAGAAGTCATAGAATTACAATTTTTCGGATGTAAATCAATTGTCATTTTTAAATGTCATTGGTTCAATACAAGCGATAGGGTCATGAGAGTTCATCCAAAGTATAAATAGTTGGTCGAGGTCAATTACAAATCAAAATTGGCTTCAAATGAGTCATTTATATTGGCATCTTAAGCTGAACAAGTATATTATATACAGTATCCATCTCGAAAGAAAGATATGACAGATTGGCGTGTAGTATATAAGACAAAAGCCAAAGGAAAAATTGATCCGGTAGTTGGAGAGAATGAGCCAGTAGATAACTTCTATCAAGAAGAGGATTCTTGCGAAGTAGAACGAGTTAGTCCAATACTCGAGGATGATGACGCATAGTTGGTTCCATTGAAAATAAAATACGTTGATGATGACGATAATGAAGTTGAGGAAGGACTGGATGATGATGAGGGAGAAGAAAAAGCATTTCAAGATTCTTATACAGAAGAACAAGAAGAAGAGTATTACACGGATGATGATAATGACGATGATGAATAAGTATAAATGTGAAGTATATATTCAATTATTAAATATATCTATTAATCTATTATATATAATCTAATTATATTAATTTTTTACAATTATGGTTCGAGATATCAGTTCCCGAGGAGGCATTTCTCGTAGGATCCCCCGACGATTACCACCCGCCCCACCTGTACCCACTGACCATTCGCCTTCCACCACCATCCCCCCACCTTCGGCCACCATCCCCTCACCTCGGGCCACCATCCGCCCACTTGATCTACCCACCGTTCCCCCACATGATCCGGCCATCATCCCCTCACCTCCGGCTACCATCCCTCTGCCACCCTCCGTAGATTCAGGACCATTGTCTTCTAGACGTAGGCCACGAGGGCCTAACATAATTCTTCCTCCGTCACCCGAGGGAGAACTGCGCAGAGCGTAGTTAGTGTGCGCGGAAGACGGTAAGTATATGCATTAATTATTTCATATAATTTATTTATAATTCAAAATATCATAATATGAATTTATATTTGATGCAGATTTGAGCAAGAGGACGTCCCCCGCATGATAGCGGGGACGATCCAAAAGTTTATGCACGGGCCTACATGATCTCACGTGCCCCGTGAGCATATGGATTTATTATGGCGAGAGTTCTCGATAAGTATATCTATTAAATTAATATTAATGTTAAATATTGATCGGTAATAATAAAAAAAAATTGCAGACTCATTATACATGGCCGGAGGACCACACCACTTTTGTTGAGGCTGCATGGGAGCGTGTTGCCCGCGCTCGCTATAACGGACTGCTTCAGCAGGCCCGTCAGACCGTGATGAGACGATTGGGGGCCACACAAATAGGGCAGACTCGGGAACACGCACCCGAGTGGATTCCTGGCCCTGTGTGGGACCAGCTCGTTGAGTGGTGGCCGGGCCACGCCTAAGTGGCAGGAGATCTCCCGGACTACGTCGAGAAATCCCATGTCTGGGGGGGACGGCACGGGGGCGCGCCACACTGGTATGTATGTATAATGAGCGTGTCTTTTGTGGTTCAGGAGCGTTGTATGGTATGTATAATGATACTAATATATTTATTTTCTAATGTAAGACGTGCGTGGCAGAGGACGACATCGTCCAACGCCCGTTGATGATGGAGGTGTTTGAGCGCACTCACCGTCGTCGACGAGGAGCGGGGGACTACGTTGATAGCAGAGCCTCGATCATAATGGTAAGTATTTATGTCTATTTGATTTACACAATATTTATTTATAGTTTATATATATTTAAAATATAAACACGTGTAGGAAACATACACGAGGATCGTGATTGAGCGTGGAGGCACACCAGAGGAGTTCGACGTAGCAGCTTGGGTGGAGGCCGCGGGTGGCTGGGAGCACGGCCGTATTTATGGCTTTGCAGACAGTGGCCATGCATGCGTCGTGCTCGAGCCACTTGGAGCACCGACCCCTCCGGCTGCGGGTGAGCGGCCCTCGACATCCCCAGGACCAGAGCCGGATAGCGGCCTTGGAGTCAGAGCTCACCCAGCAGAGACAGACGATGGAGGAGCAGAGGCTGGCGATGGAGGAGCAGATACGGACGAATGAAGAGTTGAGACAGATGATGCAGAACATGCAGGCATTCCTCAGTTAGATTGCGTCTCACTCTGGCCTTCTATCGATGATGTCGCAATCGTCGTCCTCCTCGACCCAGTCGACGCTCCCAACCAAGTCGTTGTCAACTCCACCGCCTCCACCGCAGCCGTGAGATTTTGGTTTATTGCATTTTATTTATATTAATTTTGATACTTGTTTGTATACTGATAGTTGTTTATATAGTTATGGTTGTATATATATGATATTTTGATAATTGTTTACCTCTGATTTGAGACTTAGATTGATGATATTTTTGTAAAACTTGTATGTTTGGTTTCAAATGCATGTGTATGATATTTTCTGGTTGTAATCTGTGATTGAAAATAGATTGTAATATATAAATATCATTGTATACAGGATTTTACAAAAAAATTATTTTTTTCAGTTACTGGGTATACCTTCAGCCACGGCTTACCCACGGTCGACCATCACTAAGCCATGGCCAAAAGCTTATCGTAAATGGCTGATGGTCTGGGCATCACCAAATATTACGATTGCTAATAGTATTACTGACGGCTCGAAGTCGTGGCTGATGTGTTTGTATCAGCCACGGCTTACCCACGGTCGACTGTCACTAAGTCGTGGCTGAAAGCTTATCGTAAATGGATGGTGGCCTGGGTAGCACCAAATATCACGGTTGCTAATAGTATCACTGACGGCCCGAAGCCGTGGCTGATGTGTTTGTATCAATGACAGTCACATACAATCGTCACTGATGTGTTTAAATCAGCGACAGCGCGGGCGCTGTCGCTGATGATTAGTTGTGACAGCTGGAAGAGATCGTCACAACTTATTTGAGACGCGCACATCAGTGATGGCATTTTTCCACGTCTAACACCGTCCGTGATAGTTGTCACCGACGGTTCATCCACGGTTTGAGCCGTCGGTGATGACGACAATTCTAGTAGTATTTTAGTATAAGTAAACTCAAGATGTATATCTGATGTCATACAATAAGGTATATCTTTTTTGGATTTGCAACTTGTATTCCAAAGCAAATTTATAAAAATCCAACTAGGATTAATTTGAATCAGCTCTCATCTCCTTAATTAGCAGCTAATTAATTGGCTTTCCTGGCACTTTTTTGCATTCATTTGGATATATTATTTGAGAACATGACTACTTCAAATGTGGATCCTAATTATCATGCATTTTACTATTTCTTTATCACATTGAAAAATATTCAGGTGATGGAAATAATTTCAAGGTCTCCTGTTAATGACAACACCAACTAGGAAAATTCTAAGATGCATACAATTAATTAATAAATGAGGGAGGCAATGCATGATGCATCTACATGTCACTTTTGCAACATGTGAAGAAATAGGCATACCTAACTCAGCCACGCAAAGGACACGTTGGGGATTTCCGTAGGCATTACATGCTTCAAAGCAAAACTATGTTGACTATTTGTTTGCTTCCAAATTAACTAAGTCAATTCAGATGTTAATAGAAATTTATTTTCTAATAAATCTTTCCTATGTATACAAAAGATTATTAGCTTAATATATCTTAAACTCTTAAACTTAAAGGCATGTTCAATTTGTATCCTTTTTTTATTATTTAATCAATTATATCGTAGACTTACAATATTTAATTCAATTGTATCTTTCCATCACTTCTTTGTCAATAATTATTTTAAATAGATGATGTGGCGAGCTGATGTGGTCACCTTTTAAATTTTATAATTATTCTTGTGACATCAAGAATTTTGATTGAGATCAGGCGCCATGACCTGGTGCTAATATTTTAAACATGATCAGCCATCCATTAGGCCAATAAGATCATTGTCTTAGGCCCCAGATGGATGGAGAAGCTGAAATAATTATACTCAATAGTGTGGGTCATCAAATGATTTGTGAGGGCATTAGATGATTCAGATGCTAATTGTAGATTACCTGAAGTCCCGAACGAAATTTATGCCCTATCTCCAAACTCTTCGTTTTCTCCATCTCCATCGGGTCCAACCCGTTGGAGGCTTGGTTGCTTGGTCCCTATATAATTACCCCCCCTATACAAGAGGGGTAGGATATCTTCCCTCTTAGATGTTAGACTATAATATTAATTAATCACATTGCATGAATCGTTGCTTTGTGTGTGACGCAAAAATGTCAATCTCATGGAACCCCTAGTAACACACGAGAGATAAAAGGGTATTTGGTCTTTTTCTTGAAGAAAATAATACTTTAGGCAGCATATCGTCATTTATTGCTTCATGCTAGGGATGACAATGGGTTTGTATAAATGGGTATTTATCCATCCCAGACCCTGATAGGTCATTAGCGGGTTTTGCCCGTTGGGTCGTGGGACGGGTATAGGATTTTGAGGTAAAAATCCTGTAGGGTTTGGGACGGGTCCAGGATTTTAGTCTAAAACCCGTCCCAAACCCGTTAAGGGTAAAATTACTTAAATACCCTTCATATTATCTAATATATACTTATATAGGGATAATTATATCTTTTTACTTATACCCTAATTCCTAACCCATTATATAATATAAATAAATTAATAATATATTATTTTAATTCACCTAATTCACCCAGTCACCCGATGCCTCACTGCCTCAGCCATCTGCCTGATTGCCCTCACGCCCGCTCGCCGCCTCGCTGCCCCTCCTTTCACTAGATCGCCCTCTCGCCGCTCCTCAATCACACGACCGCTTCTCTCGTGACCGCCGCTCAATCTCGACGCCTCTCAACAACAGCCGATCGCCTCTCAATAGAGCCGGCCACCAATCGATGTACTTCTCCGACGATTGCTTCTCCCGACACCTCTCAACAGCAACCGGTCGCCTCGATCTACTTCTCCCGACGGACCCAACGCCGCGATCTGCTCCGACGACTGCTTCTCCCGACGCCTCTCAACAGCAGTCGACCGCCTCGATCTACTTCTCCCGACGAACCCAATGTCATGATCTGCTTCGGTGATTGCTTCTCCTGACGGACCCGACGCCGCGATCTGCTTCTCCCTGACGCTGCGACGCAGACGCCGGACGCCCCTTGATCTGATTCTTAAGTTTTTTTCTATTTTTTTTACTTTTTTCTTACCTTCCGCCTGCAATTATTTACCGTTGATTTTTGCATGAAAGAAGCTATTTTTCTTGCTTGTTTTCTAATTGTTACCTACCGCCTGCTCCTATTGATTCTTTGCATGAAAGAAGTCATTTTTTCTTTAGATAATTGATAGTCTTTACTAGCTCTCGATAGTCATTGATACTAGCTCAGATAATTGATTTCATTGTTTAAATTAGTTTACTGTTTATATAATTTATGTTTAAATGTTGTGATAATTATGTTGTGATATGTAAATTGTATATATATATATATATATATATATATATATATATATATATATATAATTTGTTAACGGGCGAAAAGCGGGTTCCCAGTGGGTACCCGTTAAATTAGTGGGATGAGTTTGGAAATCACCCTTCAAAATACTAACGGGTTTGGGACGAGTTTAGGATTGAATTTTCTTAATGAGTTTGGAATAGAATTGGCTTCGCCGTCCCAAACCCGCCCCAGTGCCATCCCTACTTCATGCACGGCACATAATTAAAAATAGCATGCCGATGTGTGTTGCGTAGCAATAAAATATCATTTACCTTAGTTCTTTAGAACGAACCTCTTGATTAGCGTACAAGAGTAGGGGTCTTGACCTAACCTTTTGATCTCTACTGCAATGTAATTCCAAAGCACAATTTCTACATGTTGCAATCAAACTAAAATAAATCAAATTCCCAGCAAAGGCTCAAACATAACAAAAGTAATATACTATTCCTCAAACTATAAACTTAAACTCTAGGGTTTGAGGTTCAACACGCCTTGTTAATTATCAGGTCACAATAATGATTGAGGTGCCCACTTTGAGCTGGAGAGTGGACAAGCCAAACTAGACTTCCAACTATTAATTTTAAACTATCATTTATATAATTTGTCTATCACGACTCTAGTCTCTAGAGTACTGTACTTACCCCAAAACAAAGCAACCCATGTTTCTTCCCTTCCCCTTTCAATGTCCAATATGATAAAATTAATTAATAATTTTGTCATTATCAATAATATGCACCTTTTCCTGGAAATCTTATTATAAAAATATATTGGTCCTTCTCATGATGTAGCAACAGATATTTCAAGAAGTGACCAGAATAATTCAAGTCAATAATGATGCACATTGATAGCTAAAAGCAAGTTGTAATTCACAGTACCATCCAAATCAAGTGAACCAATCCAAGATAATCACACCATGTGAATGAAAAGACACTGTGTTGATGGCAATATCATGGTCAAATCTCATTTTGACTTGATCCTTGTGGAGCTGAATGCTTCTGGTGAAGTCAACTAGTCAAGCTCCTTATGCTTCTAGTAATGTGTGCATGGTGGATAAGGCACAGTATGTGTGAACACACTACTTTGTTTCTGTCATTGTCCACCTTTTATATGTGGGCAGCATTTTTTATTGTTCTTTCTCTCTTAATCATAATAATGAAGTTGTTTGGATTAATTTTAAATTTTTTTATCATTACAAATATTTGATAAATATATAAAATAAAGCTGTTTTGCATGTCTTTTGTGGAAAGTTCAGCATTGACCTCATCATGTATGCCAACTTTAAAATAAGTTGACCGCTCATGGGCAAATGATTGATTCTCATACTGGAGGAGAGAAGAGGAAGCAAACTCCATCTTTTTGAGGTCAAATTAGACATCCATTATTTTGTACTATTGAATGGTTAAAGTATGGTTCAATAGTCTCTTGGGCGCATATCCTCAAATGCATTAATTCTTCAGCATCGTCGTATATTACTGATCATTCCATTCTTAAGGTGTGTTCCTTACTGAATAGAATAGGACAAGATAATATAGGATAAGCTAGTACACACTGACACAGGACAAAGAATTGTACCTTATTTGTTTAGCACAATATTGAATAAGAAAATTAGTATTGTTCTGTATTTATTTATTATTACCATAGCACTATAAATTAATACATATTAACTGATATACTCTTATCCCCGACATTGTTTCTGCATTTAGAATAATTAAGTAATGAATTTGGGAAAGCCAAAGTTATTTCAGGGACAATCATGCAAATTTACCTATTTGTCACTAGTGTTGTTTCTGTTATATTATGATTTTTTATGGTACAATAAACATATAAGTTGCATTGTGTGTCGTCCCACCATTTTTGTCCTATACCATTACACACTTTATGCACCAAGCGCAAAACAAATTGAGTTGTCTTGCCTAATATCGTATTTGTAGTGGTATCAAACTCACCCTAAATAAAATTCAAACACAAGCCCTCTCGTTGTGTTAACTTCTCATCATCCAAGCAACTAGATAAATAGAGTTGGCCATGGAACACAAGCCTTACTGGCAAGTTCTTAGGTATGCCGCCCCCTTTACCTCTTCTCTAGTGTTTGGCTAAAAAATTATGAAAATTAGTGATATTGAAGATAGTTTCTTTATTTTTTGGTTTCAATCGATTGACTCAACCATCGTTATTCTTATTGATGGCCTTTGATCTTTCTAGGGTGACATTCTAAGATTAATTTCCTAGTGTCCTCTATTTAAACCTTGGTTTGAAAGCTCAATTTGGATTCATATGCATGGTTTTCCACTTAAATTATGAAATATGGAATAGGTGGATTTGATTGTGCCTGATTTGGATAAGTTTTCTAAATTCAATCATTCTTCATTTACCTTTGGACAAAGACACTATGTTCGGGTACTATATTGGATTGGTATAGTGCTTCATATGTTCAACAAGTTGCTTTGATCAGTGAAAGGGGAAAGGATTGTTTCAACCTATAGTATATAAAAATTTACCATCTTTGTGTTTTTCCTATGGACTTATTGGTCATCGTAAATTTGCTGCCTAAATACGATTTTAGGTATAGATGAATTCCTCTGCTCGGGTTAATTATTTTAAATCCTATGAATGCAATTCTTGCGGTCTTAATACATCTTCATCTTTTTTGATTTCTGACCACCCATTAGCTCTGTGTTATGATGTGTCGTCAAAACTGGTTTGCAACCTGTGGGTTCAAGTGTAGGCCGACGACCCTAAACAATCCATAACCACAACACTTCATGCCTAACCTAAACCCAAACAATCCATGTCCTTCCTTTGCTAATGAGGGTGCGCTGCCTTTTAGATCCTTTGAGCAACTAGTCGAAGAAACAACCATGATCTTCTAGGCATGTTCTCCTTCTCCAGCGAAGCCTTTATAGTGTGTGCCTTCCAAGCATCATTTGAAGCCTCCAAAGGTGGATGTTCTTGACATGCTCCTAGAGAGGCCTCCCAAGTTGAAGTGGACTTAGCTTGGTAGTCATGCCATGGACCCCGATGAATAATCCAAGGCTTTGGGTGATGCTCACACCGCTAGAATTTATGGTAGACCAAGGAAGTTCTACTCTTACATCTAAATGATCATTTTTAATTTGAATGGTAGAGGGGCTACTCGATTCTTCGTAACCACATAAAAAACTTGTCTTTTATGTTCTTATTACGTGGAAGGGGTGGCTCGACTTGTCCAAGATGCATTGAGTGTTATTATTCTAGAATGGGATAAGTGTATATTAAAAGCTAATGATTTCAATCCAAAAACATATTGTCCATGCTATAATATGCATTGATAACCTTGAATCATTTTTATTTTCTTTCATTTACACAAATACAAACCCGAATTTGAGATGAATTTTGTTCAAATCATGTGGATGATTTCTTTTCATTTCCTTGGTTTGTCTCGAAGGATTTTAACTGTATCCTCGATGAAAATGATAAAATTAGTAGTTTGATGTATTCTATTTCGAAACAGATTTGTTCCTTATGTAATTTTATCTTTAATGCTAGATTGCCTGAATCTTAGTTACTCAATCTCGATGTTTACTTGGTATAATAATTGGTCATGCCAATATCATATTTTTGACTTTTTGGTATAGGACTTTTGCAAACATTGCATGATTGCATTTTTTTGTTGTGCCTCCGCTCAACATTTAAATCGTGGGGTTTTATATCATTATCATGTTGTTATTCATTTGTGTCACATTAAAGTTTTAAGATGCAAACTATTTAAATTTCAAAGTTGTTGGATGGAATATGAGGAATCTAAATTCGTGAATTCTAGTGCTTCGAATTATCGGATTAATATAAGGATCCTTTCAATTATTTTTTTCTCAAAATCGAAAAAAAACTTGACATGCACTTAATACGTGGAATATAGACAAATTAGGGCGGCAAGAAAATAATCTTGAAAATGTAAACAATGATATTACCTTGTTTGAAAACCTAGAGGCCATTGTCAGCTTTTCGAATTATTGAGAACTTAAACATAGATCTCTACGTAATAAGACAATTGCATTACAAAGACAAATAACATTAAAATGATGTGTTAACTCAAAAACTAAAAGCATTTGTGATAAAGATGCTAACAATGCGACGCCTATTTTCATAATGTTATGACTAGTTGTAGGAGATTGAATAGGGTTACTTCACTCTTGTCTATAAATGATTCTTATGTTTATCATGATGAAGACATCATACATGGATTCGACCAATATTGTGTGAATATCTCATCGGGTTATAATATGCATTCTGGTGTAGTCTTACCTTGGCTTGAATTCAAAATTATTGATCCTTTTTTTTTTCCTTCCCTAATTAGTTCATATTCTAAGGAGGAGGTGCGAGATATCATCAAATTTATGATTAATGTTAAAAGCATTGTCGTGTATTTATCGTAGAATTTTATAATTAAACCTTGATTACTATAGCTGATAATTTTATGAATTACATTAATGCTTTTCATGAAACTACATGTATACCTATTGATTGGAACAAAACTATCTTGATATTAATTCTCAAATGCAAAAATCCTAAGGTGGTTAAAGAATTTAAATATATTGCATTGTGTAACTTATCTTATATAATTATTGCCAAGCACTTGCTAATAGATTAAAATCATGCTTACCTTCTTTGATACCACAAGAACAATATGCTTTCATCCCCGGCAAGAACATTTATGATAACATACTTATTGCCCATGGATTAGTACATTCAATGTATGATCCTAAAGGTAAAAAATCATATATATTGATAAAAATCGATCTTGGAATAGTCTATCATAAATTGTTATGTTTTATCTAAATATATATTTCCTATTTAGTTTGGTTGCCCGCAAGTGCAAATGCTGCAACTCTATTTGCAGCATTTATATAACAAATTTGTTTGGTTGGCTGCAAAAGTATTTTGCAGTATTTACTAGTTGCAACTTGTATTTCTATTATCATTTGTGGGCCGTAAATGAAATTGCAGCCTAAAAAGCCCGCAATACAATATTGCGAGTTGCAAATATAATAATTTAAGTATTGAAAAATAATTAATTTTGACGACTTAGAGTCATCGGATGGAGATGGGATAAATATCAAAGTTGAAGGTTTTCGCGTGATGAACGCGATGGTAGTATCAGATTTTAGATTTGATATCGTTTCATAAATTTTTTAATATATTTTGAGTATTATACAAAAATTAAAAAATATTAATTTTTCAAACTAAGTTTGGCAAATCATATCGAGCCTAAGTTTTTGACCCGGCCCGAAAAAAAATTATGTCAGGTTCAGCCCGAAAAAATTCATGCCCGACGCGGCCTGAAAAAATTCGTGCACAGCCCGACCCGGCTCAGCCCGACCCGAAAAAATTCATGTCAGACCCGGTCCGAAAAAATTCATGTCAGACCCGGTCCGAAAAATTCGTGTCCGGCTCAAAAAAATTCCTGCACTGCCTGGCCCAGCTCAGCCCGACCCGAAAAAATTCATGCATGGCTCAGCCCTTAAAAATTCGTGCCCCGCCCAGCCCAAAAAATTTGTGCCGGCCCGGCCTGGCTCGAAAAAATTTGTGCTCAGCCTGGCCCAAAAAAATTCGTGCCTGGCCCAGCCCTGCCTAAAAAAATTTGTGCACGACCCGGATCGGCCTGACCCAAAAAATTCGTGCCCGACCCAGCCCGGCCCAAAAAAAAATTCGTGCACGGCCCGACTTGAAAAAATTCGTGTCCGACCAAGCTCGAAAAAATTTGTGTCCGACCAAGCCCGAAAAATTTTGTGCCCGGCCCCGCCCGAAAAAATTCGTAAAATGCAAGTTGCAAATATAATTGCAACTTTCATTTGCGGTCAGCCAAACGCTTGCAAATAGAAGTTGTAACTCTACTTGCGGGCAATAAAATGGTAGACTGCAAAATTTATTTGCGGGCATTTGCTTTTGCATGCAAATAAATTTTATAGCATTTGCACTTGCGGGCAACCAAACGTCCCCTAAGTGGAATAAATCTTGTGTGGCTACCATTTATTTTGCTTATTTGGTCAATGGGAACCTTCAATTCCTCTTCCTTAGGGGTAAGCAAAATTTATCAATTAATCGATCGAACCGAAATTGAATTAATCGAACTAAATTTTTCAATTAATTTTTGGTTCAATTAACGGTTAAAAAATTTAAGACTTCGGTTTTTCGTTTAGTTCGATTAATTTACTGAATTAACCAAATATTAACATTAGGTATATAAAATAAAATTTATATCATGTAACAATGTTTTGCCCAAGTGGTTAGAAAGAGGCTTTAAGCTCCTCATGACCTAGGTTCGAATCCTGGTATGATAGTATTATTATTTTATTTTCTATTCATTATATATCCTGTGTTAGTTAAATATAATTTGACAATTAAGTCTGCCAAGATGGTCAGAGTGCTAAATATATTAATGATTGGGTTGGTTTGAATCCTGGTATAATAGTATTGTTATTTTATATTCTATTAATTATATATCCTGTGTTAGTTAAATATAATTTGACAATTAAGTCTGCCAAGATGGTTAGAGTGCTAAATATATTAATGATTGGGTTGAGTTTAAGTAGTGGGAAAGTTAAAATTATATAAATTTTATTTATTTATTTTTTCGGTAAATTAATTGAATCGAACCAAAAAATTCGATTAACCGAACCGAATTAACCGATTTTTTTATTATTCAGTAAACGATTAATAGATTTTTTTTTTGTTTTGGTTCGGTTCACCGATTGTTCGGTTCGATTATTAACCGAACCAAATCGATGCTCACACCTATTCTTCCTAAACATTTTGGCCGCCAATGTTTTAACTGATATGCTAAATAAGTCTATTAGTTGTAAATAAGTTACTCATTTCAAATTGAGAAATTCTATATCCATAAGTCATTTAATATTTGTCGATGCTACTCTTCTTACTATTACGGCCAATGAGAAAACTTTAGATTTTTTCCCAAAAGTTTGTGATGATCTCATTATGACATAAGCAGGGGTGAGTTGATCCAGGTATTATGTATTTTTTATAATACTTGAATCCTATTCTGTATAGGATCGGCTCCTAGGTTTTGGAATTGAACTATACCCTGTTGAAACTTGGAAATCATATCATATCCATAACCACATGTTCCAATTTCGAGTACCATATTGAAATTTGTTCATCTACATGTTCCGGGTACCCTGTTGAAATCTGTACATTTATAGATTTTAGGGTACAGTACCCCGTTGAAACCTACACCATGTAACTTGTTCTGGAATCTGTATCTTGGAACCTACAATAGTACGAGTTCTGGGTATCCGATGTATTGGATCCAGAATCAAAATCGATTTCAATCGGTTACTTAATTTTTGTTATTGATCATACTCGAATTTAATTCAGGTCTATCCAGAATCTAGCCAATCGAATAAATTTCAATCGGTTCCGAGTTACTCGGTACTCATGCACACCCTTAGAAATAAGGAATTTTTAAAAAATATATCTAGAGATAATGATCTCTACTAGAAGAGCTCTCCCTAATACTTTTGACCACCTATGAGAATGTTATTACTGCTAATGATAATGATAATATGCTTATACAAGATCAACACTGGATAAATCATAATGGTATCCATTATTGGGTTAGACTTGCCTTCTCCCATTGATGACTATTAGGTATGGATGAGAGACCTAAAGGGAATTATTATCACAAGTTTGGTCTACCAGTTTTTTAAAAGCCATGAAACTCTAAATTGGATGGAATATTTCTCGTCTCTAAAGTTAAACTATTTTTGTAAAAAAAAATTGCATGTTCATCTGCCAACTAGATTTGGATTAAATCAACTTGGGGTTTCCAATTTGGTGGCAAGCAACACTATGGTCTTCAATTAGGTCTCCTTGTTTAGCAAGGCTTCTTATAATTGACCTTAATATTCATTCACATGATTGATTAATAATACAACTCTATGGTGGTGGAGCCAAGAATCTAAATCAAGGGGCCGATTCAACCCGGCATAATAACATTATAATTGATAAAATAATTAAATATATATTTTTTAAAAAATTAATTCATTATATTATATATAAAATATTTTGTCCATGCAATATAATTTATAAACATAAAAATATAATTTTAAATTTTAAATTTATAAAAATTATAATTTTTCTCAACGAATTTTCATGCATTGATAACATTTCATAACGATCTCATTGACACTTGTATTATTAATATTTCTCAACAAATACGCTACGAGGGTTGACGGATTGTGTTGCAAAATGTGGGCTGTGCATATGGTCGCGACACCAAGAACTATGGTGGAGTCGTGGTCAGATGTGGACGGGGCCATGACTGTGCATGGTAAAATAGAGGCGCAAGGACAATTGTGTGACGGTGTGAGTGCCGAGATAAGTTAAACAACATCAAAAGAAGAGAAAGGAATGATAAATAATAATAAAATTATTAATTAAGTTCTTTAAATTTAGTTATTAATTTTTTAAATTATTTTATAAAATAAAAAATACAACCTAATTTTATTTTAGGAAAAAAATATATTAAATGACCATACGTGGCTCCGCTTTATTTGGAAAAAAAAAATCATATTTGATAAAATATTTTGCATCAATTTAGGTCAATAAAAAATAACACATGATTGAAAATTTTAAAATAATCACCTAAAATACAATATAACACTAGGTGAAGATGATTTACAATGATGGCAGTTCATCGAGGAGGCGTTTGATTATCCGCAAGTGTAAATGCTACAAAAAATATTTACATACAAAAGTAAATGCCCGCGAATAAAATTTATAACCTGTTATTTGATTGCCTACAACTAGAGTTGTAATTTCTATTTACAAGCGTTTGATTAACCGCAAATGGAAATTGCAATTACATTTGCAACTAACATATGCATATCTAGGTCTGACAATTTTGGCTTGGCCCGATAGCCCGCCATGATAAAGTCGTGCTTGAACCGCCTGTTATCGTGTCGGCCCGATAAAGCAAGAACAAATATCAGGTAGAATCGGGCCTACCTAATGTAGGCTTGGCTCGATAGCTCGATAATAATTTTATTCATTATCGAAAATATCGAGCTATCAGGCCCCAATTAATTAGACCGATTTCGATGGCTTGATAGTCTGATTTTGATTTTTTTGTTATCGTACTAACGGGCCGGGGCTGGCCCGTTTATTGTTGATGTCGTGCTGGGTCGAGCATGATTTTTGTTTATCATCGACTACAACGAAATCGATCCGACCTATAATAATATTATTTTATACTCTAAGTCACCATTTAGTTTAGTATAATATTATTTGATTATTTTATCAAAATAAATTAATAATATTTAATTATTGTATACTATCGAAAAATATAAAAAAAGTCTATAAAACAATATTAAATCTAAAATCTGACACTATAATTGTGTTCATCACGTGAAAATTTACAACTATGATATTTATCTTGTCTCCATCCGATGACTCTAAGTCACCAATATTAATTATTTTCTAATATTTAAATTATTGCATTTGTAACCCACAATCTTATATTACGAGCTTTTTGGATTGCAATTGCTTTTGCATCTTGCAAATTATATTAAAAATATAACTTGTAAATAATAAATGTTGCAAGAGAATTTTACTATCAACCAAACAAATTGATTTGTCTATTTGCTACAAGTAGAGTTATAACATTTGCACTTGCAGACAACCAAACGCCTAAATCAAGGATAGACGAAGCCTAAGTGTGTGTTTGAATTATTGGTCGCATAATTAGTTTGATGTGGTGCAAAGGTTTTTCTCAATATGTTTTGAAAGCTATAAAACTAGAATATTTTAGGAAAATTCTGAATTAAAATATGAGGTGATTGTTGACGTAGATATTTGGGTAAATTACATTAACCTCCCATGAGGTTTAGTGAAATTACACTGACATTCTCTCTATTTGTAATTTTATCTTATAATTCTCCTGAGTTTTGTCAAAGATTACAGAAACCTCCCCTATTATGAAATAAGATTATAGAAACCTCCCATATTACGAAATAAGATTACACAAACCTCCCATGAGTTTTGTAAAATATTACACAAATCTCCCCTAAAAAAATTACTCAAAAATTACTCAGGGGAGGTGATTGTAACCTGGACAAATAGAGGGGGATCAGTGTAATTTCACTAAACCTCAGGGGAGGTCAGTGTAATTTACCCTAGATATTTTAATACCAAAATGTTTGTTTCATGATTTGGAGGATGATAGGATTTTCGTTTACATGAAGTGGTCAATTTAAAAAGGATGGGTTAGGCTATAAATCCAATTTTTGTTGGAGTGGAATATAGATGTTAAAGTTTCACATTGGTTAAAAATATGGTCAAGATAATCTTTAAATAGTTTGGACAATCCTTTCCTTATGATCTAGTTTTTTAGGTGAGTTAGACCCACTAATTTCTTAATAATAGATATCCGGGGGGAGGGAAATGAAATCCATGAAGTTGGGACGTCTTAAACTCTCGTGTTCTCTACCGACATTGCAATTTCTTCTTCTTCTTTGAAGGCATTAATGCCAATGGGGATGGGCTCGCCTACTTGAAGGCAATCCGTCGGAGCCGATTGGAATGGGCTCAACGTCAAGAGGCAATCAATCACTCCCTTCCACTAATCTAAACTTTTAAAACCTAATTCCTCGTTCTTTTCTTTGTTTCTTCTCTTCTCCTTGCTTTTGCTCTTATTTTTCATGTATGTGAACATATTTATTCATCTAATCTTGTTTATTAAATTTATGTAGGTCAAAATTGTAAACTTGAAATTTGGAAAGTAAAATTTCAAATCAACGAAAGTTTTTTTGTTGGATCATGTTTTTGATATAAAATTAGTATTTATGTACCGATCTTATGTGTTTTAGCCTATGCCGTTTCAACCTTTGATATTTTAACTTGAACCCATTTATATATTTTTGTTGTTTTGTATATTAAATACTAGGAATTACTTTGCTAAAAACTATTTATTAATACATTTTAATTTATTTCCCTCTAGATATGTCAACAAAAAAACAAAGCATTTGCCATATGGGTAGCAACAATATCGATAATGATTTTCGAAGTTATTTTTATTATTGATCCTTTTGTTCCGTTGATTGTAAAAAAAATTACGTAGGAGAGATAAAAAATATTGTTGTAAAGAGTTTTAAGTTATATCCTTGGTTAGAAAGGTTAAATAACCTTATAAACAATAATGATATAAATTTCATCAACAACCAATGTTAGATAAATGCATTTATGTAGTATCATGGATTTATTTTTTTGATATTTTTTTTAAAGGAATTTTTCAAAATCGGATTTTGGGAGAGGAAAATTTCCTGATTCAGATTTTGGGGGTCAAAATTCACAAATTCGGAACCTAGTGCTTTGGATACCTATTTTACCCATGAGCAAAAATCTCTCACTAATTAGATACTTTATATAATAATAATAATAATAATAATAATAATAATAATAATTTATGAAATATTTTTTTATAATAAAAAAGAGATGTTAGAATCTAAAAACATATTTTCGAACTCTCTAATGCATTAGATATTTTTGCACAAAGTCTGTAAAACTAAATTTAAATTAAAAAATTATGAAATATTTTGATGAAAAATATTTTTTTGAACAACAACACATCTTTTGTATTTTTTTAATATTTCATTAATTTTTTTTTAAATTATAAAATTATTATAGAAATTTGAACAAAAGTCATTAAAAACTTTTGCCCAAAGTCATTAGAAACTTTTGCCCAAAGTCTATAAAATTAAATTTAAAATAAAAATATTAAAATATTTTTTGTCCAATTTTTTTTTTTATAAATTCTATCACATATTTTATATCACATATATATTTTATAAATTAAATATTTTTTTATAATTAGAAAACTATTATAAACAAAAACCTCTAACTACTATAAAACTAATTTTTAATTAAAAATTATGAAATATTTTTTGTCCAAAATATTTTGATAGACTCTAGTGCATCTTTTATATCACATATAATTTTTATGAATTAAATTTTATTTTTTTATAATTATAAAATTATTATAAACAAAAGTCTCTAATTCATTAGAGATTTTTCTGCAAAATCTATAATAATTTCATAATTTTAAAAAATATTTTAATTTATAAAATAATTTTTTAATAATACAAAAGATGTATTATGATCTAAAAAAATATTTTACATTAAAATATTTTATAATTTTTAATTTATATTTAAATTTATAGATTTTTTTGTAAAAATCTTTAATACATTAAAAAATTTGAAAATATATTTTTTAGACTCTAATACATCATTTTTATCATAAAAATAATTTCATAAATTTAAATTATTTTTTAATAAAAATTATATATATATATATATATATTTAAATTTTTGACCAAAACCTCTAACTCGTTAGAGATTTTGACCGAAGGTAAAACAAAAATTCGAAACTTTAGGTTTTGAATTTAAGAATTTTGAATCTTTAAATTTGAATTTGAGAAATTGCTAAAAAAATTTTACTCAAATTCTTAAGAGATAAATTGTCAAATTATAAATATTCGACCCCTCTTATTTAGAGCCAAAACATAGGGTGTGAAAATTTATTCTTATTCGAGAGCCAGATAAATGCAATACAAAATTAAATTTTATTCCATAAAACTTTTATTCTAATCATGTCCAATTAAAAATACTAAAATTTTGTCACGAGAGAAACAAACGAATACGAAGGAACCAAAGATTTATTCATTTGGACCGAACCACCCCAAGCGATAAAAGAAAATGACCAATTGACCTGGTCAAACAAAGGTTGTGAATTGGGCCACAATTTTAAATTGTCCTACTCCTACTTGCCATTACCCCAACTGGAATTCCACAATGCAGAGGAGGTGGACTCGTCACTACTTCCTCACCCAAATGTGGTGATCGAAACGAGCTCGTGCGCTCACCTATCCAATTATTGCCGAGTTGATTCGGACCTGACTCGCCGAGTCGACTCGCGCGTCGCCAACAACCGCCCCGGGGATTCGGGACGAGGACTCGCCAGCAGCGTCCAAAAACGGCAGTAAAGAGGGAAGACACTGGTTCGCGTTTCTTTTCGCGGTGGATATTTATTTTTATGCTGATATTTCCTTCAATATTATTAAAGTGAGTCAGTGAGCGATAGGTTCGGCCCTATTTCCATGCAGAAGATCACACAACACATCTTTATTAAATTTGCTTTCTAATAAAAGAAATGAATTATTAATTATAATTTTAGCTTTATATAAAATATATATATATATATTCAATTAAAGTAGATTACCTATATCTAAGTCGGTGTGTATTTTTATTTTCACTCACCCTATTACAGTATTTCTATTCAAATTCTTCCTAACGTCTATTTTAATAATTATTACCATCGTAATATTTTATTTTATTTTATTCCGATTTGAAATAAATAAAAAGCAAATATATCACAGAGTGTTTTTATATACTATTCCCTTGTTGGTTCTTGGTCCTCTTTCTCTCTCCGCCTCCTCTCTCTCTGTGTGGAGTGGAACTTTTGGATCGGCAGAGGTCAGGGAGAGGGCGAGCGGAGATGGTCGAGACGAGGCGAAGCACAGCAGCGGCGGCGGCCGGAAAGCGCGGCCCGGCGCCGCCATCTCCATCGTCGGCGACGGCTCCCCCCAGCGCGAAGCGAGCAAAGGTGCGATCTTTGGTTCCCCCTTCTGATGATGCCTTCCTTTTGTGCTTCTTATGCCGCCGATTCTGATCTTTTCCGGCCGGCGCTTATTTTTTGGGACCTGAGGGTTTTTCTTCGAATCTTGCAGGCGGAGGCGGGGGCGCTGCTGCCAAGGGAGAAGGAATCGGTGAATCTTGAGGAGCCGGTGTTGTCTGCTCGTGATGATGGCGTTGCTGCCGAGATTGCCTCGCCTGATGACGCTATGACGGTTGAGATGGAAGCGGATGACCCCATCGAGTTGCCTGCGCAAGGTACGACGTCGGTTTGCCTTGCGCATGTTTTTCCCTTTGCCCCTCTCGAATTTCTTGGCTGGTGTTCTTGGAAAAAGTGAAGGAATAGACAACCTTTGTTCGGGGATTGACTTGAATTATTTATCTCTGCTGGATGTTTTCTAGGGCACGCAGAGTGTTCGCCGCAGTTAGATCTGTCAACAAATCACGCAGAAGATGGGCCAGAGACCGTCGGTGCATGGGGCAAGCTTGTGTCTCTGTTCTCTCAGGTCATTTGAATGACTGTGATTAATTTTCTGATTGTTATTGTTACTTTTGTTCCTTGTACTATTTGTTTAGAGGTTCTTGCACTTTATTTTCAAGGGTCTCCAACTTTTGGTCTTCTACATGGATTGCTTTGCATTGCTACAATCGTCAGTTGCTCCCTGCTGCTTAATTTATTTATTTCATATCAATAATTGTTGCAAATATCCCATGGTTGTCAAAGGCACGCTAGGCGCTCAAGGCGCAGCAGCGCCTTCAGCGAGGCGTGTCCAAGGCGCTGCGTTTTTGTGAGGCTCAAGGCATGCGCCTTTCGCGCCTTGTTCAGGCCATTGTTTTGGGCTTTTTTTCTTTATTAGTGGGATGGTCCAAAAATCTTTTCTTTTAAGTCCACTCACTTATTATAACATTAGAATAATTTTAAAAAAAGGAACTTTAGGGCATGAAACTGATTATAGTTTTAGCTGACTAAGCATGATTTAGAAGAGAGTGAGGCGGATTATTATGAGAGTGAGGCAGATTATTATGAAAGAGAAGATGATGTTGAAGGATACAAGTCAGATGATGGGATGGTGAAATTGATAATAGTTTTAGTGATGGGGACTCCGAGGATGATCTCTAGGGAATAGGGACTAGGAGGATGATGACAAACTTGGTTAAAAGTTTTGGTGCTTTACGTGTTGATTTGAATTATGTAGTTTGATGGATTATGAAAAATTCTTAGTTTTAAAAAGATTTTGTTGTTTGTCTCTTTAATTAGATTCATGATATGCTACGTCTTATATATGCCCTTGTGCTTTTGACAACCTTGAAATATCCTCATCTCTGTTTTTCACTTGAATTTCATTTCTATTTTAGCATGTCAATTACTGGCAGAAGTTTTTGTTTTTCCCTTGAGTAACTTCTTTCTTTACACTAAGATGCAAAATCTTCTTTCTTTTGGATATATTGTTCGTAAAATATCCAGGAAACATTTGTTTGTATTTATTTTCTTCTTGCTGAAAATGAGTGAAGTGAACCTTTAGATAGAAAACCAATTTATCTCCTTTTCTATATATTTCTCTATGGTTATGGATTTCCTATGAGTATAGGAGACTAGAAAATTATACAGTGTCTGTGGAAGAACCACAAACTAGGAGATTTCATGATAGAAGTTCTGAATGATGCACAATACAAGAACCTTCTGCTTAAGTGAGCCTGGTTCCTCTTGTTAGTCCTACTTATTCAATTAGTAATGAAGGTAAAATATTCTTCTCCCTGATCATAAGATTTTTATGGGAATTAATCCTTAAAAAATTGTATCATTCAATGTTGGCCTATTTGAGATGATGATTATGGAGGCCTAGTGGAGTAAGGTGCTGAACTCAGAAAAGATCAGTCAAATCGTCTCCCATAAAAAAGTTTCTTTTGAGAACTCTAGTGACCCTCTAGATTATGGATCCGGAAACCAAATTTTCATGATTATCTTTCTTCTTAAACAAACCTTCGAAATAACAGATATAGCATACCTTTCCATGCACATATGGCTGCAAAACAGGATATCTATTTTTAGAGCTACAGTTTTGGCCTAAACTAGTAGGTTTAGCATTAGTCTACCCTCGAGCTCTACATATTAAAATTCCCTGTGGCGCTCTTTGCACAGTGTCTTCATTTTGTCAAAACTGACTTGTTATGCATCAAACTAACCTTACAAATGACCTGTTTGACAAGTTTGCAAAATGTCTCAGTAGAAACTTGAAACCAACAAATATCATCTGAAGGGGTAGGTTTGGCTGAATCTATCTTGCTACTGTGAGAATTTTAATTTCCTTCAAAAGCTTTCCTTTTGATTCTTCAATATTTACTTTATTGTAATTTGTGTTTCTCATGACCAGAGATCAAATGTCATGGATCCCCTTTCTCCACATCAATTTGACGCTTATGGCTTTTAGTCTCATTTGGATGCAAATAAATAGTATCAAAATCAATTAGGGAAGATGGCTAATTCTGGATATTGACACATCTTAATTGGAACCAATCTTTGGAGCTTCAGGCTTTTATCAGTCTTTTGATAGAGTAGTACTAAAAAATCAGGTTGGAAGTGAGCACATATTAAGTTTTGATGTAAGCTGTATGAAATGGTTATTTTATTTATCCTTATGCTATTAATTGAAATCAAAAGTCTATCTCGGTAACATGTCTGAGAAGAATTTTTCAATTGTGCGCATTCTCATTAAGCTCTTGATTAGCATTGCAATATTACTCCAATTTTTGTGTAATTTTACTTGTGCTAGATACTTGGTCTCCACAATTTTACTTCTCCGTTTCTATTAAATTATTGAGTCTTGTTCTCTTGATTGAATGATTTGATTCTCTCTTTATCCCATCATTTGTGGCTGGAAATTTATCAAATAGTTTGTATGAAATAACTGCTTCATTAGTTCATTTGGAAGCAATTACAGTATCAAATTTATCAAATAGTTTGTATTTGTAAAGGAAGAAGCAAAGTATGGTAGTTTTCATATGTAGGAGAACTAGAATGCTTTATCCGTGTATGAACTACGAAGGATACTGCTAAAGAAAAATAGAATATATAGTGAATATGAGCTGGAAACAATGAAAAGGGAAAATAATAGTCTATCAAGCCTTCGTTTACAGTCCGGAATTGATAGGAAACAAGATCAATGTGAAAAGATGTAGAACGTGAAACTCATATAGCCTTTTTAGCATGGATTTGATCTGTGTTAATAATTAATTAATTTCTTTGGTATTGATAAGTACCTGAAATGTTAACAATCAATTAATTTCTTCACAATGGGTTTGATCTCATACTTAGCTTACTGCTAATGAGCAATTTTTATCCTCTAGCATTTTGCATTTTTTATGGAATGTCATAATGAATACACATTGAAGTGAGTTATCTATGGAATTTTTAACCCCCTGGTGAATTTGCCATAACATGTTATACAATATTGGTCATGGAGTCTGGAAGTTTGATCCTTTTGTTTCTTCTTTCTACTTGTATTATATGATTGCTTTACTCTTGTTTGTTCTTGTATTGGGTTGTATCACGATATTTCTGATTTCTTCTTTCCAGAATCCTTCCCGTTCCATCTGCAGTAACCTATTCACTGTTGGTCATAGCAAAAATTGTGATCTACAACTGCTTGATCCATCTGTTGGGACTACACTATGTATACTGAGGCAAACAAAGGTACCATCTTGTCATTCTCTCTCAAAAATGATTAGTTCCTAACTTAATTGTGAGTATATATTTTTTAATTTTTCTGTCAGCGTGCTGGTGCTTCTGTCACTATACTTGAAACTGTTGGAGCTAAGGGGGTTGTACAAGTAAATGGAAGGACCATTGAGAAAAATTCTATTATTCTGGCTGGAGGAGATGAAGTTGCCTTTAGTAGACCAGAAAAACATATTTATGTATCCTTTCTTAGCATTCTTGATTTGCCTTTCTGCATGTTCTTATCCTTGCCAATTTTTTTGAACATTATATTTGTTGATTTGCAATTTGTGACGTCGGGCATAGTTTAATCTTTTTTGGGGAAAACTCTATAGAGGCACTTACCATTACCAATCTATTGAATATTTCACTTATTGACCTTATTTAATCTGACATGACTATAAAAAATGGGCTTATTACTTCTGCAGTAGAATAGGTAGTTGTATGAACAGGTCCTCAAGTTCCTTAACATAAACCTCAGATTTTTCAACAACTATCTAAGGAGAAACTGAGTCAGCCAATTTTACATACACTGCACAATTCTTCAGAGACAAAGGATTCTTCCAAAAAGGGGTATAAATTTGAGAGCAGAACTGGAGACCATACAGCAGCAGCTGTAGTTTCAATGCTAGCATCTTTATCTACCATAAAGAAGGATCTTTCTGTTATTCCTCTGCCTGCACCTAGTGGTGAGAAAATCTTTACATGATTTAAAGGCATATTTGATGTATCAGATATGGAAATTGGACTTTTGTCATAAGGCATCGTCCGATGTGTAGTGTTAACAAAGTTGGTTCCTTTGCAGACAATGCATATAAGATTTTCTTTTTTATTTCTTTTAGGGGATAAAACTATGTTATTTATCTATGCTTGCAGAATCATTAGCTGATATGGAGTTAAGTTCAAATGCCAACAAGTTCTTTGAGGGTCAACGAGAATTTGTCAAGGATTTTGAGTTTACAGCAAGTTTGTCAAGTAGATCACAGGCTTTTAAGGATGGTTTGAAACGAGCCATTATTGATGCAAGTGATATAGAAGTTTCCTTTGATAATTTTCCATACTACCTCAGGTATTATTTAATGTGCTATTTTATGTGTAATATACTGCTTTGCCAGAAGTTTAGATGCTCCTGCTTATTGCTGTTGCATGTCTACAGTTAATATTGAAAATCTTAAAATATAATACTGGATAAGTTTATATTCTGCTACTCCGACATTTTGAAATGCCCATCTATATACATTCATATTGCTCGAGAAGTACAAAGACTGGAAAAAAACTAAAAGAATGTCAAGAATGATAAACATAGTTCTTACACCAATAGAATTCCCAATTCTACAATTCATAAGGATCTATATTCTATAAGTAAAACTGAAAGCAATGATGCAGGCCAGCAATTAAAAAGTGAATGAAAAAATTCTTGAATTTCTCTCATTCTAAATATGCTATTGTCAACTAGTAGCAACGGTAAAAATTTGGGACTGTTGATATGAAAGGTAATTCTTGATGTTGCTTAGCTCAACTGACTGAGTCAGAGATTTAACTCAACTGGCTGCTAAGGATACAATTTGAAAATACAATTTTTAGATCTGAGAAGTTCTGTCTGAAGCTTAGCAAGGTGTATTAATTATAAGATGAAACCTTGCTTCAGTGTCAGCTTCATTTTCCAAATTTGTGGAATCCTGTTCATGCCAATTCCCCTATCAGCAATGATAATATAGATCCACTTAACAGTTAAAACTGAAGACATCTTCACTTGTCCATCACCACCGAATTGTGTCAAGATCGGGATTTTCTTTTTGTTCCGAGCGCAAGAGAGCCCGAAAACAGTTCTCAAAGCCTTTTCTCAGTCTCAGGAAAATTGAACTTTAGGAGTAGCTTTAAGTGAATTTAATCCGTCTCAATTAATTAGATAATTAAACTCAATTGACCAATCAATAATATTTCTCTCCTCATCAAGAAACAAAGCTCGCCAACAGATAAGTTGGGATTTCTACATGTTTGAAAAAAGCAGTATATACCACATAGTGTTTATTGCAAGGTTCTTTAAAGATATTAGTTACTGCCAATTCCAATATTATATTCAAGATGGATATTAATAAGAGATTTAACAAGTGGATATTACTTTCATAGAGGCGATCAGTTTCTTGTGTTAATGTTTTTTCTAACTAACCTTTGCAATTGAAATATTTATCAATCAACTTCCATACAAAGTAATCTTTCTACTGTATCCCATATTGGAATCTGTTATGCAACTGGAAGGAGAAACATATGAAGAAATTAGACATATAAAGTTGGGTGATTAAAGTCGAAGAAGCTTCAAGTGTCTTTTGTTACGTGTCCCACTTAGATTAAAAGGAAAATTTTATAAGACTGTTGTAAGACCAGATATACTTTATGGATTAGAATGTTTGACAGTTAAGAAATAACATATACAAAAGGTTAGCATACACCTAAAGTAAAATATGACTTCCAAAAACATTCCTAAGGCTTGTACACATGTTTTCTTTAGGATTCCGGGTGTTAAAGAGTATTTACTAAGCTTATCTTTTAGTTTATCTAGAATATTCTTTAGTTTCTTTGAGTAAGTTATCAAAATATACTAGACCCAGGTGATTTGGATAACTTATCTTCAGATATGTTTTGGGTAAGAGGTCATATAAGGTGCTTGCTATCTTATTAGACCTAATAAAAATGTGATAAAAAGATAACCTAAAGACTACCCAATTAGGCTTATAAGAGCTAAATGTATTGCAACATGCTGGATTGTAAAAAGAATAACTTCTAAAAGAACCCTATGCATCTACATGTATTGTAACTGGCGTCGCTTTGATTCCTGTTCTAGTTCTTGCTGAGTAGGAACTATAGCTGAAGGAAAATATACTAGTTCTATAAATTTGGGAGTTGAATATTCCCTATTATTTTCTAATCTTACTTGGGACTTGCAAGGCTTATTAGTCTGATAAACTGTGCTAATACTGAATATCAGTGTGGTGGATCTAGCCCTACTATTTCAAACCATATTCATTACCCTTTTTTGTTTTTATACTTGGATGAAAAATGTGATATATAGATATTTTGGAGCTGTACTCATTTCTTATTTCTTAAGGATTATAAAAGGCTTTGCATGCTTTTGTTTTATATCACATGCAATGGTGAAAATCTCCGAATCAATCATTCTGTATACTTTTAACTTAAACAGTGAGAACACAAAGCAGCCTCTTCTTTCATGTGCTTTTGTACACCTAAAGCGTAAAGAGTTCTTGAAGTATGCAACTGAGATCTCATCTTTGAGCCAACGTGTTATGCTGTCTGGTCCACCAGGTATGTGGATTTTTTTGACTTCTGATGTTTCTATAGCTTGTTCATTTTGTTGTTCAATTAAGCTTCTCCTTTCCCTGTATAGGATCTGAAATATATCAGGAAACTTTGGTAAAGGCACTTGCTAAAGAGTTTTGTGCTAGAGTGCTCATAGTAGATTGTCTCACACTACTGGGTGTAAGCATCTCTTCTTTTATTTTTTTACTTTTAAAATTTACAAATAGAGAATTTGTAATTTTATCTGTAATCTTCTGTTTTGCTTGCGTTTATCCAAGGCTTCTCTAAGATTGGGGAGTTCCTAGGTTTGAGAGGATGATTTGAGAGAAGTTTTTAATGGAATTATTGCTACCTCTCACAAAAAATTATTTCAGGGACTATCTTCAAAGGATTCTGAGTTTCTTAAAGAATTTAAGCTGGATAAGTCAACGATGCTCCTTGATAAGCAACATGCTGCATTATCTGCTCGTCTGCATCATAAGAGACCAGTTTCTAATGTAGAAGCTGATATTGTGGAATCATCTGTCTTTGATCAGGAGTCTTTGCCAAAGCAGGATGCATCAACTTCAACATTTAAATCTTACCGCTACAAAAAAGGTATTCTTCTTACCTTATACTTGTAATGTGTTGCAATTTTCATGAATGACAAGTTTATGATTTCCAATTATCATAATTCGTTGTCACTTAGTTGTTAATGTTTATGATGGATTACCCAGGTGATAGAGTGAAGTTTGTGGGCCCAGCACAACCACCTGAAGAACTTCTGGGTCCAAGGTTGGTTTGTTCTGCCACTAAATTATGAGATTTAGTTTCTTATCCAACAACCCGTTTACTGATTCTGCTGAAATTCTCAGATGAGTGTCTTATTTTGAGCTTCAATTTTCTTTATCCTGAAAATTTTGGAAGCACCAACCCCTTCAAATGGATATAATAATTGTTACGCCCCGCCTAGGTTTATCCCTATATAAGGGACCTCACCTAGGAGAAGCGCAACTAGCAACAGAACAACCAACAATTTATGGACTGAATTTAAATTTACAATCAGATTCAAATCGAATATCCAACGAAACAATAATAGAAGTCCAACAGTCCATGAGAGAACAATAAGTTCCAGAGTCTAGCTGAAAATACAAAGTTCAACTAATAAACTAGGAAACTAAGGCTGTGCGGAAGACGTCTCCTCCTCCTCCAAAACTCTAGCTACCCCAGGAGATAAAGCCGTCATACCTGAGGATCTGAGGCAAAAACAACAAACATCAGCAGAAGGCTGAGTAGGATTTCAACAAGATGCTATGATGTCATGTGTACAACGGAAGATATGAATCAACCATCTACCCGATGCACCTAAACCAATCGACTATGTCAACTATGTCAACTATCAACTATATGAGTATGCGTCATAAACCCAATCAAGAGCGAAGTGGACATTGGGTTTCCCCCGCACTCTCGCACCTCGAGAGTGGCACCTCAAGCCCGCTCCAGCTAGAGATGCGACTATCCAACCTGATAGTCCGCCGACGTCTAACACCTCGACGCCGATCACACAACCCGTGTGATAAATAGGTGATCACCGGTGTCACTTGCCCTACAACCCGGGCAATATATCAACGTGTCCAGGGCTATCGCCCAATAGTAGGTCAACCATGCATCATGTCACAATTACACTACTACTACAACTCAACCAATATAATGCTAGTAGTCATGTCATCATGTATGCATTAAGTAAATAAACAACAGCATAAGACATGCAACGTCTAACTAGCATCCTCAAATAATATGCATATAACAACATCATGCTGGCAACATGTATCAACAAAATATGCATAAAGAGTTTCAACAACAGTAGATATCAAACTTTAACGGAATAGAACAACAAGATATATTTCGACATAGGGTAACAACCGATCTAGGATGAGATTCACCTTGACAATAATTACAACAACAGAACAACTCGGGTAGGAACCGGGAAAACCGATAAAATAATATTATCCGACCCGACCCGCAAAACGAGGCAACAAAAGCATACTGTTTTCAATATCCGAAAGCCAAACGATAAAACAGACCCCACCAACAAATTCGGGTCGCCGAGTAGGTCCAAATTCATATATGATATGATTATTTTGACCCACTATAAACCCTCAATTTAATTATTTAAGAATAAAGAAATATCTTAAATGACTACTCAATATATCGCTGTTACAGACTTTTGTAACAGTGCTATAACTCCTCAATGCTGCTACAACACTACATGTCAACTTATAACAGTGTTATACACTTATAATAAAAACCCCATTGATATATAATATATCACACTGCTACAAACCTAATGAATAAAACAACGATACCACCGATGTAACTCTGCTATAGACACCCATTCACCTCCTTCGCCCGACTGCCTTCCTTCACCCGCTGCCACCACCGCCGACTTGATCCGATCGGCCGCCAAGATGGGGACGTCCTCGCCGCCGATCGCTCGCCACCGATCGACGGTGGTGATCCGACGACCGGTCGCCTCGCCGCCCCTACAACCAGAGGCGACAAGAGCAGGGGAGTGGCGGTCCCGGATCTGGGCGATCGCGCCCCCCATTCACTACCCTGCTGCCGACGCGACCTGCTGGAGACGACGCCGACGCCATCGCTGGCCGGCGGTGGTGATCCTCCGACCAGCCGTCTTCATCCGCCATCTCCCACCAACGACGAGAAGACTGCGCCATCGCCACCCGCTGATAGGAACCTCGCCGATCGACACCACCCGATCGCCGCCACCTCCATTTCAATTAAGTGACGACGTCGGGGATTAGGGGCGGCGAATCTCGAATGCGGGTGATTTCGCCCTTCGCGCTACCACCAGGCAACACCACGCCCGGCAGTGGCGTCTCTCCAGGCGGCGGCATCGCTCGACGACGATGCCCCATTTGGTGGTGTCAATGCGCGTGGCTACGGCAGCGCCACCGACGCCGTGCGGCCAAACCCACACTCAAACAATACCGCCGACGGGGTCTCGATTCCGCACTGTCCCGATTGGCAGCGCGGATCCGATCCACCACTCGACGGGGACGACGACGAAAAGATCCGATCCAAGAATCAAATTGAACGACGACGAAAACCCCAATGTTTGGCGACAGCATTTCAAATTCAGAAATCACAATCGGAAGAAGACATCGAAGAACCGAACAACAAAAGACTTCGGATCAAAGAATCGACAGTCTATCTACCAATCTCATCCAAAGATAACTGTTACCCTACACGAAAAGACAAGGGAGAAAGGTTAGAATCCTACCGGAATCTCCTCCGAACTCCGACCGATTCACCGGAGATCTTCTCGCCGTCGACGCCTCAGAATCCTCCGCCGATTGCTGCTGCTGCTACAGGAACCGAGAGAAAAGAGATTAGAGAGGGTTTAGGACTCATTTATATAGGATTTGCATTTTGCAAATAACCCCCTCTAAGAATTATATTCACATCTAGGTCCAAAAGTTTCAGGGTATAACAATAATAATTATTAATTAGGTGATGAGGAAATGAAGATACATTAGTAATAAAGCTTGGATGCTTATGTTATGGGCTAATCTTATTTTATGTAATGCATGGCACTTAAAATATGAACATCTGGACCAACCAGCATTTGCTGTTCATCCTTCTCTATAGCTGTTATTGTTTCCATATCAATGGCATATGCTATTTAGGATTATTGGGGTGTGAGAGGGAAGCCAGAAATGAAATAATGATTTGCTGGAGTGTCAACATGTATATTGTCAAATGCTCGGGTACTTAAAATCATCTCACATCACATATAAAAGTTTTTTACCCCAGTATCTAGGATGACTGATACAGTAATACTGGTAGCAGACTGAAGGGAAACCATCAACATGCTGAAACTGTCTAATGATTATAGAAATGGTTTACATTTGGCTTATAGCTGAACCTCTTTACAAGTATATTTTTTTCCCTGTTTTTTGTTTTTTGTTGATGATTTTTACATCCATGTCTGTTCAATTATAGTTTTTAATGATAAACATGAAGCCTCTTATGATATTGCTGCTAACATCACCCGGTTAATTCATGGTTTTGATCATATACAGAGGTCCAAATTTTGGTTATCGTGGAAAAGTACTCCTTGTTTTTGAAGAAAATAGATCTGCCAAGGTTGGGGTTAGATTTGATAAACATATTCCTGAAGGTAATGACCTTGGCGGTCTTTGTGAAGAACACCATGGCTTCTTTTGTGCTGGTAGCTCTCTCATCATATCAACTTTGATTTGTCTGCTAAATTGTTCTTCGATAATAATGAGACCTACATTGCCTTTACTGGTGAAACTTGTGACATCTTTCTTTCATTTTCTCTTTCTTAGTGGACTCTCTCAGTCTGGATATTTCTAGGGATGATGCAGGAAGACCGGCACTAAATGAGTTATTTGAGGTGTCTCTTCATTTCTTTGAATCAAATGATAGCTTTCATATCTTGTACTAATTGTCAGTTTTCTTTCTGATCAGTTTGTGTCTGAAGAATGTCAACATGGTCCTTTAATAGTTTTCCTCAAGGATATTGATAAATCTGTAGTTGGAGGTTCAGATTCATACCTAACAGTGAAGAGTAAGATTGATTCCCTGCCAGCAGGTGTTCTTGTTGTCTGCTCCAATACCCAGTTGGATAGCCGCAAAGAGAAAGTAATTTTTGTCCTTTTAGTTATCTAATTATAATACTGATATTTTATCCTTTGCCACTAAAGGAGAATGTTAACTCTAGTATTTATGTTGCAGTCTCATCCTGGTGGTCTTCTTTTTACAAAATTTGGAGGCAACCAAACTGCATTACTTGATTTTTCTTTGCCGGTATGGAGTATCTTTCCCTGAACAAAATTTTACACTTTCTGTTATTTTTTTATTGGTACCTATATACGTGTATTACTTATTTGTGCATTCTAGTATTAGTTTTTAGTCACCAGTTAGCAACATTTTTCTTTATGATACGTTCATAGCTCTAATGTATTATGACATCTCCATATTTATTTTTCAGTATTACAATATTACATGGTTCCCAACATAGTATTACTCCTGTAGAACTTGTGTTGTGATAAAATTTTCTTCATATTAATCTTTTTACTGATTGCATTTTTATCACTTAAGGTGAGATGGATGTGACATGGCATAAGCGATAAGCTTGGTTAACCAGATTACTGTTTCAACTTCTGAGTTACTCAATGAGGAATTGATAAAGTTATTTGGTTGGAATTTGTCATGTGATCCTTCATATTGGAGGGCTCATGGACCCTTGTTTGCTACAAAGAAAAGAAAAATGAAACTAAAGAAAAATAATAAATCCACAAATTGACAAACGAGGTAAGTGTGTGAGAAAGAAGGAATAACCATAAAAATAAAATAAATAAAATTGACCTCTTTATTGATGATTAGTCTGCCTTTGTTTCAATACCTGAAGCCTAACAAAAGTATATCTCAACTACGACGACGCCACTAATTTCTCCAACTGAAAAACTTTCTATTTTTCTGTATATGCTTCTAAAGGAAATTTTTATTTTTAAGATTCCTCATTTTTTCCTTTTTAGTGTATATCTGACTTAATCTTTGTTGAATGTGCAGGATTGCTTCAGTAGGTTGCATGAGAGAAATAAAGAAGGTTCAAAGACAGGGAAGCAACTCGGAAAACTTTTCCCTAATAAAATTATCATCCACCCACCTCAGGTATATTAATTTTCTTAAAAAAATATAGGTGCTAGTTTTGTTAGTTTCTTATTTTAGATAGAAGACCATTCATGTCAACTATTTCAGGATGAAGGACTAGTTTCAGATTGGAAAAAGAAGTTGGACAATGATGTTGAAACACTCAAAGCCAAATCGAACATTCAAAGCATTCGTTCTGTAAGTTCTTGGTATTTTTGGCAAGGTCAACCATAGTTTCTGTAAACATGTTTACACTGCTGAATCTCCTGTATTACTTTAAAATTAGTCTATTATTTTAATGTCTATCATTCTTCTAGTTTTCTTATTTCTTCTACTGTATTGGCACCCAACATTTATGCAAAGCAGTTCATATCTCCCCCATAATGTGAAAAAAATCATGGTATTCTAAAAACATCTAAATAGATGGATCAAAAACCTCCGCAAGTTTGCAAGTTTGCGGAGTTGATTGTTGCATCATATCACCATTTCTTATTTCTACTTCTGCTTGTTCTCCTCACCCTTCTCCTTTCTATTTTCTTTCCTTCCACTATTTCCATTTGAGTAGAAGGTAGATGCGAACCTTTTCTCTTAGCTTCATTCAAGTTTTAAAATATCATTTGTAAATATATTCAAGGAGGAGATGGTGTTATATCCTTGTATTACAGTGAACCAAGTAGGCAATTACCATTTAGCTCTGTGGCATTACTATTGTTAACTCCATGGGAGGATCTTTTCTACCTTGATGGACTAAATAAGTTTTTGATTAAATATCAAAGTAGGAAGATCCTTTCTACCTTGATGGATTAGCACTTGCTGTATTCTTAGTTTCTTATGCTTGCTTATTGATGTTATTAAGTTGGAGTTAATTGTGTGGTGCATAAATCACATCCATTTTACCTAGCCGGTCTTCATATGGATAAATTTGATCTTTGATCCAATCCCAAATCCTTTTCCAAATTGCTTAATCCCCTTGCCATATCTTCATCGCCTTCTCCATGTTAGAACAATGACCACCTCAATTTTGCTGGACTTATTCCTATATTCAACTACATCATCATTTAGGGATGGCAACAAGTTGGGTACCCGCATTTTTCACCCGAACCCGATTTCATAACCCGGTAACTGAAGCCAACTTGGATATTTTTTTCCTACCCAAACCCAATCCGAATTAACTAAACGGGTACTTGAACCGAATGTGTAATTCCTATATTTTTTTCCACAGGTATTCGTGTAAATCCACTATATTTAATGTCATGAATCGGGTATGTGTATAATTCTTCCCTATCCAAACTCAACTTGAACCTTACTCGGGTATTTTTTTCCCCTACCCAAACCCAACTGGAATTCAGTTAAAGGCTACCCGAACCCCATTAAGCAGGTCAGGTAGTTTGGGTTCCCAATTAAAACCCCACCCTTTTGTGATTCCTAATTATCAAAATTCATCTGCTTTCAAAGTTTTCCAATCATGCCGATCCTATTAGCCACCTACCAGCACATCTCCTTTAGAAGGAAATAAGATGCATGGGGGACTTAATATATTAGTTAAAAAGCATGTGGATCTGTAAATATTCCTACTATATTATTTTTGTAGTCGCCCCATTGTTTTTAGCAACATGTGCATCCAAAACATTTTGCATTCATCAGTGTAAGTGTTTTAAGCAGGTCAGCTATCGGGTCCTTTTTCTCTAATTGGTAATTTGCATATAATCTTAATTTAGAAGGTCAACAATTAGACGCATGCAATTTTTTCTAATTGGTATTTCCAAGTAACCTTAATCTTGCGGGTCGGCAATTTGATGTTTCTACAGTGAACATGTGATTGCAGCAGGAATTTATGAAAAAAATGATCAACTGCAGAAAGATTAGTTTATAGTCTTTGTTCTCAAGGGCCTATAACAATGGTTTTAATAATTTAGGTTTTTAGCTGTTATGTTTCTAAACCTAGACACATGGCATTGTTGGAAGCTTTGTGCACTTCCTTCTTTATGCATGCTGAGTACCAGTTAGACTGGAGCTATAATAATATTTTTGGGAAGAGTATGGGACTGGGGGTAGCATTCTATGTTCTTTAGACCTAGACTTCCTACGTGATTTAAGGTATGTTACTACTATTTTCTTGTTCCACTTTGCTCCTTAACTTTTGTTGCAACTTGCAAGAATGTTTGGAGTTGATTGATATTTTAGAGTCTAGTTTGTGTTATTAATGAAATATAAAGATCATGAGTTGCTTCTTAATTCTGGAGAGGAAGGAAAGATGGAGAGATTATTTTCATAAGTTGTTAGATAAACATGTAAACATTATTTGAAGCACTTGTTGGTGGTGAGAGGTGAAATATAGGGAAACCTCAGTAACTTCACTTAATACAACAAATTGAGATTCAAATGCTACTAACTAGAGATAAAATTTTTTAGATGGCTCAATGGTGGAAAGGTGGCTGTGTAGCCGACCCACCTGGAAAGGCTCAAACTGTAGTTGTTTTTTTGGCGTTTATCTGCGCTATGGGATTTGTGTTAATTATTTGAATCTTATGTGTTGTCTTGACATTCCTTCAATATTCCAGTTCTTGAATCGCGTTGGATTTGAATGCAATGATCTTGAAAAGATATGCATAAAGGATCAAACACTTTCATCTGAAAGTGAGTGTTATCTTTAACTTCAAGTTCTTCCATTTTCAGTTCCTTTCGGTCACCTGTAATTGGATGAGTTTTCCAGGTGTTGATAAAGTAATTGGTTTCGCTCTTAGTCACCACCTCAAGAACGAGACATTTGAAGCATCTGGAAAGAAAACTAAACTTGTTCTTTCAAGTGAAAGGTTGTGTTCACTTATTTTTTTTTCACATTTTATTTGCATTTCTATAGTAATTTACAACTAACTACGGTTGCTCTTTGGTATCTTCAGCATCATGCATGGTCTCCAAATGCTGCAAAATTTTCAAACTGATACCAAGGGCACAAAAAAATCACTTAAGGTAACATTTTCATGGTCCTTTCCTGTTTATACAATTAGTTAGCTGATACTCTTTCTGTTAATGCGTGCTTGAAAGTTGCTGAGAATGAGAAACATAATCTTGTTGTCTGTTATTTTTCTTTTAATCATCATCCAAGATAATGAGATACAATTTAATTTTTCTTCTTTGAGTTCCTTTTCTTTTACAGGATGTTGTTACTGAGAATGAATTTGAAAAACGACTTCTTGCTGATGTCATCCCTCCTAATGACATTGGAGTTACATTTGATGACATTGGAGCTTTAGAAAATGTTAAGGACACATTGAAGGAGTTGGTGATGCTTCCGTTGCAAAGACCAGAATTGTTCTGTAAAGGACAATTGACAAAGGTATTAAGATTCTCTTTCATGAATTTTGACTTTTCGCTTGTCAAATGTACATATCCTTTGTTCCATAAGCCTGTCTTTTTGTTTATCATATTATTGCCACCTTGATTATCTTCTTATTTATCATGTGATAATGCTTGATGTTTAATAAGTAATTCGGGAAAGATGTAATAGAAAATTAGTAACTATATCATTCATTTTGGTGGTGAGGCAATATTTAATTCAAATAATTACCTTGATATGATTTAAGCAAACTGAAGTCCATATTCTTATCTCTTGCTCATCACAACCTCATTGAATTAATCTTTCCATAAGCTAACTTTGTAGCTTGCATTAATCAATTTATGTTTTAACTCCAACAAATTTTGTGATGTTTGTAGCCATGTAAAGGAATATTACTCTTTGGTCCTCCTGGAACGGGTAAAACAATGCTTGCTAAAGCTGTTGCTACAGAAGCTGGTGCAAACTTCATCAATGTATCAATGTCAAGCATAAGTTCAAAGGTGACATTGTATTTAAATATCACATCATCATCAATACTTTTATTTTTAGTCTGTATCTATCTAAATTTACAATTGAACCAGTGGTTTGGCGAAGGGGAGAAATATGTAAAAGCAGTCTTCTCGTTAGCAAGTAAAATTGCCCCTAGTGTTGTCTTTGTGGACGAGGTTAGTTAAGTTTACCTTTTTAAAATAATCTAATAACCCACTAACGTATCTTCAAAGCTGTTGTGCTAATGATGCCTCCCTGTTAGTATTTTCTCTCTGTCCAGGAACATGATCAACTATCTTCCTTTATATATTTTGAATCATTTGATTAGTTTTTCAATTTTTGCTTGTTTCTAGGTTGACAGCATGTTAGGAAGGCGTGAAAATCCTGGAGAACATGAAGCCATGCGGAAAATGAAGAACGAATTTATGGTCAACTGGGATGGTTTACGCACAAAAGATAAAGAGCGTGTATTGGTGTTAGCTGCGACCAATAGGCCTTTTGACCTTGATGAGGCTGTGATAAGGAGGCTTCCACGAAGGTAGGAATCAGCATATTTCTGTGATGTCTAACAAAGTTGTGTTTTCATGTAATCATAATTTGTATTCTTTTGACAGATTAATGGTAAACTTGCCGGATGCTTCCAATAGAGAAAAGATAATGAAAGTAATATTGGCGAAAGAAGATTTAGCACCAGATGTCGATATGGAAGTACTGGCAAGCATGACTGATGGGTATTCAGGAAGTGATCTGAAGGTGTAGTTTGAATGTTATGCTTGCTTACTTTGTCCATTATTGGGATATAGGTAAATAAGTCTTAATAATACTTATTCTTCAATCTCAGAACCTTTGTGTTGCTGCTGCACATTGCCCCATTAGAGAAATCCTGGAAAAGGAAAAGAAGGTCAGTTGCATAGTTCTCTTTTTGTTCATCTTTATGCATGTTTTGCACTTTTTATATACTGTGGTTAGCAATTTCCTTTGCCATTGACCTTTGCTTTTAGCGTTGGTTCTGCACTTTGGCTTAAATATAATAGTCATCATGCTCCATAAGAACATATTTGGTTTGTTTTAACTATTGTGGAGGCTTCTTGCATATGTTAATCTTGAATAGATAGTAATCTCTTGATGTTATTGAATGTTCAGGGTGACAGAAACCAACCTCGCTGCCCTCGCTGTTCTCTTATGTGTATTTGGTTGAAGAATTTTTCTCGAGGATAATTTGATAAGGCCTTTTCTAATAGAATTCAAATGCTTGTGTTTTAAGATTAAAATACCTTGTCCATATGCCATCCAGTTTGCTATACCAATCGCTGTTGTGGCATTGTTGACTTGTTCATTTCTTATAACTCAAATTGCCTAAATTATCATAACGAACTTGTGGAAGTAGTAGTTGTGCCTTTGAGTGCTTGATAAATTATGATTTAACCAAATGATGTCCAAGGGTAATAGTACCTAAATGAACTTAATAATATGTAAAAAAAATTAGTTTGTATTCTATCATCATGACAATTGTATGTTTGCCTCTGAAGCTATCCAATGCCCTTCAGTTATTCTATCAGACCAGGTAGTCATCTATGGGCCACACTCAGCCACAGGGCACATTTAAACTTATTGTAATAAATTCTTTATGGGTATTAGTCTAAGAAAAATTTAGTCTGCTTGAAATTTTTGGAGGAACTATAATGGAGTTTAATGTTTAAAATATTACATATTAAAAAAAATTCTTTCATCTTTTCATAAGATACAGTTCTCTAAATAAACAAATAAAAACTTATGAAATCAACATCTTAAAGATAGAAACCTGAAAAATGATAATATATGTTCATGAGAAAATAACTGTGTTTACAATAGATTAGAGGAACAAAATAAATAAATAATAGAGCAACATTTTTAATCCCAACACTTTGCAAGCTGCAGCATTAGGTATCAACCATGCCTAGCTTGTCACAAAGTTTATTGAGGCAAGCTTGCCCAAGAGCATTGGTAAAGATATCCGCAGGTTGGTCCTTCGAGGTTGTATGAGGAGTTAAAACCTTATTGAACTGGCTGCTTTTTGAATGAGTTAAAACCTTATTGGACAGGGACTGCTTTATGAATGAAGTGATAATCAACTTCCATATGCTTTAGTCATCTCTTGATAAACAAGTTGTGCGTCATTGCCCTGTATAAGCTTCAGAATTTGTTGGGAGCAATCACACTTGCTTTTTTTGGCTTTTCAATGTGACAGTTTTTGCCCCAAGATATGTGCAATTTCCTGAGGTCAAAGCAATTTGTGTTATTTCTTTTCTGTGTGCTTTTCATTAATTCTACAAATGCTGCTGAGTGAAAGCATATGATTCTCATGAACTTGCCCTTCTATCTTCAGGAGAGAAATGCTGCATTAGCAGCGGATAGACCTATACCTGGGTTGCATAGTAGTGAGGATATACGTGCTCTAAGCATGGATGATTTTAGATATGCACATGAACAGGTAATCCTTGTATTTTTTTTATCGTAAGTGGCATTTTGTCACGATCTTTTAATATGTGCCAATCACCTTTTTTTTTTATTGCTTGTATGGTTTATCTTCATTGATTAGCATGACATGCTTCTTGATCTTTTTATTATTTTTGCTTGTTTGTTTATTCCCAAAGTTTCTTTTATAAATACACCATCCATGTGAACATATATCTGCAGAATTTGATCCCTCTCCACCATCTATTTTCTGTAAGACTATAATTTGGGTTTCTTTTTCCAAGTGTAAAGCCTATTTCTTTCTGTTGCACTCTTTATTTTATGGAATTACGAAGTAGTCTAACCTCCTTGGGTTATATGAAAATGCGTGTCTTTCTGTTGGAAATAATGATTGTAATTGTCACCATATGTAGGTTTGCGCTAGTGTTTCATCAGAATCGACCAATATGAGTGAACTTCAACAGTGGAATGAGCTGTACGGCGAAGGTGGTTCGAGGAAGAAAAAAGCACTCAGTTATTTCATGTAGTGGATTTATTATATTGTACAGCTCCTCTTGAATGCTCTTCCGCAGAAAAATCTGAGGATTGGCATCATTATAGGCAGTGCTTCTTTTCAGGTTCCAATGTAACATATGCATGCCGAGTCATTCTTACATATTTATTTTGATTACCATATTTTAGGTTAATTTTAGTTGGAAAAACCTCCCTAATGGAATCTATCTTCATGTGTATACAACATAATCCCTGGACAAGTGGATAAACTTTTGGGATAAGTATTTTTTTTTGTTAACTTTTGTTATTCAACCGTGAATTTGAAATTATCTTATGATAATGTAGTTTTTTGTCTAAGAGTTTTACTCTGTTACAATTTCCATTTTAATTACAGTTATTTGCGTGTAATACTTTCAAATTAAAAAAATTTCCTTGTTTGCTCTTGTGGATCATTATGAGGGCTTTTATTAGATTGTTAACATATATCATAGGATAAGAATAGTATCTCAGAACAGTATACCAGGCTCATTTTGAAGTAAGAAGGGTTTGTTACTTTGCTAAAGGGTTGAAAATAACAACAATAACATTGTTCATATTTTCAATTCTTTTTTTTCATCCCAAACATATCTTGATAAAACAAAATTCATTTTAGCAGCTCCAAATCTCAAAGAAGGCTTGAATTATAGAATTGATTATATGTAAAAAAGTTATAAGAATGTTGGATTGTTTCAAAATGAGAATATTTATATTTAAAGAGAGTATACTTGAGTGAAAGGAGAATATATTTTGATAGAAAATTAATATATCTATATATTTAAAGAAAGTATTTGGAGAAAAAAAAGTATATTTAGATTCAAAGAAACTATATTCCATAGAAATTGAGTATATATATCTATGCTTAGAGAAATTATATTTAGACTCAAATAGTATATTTTTGATAAAAATTGAGTATATTTATAGTATATTTGGATTAAAAGATTGCATATTTGGACTCAAAGAGATATATTTTGATAAAAGCTTAGCATATATCTATATTTAGAGAGAGTATATTTAGATGAAAAGATAATATATTTTGATATAAATGGGCAACATGGTATGTTTGGATCAAAAGATTGATTTTTAGTCAAATAAAATACTATAATCATGAATGCTCACTATATCTATACTCAATACATGAGGTGGTGTGGTCGCATTGTCGACGATGTTATGCCAGGGAGGTCGCATGGTTGATGACACCAAGCTAGTGAGGCTGCATTGTTGGCGACACCAAGCCAACGGCATGGTCGCGTCATTGACAATGTTGGGGCTTCCAAGCCGCGTCGTTGACGATGCTAGACAATTGAGGCTACTTGTGGCCTCTATAGCTTGATATCGTCAGCAATGTGTCTTACCTGGCATGGCACAGTGTCGTTGATGATGCGGTTTGGAAAGCTTATGTTTTGATGGATTTATATTTTGATTGATATATTAAGAGATGTTATGAATAATGCTTTTGTTGTATTTATTAATATTAGAGCACATTTACTCATTTACTATTTACTATTTTCTATGATATGATATGATTCATCATATTTATTAATGCTTGAGCAGGTTGATAAATTCTAAAATTACATGTTAATTAATTTATTTGTGATATAATTATAACAGAGCATAGATTTGTATAATTAAAATGAATATATTATTATTATTATTATTATTATTATTATTATTATTATATTGTATTTATATAATTTTTTACTTGTCCGATGAGGAAATATTATTGATTTATTAGATGACGAGAATCATGGAGGTCTTTTACAGTAAGAGCATTGAGTTCAGGTGGTAGAAATGTATATAATATAATAATATTTTGTTAAAATAACATAAATTATATCTTAATATAAGGGTACAAAAATAAATTATATAAATTCCATCACGAAATTTGTAATTTCATTCTGAACCTTTTAGGTGAGATTATAAATCTTCCTATTCACTATAAAAATTAAGCAAAAAAAATTGATGTCGGTTCATGTTAAAATTTCACTTTCAACGCTTTTAAATTTCAAGGAATACATGTCAAATTCAACTAGTGAAGATATCAAGACACCTGCACTTATGCCAATTGTGAGTAGTACAGTTGATGACAATATCTTGGATATTTCTTAGAGGTCTGAAATTCATATTAATCCAAAATGATGAATTAACGAAGGATTGGATGATCATTATTTTAAAAAGTTAATTTTTGTAAAAAAAATTAACTTTATTATACAAAGACCTATTTGGAGCTCAGAAGACGTGTGAGGGAAACGTCTCAGCAAGCCCCTAAAAAATTCTTGGCTATCAAAAAAAAAAGATAATGAAAAATTCCAGCTAGGTCTTAATTTATGTAACTTATAGTCCTAATTAAGCTTGCAGTCTACATAATTGTTTGCAGAAAAAAAGAAGTTATATATCTTGCTTCATAAGCTGCGATTCATCAAGCCATAAATGATCACCAGTCCCATAATTAGTGATCGATTTATGCTGGGTTCAACCACCAGTGTGAATACATCTTCGCCCAGTGCAATCCCTGATGTGGTGTGTTTCCTCCTCACCTGTTCGAAATCATCAGCTTTCAGCAACAAGCAAAGAGCAATATATATATATATATATATATATATATGATGACAGCAAACCAAGTATATATGACATGCATGATTTCTTAACCTCAGCGAGAACAGCCCCCTGAGCGATGTCAACAATCTTGTATGATGATGATCTGCTCTCCAATTCATCAATCATCAGCTGGTAAAACCTGAGATTTCCAGATTCACTCCAAACCTTACATATTGGGTGTTCAGCATTGCAAAATCCACAAGGTCTGCGCACTCTGAACCATGGTTTGATTTCTTCTTGCTGCACACCATTAAATCTGTAGCCTTCCCATCTCCCCCAGACTCTAAGTTTCTGCATGCGCAAAAGTAAAAAGATTAGACGAAACCAAAAATTAAAGAGCAGGAAAATTGTCATTAATTAGTCAACTAGTACTGGATATATGAAATGCTGTGTTATATATATATATATATGTACCTTGTTGAGTATTTTTAAGAGAAGATTGCCTTGGAGATCCATGAGGTACACCTTGCTGCAACACTTGGAATCGTAGTTGTCGACACGATATGCTACCTGGCCCTTTGAGTTGTAAACAGTGCAACCATTGCCGTTGAGCACAAGTGACTTCATCCATATGGTGAAACACTCTCTTTCTGAGCTTACATGAGTTGCAGATGAAGTGTGAGCTATGGATGCTGGAGAAGGATGAACCTTTGTCATCAGAGAGAGAGAGAGAGAGAGAGAGAGAGAGAGAGAGAGAGAGAGAGATTGCTTATACTATAAAAGGTGGTGCCCCTTTAGGCTAAAAGAACTGATACTTAGACCTGAAAAGTGCCCTTATAGTATATATATACTAGAAAAGGTAAGTATTAGGTCAAAATAACTCATACCTTATCTGAAAGGTTACGTTCAGAGAATTTATATTAGAAAAAAGCAATAATAGCCTAAATAATTACTTAATTTAGAGAGTGGTTTAATATTGTTCGAAGTGCAGATAAAACAACTCCTCCATGCAAATAAGTCAACTCATATAACAAGCCATTACATCACAATCGATGTATATATAAAGATATATAATTAAAAATAAATTAAATTTTTATTTCTAAATCTTCGTATTTAAAGATTAATAGACATAAAATTTATTTCTAATTAATCTCTAAAAATAATTTTAGAATCAGATCAATTAAGTGACTTTATTGTTGATATTTTTATAGTTTAGAGTCAAATCACTTAAGTGACTCTGTTATTATTTTTATATATCTTTAGAAGTTAATTAGAAATAAATTGTGTCTATTAATATCTAAATGTAAAGATTTAAAAATAAAAATTTAATTTATCTTTAATTTTATATTTTTTAATAGGTCAAGTGTGTTAATTATAATGTGCCCTGGTGATTTAACAATTAGCTAGTTAATGATCCTAACATTCAGTCACTAGCTAGCTTTAACTAATTATTACCTGTGTGATCTAATCCGACTTTTGTGTTGTGTACGACAACCGAACTAATTATTAATTAAGCAGACATCAAAGACCTTTCTTTTAATGGCATGCATGCATGGTGAATCGGTGATCAAAACCTACAGATTTCCATGCGCATGTGATTGTCCATGATTTAATGCTCCTTGTTCCTTCCAATTGTGATATTTAATGCCGCCATTTGCTGTGCTATTGACACGTGGCATTGCAAGAGTAAAATATTAGTAAGTGAAATGCATTATGCATGCATGCAGATATGTACCCTTTGACAGCTGAGAACTTGGAAGTTCTTGTTATCAATATATGTAATGATCAACTTGCTCTTAATTTGTCTCCTTTTGTTTGCATGCATATCCACTTGGTTGAATTTTCTGAGTTAGATAGCCTTTCGCCATCATTGGCGATCACAAATTATTATTTTAATTATTAAAAATATTTAATCATGGAAACCATGACAGAAGAAGCCTGGCTTTGAGTTACAGTTGTGCTTTCGTATTAAAAATAACTAGCCGCAGTTAAAATATAGTTTTCAAAATAAAAATAAAATTTTATATTTTAATATATTATTTATATAAATAAAGTAGTCTATCGAATTTTTTGATATTTTCACATTTTATAACATAATTTTACTTATTCTAAACTAAATAAGTTTTTTTGGTTTTGAAACATTATTTTTCAATAATAAATTCAAAAAAATGATATTTCAAAATTCAAAAACTAATATAAAAAATTTTAATAAATAAAAAATATTTATAATTATTATTCAAAAAATGATAAATACAAAATTAAAAACATCAAAATAGATATATATAGAGAAAATAAGTGAATTTATTTAGAGAGAATCCCCGAGTAATCAGTTATGATTCAAAGATGTTATATCTGAAAATATTTTGGACCTAGTTGTAAAAATATTTCTTAGAGGGCCCTTTTTGCAAAAATACTAATCCTATATAATTAAACCCTAAACCCTCTCTAATCCTTTCTTTTCTCTCTCGGTTCCTGTAGCAGCGGCGGTCGACGAAGGACTTTGAGGTGTCGGCGTTGAGAAGACTCCGGTGAATCGGAGTTCGGAGGAGATTTCCGGTAGGATTCACGTCCTGCTTTTTTCTTTTTCGTATAGGGTAACCAGTGATGTTTGGATGAGATTCTAGGATTGATTCTTGTTGTCGATCGATTTGTGATTTCTGCGATGTTACGAGATTTATGCGATTATGTACTGTATTTTTCGTTCGCTTTTTCTCGTCGTTGAATCTTTCGTCGGTAACCTTAATCGTCGGCCGGCAGTCGGGAGGAGTTCCAATTGTCACTGCCAGGAACGTCGAGGCGAGGTTCCCTGATCCGGCGATCTGGCAGTGCTCTTCCATTGCTGATTGTCGTCGCTGCCAGGCGGGTGTCACCGGCCGAGTTGCGGCTTGTCCAGGCCGGCGACATGGCCGTCGAACGCGGCGCTCGGCATGACAGTGGCATCCTGCCGTCGAGCGCCTTGAGATCGACGCGCTATTGGAGTCGCCGTCCTTCGATCGGTCGCGCCGGCAAGTACGTCATCGTCGGAGGGCGAGGGTTCCGACGAGGGCCGCGTGGTCGGATGCAGTGGATGGCGGCAGCGACGAGTTGCAGTCGGCACTGGGTGAGTTGCAGTCGGCGCTGGCGAACCAGGAATTAAGATTAGGGGAAATGTTAGGTGTGGTTTATAACACCTTTTATGTTTGTATCAGTGTTACATAGATTATAACAGTGTTATTCATATAGTTGACTATTTTGATTAGATAGCACTGTTATAAGTTGACATATGGTGTTGTAGCAGCATTGAGGAGTTATAGCACTGTTACAAAAGTCTATAACAGCGATATATTGAGTAGTCATTTAGGTTATTTCTTTATTATTTAAATATTATTTTAGAGGCTTTATAGTGGGTCAAAATAATCATATTATATATGAATTTGGACCTACTCGTCGCCCCGAATCCATTGGTGGGGTCAGTTTTGTCGTTTGGCTTTCGGATGTTGAAATCAGTAGGCGTTATTGCCTCGTTTTGCCTCGTTTTGCGTGTCGGTCCAAGAATTATTTTTTTTCTCGGTTTTCATGGTTTCTACCCGAGTTATTCTTTTGTGGTAGTTGTTGTCAAGGTGAATCTCATCCTAGATCGATTGTTATCCTATGTCGAAACATATCTTGTTGTTCTATTCCGTTGAAAATTGATATTTACTGTTGTTGAAACTCCTTATGCATATTTGTTGATACATGTTGCCAGCATGATATTTTTATATGCATATTAGTTGAGAATGCTAGTATAGACGTTGCATGTCTCCTGCTGTTGTTTATATATTTGATGCATACATGATGACATGACTACTAGCATTATATTAGTTGAGTTGTAGTAGAGGAGTTGTTGACATATGCATAGTTGATCTACTTTTGGGCGATAGCCCTGGACACTGTTGATATATTGCCCAAGGTGTAGGGCAAGTGACACCGGTGATCACCTATTTATCACACGGGTTGTGTGTACGGCGTCGAGGTGTTAGACGTCGACGGACTACCATTTTTGGATAGTCGCATCTCTAGCTGGAGCGGGCTTGAGGTGCCACTCTCGAGGTGTGAGAGTGCGGGGGAAACCCAATGTCCACTACGCTCTTGATTGAGTTTATGACACATACTCATATAGATGATAGTTGACATAGTTGACATAGTCGATTGGTATAGGTGCATTGAGTAGATGGTTGAATCATATCTTCTGTTGTACACATGGCATCATAGCATCTTGTTGAAATCCTACTCAGCCTTCTGCTGATGTTTGTTGTTTTTGCCTCAAATCCTCAGGTATGACGGCTTTATCTCATGGGGTAGCTAGAGTTTTGGATGAGGAGGAGACGTCTTCCGCACAGCATTTAGTTTCCTTATTTATTAGTTGATCTATGCACTTTTAGCTAGACTCTACAATTCATTATTCATTTATGGACTGTTAAACCTTTATTATTATCTGGTTGGACATTTGATTAGAATCTGGTTGTAAGTTTAAATTCAGTCCATTTGATGATTGTTGTTCTGTTGCTAGTTGCGCTTCTCCTAGGTGAGGTCCCTTATATAGGGATAAACCTAGGCGGGACGTAACAAAAGATTCATCCACCTTAATTACTCTAATCCATATATATTAATATCTATCCATTAACATATCCTTCTTTATCCTATGAAGCAAATATGCCCATAAGGATTTTCAGTAACTAAGTAACTAACCAATATCGTTACTATATCTTGCTCATATATAGTACCACTTGATATAGATGGGCATGCACTTGCCTATTTGTTTGTTTTTTTAATTTAAATTTTAAAGACATAATTTTAAATAATAATTCATTAAATAATGAAAAAACACACAATCCACTGCTATAGCATAAGAATTTATCAATTTCAATTTTATAAGTGGTAATATACAAATATATTAAAAGATAATTAAAATATTTAAGTTAGAATAAAAAAATACAAATTTAAATCATAAATGCAAAAGAGAGACATCTCTACGGGCGCAACATGACCAAGATCAATTCTGTGAATTTGCAAAGCTCACATTTGAAAATTATCTCAAATCATGATGTTTTGATATTTAGAATACGATATTAACATCAGACTTTCTTTTGTGGGAGTTAATGCACTAGTCTTTGAATCAATATAGTCTTGAGAGTAGGAGGCAACACTATTGTATGTATCAGACTCGACCCCTCTTGCAAGCTACTCATCATATTTTGAATGTGCTAATGTCGTTGGTGCTATGAATTTCTACTTCTCTTTCTCCCCTTTTCATACAATTTGGTGGCCATGGTCTTCGTCTTGTGTGCAATGATCAAGTATAATTCGTTCGTCCAAAGATCTAGAAGTGTTGGTGTTGATGGAACTATAATATCTTCTCCAACAATTGCATCACCTCCATCATCGTCATCATAACCATCTCCTTATCTTATGTGCTACTACTACTATATGCGTCTTCTTGTTTAATAATTGCATGAAAAGGATCTACGGTTGGTTTTTTCCTTTGGCTTTTCTAGTCTTTGATGGTAATGACCGGTGCAGACTTCTTCTTGTTTGGTCATGATTGGGATTGAGTTTGGACACCAGCAAGTCAGATTGGGCTCTCGATTGAGGATGTGCTCGTTGTGAAAGAATAAGGCTCATTTTCCTCTCAAATATTTGGTTCTCCCTATCTTCATGAATGCCTTCTTGTTCTACCGACATGATCTCTTTAGATAAGAATCTTGAAGGTTGAGATGGATCTTCTGCTTTGTGCAAAAGTGGTCGATCATTTTCCATAGCACTCCACCAATCCATCATTGGGCTATTCTCGTTTTGCACGAAATCAACATCAAATTAGGGATGACAATTTTATTGGCATTCACTGAATAAAAATTGTATCTCCATCATATTTGATCCATATATATAAATAAAAATAGATATGGATGTAGAGGTGGATTTAAATAAAAATGAATCTACGTGGATGCGATACATATGTGGATATAGATGCAGATGCGCATCGTATCTGTATTGTATTATTTGTGTATAGACAATTACCATTTTACCCATATATAAATGGAATATATATTACATTAGATAGGTTTTATGATAAATTACATATGAAGCCCTAGTAAGTTACTAAATGTTATGAATTTTAATAATGTAATTTATTATTTGTTATTAAATATATTATTCATTGATTTTTTATTAAATGCGGATGCGGCGCAGATGTGTATATAATACAGTATCCACACCTTATCTGATCCGCTGCCATCCCTACATCAAATGGATCTATCTCCAAATTGTCTTTCTTGTCCTCCATTTGAAAATCCTACATCAGAATCTGTAAGTTGTAGTGGACTTGCACCAACTTCTCGAAGCGGGTATATGATAGAGGATTGTCAAGTTTTATGTATGATTGAGAAGCTAGACCAAAACCTCTTGCATCTACTTGACTAAGTAGTTTGAGAGAGTATTTGTACTACAATCATTCGAAGATTCACAGCTTTGGAGAAAAATTGCAATCATTATTCAACTGTTCATAGGAAAATTAAATAAGATTTTGAACCAATAAACAACTTCAAAAAGTAAAAAAATAATAAGTTTGTATACTTGGATTCATGGTGTATCGACAATCCATTGCGAACAAATTATTAAAGTTGTCATATGCATCCCGCAAATGTTTTAATTCTAAAATGACATTAAAATTTTCTATCTTTGTTGCTAACACACACATGATAACCTAACAAAGAGCATACAATGGTGTCTCACCTGTGCTACCAATTGTGTGTCCATACTAGTATATAAATTTAAATAATAACTTTGGAATAACAATTTTAAATAATTTAAGTAAATGAATAATCAAGTAATGATAATAATTTATTACATGCTCGGTGTATGTCTTAGCTCATTTGGTTCTCCTGTCTTTTTGTGATGATATCAACAAAGGGCTTGTATCTGAATAGAACCTTCAAGACCTTCTTGATTTCTTTTTTTGTTTGGTGAACGTAGAGGTAGAACTCATTTGTGGCTTTTTTTCATGTCCAACATTCTTTCTAACCACATACAATGGTTTTATAGTGATGATGACCTCAACAATAATCCCATAATTGCTAGTTGAGCACGTGCTTTTTTATCTCTTTTGCATTGGATCTTGTTGCATATCTGTACGAAGACCATTCTAGGCTTGTCAATATTGTCCTTGAATCGATCTTTCTTTGTTGGAGAGATTGTAATGCAATGAAGTTTGTTGCATATCTAGTCACTCCTAGCCAAAAAATCTCAAATGGATACAAATTATAATTAACTAAATATATATTTGTCATTTTCTTTAAAAAAACTTAAATCATGTCATTAGTGAACTTCTTCGTAGGAGCATGAGCCCAAGTGTGATTATAAATGAATCCAGTGATTTGTACAATCTTTTTTCACGTTGACTTCACTATTGTCAAATCATGATGTCCTTCTCAAATCTAAACAATTTGTTGCATAGTGAGTCTAAAAAATATGAGAATATTTGTCTTCAATTAGCTCACCTACCCTATTGAAGTTGGCTTAGTTATCGGTGACGATTTGGACTATGTCCTTGAAACCAATCTTTGACTATGTCCCTAAAACCAATCTTCAAGATGAAGTCTTTCATCAAGTTGAAGATATAGATCATATCATAATAGTGATTGAAGGCATCCACAAATGTGTGATATACGACCTTGTTGTAGTAGATGAGGAATTAGGGTCGGGTCGGTCCAACTATCCCACTTTAATGTGTAATCAAATTGCTCTAATTGCCTCTTGAAACTACTGATCCATTGTCGATCGTTGTCGACCTCAATATCTCGAACTTGAAATTTCATAAGGGGTTGGATCCGAAGAGACAATACCCAGGTCGACCATTCACTACTAGAATTGTCGTCATCACCGACGGCTCAAACCGTGGCTGAACCATTGGTGATAGATATCACGTACGGCGCAAACCGTGGCAAAAAGCCGTCATTGATGAGAGTGTCTCAAATAAGTTGTGACGATCGAGCGCGACCGTCACACGTAATCATCAGCGACAGCCGTGTGCGCTGTCGTTGATTAAAAAACATTAGTGACAGCTCCAGGAGTTGTCACTGATACCAACCATCAGCCATGGCCCAGTCCCGTTAGTGATACTATTAGCAACCATGATATTTGGTGCTGTCCAGACCATCCGCCATTTACGATAAGCTTTCAGCCACAGCTTAGTGACGGTGAACCATGGGTAAGCCGTGGCTAAAGGTGTATCCTGTAACTGAAAAAACTAAAATATTTGTAAATTTCTGTATACAATGATATATCGACTACAAACTATTTTCAATCACATATTACAATCAGAAAACATCATACACATGCATTTGAAACCAAACATACAAGTTTTATATAAATATCATCAATCTCAGCCTCAAACCGGAGGCAAATAATTATCAAAATATCGTCTATATACAACCAAGTATCAAAATATATATAAAATACAATTAATCAAAATCTCACGGCTGCGGTGGAGGCGACAACAACTGGGTCGGGAACATCGACTGGGTCGAGGAGGACGACGGCTGCAACATCATCGGTAGAAGGCCAGAGTGAGACACAATCTGAGTGAGGAGTGTATGCATGTTCTGGATCGTCTGTCTCAACTCGTCATTCGCTCGTCTCTGCTCCTGCATCTCCAACCTCTGCTCCTCCATCGCCATCCTCTTCCCCTCCATCGCCTACCTCTGCTCCTCCATCGCTTGTCTCTGTTGGGTGAGCTCCAACTCCATGGCCGCTATCCGGCTCTGGTCCTGCGCTCGGGATGTCGAGGGCCGCTCACCCGCAGTCGGAGGGGTCGGTGCCCCAAGTGGCTCGAGCACGGCGCGTGCATGGCCATTGTCTGCAAAGCCATAAACACGGCCGTGCTCCCAGTCACCTGCGGCCTCCACCCAAGCTCCTGCATCGAACTCCTCCGGTGTCCCTCCACGCTCGATCATAGTCCTCGTGTAAGTTTCCTGCACATGTTTATATTTTATATATATATAAACTATAAATAAAAATTGTGTAAATCAAATAGACATATATAAATACTTACCATTATATACGAGGCTCTGCTATCAACGTAGTCCCCCGCTCCACGTCGACGACGGTGGGTGCACTCAAACACCTCCATCATCGACGGGCGTTGGACGGTGCCATCCTTTGTCACACGCGTCTTACATTAGAAAAAAAACACATTAATATCATTATACACAATATATAATTTAATTAAAAATAATTAAATTATACATACTATACGACGCTCATGAACCGCAAAAGAGATGGAGACACCACTACTAGAAAAATGGGCATCAGCAACGGCTGATGCCGTTGCTGAAGAGTATCAACAACGGCCGGAGCCGTTGCAATGGAGCCGTGGCAGAAAATCGCGTTGCTGATAACTTAGCAACGGATCGGCAACGGCCGCTCGGGCCGTTGCTAAAAATATTATCAGCAACGATTTTGCCACGGACCCGGAGCCGTTGCGGATAATATTAATAGCAATGGCCGCTGAGCCCGTAGCAACGTCGTTAGTAAAATCCCGTCGCTAAGCCATTGCTGTAGGTCATCAGCAACGGCTTTCGATACACTTTTAGCAACGGCTTTCCCACGGACGACCATGGGAAAGCCGTTGCTGATGATGTGAACCTGGTAACGAAAAAATTTAAAATTTAAAATTTCCATTGATACATTGATACATTATCTGATACATAACTCACACACCCATACACTCATACACACATTCATTCACACATCACAAATACACCAAGATATACATCAAAACAATTATATTTATATTGATAATTATCCACAATAGTATAAAAACTATTCAAATGCAAAATTGAAGTATCAATATTCAAACAAAATAAATTAAACAAGTCCAATATCTCAGTAACAAAGTCAATATAAAAAATCTCACGATGACGATGGAGGATGGTCTGGATCATATGGCGGGGTCTGGAGTGCTTGAGTGTACACCGGCGTGGACTGACTCGAGGACGATGGATTAGATGATGCCGAAGAGATGCCTGCTTCGGGATGACCTGACATGTTGCGTAGCATAGCTTGTATATCCGCCATCATCTGACTCTGGCGCTCCATTATCTCAGTCTGACGCGCGACCGTGTCCTCTAGAGTCCTTATTCTGCTACTATGATCATAACTAGATCTAGAGGTGGACGGCCGCTCACCAGGGACCGGAGGGGTCGGTGCCCCAAGTGGCCCTAGTACGACTCGCGCATGACCACTATCTGCAAAGCCATATACGCGGCCATGGTCCCAGCCACTTGCGGCCTCGACCCACGTTGCTGCTTCAAAGTCCTCGGGGGTGCCCCCGCGCTGCACCACCGTCTGGCTGTAGGTCTCCTACTCGAGTTTGATTTTTTGTTTAATATTTATCATAAAACTTAAATTATAAATATATAATGAATAATTTAAACAAATATATAGTTACCATAATGTATGCAACGCGGTTGTCGATGTACTCCCCCGTCCCATGTGCTCGACGATAAGTCCGCTCAAACACCAGTCCCCCGTGAAACATATCAACTCGTCGGATGAATGATTATTTTCTAAATGTTTCGAGACAGTTCGAGTCCATATTGGACAATTCCGACACGAGTCCAAATTCGACGATTTCGGCGCGCGTCCGAAGTGGACGATTCCGGCACATTGCCGAAGTGGACAATTTCGAAATTAATCTAAACCCTAAAAATTAATCTAAACTCTAATAATTAATCTAACAAATTAAAAAATTAATTAACATATAAATAAAAAAATAAAAAAATATAAATCTACTCTTTCCGGCGCTGGAGTCGGCGTACAGTGTCGAGCACGATCTGCGACCTATATAAACTTATCAGCAACGACTCACTCGCCCGTTAGAAAGCCGTTGCTAATAAGTTATCATCAGCAACGGCTCACTTATCAGTTAGAAAGCTGTTGCTGATAATTAAAATCATCAGCAATGGCTCGCGTGTCCGTAAGAATGTTGTTGCAAATAGCAACGGCTTAAGCGGCCGTTGCTGATAGTCGTTGATGAAGACTCAATTTCTAGTAGTGCACCAGTGTAGCGCGCGCTCGTGCCGTCCCCCTCCGCCCCCCTCCCCCCGGACATGCAGTTTCTCGACGCAGTCTAGGAGACCTCCTGCCACTCAGGTGTGTCCCATCGCTCAACGAGCTGGTCCCACACAGGGACAGGAATCCACACGGGGGCGTGTCCCCGAGTCTACCCTATTTGTGTGGCCCCCAGCCGTCTCATCATGGTCTGACGGGCTTGCTGAAGCAGCTTGTTATAGCGAGCACGGACAACACGCTCCCATGCAGCCTCCACAAAAGTGGTCTGGTCCTCCGGCCATGTATAATGACCCTGCAAAAAAAATTATTGTTATTGATGAATATTTAACATTAACATTAGTTTAATAAATATACTTACCGTGAACTCTCGTCATAATAAATCCATATGCTCACGGGGCATGTGAGACTATGTAGGCCACTCCTCGTGCATAAACTTTCGAATCGTCCCCGCTATCGTGCGGGGGACGTCCTCTTGCTCAAATCTGCACCAAATATAAATTCATATTATGATATTTTGAATTATAAAAAATAATTAATGCATATACTTACCTTCTTTCGCGCACACTAACCGCTCTGCGCAGTTGTCCCTCGGGTGGCTGAGGGAGAATTCTGTTAGGCCCTCGTGGCCGACGTCTCGATGTCGACGAGCTTGGATCGACTGAAGGGATGGTGGCTGGAGGTGGGGGGATGATGACCTGATCAGCTGGGGGAATGGTGGATGGATCGGGTGGGGGAATGGTGGCTGGAGGTGGGGGGATGGTGGCCGGAGGTGGAGAGATAGTGGTGGAAGGCGAAGGGTCAGTGGGTACAGGTGGGGCGGGTGGTAATCGTCGGGGGGTCCTACGAGGAATGCCTCATCGAGAACTGATATTTAGAACCATAACTATAAAAATTTAATATAATTAGATTATATATAATATATTAATAGATATATTTAATAATTGAATATATACTTCACATTTGTAATTATTCGTCATCGTCATTATCATCATCTGTGTAATACTATTCTTCTTGTTCTTCTGTATCAGAATCTTAAAATTCTTCTTTGTCTCCCTCATCATCATTCTGTCCTTCCTCAACTTCATTATCGTCGTCATCAACGTATTTTATTTCCAATTCTGTGTCATCATCCTGTCCTTCCTAACTCTGTCATCATCCTTGAGTATTGGACTAACTCGTTCCACTTCGGAAGGATTTTCTTCTTGATAGAAGTCATCTGCTGGCTCATTCTCTCCAACTATCGGGTCAATTTTTCCTCTGGCTTTAGTCTTACAGACTACACGCCAATCTGTCCTATCTTTCTTTCGAGATGGATACTGCATATAATATACTTGTTCAGCTTGAGATGCCAATATAAATGGCTCATTTGAAGCCAATTTTGATTTGTAATTGACCTCGACCAGCTGTTTTAACGTTGGATGAACTCTCATGCCCCTATCGCTTGTATCGAACTAATGACATTTAAAAAGGGCAACTGATTTACATCTGAAAAATTGTAATTCAATTACTTCTTCCAATAGTTTGTAAAAGTCAACATCATATTCAGCATACGTTGTCCCTTTGACGCAGATCGCGACATTCATAGTCTTTTTTGTAGATGAATATTCAAGTGTGTGAAATTTATATCCATTGACAAAATAACCATTATAACACTGTACAAGTCATGTCGGTCTACTAGCAAACTCAAAGATTTGGTTATCTATTTTGCCTCTGTGTTCTATGCTGTAAGCTTGAAATCAATTAGGGAACTCACGATTCTGTAATCTTTCTAATTCCTAATCGCTGTAAATTGAGTATTTTGTCACCATCTCAATGTCAAATATTTCAATGAACTTCTCAATCTCTGGACAATTTAGTAAAATGTACAAGTAGGCCAAATGGTACTCTTCATCATTTAAGAATCGAGACGGACGAGAACCCAAATCACGACCGGGGTAACCAAAGATATTTAAACAACCATCTGATGGTCGAGCTCCCCCGTCATCGTTCCGTGGAAGATGATTAAGTCTTGTCTTGATGGTTGATTCAAAATAAAATGAGCAGAATGTTAAAATTTCTTGAATTATATATGCTTTTGATATGGAACCTTCAACTGCCGCCGTGTTCTTTACTTTTTTCTTCAGACGATTCATGTATCTTTCAAATAAGTACATCCACCGGTATTGAACGGGGCCACCAACTCGTGCCTCGTATGCCAAATGTATCGGTAGATGCTCCATCGAGTCAAAAAATGCATGAGAGAAAAACTGCTCTAGCTTGTATATGATTTCAACAATATTATTTTCAAGTGTTGTCATATCTTCGACTCGAAATACATTTGCACAAATGTATGCCAAATCTTATCATGTAGATAATCTCGAAACGCAACCGGAAGCAATCTTTGCATGAATACATGACAATCGTGGCTCTTCATCCCGAATATTTTGCATTCATCGACGTTTACACATCGAGATAAGTTTGAGGCATATCCATCGGGTAATTTGAGTTCTTTGATCCATTGATACACATCTTTCATCTGTTCTTTATTTAACACATACGGCGCCCTTGGCTTATGAAATCGTCCGTTGACCTCTTGCAACTCTAACTCAGGCCTCTTACAAAGTATTTTTATATCATGTCGGGCCTTCACATTATCTTTAGTTTTGCCGAAAATATCTATCACCGTGTTAAAAATATTATCAAACACATTTTTTTCAATGTGCATGACGTCCAAATTATGCCGAATCAGTAATGAACTCCAATACGGCAATTCCCAAAAAATACTTTTATTCACCCAGTTATGTGTTTGACCAAAGCCTGAGATTCTTACATTCTGACCAAAAGTAATATCTGGAAGTAATTGAACATGTGCTAACATCTGTTCACCAGACAACATCGGTGGTTGCTCATCTCTTTCGAGTCTACCTTTGATAAATTTATCATGATTCCTTCGATACTGATGGTTAGACGGTAGGAATTGACGATGACAATCAAAGAAAGAAATTTTCCGACCATTCTCAAGACAGAAGGATTTTGAGTGTTCCATGCAATACGGGCAAGAGAGTCGACCATGCGTGCTCCAACCAGACAACATGTCATAGGCCGGGAAATCATTGATTGTCCATAATATAATAGCTCGTAAAGTGAAGTTTTGCTTCCGGTAACAATCATAAGTGACAACTCCCTCAGCCCACAATATTTTGAGTTCATCAATTAGGGGATGGAAAAATATATCAATTTCTTTGCGAGGACCCCTAGGACCCGGAATAATCATCGAAAGATAGATAAATTCATCTTTCATACACATTGAGGGCGGCAAATTATAAACTGTTAACAGAACTGATCATACTGAATACGGAGTTGCCGAATTACCAAACAGATTAAAACCATTTGTGCATAATCCCAACATGATATTTCTAGTCTCGCTAGCAAATGAAGGATAACACATATCCAAATGTTTCCATGCTTCACTGTCGGATGGATGAGTCATTATTGTATCATTACAACTTCTTGCATGCCAACTCATATAGGGGGCAGTCTTTTCTGACATGAATAACCTTTGAATCCTCGGTGTCAGCGGAAAATACCGAAGCACCTTAAATGAGATATTTTTTTATCGAAGCGATTTCTTCTCCTTGTAACGAGGATGTTCACATACCGGACATTGCTCTAACTATGCATTTTCTTTATAATATAAATGCAGTTATTTGGGCACGTGTGTATCTTTTCGTACCCAAGCCCTAATTTTCTTATCAACTTTTTTGTCTTATAAAAGCTTGACTCAAACTTGTTATTTGGAGGTAACATACCATTGATAAAGCCTACAATCCGATCAAAGGCAACACTGCTGATATTACAATTGGATTTGATGCTCAGGAGTTGTGTCATTATCGAAAATCTTATATAATTAGGACAATTCTCATACAAAGGTTCATCGGCAGCTTTTAACATATCGTAAAATTCTGCAGCCTCCTTATTTGGTAATTCAATCTGTATCGCGGGTTGTTCTTCAATGACTTCAACTATCGTAGTATCTGGTGGCACTACCGTCTCAGTAACTGGCTCAATATTATCATTTAAATGGAATTGTCCTCCAAGACTATCCAGAATTATTGTTCTATAAGGATTAGGTAGATTGGAAGAAAAAACACCAGCAGAAGAAGATTCACCATGAGTTTGGACAACAGGATTGCTCGATGTCCCGACTTGACGTGACTCCCCATGATAATTCCATACAAAATATCTTGGTGTGAATCCTTTTGTATACAGATGCATTGTGATATTTTCTCGGTCCAAAAATCTTATGTTCGAACATTTCCGGCACGGACATCGGATTTTATCACCACTAAGGGATTTTTCATTCAAGTTGGCAAAATTTAAGAAGTAAGTTACTCATACTCGAAATTCGTCCGTTATAGCTCCACAATGAATTCGTCGGCACATCCAACTTCGATCGCTCGACATATTCTATCAAAAAGTGGGCAATATCTTTAGGTAATGTCTTTAGGTGAGATGGTCCTATTCCATTCGGAATTCATGTTATTGATATTGCACTTAGTGTTTCTTTTAGTCATTAATTTCATTCTAAATTTCGGCAGCATCTCCTTATAGTTCTCCGAATACGCATTTCATTTGGGCACGTATCGGAGAACAAAGGAGATACAAGCCAAAATTTAAAAATGAATAATGACTAAAAGAAATAAACTAAGTGCAATATAAATAATTATGTTCCTAAATTATCCAATTAGGGATAATTCAAGGGTTGTACGTCGTATAAAAGATCATTTACTTTGTTTACACGAACATACAACCACCGAACGGATCTAAGGTTTTGCAAAATTAAAACTTGACTCGTTGATGCGTACGTGAAACATATCAACTCGTCTTGATTTCGGCGTGAGTCCACCGTGGACGATTCCAGAGCGCGCAAGTCCAAAGTGGACGATTTCATAATTATAATTACACCCAACTAAAATTAACTCTAATATTTATTCTGCCTTAATTAAATCTAATTAACAACTAATTAACAATAATTAAAACTAATTGAAAACTAATTAATCTAATTTTTAAAAAAATTAACACTAATTTACTAATTAAATATAAAATTAACCCTAATTAATCTCTAATAACAGTAATTAATAGTAAATAACAGTAAATAAATCTAATTAATCACTAATAATAGTAATTAACACTAATCAATTATATATATATTGGCCGGCATTGGCCGAAACCCTAGGATTTCGACCGGCGCCGAACCAGAGAGGGGAGGGGGATTGAATGCACTTGGTGGCGGCGGAGAGGGGAGAGGGATCGGCGGTGAGGTCGAGGGAGAAGGCTGGCCAGCGGCGGTGCGCTCAGGTGAGGGTGATCGAGGGGGAGAGGGGGCGGCGGTCTGGGCGGGAGAGAGGGGGAGAGGGGGGGGCAACGACGCGGTGAGGGCGAGGGAACAGGCGGCACGACGAGGGTGAGGTAGCAGGCGGCGCGGTGACGATCAACGATGACAAATCGGTCGGCAACGGCGGAGAGAGAAGAGAGTGGGGGAAAGAGGAAGGGTCGGGCGCGAACGAAAATAAAAAGTATTTTCACCCACGGCTCACCAACCATCGAAAAACCGTGGATTCATAATTTTAATATCACCGACGATCGACCCTCTATAAGCCGTCGATTTAGAGTGTTTTAGTTTTCGTGCTGTGTTCACGCCATTAATTAATAAGCGACGACTGCTTCTAGTCGTGGCTAATGACTTAGTCATATCACCCATGGCTCTGGCGCCCTCACTAAGCCGTGGCTAATAACTTATTTTATTTCGCACCCCATGCGCGCTATCAACTATGAGCGGTGGCTTTAGGCGGTCGTATGCGAACCACGGCTGATTCGGTTACATCAGCCACGACCGATACGATCGTCAAAAAGCCGTGAATGATTCTGACGGTCGAGGCGGTCGTCGATGATTCCCATGGCTGATGTGATATATTCTAGTAGTGATTTGAATGGTCAATACCATAGTTCAATAATACGAGTTGTTGGCTGCATTTGGTGGAATACAATTGAAATGAAACCATTGGGAAATCGCTCTCCCTAACTCATAATTCTTGTTCTTGTTCCAAGTATCGTCAATACGTGGTTGCTTCAATGCTTGGTATGAAAAATACCTAAGATCAAGATCGGCTCAAAGTTTGATGTTCCCTCGTGCTGCAGCTATGACCAATATGAGGACTGGAGGGAACAGAACCACTCTGGTTCATTGCTCCAACAACCAATGATGAGTGGATGTTGCTAGTGTCATCGTTGTCATTATTGTTACCATACTCAAAAGGAGATTCTACATAGTATTGACAATCTCACTTGAATGTTGCATACTCTAAAAAAGCATGTGTTGAAGCTACAAGCTTAGAATCCCCCTTGACATCATCATAATGACTCTAGAATTAGTGGTAGTGGACATCTTGCGCGCATAGCTCTTTAAGCTACAAACTTAGAATCCCCATTGACATCATCACCATGACTCTAGAATTAGTGGTAGTGGACGTCTTGCATAGCTCTTCAATCAAACTCCGCTCTTTGTTTGATATCTCGAACTCGTTCCTCTCATTGTTGTTCAAAAACTCCTTAAAAAGCTTTTGGACTTCAACTAATTCTTTCAAGTATTCGAACATGTCAAATATCCTTTGACCAAATGCTACTTCAATTGAGTGATCCATCCACCATGAGGAGTGTAATCACAATAGATAAATTACCAATGGTGTCTCTTCTCTAATTGATGGCAATGCTGCCATGTGGGGTTGTTTTGACTCTTCAACACCCTTTCGACGGAGTTTCATGATAACCTTTAAGAAAATGGAGAGAATGAGAGATAGAGTGTGAGGGTCGAGCAAATTAGGGGATAAATTCCCCAAAGCCACTAAAATTTGATTCCAATGGCTCAAAGAGCCATTTGGAACTGGTACAAACAAGGGCAAATAATTAGAAAACTAGTTGTTGGGCATGTACTGTTTGATACACCCAATATTTTGTAAATACCATGGTGTATTGATACTGATTCTTCCAAAAACTAGTAAACACCAACTATATCAGCCCGATACAATATGATATGTAAAACCATGGGTCAAAGTGACTTTTCCAACTGATAAGTGAAAATGAAAATTTTAAATAAAAATGGAATTGGTAAGCCTTTAATTAGGTCTAATCAGTTTTGATTTTCATTGTGTTGGATCCATTGCAAAAGTCGGTTTCAATGTTAATGAAACTAATGTATGGGCATGTAAGGCAAGAGTGGCTCTTCCTAGAGAAGGGAAGTATAGGGAGTTGTATAAAAAGTTTTATATGTTGAATGTGAATAAAGCTACTGAGGCTAGAGGGGGAATATATTCCTGCCCTGTTGGAGGCAAGGATTGAACGGCAATGAGCCCTCTGCGTCCTTCACCCGTCCAATGGTGCAGGGAGTGACCTGCCCTTAAGCTGATTTTTTGAGAAAAAATATATATATAATTTTTTTAATAAGATTAATTTAAACTAGATCTAAAATTATTTTTTAGTTAAATTGATTGCATCAACATGCCGATTTGATATTAAAAAGAAATAATTAATAAATTCAACCCAAACTATGGTAAATTAATGAATCTAATCTAATGTTTTATTTGCATCAAATCTAGCTCGAAGTTTCGAATTAACATCAATTATATCCCACCATCAAGTTGTTGTTAATGAAACCGTTAGTTGTTGATGTGAATGCCACATTATCAACTAATATATTAATTTTTAATACTCATATACATAAGTCTAGCTAAAAAAAATATATACAAAATCCTAACTCGACATTCATCATCACCCAACTCCCAAATTATCCGCTTAATAATATGACTTGACAACTCGCTATAGTTGCTGACTGGGACACCACATTATATTTTCAAGTCAAATTAGTAAGAAAATAGTAGGGGAGTTTAGGTGGGGATGAATGTCACGTTAGGATTTTATGTGTTTTTTAAATTTTCGACAGCTAACTTATATATATGAGTATTAAAAATTAATATATTAATTATTGAGTGGAATGTCACGTCAGAAATTAACGATTTCATTAACAACGACTTGACGGTGAGATATATAATTGATGTTAATTCAAAACATCGAGTTAGATTTGATTCAAATTAAAAGTTGGATTAGATTCGTTAATTTTGCCATAATTTAGGTTAGATTCATTACTTTTCCCTTTTAAAAAATGTTAATTAGAATTTTGTTAATTTCCTACGAGCTAGCGGCGATGGTCGACCTCATTTTTTTCTAATAGAAACGACTTAGTGACAACTGTAACACGTGTTTGTTGATTGTCAAAAACACATGTATTGTGTGGTTGCATAGTATCGGCCGCTCTAGCCGCCGTATATGACTTATACATATGAGATCACATGGCTACAATTGCTCTTACCCATTGCTAATAGTAAATAATCAACAACAATGTTGTTACATGCAACTTAAAACCATTGGTAATAAAGTTTTTTTCATTTTAACACACCACACTCACGTCCTTCCCCTTTCTTCTTCATTGTACGCCATCGTTGCTCGTGCTTTCACCATCTATTTCTACCACGTGTTGGCATCTACGCTCTTGCCGTCTGGGGCTTCTCCTTGCTAGCTGGCATCAAGAGACAAGACTTCATTCTCGCTTTTCCCCTATTCTATTAGGTTAATTTGCTAGCTAAAATCCTAAAATCTAGGGCTTTAACCATTCCCTTATGCTACTAGGACACTATCGATTGAGAAATCTTTAGCCAACAGCATCCCAATTTTTTATTAATTTTTTGATTTATCTAAATATTTTCTATGTTAATTAAATAATTAGTTAATTTTAATTAGTTTTACTTAATTATAATTATAATTGTAATTGTAATCCTATACAAATTGTATTCATTAGTATATATTCTATTATATATATTTTACATATAAATTTATATATTGTATAATATATTTATATATACTTATGCATAATTATATAAAGGGTTATTAGACGAAAATGACCTCAACTTTTGCGAATTTTTTAATTTTGGTCAATCCTTTGATTGGTCTCAATTGTATATAAGAACTTTCGAATTGGTTTCAATAATGGTCCTCCGTTTGGGAATCGTGAGTATGACCGTTATTTCGCTGATGTGATGATCTAGAAATGATTTTAAGAACTTCACTCGCCATATCAGCTTAACACACGTCAGGTTGACTTTTAATATCCATTCGGGTCCCACTTGAGAGAGAGAAAGAGAGAGGTACTTAATTCATACGGTTATCTTCTTGCTTCCTTCCCTCATCTGCGGCAGCGAGGAAGCGTCGCCAGTACCAGTGACTTCTTCACACCGTCGCCATGGACTTGAGTGGCACCCCCTTCGTCTCCGGCAGAAGATGGCGATGAACGTCGTCATTACGATGACCCAAGCAGCGTAGAATGCGAAGTTTCCTCCTTGAAGCAGCCCCCACGACCATCCGAATCTGGTGGAATACATGCACATCAATACTAGCACCGCCACCACATACTCCCTCGGCAATGCCCCAAGAATCCATGCCACTGCCACTTTCCAATTCAATCCATTGCCAAAGCAAAAAATGTTAGAGCATTCAGAGAGAAGTAGATGCATGATAGATGAATGATAATATACCCGACAGAGGGTCATCTACGCTTCGCTGACCATGAAGAGGAACTTGCGATCGTACCGGTCGACGATGGTGGTGGAGACGATGATGGACACGAAGTTGACAGCCCCCAAGATTACGACGCTCATCATTGTGGTGTTGCTCCTGAACCCTACCGTCCGGAACAAGATCGGCGCTAAGATCGTGATGACGATGATCCCTATCAGCTGCTGGAACAATGGGATCGCCATTGCCATCACCAGCTACAACCGGTACCGGCAGCGAACTTTCCTCCTAAACGCGCCCTCCACCAATTGAGCTGACTCCTCGACTGAGAGCACAACATCCTTGAGCGCAGCCTCGATGCCTCAGACGCGTCAAAGTGCCATGAATATGAAGATATGTAGGTAAAGGTGTTATATATGAGCTCATGAAAACTATCTTTCCAAGCTAATATTAGTAATAATTTCAATAATTACAACACAACTGAAATGTTGTGGGATAAAATTAATGGGCAATAATTACATATTTACATGAGCATAGTTGTTGCAAAGCAGGGCAGAGCATTCTCTTGCTTTCCTTGATCATCAATGTGCTGTGATGAGTGTCTTGACGAGGTAATCTTTCTTGGTTTGGCCGATGACCCTGTGGAGATACTCAATCCTGCACCAAAACGAGATCCAACTAATAGTTGTTAGAGAAGACGAAGAATGAAGAGCTCGTAATTTAATTGAATGGTGAGGTACCTGAATTGGGATGGTCGCTTGGAGTTTAGGATCAGAGAGGGAACCGAACAAGGCTGTCGTGTGAGAGGCGGCCGCAGTGATCACCATCGAAGTCACCGTGACGGCGCCCGTCCCCTTCACCTATCACTCTCCCCAACGGCCCGTGAATGCACTCCGGCAATGGCCCGTCAACCTACGTGTTGATGGTTCGGAGGTAGCGCCACATGACATTGTTGCACTTGAGAGTTGCTCGACGTGTTCCCGAAGTAGTGCAGCGCCATGCACGACGCCTCCACAATGGCTGCTCACAGCCCCAGGCTCCGATGTAGCTCGTCGATCGCTGCTCGCCCACCGACGTGGGTGCAAAAGTGCTCGAATGCATTCTTGAAGTCTGGGATCAGGGGCGGAGCTACTCTTGCAGGATGGGGGGCAGCTGCCCCCCATTCAATTTTTATTTTTTTTTCTTATATATCTTTTGACGGTTTTGCCCTCCTCTATTTAAAAAATTATCTTCTTTATTTACTTTTTCTTTTCTTTCCCGATATGTAACCCCTCGTCCTGCCGCCGATCGCTCCCCAAATCCCCAATCCCCATCTCCTGCCGACTGCAGTGTCGATCGACGATCGCTCGCCGCTCGACCGCGTGCTCCGGCGTCCACTCACCTGAAGAGCCGACTGCTGTGACACAGTCCACGACTCCGCGTTCGCCCACTCACCTGAAGAGCCGACTATCGTCCGCGACTCCGCATCCGGCGTCCGCCCACTCGCCTCGCCTGAAGAGTCGGCTGTCGTCCGCGACTCCGCGTCTATCCACTCGCCTCGTATGAAGATCTGGCTTGGCTGCGTCTCCGGCGTCCTCTACTCGTACACCCAGTCGCCAGTCGGCGTCGTGAACTCATCTCCGGCGTCCCGCACTCCCGCATCCAGCGTCTCCCCATCTGTTGACTATTGTCCCGTCGTCCACTCGTCCGGAGGTATTGAGGATTTGAGGTAAGGATTTCATTTAGTTTGATTCCTTGTCTGATTTCATGTTTCATTTAGTTTCATGTTTAATTTTAATTTGATTCCATATTTCACTGATTTAGATTGATTGTTTGACTTCATTTTATTTAGAAATCAAGCAAACATATATGTAATGGACTATGGAGCAATTTTTATTTAATTGTTTGATTGCTTGATTACTTAAGTTGATTTTATTGTTTGATTTCTTGATTCCAATTAATTTGTATATGATGTGATGAATTATTATTTTTTAAAAAAAATGCTTGCATTTTCATGTACAATAATATCGTTGGTAATTTGGTATTTGTTCATTTGAGAGTCTGGCCCCCTCCAATTTGATTTCTAGCTCCGCCACTATCTGGGATGTACGACTTCCACCCATGCATGCCAAGGCGGCGCACCACCACCGGAGCTGCTCCATCATCGGCAGCACTAGCGGCCACACTATCGTGATGTTGGTCCGCAACGTCTCGCCGACGATGGCCATCGAGTGCTTGGAGAGGTTGATCTCAGAGTTACCATCTATGGTGGGGAGAGAGATGGAGGGTGGCAAGGAAGAAGGGGGAGAGTGAATGAGTGAGTGAGCGGTGGGACCCGGATTAATATTAAAAAATAATCCTATGTATATCAAACTGACATGGTGAGTGAGATTTTTTTAATTATTTTTGGATCGCCACGTCAGTAAAATAACGGTCATACTCACGGTTCGCAAACGAAGGGTCATTATTGAAACTAATTCGAAAGTTCTTATATACAATTGAGACCAATCAAATGATTGGCCAAAGTTAAAAAATTCACAAAAGTTGGAGTCATTTTTATCTAATAACCCTTATATAAATTATTTATATCAATATATATATATATATATTATAATGATATATAATAACTGTATGTAATTATATATTAGTATATATATACAATTTAGTTCAATTTTGAGGGTAGATTTGAGCAAGAGGATGTGTCTTCCTCCTGAATAGCAAGCACAATTCAGTGCTTCATGCATGGAGCATGGCCAATGTAGTCCCATGTTCCACAAAGTCATATAGACTTGCTATGACGTGATGTTTAGGTAGAATTCATGGTACATATTAATTATAATTATAAATACTTAATTGGTATAATTGTTTGTTTTGTTGGCACGTTACAGATGGCTTGAGGATCGGTTATCATTTATAGAGAGTGTTGAGGAGCCTACCTACCGTGCTTACTACAACACGACCAACTAAATCAAGCCAAGAAGATAGTGTGAGGGCCACTCGGAGCACAAACCCCTCATATAGTTGGTTAGAATCTGTCAACGTTTAGGATGCAAGCCCAGAGACGTTTAGTAGTGTTGAAGGCGGTGCTTGCCCAACAAAGACCGACAATTGAATATAAGAGAAACATGATAGGAAACATGCAGACTTTGCTTACTCAATTGATAGCTTGCTTAAGAGTTCATATTTCTATACATAGCAAGCTTGTCCTCACACTACTAGAAACTTCGTCTTCAGCAACGGCTATCAGCGACGGCCGCTCAAGCCGTTGCTATTTGCAACGGCATTCTTACGGCCGCCCAAGCCGTTGCAGATATTTGTATCTGCAACGGTTTTCTAACGGAAAACCGAGCCGTTGCTGATTATTTTAATTATCAGCAACGGCTTTCGGACGGAAAGGCGAGCCGTTGCTGATATTTTAATTTTCAGCAACGGCTTTCTAACGGATAAGTGAGCCGTTGCTGATGATAACTTATCAGCAACGGCGTTCTAACGGGCGAGTGAGCCGTTGCTGATAAGTTTATATAGGGCACGCTCTCGCGCCCAACCCTTCTTCCTCCCGCTGCTACCGCCGCTCCTGCCGACGCCACTCGCCGCCGCTGCCGCTGCTGCCGACGCCGACAATGCCGACCGCTGCTTCCGACTTGTTCAGGTATGTCTCCTCCCTACGGCCGTCTCTTCCCTGCGGCCGGCGGGAATCACCCGACCGAAACCCTATTTCTAGGGTTTCGGCCGGCGGCGGTCGGCCGATGGCCGCCGCCGGACCTTCTGCAGTGGCCGGACAGTGTGTCCGACCACTGTACGCCGGCGCCGGAGGGTGGACTCCGGCGCCGGAATTTATAATTTATATATATATTTTATATTATGTTATAATTGTTAATTAATTATTTTATAATTGTTAATTAATTGTTTAGATTAATTATTTAATTTGTTAGATTAATTATTACGGTTTAGATTAATTTCGGACGCGCGCCGGAATCATCCACTTCGGACGCGCGCTGGTATCGTGCAATTCGGACTCGCGCCGGAATTGTCCACTTCGGACTCGCGCCGGAATCGTCCACTTCAGACGCGCCCCGAAATCGTCCAATATGGACTCGAACTGTCTCGAAACATTTAGAAAATAATCATCCTCCGACGAGTTGATATGTTTCACGTACGCATCGACGATCGGATATGATTTAGCAAAACCTTAGATCCGTTCGGGAATTGTATGTTCGTGTAAAAGACAAAAGGTAGAGGAAAAATTGATCCGATAGTAGGAGAAAATGATCCTCCTGGTTTCTATCAAGAAGATGATCTTCCTGCTGTGGATCGTATTATTCCAATACTCGAGGATGCAGACACAACGTCAATTCAATTAGAAGTTGAATATGCTGATGATGACGATCATGAAATTGAGGAAGCTGGAGATGAAGAAGATGAAGAAGAGGAAGAAGAAGAAGAATTCGAAGACTATTATTCAGATGATGAAGAATAATTGTAAAGTATATATTTTATTAAATATATCTCTACTATTTATACAATAATCTGATTATATGTCTGTTCGACAGATATGTCTGGTCGTGGTTATCGACGCAGGAGAGTTTCGGAGTCTCCGATCGGTGAGACTCCAGCACTTACTCATGCTGCTGATCCACCTGTTGCTGATCCTCATTCCGATGATACTGCCGAGGCTAGTACATCCAGACGTAGGCGGCCACACGGGCCGAACAGGTGGCAGCCTCCACCAGCCACAGAGTCACGTAGATTGATTAGCGTGATTGGGGAGCGGTAATATATCATGAATTATGAATCATTACAAATTCATTATATCATAATATAATATTAAAATTTATTTTTGTTGTGCAGGTTCGAGCAAGAAGAAGTGCCGAGGAGCATTTCTTCTACTATTCGACGATACATGCACGGGGCATGGCCTACGTGGTCTCACGTGCCTAGCGAGCACGTCGACATGTTATGGCGCGAGTTTGAGGCACATATTATTATTATTTTTTACATGCATGATGATATATTAATATTGGTACTGATATTATTATTTTGCAGGCTCGCTATACATGGGCCGAGGACCAGAGGCCCTTCATTTACGCTGCCTGGGAGGCTATTTCCCGGGCAAGGTACAACGGGCAGCTGGGGCAGGCTCGGTCCCAAGCGATGGCCCGAGCTGGGACCACTAACATCGCGGAGACTCGGGGATACGACCCCAGTTGGATTACTCCGGATATATGGGACCAGCTCGTGGGGATATGGTCGACGGATCGATGGCAGGAGGTTTCTCGGAATGCGGCTAGAAATCGCATGTCGGGAGGAGCAGCGCGTCATACCGGCGGCTCTGTTGCATTTGCAGTGCACGCAAACCGTATGGTAAGTATATCTTTTAATTATATATTTTATTTGTTATTATGTGTACTAATTAATGTATTTGTTTTGTAAATGTAGACGACGGTGTCGGATGACGGGACTGTCCAGCGACCCTCCCCGATGGCGGTGTTTGAGCGGACTCACCGTCGAGCACATGGGACGGGGGAGTACATCCACAACCGCGCTGCATACATTATGGTAATTATATATTTGTTTAAATTATTCATTATATATTTATAATTTAAGTTTTATGATAAATATTAAACAAAAAATCAAACTCGAGTAGGAGACCTACAGCCAGACGGTGGTGCAGTGCGGGGGTACCCCCGAGGACTTTGACGCAGCATCGTGGGTCGAGGCCGCAGGTGGCTGGGACCATGGCCGCGTATATGGCTTCGCAGATAGTGGTCATGCGCGAGCCGTACTAGGGCCACTTGGGGCACCGACCCCTCCGGTCGCTGGTGAGCGGCCGTCCACCTCTAGATCCAGTTATGATCATAGTAACAGAATAAGGACTCTAGAGGAGACGGTCGCGCGTCAGACTGAGATGATGGAGCGCCAGAGTCAGATGATGGCAGATATACAATCTATGCTACGCAACATGTCAGGTCATCCCGAAGCAGGCATCTCTTCGGCATCATCTAATCCGTCGTCCTCGAGTCAGTCTACGCCGGTGTACACTCAAGCGCTCCAGACCCCGCCATATAATCCAGACCATCCTCCATCTTGATCGTGAGATTTTTTGTTTGGATATTGAACTTGTTTAACTTATTTTGTTTGGATATTGATACTTCAATTTTGCATTTGAATTGTTTTTATACTATCGTGGATAATTATCAATATAAGTATAATTGTTTTGATGTATATATGTTGGTGTGTTTGTGATGTGTGAATGAATGTGTATGAGGTGTTTGTGATGTGTGAATGAATGTGTGTATGAGGGTATGGGTGTGTGAGTTATGTATCAGATAAATGTATCAATGTATCAATGTATCAATGGAAATTTGAAATTTTCAAATTTTCTGGTTGCAGGTATTGGTCATCAGCAACGGCTTTCCCACGGGTATCCGTGGGAAAGCCGTTGCTAAAAGTGTATCGAAAGCCGTTGCTGATGACCTACAGCAACGGCTTAGCGACGGCGTTTTACTAACGACGTTGCTACGGACTCAGCGGCCGTTGCTATTAATGTTATCAGCAACGGCTCCGGGTCTGTGGCAAACCCGTTGCTGATAATAGTTTTAGCGACGGCCCGAGCGGCCGTTGCTGATCCGTTGCGAAGTCATCAGCAACGCGACTTTCTGTCACGGCTCTATTGCAACGGCTCAGCCGTTGCTGATGCTCTTCAGCAACGGCTCAGCAACGGCATCAGCTGTTGCTGATGACCATTTTTCTAGTAGTGTCACCAACCCAGCCTACGAATTTTTCCTAGTCGTCGACTCAACCCCTACTGACCGTATCGTCATCGCCTTAGAATTAGTTTTCTATTCATATACTTATTTTATATACACAAAATATACTCATTGTTTAGAATATTTAATATACTCGTTGTTTTGGATATTTATACATTCATTAATTAATGATGTATATGATTCATATTTTAATGTATACATTGTAATGAATGTTTTTTTGTACATGTATTGATTTGATGTGCAGCGATGCAATTTATATATTTTTTATAATGTTTTGGGTATATGTATTATACATTGTATATTGAAGAATATGATGTATATCAAAATTTTATAGTTTTTAAAAAAATAGGTATAGAAAATCTATTAGAGATATCATCAGCAATGACCAACGTGACTATGCTATCGCAAAAGGCATAACGTAGATCATTGATTGTTTGGGTATTCATTATTACCATCATTGAATGTAATTAGTGATGATTCAGTGATAGTTGCACACTTGCAACACCTTCAACATGTTGTCTCTATCAATGTTTATCTACTGTGATCGATGATCGTTTTAAGATCATTGCTGATTAATTTAAACATATCAACAACGACTCTTTATCCTTTGCAAATAAGATAGTGGCAACGAGTAACGACCGCTCTAGCCATCAATGATAACATTAGTTGCAATGCTTGCTCCAACCATTGCAAACTATTTGTGCGCTTTCTTTAACTACAACATTTGGCAACGGTGTAAACCGTTAGTAATGTTCATCATTGACATCTAACAATCGTAGTAGCCGTCAGTGATCCTATTCATTTCTGTACTGCAATACGATACGTTAGTTTAAGAAACCTAATTATACCTTAAACTTTTAGTACAAAAATTGTACCCGGCTCTAATAGTGACACATTCTACATCATAAAAAATCATTTACTAGTAGAAAGTTGAAATAATTACTATTTTCTCTTGCAATGTATTTAAGTTGCCATTAATAATTTGGAAAAGTCAAATATTGCGACCCTTTTTTGAGGTTAAGACCTTGTGATTACTAGAAAAATATCTTATAATCACAAGGAACATGCCAGCAGGTAGAGCAGATTTGACTTAACCTAATATGTGTGGCCCATCTGAATCAAGCAAATTATGGTTGACTTTGATATCATAGAATTAAGATATTAGAGGGCATGTCAATTGTCATGTGCATTCGGATGCAATAGAAGAACTACTTAGCCTTTAATTTCACATGGTCACATCAAGCAAATGGCTCATATGCTAGGCCAACTTTTAAATAATAGTAAAAGGAATACTTATTGCATACCCAATTAATCAAGGAGTGCTATTTTTACAGAGCTAAATCGACTTCATGTGAATTTTTATAGAGTCGCTTGTAGGAGTGAATCTTCTTATTAAAATTGAACATAATATGATTAAGATTGAATTCAAAGTAAGAAAGAATCTAATATTTTTACTTTAGAATTAATTTTAATGATGATAAATTCATTAATATATGGAGCTCCATCAAAATTTTATATAGTCTGACTTCGTAGGGACATTTTTCCCAATTAAGGATCACATAGACCTACCTAGTATTTCAACTCAAACCCTCATGATGCTATCTGCGTGGGAAGATAGCCGGAAGTCATTTAGGTGTAGTAAGAGCTCCACTATATAATTTGTCATGCATAGTAAGTATAAAATTTCTTAAATAACTAAATATTAAATCATTGAATTATGATATTAATACAGTATTTATTGAATTTTAAGTATATTACAAGCTATCAAAATCCAAATCATACTAGCTACTTGATTTGCGGGGCTCGTTTGTGAATAGTTTGTATTCTAGTAGATAAGGATGTGCATGAGTACCGAATAGATCCAAAATCAATTGAAACCTACTTGATTGGGTAGGTTTCGTGTAGAGCCAAATTAAATTCGAGTAGGGTCCAGGACAAAAATTAAGAAATCAGTTCAAATCGATTTCGATTTCCGGTCCAACACATCAGGTACTTAGAATCGGAACTATAATAGTAGTCATAACTTATATCCTGGAACTCGCAATGTTCTAACAGGATACCCAAAACTTATAAACGAACATGTTTCAATACGGTACTCAAAACATGTAAATGAATAAATTTCAATAAGACACTCGAAACTTGTAAATGAGCATATTCCAATTGGGTACCCGAAATCTGTAATACATTATAGGTTCCGAATAAGATCCGGTTCCACGTCCCAATAGAGTAGAATTCTGGTTCAAAATCTAGATACGTTATAAAATAGGATCAAAATATTATAAAAATACATGATACTCAGACCCGCTCACCCCCCACTAGTTGAGTCTAAATATATGATGTTCGGCAGAAAACTCTTCAACCAAAACGAGAGTCTACCTAAACATTCTCTATTCTATTTGGCATGTTTAGAATTAATAAGACTATTTTTCGATACATGACCCTCTATATATTCTCTATTTGCTAATTTCATTTTCCTTACTATTTCCTATGTTGATAGATCTTTATATGAGGGGTACCACTATTACTATATATCGGGATATAACCAGAATCCTTTCCCTGTCGGTTGGATTAAATGTAATATGGATGGTTCTCTGATGATTTATCTAAAAGAATAGATACGTTTGATTATGACGTTATCAAAATTGTAGCATTTGATGTTGTAAAATAATGTCACAATGTGACCTTTTGATTTCTTAATAAAAAATAAATTCAAATCATACTATATATATCCTCCACGTTTATGTCACTTTTTGAATCAAACAAGAGATTATTTATTATATTATCCTGTACAATCTTATATATATTATATTGATTAGTTTATTATGTACCAAATAATTTACGAAACGAATAGATCATTTTTATCATTTTGAACCGATTTGATTTCTTATACTTTCTAAAAAGATATTTTTAAAAAATTAAAAATAAAAGTTTACTTAATCATTGAAGCAGGTGTTTTTTTGTCTGTTTACGTAATTCTAATTATCACAAAAGTCCGGATCATCATAAAAATCCTTCACATTTACGTACGTCATTTTATATCTCTAAAATAAATAAAGTTTTAAATATATATTTTGTTGAGGCCTGGAACAAACTTGACAAACCTTACATCCCAAGCCCAATTTTTAATGTGATAAGCTTAAATTATTTGCCATTTAATTTTCATACTCCAATGCAAAGGAGAATTGATGTGAACATATATTACAAGTATCTTCTAATTACAAAAATACTTTAAAAGAAAATATCTTTAATAGAAAAATATTTTCAATATTTCATATTTTAATATATGATTGTTCACCAATTAGGTCGATCGGATTTAGAGAAAAATTGACCCAACCCGACCAAGTGTAATTAAGTCATGTTGGGTCGGGTTCAAAAATTTTCACCTCTCAAACTCGACCCGACCTAGTTGGGGTTGGGTCGAGTTGGATAGTCGGAGTTTACTTGTTTGGGTTAATATGTTTTTAAAAATAAAAATTAAAAGAATATTTTTAATATAATCGGATTATCCGGTTGGATCTCATGTCATCGAGTTCCAAATTTTGAAACCAACGATTCGACCCAATTATGATCGAATTTGATCAGATTCTACTCAACCCGACCTGACCCGATTATCCGACCCAACCCAAATAGTCACGTCGGGTCAAGTTCTTGGGTTCATTGGGTCTACTCGACCCAATGAACAATCATATTTTAATATAATAACACAAATTGGGTGTGTTTGTTTTCGCAAAATGCACAGCTAGTACTGGACATCGAGTACAACACAAAGTACAATGCTTATATTGGATAGTGTTTGTACCCCGTTTGTTTCACATAGTAGTGGGGGGGGTGGGGGGGGTGGGGGGGGGGAATCATATCCCGCGTTCGTTTTGTATTAACACAACATAGTACAAGATAAAATGATCAAAAGACCCTCTATGTGATTTCATGATCGAATTGTCATAAAAATATATTATGTATTTTTAATAAAAATAAAAATTACAATTTTTTTCTTGAGGGCAAATATGTCATTTGACAATACAGTACCACACCCTCTATTCCCAGTATCGAGATTTTTCTTGGTACACCAAAATGTCTCATGGTACAATGCCACTTGCACTCTGTCTAGTACCATACCCTATTTTGCGAAAACAAAATGAGGTACAAGCCCTCGTGTCCGATCTGGTACAATGAAAGAAATGCAAAATAAACACACCCCCATAGATATCATTTAATCCAAGATTTCATTGAATTTATATATTAATTAATTTACAATAATTAGAAATATCATACCTAGATATCATTTAGGGAAAAGGTACAAAAGTGTCCCTAACGTTTTTTCACGGGTACTAAAATATTTTTAAGATATTTTTTTTATCAAAAATATCACTTACGTTATGAAATTAGGTACAAAAATGACCCTATAGGTAAACGACGTTAATGGAGGGATAATGAAGTTGACGTGGCTGATGACTAGGACTGATGGTGTGGACACGTGGCGCACATGCTGACAAAGATGTTTTTTTATGGGTACTAAAATGCCCCTAACGTTTTCTCACATGTACTAAAATATCTATAATATTTTTCCACGAGTACTAAATTGCCTCTAACGTTTGTTTTGGAGCTAAAATACATCTACGATTATTGATAATAGTACAAAAATAATACCCAAGCTAACTTCTGCTAAGTGAGACTTAATAGAGATGTTGTGGATGCTGACTAGGATGTTGACTTTACACGTGGCGCACATACAAATAGCAACTTGCCACGCAAGCGACACATAAGATACAACATATATAGGCGTGAGCAAAAAATTAAAAATTTGATTAACCAGAAAATCAGCTTGATTAATCGATCCGACGATTTCAATTTCAATTTTTATTTTCTAAATTTTTCGATTTTCGATTTCAGTCACCTTCTTTGTCCCTCCATTAACGTCATTATCACTCCATTTACAAAAATTGAAATCGAAAATAAAAAATTTAGAAAATAAAAATTGAAACCGAAATCGACGGATCAGTTAACCGAAGAATTCGGTTCGATTTCGAACTGATTTTTTGGTTAACCAAATTTTTAATTTTTTACTCACGCCTAACCGAATTTTTCGATTAACCGAATTCGATTCTTTGTATGTGCGCCACGTGTAACGTCAATATCGTAGTCAACATCCATAACATTTATGTTAAGTCTCACCTAGCAGAAGTTAGCTTGGGCAATTGGGCGAGATTTTTGTACTATTATCAATAACCTCAAGACTATTTTAGTTCTAAAATAAACGTTAGAGACATTTTAGTACATGTGAGAAAATATTATGAGCATTTTAGTACATGTGAAAAATGTTAGGAATATTTTAGTACCCGTGAGAAAATGTCTTGGTCTGCATGCACGCCACGTGTCCACATCATCAGTCACGTCAGCTCCATTATTTTTTCATTAACGTCGTTTACCTATAGGATCATTTTTGTACTTAATTTCATAATGTAAGAGATATATTTTTTATCCAAAAAAATATTAAGAGCATTTTAATATTTATGGGAAAACGTTAAAAATATTTTTATATTTTTCTCTTATCATTTAATTCAAGATATTATCAAGGTCATCAAGTTTTTCTAAATATCTTTTGAAATAATATAATAAGAAGGGACTGAGTATCTTTTAGAATAAAATAGTAATTAAGGATAAACCAATAATGACATTTTCGTATGACTCAAAAGTTACTTTGGTTGCTACTTGTCGTCACGTTGTATGAAGTGGAAAGAGATGCAAAAATCTACTGTGGACATCATAAAATATCATCTTAGTCTTCCACTTTTTAACACAAGATATATTATTATTAATATTATTATTATTATATGCGAGTCTGATGAACGCCTAAAAGGAAAACAATAACTAATATGTCAAATGGCCTCCTCCAATTTAATAATAGTGATGCATTTCGCGTGAGGCAAGTTTCATAAATATCTAGTGCCGTACGATATGATTGCAGTAGCTATTTAATATTTATGTACTGTTCCATCGTCATAAATAGAACATTCGACTGTTGCTCCAAAACAACAATAAGGTGGGTGGGATGAGAATCCTCCTTCATTGGTGGCTTTTGGTTACTTGACATGCATGATCAAATCATGCTCAGTCGCTCGTTACCGTGTCGGGCTAAGCTAGGATATAGGTCCGATCCAACCTAATAATCAGAGTCAAAAAAGAGATAATCAATTTAGTTTTTTCTAATTGTGCTAATAGGTAGGGTCGTGATGACACGCTTAGTTTCAATTTTCGTGTAGTAATGAGCTCGAATTCTCATGCCCAAATTTTTATCGGGTTGGGGCAGGATGTTACCGGATGAGCTACCCCATGGATTAAAGATGCCCGAAATATCCGACGCGGTAGAAGAGCCTAGATTTAACACTTCAAATAATCGTAGTCACTCGCATGGATGTTTGGAAGGCGCGATCCAAAATCTGTCTCGAGCACAAATCGATCCATGAATCACATAAGCAAGCAAAGATCGATGAGCGCCCGAAAAACATGTTATCCAGTTGGAAAAAGGTCATAAAAATCGCTCAAATCGATCCAATAATAATATGCAATATAAATTCAATGAAATTTAAAAGCAATAAAATCGATTTCCATTCCGGGTCCAACATATCGGGTACTCAGAATCAAAATTAAAATTGGTACTCAAAACTTATACCCTGGGATCTATAAATGAACAAGTTCTAACATAACACCATGAACTTGTACATTGAAAATTATAAATGAACATATTTCAATAGAATACCGAAAATATGTAAATAAATAGATTCCAATATGGTACCAAGAACTTGTACTCTAAAATTTGTAAATGAATAGATTCTAACAAAATATCTAAAACTTGTACTACACCATAAATTCTTGATAGAGTCTGATTCTAGATCCCAATAAAATAGAGTCTGAGTCCAAAAATTAAAATTTGATATATACAAGATATGGTTCAGGTGTCATGAAAAAAAATGATATCCCGGACCCGCTCTTCAAAATAACAATAAGTTGGGTGGGATGGGATCCTCCTTCGTTAAATCATCCAAAAATTTAAAAGGCTACTTTTACAAAAATAATATATATGTAGATGGATTTAAAACATAAATTTATATATCAACAAAAACCTAAATGTAGATGAATATATCTTTTCCGAACAATACGTCTACCTGAGATTTGTATTCATACAATTTACGAAAATATTATTTAATATCACTTTAAAAATAATAATAATCAACGATTCAGATCTAACTCATCCCAATCAACGATTTCACATTTTTTATGGAATAAATTTATTATAAACCAGAAAAAACGCGAAATAAGATGGAAAGTACTGGCATATTACAAATTTGTAAGTCTTTATATGCAAATTAATGCTATTTAAATTTTGGATAAATTATACTGTTCTCATATGAGATTTAATAAAATTATATTGACCTCCTCTCTATTTATAATTTTATCTTGTGATTTTTTAAATTTTATAAAAAAATTACATAAACTTCTCGTACTAATGAAAATTGCCGCTTACTAATGATAAAAATACACTTTTATTATTTAATCTTCGTTCTCTCAAATTTTTACCTCACGAATACTTAATATTTAATTTTCACGTTTAACTAGCATTAATTTCGTAAAAAATATTAAATAATAAAATAAAATTTTAAAATTTTATTTTTAAAATATTTATTTAATTATTTTATATATATTTTTTTATTAATTTTTCAGCTAAGGATATAAGAGAAAAATCATAAATTATATTTAATATCATTAATTATAGGTATGAATAACACCTAGACAAATAGTACCATCCAACAATTTGTGGCCTTTTGCTGCTGCTTGTGGTCGCCCAACAAAGTAGCAGAACCCTCCGTGGCTCCGTCGCGTCCCCGCGATGCGAGCCCCACACCTACTTGGACTTTCCCGCCAATCATCCACCACGATTTTTGGCACGCAGATTGACGGCCTAGATCCGGCCCACGGCTCCCCTTCCATTAATGCCCCCCGCTCAACGATGCTGCCTCAGCCGTCGGATCCGGTCTCCCCGCCCCTCGATAGGTATCCTTAGCTGACGGAACACCCTAAATTATCGTGTTTTACCTACGTGACGATGTCAAGCATGAGAGAAAACCCTATTACGTGCTTGCGCGGTAACTCGTGCCGCCGCCACCTCTTACCGCTTTCAACGCCCTATATTAAATCTGCCGCGTATCCTTGTCCACCGCTCACGAAACGGGTTTTGCTTCTTCTACCGTTCCCCACGCCGTAAAATAAACCAGCGGGCCGATGGAGGTGATGAGGCACACCTCCACTTTTCTGCGGCCGCCTACGCCGGCGGCCGACGGGCCCTCGCTGGCGTACGCCCTCGTCGTGCTGAATCAGCGCCTGCCTCGCTTTGCGCCGGTCCTCTGGAATCACGGTGAGCGCGTCCTTCCTCCCCCTACGTCTTCTTTCGCTCTCCCGCTCTCTCCTCTAGGGTTTCCGTTTTGGTTTGTCTCGTGGTGGATGATACGGGGAATTGGTTGTTTTTTTTTTGTGTGGAGCAGCAAAGCTACGGATCTTTGCCGATGGAGGGGCAAATCGGGTGTACGACGGGATGCCGAAGTTCTTCCCTGAGCAAGATCCGTCGGAAATTCGACGCAGGTTTTGGATCTATTCATGTTTTGTTTTTAGATTCTTGTTTGAGAAGATGTTTAGGCTTGCTGGATCTTGGCTAATTCGTTTCGTTCATAATGTTTTGGACTTTTGGAGGTTGAATCATTATTTGAGTTGGGAAAATATCCGTTTAGCCCCTGTAGTTTAAACCCAGTTCCATTTTCATCCTCAGATTTTTGAAAACTTTGATTTAGTCCCTGACTGATTGGAAGTTTTTAAAAGGTCGTGGACGAAAGTGAAACTGGGATTAAACTACAGGGACTAAATTGAAAATTTTCATATGAGTTTAATATTAGTCAAGTCGCGTTTTGAGACTTCGGGCTGGCATGCTAGTTTTTGACACGTATGCTAGTGTTCCCTTCGCTGTGATGGGTTTTCTCTTTTCTAGGAGTGATTGTTGATATTAAAAATGAATGATGCTATGCTTTATTCTTATACAAAAGAGAGATGAGATTGCATGGTATTTCTTTCTAAGAGCTGCTACATTTTCTCAACAATGAAAAGAAGAGGATAAGTATTTAATCAATAAAGGACAATAATTATGCATTGTAAGGTGATACTACATTTCTCCCTTAGTAGAAGTGATTCATCAAATATTTTTATTTTAATGTCACATCTGGTCACACTATTCTCCTTGTATACAAATTAATGGGGGTAAAAAGAGGCAAATTTTGGCAAAATATGGGGCAAAGAGAAAGGTTATAAAACTGCTCAAGTTTTAGGTGATCTACTATAGTAGCTTTAGTGAAATGCCTGCACTCCCAAGAAAGCTGCTAGAAATGCTTCCTTGTAATGATAAATTGGTACGTTTGTAAAGTATAAATGACCTTTTACAAGGTAGTTTCTAAATCTTTTAGTATTTTATATTCATAATTGTAGTGTTCATTTAAGAAAAGTTTACACTCTAAATTGTCGCTATAATTTTTGGCTCTATTAGATGATTCATATAATGAAAAAATATATAGTGGTTGATTATATCTAGGAAAAGATAGCAATTTATATGAATCCGGATAGGTGCAGAACAAAGGATATTTTAAATATTACATTAACTGACCCGTGTCTTGATTTTAAAAAATCTACTTTACTAACCATAATTCCTTCACTATCAGGAATGAATTAAATTCACTCTTGTGGTGGATGGCCAAATGTCTCATTTTTCAAGAAACCGTTGGTTCTATTGTTCTAGATTGCTTGTTGGTCTTTAAAATTTTAATAGCAAGAGCAGTGGATAGAATAAATTTTTTTATGAAGTGAGATAGTTTCTGAGAATAAACACAAATTCTCATTCTGGCTGCTTTTCCCCATAATAAAACTCCGGCTGCACTGTTTTCACATGTTTAATTTTATATGTATTGTTGATTTTCCACCAAATAAGCTGTTACTGAATTCCTCTTTTAAAAATTTCTGAAGATACAAACCAGATATAATTAGAGGTGATATGGACTCAATAAGACCCGAAGTACAAGAATTTTATTGCAACCTGGTATGTTCTTTTTTCAAAGTGTTATATTATGTCTATTAGCATCTTCTTGTTTATATTGAGACAGATCTTGTGCTCTTCTTGAAATGAGAACATTTTACTTCAATTTTACCTTAATGCTGTATTGAATATATGATTATTCAGTCTGTCTTAATGTTGTACTGGCTTGTGTTAAAAATGATTTAATGTGTGATTGATTTTCATGTAAGGATTCATGTTTTGATAGTGCAAGGGCATCACACGGCTTCAAGAATGGTTTATGCCATGCCATGCTGTGTGCTATTCTATACCAGGGCCTAGCATGGTGTCGTGATGCTTGAAAAGAGAAACACATAAATAAAGAAAAGGAAAAAAATAAACGATGATCCTTTAGTATCTCTTGACAAAAAAAACAGTGCTGCTCATATATACACACAAACATAGAAGAAAAGCATCTTAACAAAAAACAAAACATATAACTCGTCCTACACTCAGACATGAGTGATGTTTTGGTATCTATTAAAACAAATATGTTTTTATGAATGTTCTTTCTCCTTTATCCCTTATATATTTGGGATTTGATTATATTAGTTGCATCTGCCCAAGTACATTTACTTTGTCAACCTACTACTAGCTTGGTGGTTAGACATCTATGCAAGTTAGCTAAAGTCATGGGTTCAATCCCTAGTTGTAGCATCTTGTGTGCATAATTTTCTTTACCCGTAGTGTTTGTGTGCTTGATGGTTAGACATCTATGCAAGTTAGCTAAAGTTATGGGTTCGATCCCTAGTTGTAGCATCTTGTGTGCATATTTCCTTTACCCGTAGTGTTTGTGTATGCGTTGTAATGGCCATGTTATACCTAATTTTAGAAACAAAAAAAATGATATTATATTCATTTTTTTGGGTTCAGGGCCACAAGTTCTTTATGTTTCAAAAGTAGGGAGTAACTATAAGGACTAATTACTTTGTTGTATATAGTGCTTCTAAAAACTTTCTTTTCGTGTTTTTCTTATTCTTTTAATAAATTGATAGGAAATATACTAATATCGGCAGTATACTTCACAACTTACAAGCCACTTGTTACGAGGTTTTCCATGATTATTCTTAACTTTTTAGTATCTATGCTTGGCAACTTGGAAGGTGTATAACCAATGAAATTATCATATTCTGACTAAAATTTGAATCACACCATTATGTTAGTGCAAAGTGGCACCATGGCCCATTGTCAAGTCGCATTCAATCTAAAAATAATTATAATGAAAAACATGTTGACTATTTCAAATTTTTTAGGGTGAAATGAGGGAAAGGCCTAACCAACATTCATTAGGAAAAAAATATTTACAAATGATTTTTTCGAAAATGTCAACAGGGTTGACCAAGTACAGAGAAAAGAGCATGCAGACAGTAATAAAGAAACTGAAATAGGACTATTATTTCTTACTGTGTGCAAGAAACATTACGACTCTACTCTTCGGTGTATTTTCTAATGAAACACTGTTGACTAGATAGAGTTCTTTAGATTAAGGTTTAAAATCTCGGTCGGTACGGTACGGTAAGTCCGGTATGCATTTTCATACCGGTCCGTACCGTGTGTCGGTACGGTACCGGCCGGTGACCGAAACCGGTACCGGTACCGAGATTTTAAACCATGCTTTAGATTACAGCGAAGGAGGGCTACCTAAATTGGATCCTTTTATTGAACACCTGCTGATCTCAATTCTCAAGCAACCAGCAGGTTCTGTAGTAGTTGGAAAAAGAAGGCCAAGTAGCTTGCGAACTGCAGGCAACATGTTGTAAATGATAAATCAGTAAAATATGTTAACATTATATTTTAACTTTTGATTGTTTTGTTACATTAGCGAAGAAGAAATTTAGAGAAATAGATGAGAAAATGTGAAAGACACTGCCAGTAATCGAAGAAAGGAAAAAATACATCTGAAGACATTTTGTCTACAATAAAAGTACAAGACTTTACTTTCTGTAAAAAAAAACTGAAAAACATAGAATTGGACTCTATCCAAACATCTCATTGCTTAACTATTATGCATCCAATAGAACCTTAATTAATACAAATCAAACCAACTCCATAATGTTGAGGTAGAAAGGTGACATAAGTCAGTCACCAGTTTAGATTCTTCAGCTGTATCATCCATGTTTAGGTGGATAGGTTAGAGCTCAGTATTTTTTAACACAATCCATTTTGTTTAATTCAATGTAAGCCTTCATTTAGGACTGTTCAGACTAAATATATATTCGTCATAGCATTATACATGTCCTCTGGATTAGTACTATGAATAAACTACGTTCTGCATAAACTGACAAAACATTTCAATCATACATACTATTGAAGAAAATTGTGTCTTAATGATGCTAATGTTAATATGTTGGTTGCACTGCAGGGTGTTAAAATAGAGGATGTATCATATGATCAGGACACGACTGATCTACACAAATGTATAGCTTTTATCTGTGACTCTACACCTGAACTTGACAAGTCAAAAGTAAGCTACAGGAATATTAGCTGAATTAGTTGTTGTGTCATATATGTTTAAGCCAATGCTCATTAGGTGTATCTCACAATACAATTACTAGCTACATGTTTTATCATTTTCATAGATTTTGTTTTTCCTCTCATGTCTCATCTGTCAACTAAAAATAAATCCATCAGCATGTAAAGCTGGGTCATGCTTACCCTGCTTGCCTTAGCCATGCTAGCATGCATTGATTCTGTTGACATAGTATGCCTAACTTAGATATCTGAACATGTCTCTTCCATAGGAAAATAAAAAATACATTTTCTTTTGCTTTGAACGGGTTGAACCTGTATTTTAATAAAAATAATTCAATTACATCTTGTGAATAAAGTGAAGTAATTTATTTTATGCAGATATTGTGATCTTTGCTCTAAGTGATTTTAGCTCAAACTTCTAGGCATCAGCAATGTGCACATATAGATGCATTAGAATTATCAGAGTCATATATAACAGGGTTGCCATTAGTATGGGGAATGTAATGTAAAAAATTAAGAATTTAATTGACCAAATAGAACTTTATGTTCAAGCAATAAGTAATGTGAATTCAATCGCTGGGATATAGGACTACTCAAGATGAATCTTTGAATGAATTAAAGTATGTGAGGATGAAAGATGAATGTGTGAGTTTGTGTGTCAAGATGGATCTTTGAATGAATTAAAGTATGTGAGGATGAAAGATGAATGTGTGAGTTTGTGTTAGTTATGTACATGGCTGAATTTTCATGACTTAGAAGGATACAACAGACACAATCAACTAGCTTGATCACATCCCTGAAAATTTTCATTCTGTCAGTACTCAGGGGCGACCCAAGACATATTGTGGCCTAAGGCGAAATCTTAAGATGAAGCCTTTTGGGCCTAATGGATAGGCTGCCCTTGGGCCGTTGGTCTTAATTGAAGATGGCATGAGTGTTGTCACTTAATTGAAAATTTGCATGTATAATTGCTCATTCACTTTTTTTGTTAATTGATGAAAGTAACAATATGTCAAAATTAGGGGTGTGCATGGGTATTGAGTAAATCCGAAACTGATTAGAACCTACTCGATCGGGTAAGTTTCGGATAGACCCGAATTAAATGTGTTTGTTCTGCCTAATTAGCTTTAATTGATAATTAATGTTCAATTAGTCAAGAATTTTTTTTTCAATAAAATTAATTAGGATTGTTTTTAATTAGTTGATAGGGGGAGTAATGATGTATTACAAAAAGTGAGAAGAACTTGGGTTGATCGAGAGAAAATATAGGAAATTGAGAAATTGATAAAGTAATAGTGAACTAATTAATGAAAATGAGAGAGAAAGATAATTATAGAAGATTAAATGACTTATTTGAGGCCTTAATTTATAATAAAATAAATATAATATTTAATAATGAGCCAAAGTACTCGAAGGCCTATAATTTTTAGGTGCCTAAGGCAATTGCCTTTTTGGCCTAATGGTAGGACCGGCCCTGTACTTCTCCATTTGTTTTGCTGATAAGGTTAAGACTCAAGAGACATGAACATTAAGAATTTAAGATTACATAATTTAAGATACATAGTCCTGAAGATGGGTGTATTAGTTTCTTTTGCATCTAATACATGACCAATCTTTTGAATTAATTGACAGGCTAAGCAAGGATAAATGTTAATTCCTCTCTCCTTATCACCAATGGCATAGAACGAGTTAACTCAGAGGTGGTTTGTTATATTAATAAAGATACTTGAATTTATGAAGGGAATGACATTCAATTAGATATTAGAGATCAAGAGAAAATGTACCCTATAGTGCTTTCAGCAGAACAGGGCTAAAGTAATTTATATAGAGAGGCCCAAACTTCTGGAAGAACAAAGAAAACAGGCTTAGTAGGGAAATAAAAGACCAATGTTTATAATAAGATAAAAACTCTGCTATGAAATGACTCAATGTTCTTGTTGCTACTAAGAATTTGTTGAAGATTGTTCCAGGACAACCATATTTTTATAGTTCTGTCATAAACCCATCTTCTACTCTTTCCTGACTGATCTTAAGCTAATAATCTCAACATGAAGTGCTTAAGGGTCATAAGGTGCTGTATCATTTATCTTGTAGATTCACGTAGAAAGTTAATTTTACTGCTCAAGCTTAGCTACTCCATGAAACGCAAGCTCGATGGCACATTTCAGATCAGAAAGTCAGTCTAGCCTAACAAGTGGAGTTCAAATATTCTTTGATCTTGGCCCAAAATAAAAAATCTTTGATCTTTGGTATGATGGAAGGCAGAAAGCAAACAATTCACTAAGATATTATGGTTTAGGGTCCAGCATAACGTTGGGTTTCATGAGTGCGGGTCTGGCAACGTATGGATATTTAGGAGCATTTTATTGCTTGATTTGTGATGTAGATAGAAACAAAAGTTACCTTTCCCTGTATAATTATGTAAGTTCAACGAAAGAACAAGATACCATTGGATGTTGGTCAATTTCTTCCTCTCCAATGTTAATTCTGTGGAAATTAGTAAGCATTATGGTCAAAAATGTCAAAAAATGTGAAAGGCAAGTTTCATAAAAAAAAACAAAAGAAAAAAAGTCAAAGTCAACAAAAGTTTTCTAGCTATAGTTGAAACTGCATCTCAGATTGGGGCACTGTGATTAGTATTAATTGTATCATCAAGCCCATTAAGTTGATGTCAATGTGACCTTTTTAGGAGATCACTTCAATCGTTCGTTTATGAGGTATAACATGATTGCAATCCAGGATCTCAATGCCTGGGTTTTAATATGTTAGTGTAAGGGTTTCTTTAGTATGTTTGATGCATATTTTGCATCCTTAACTGTTTAGGTACAATTGCTATGGGTGAGCTTTTGAGCAATGTTCTATATGCAAGCATCTATTCTGAAAATTCAAATTGTGCTCTGTTGTAAGCTTTGAAATTTACATGGTCTTTACAGTTATGTATTCTAGTAGCTGGAGCTCTCGGAGGAAGGTTTGACCACGAAGCAGGAAACATCAATGTACTATACAAGTTCTCCGGTACCCGGATCATTCTTCTATCCGATGATTGTTTGATCCAACTTCTACCAAGAACACATTCCCATGAGATCCACATTCAGTCATCAGTACAAGGGCCTCACTGCGGATTGATTCCTATTGGTGCACCATCAGCTAGCACTACTACAACCGGTCTGCAGTGGGATTTGAGTCAGTAGATCCCATCCCCATCTGCTATCTTTTTTTTCCCTTTGGCACTCATGAATATTATTCTTAAGAGTTGTCACACTTCTGATTGATAACTGAGATGTTCACCTTGCTCATTTGCAGCTGACACAGGGATGAGCTTTGGTGGTTTGATAAGCACTTCAAACATTGTGCGTGAGGAGAGAATCACAGTCAATTCTGATTCGGATCTTCTCTGGACTATATCCATTAAAAAAGATATCTGAGATTTATATCTTAATATTATTTAGCAGTCATTATAGATAGTGCATTCAGTTGCGTATTCATCGGTGAATAGCTCACTCCCGGGTTCTGATTGTTAGGGTTTGATCGTATGTAATGTGTTAATTTTGTCAAAGATGTGGAGTTTCAAGCAAGTCACCATATATTTACATGGTTTGTTTGACTAGCTTTTCCACGCTTATTTATGTGGGTTTCGTGCAAATCAAAAAAGGACTTCTCACCACAAGCAATTTTTTTAATGATTGTTATGATTAGTTATTGTTAAATAATCCCAAACTAATCATACAAATATGGTTATTAGTATTTAGTTTGAGTCCTTTTTTTAGATAAAGGATCATAGCAATCAATTGTGGGATTTGGGGTGTGCATTGTACTGAATTAACGGATTTAATTTGATTACTAAAAATTATACCAAATTAATCCACCAAATTTGTCTATTTGAATTAATATCTTCGGAATTTATTTTGGTTACTTTGCAATTTAATTGTTGAATTTATTTTGGTTACTTTGCAATTTAATTGTTTGAATCGAAATTTATGATTCATGCAATTCAACTATTAGTTCTGAAAATTGAAGATCATAAGTATATAATTAGTCGGAAACTCGCGTGTTGTGCAAATATTTATAAATAAATATTATTATTATTAAAATATTGATGAACTATAAATTTAATTTAATATAAAAGTTACTAATTATTAATACTATAAATTTTATATAAACTAATTATATAAACTATAAATATTGTATACATAGTAATTTGTATAATTAAGAATTATTAATAGTAATTATTTGTGCGTATAATACTATATATTAGGATATTAAATATTCATTAATGCAAAATGATACAATAGAGATTATGCGAAAAATATATCAAATATTACCAAATTAATGTAGTTAAAAATTGAAATATAAACATCTTTTAAAGTTCATAAACAATCATAGTGACTAATAATAGAAGCAAATTATGTTTGATAATACTTGTTTGTAAAGCAAAATATGTTTGATAATGCTTGTTTGTGACTAAATAAGAAGACAACAATTCTTAAATATCATCATCATCTACATTTTCCTCATTCTCATATATCATACTTATTTTCCTTTTTCCAAAGTTTTTTTCTAAATTCTTTTTAATCCCGACATGTTGTTGAAATTCATCTTCAATTCCCTTTTGACATTCATTAGACACTCTAGTCTTCATTTTGAGTTTTTTTTCCTATACAGAAAATTTTAAATAAAGTATCAATATAAAATTGTAAGAACGACTTATATCAAATGAATAATTTATACATTTTTACCTGTTTTATTGGAGTTGTGATATTTTGAAAACTTTGATCAATTGTTGTATCATTTTGTTGCAGCTCTTTGTTGTTCATTTACCTTTAAGACAGTGAAAAATTCTTTTTGTTGTTTAAGATTATAGTCGCTAACCTTGATCGTAAACAAAAACTCGTTATCACAAAGAGCTTTTATTTTATTCGGAATTACTTTCATGTCTGAATAATTTGTAGTTAGTAATTCCTCAGTTGATATTTGAAGCAGTTTTTCACTTTCATTATCCAAAAGAACAAATGTTGCTTCAGAATCTTCATCTGCCACAAGTAGTTCAATTCTATATCTGCATCGCATGCGACCCAGTAATATATATAACATTGATAAATGAGTTACACATCAGAAAGAAGAAAATTATATTACTTCCTGTAATTACTTCGGCTTCAATAAACTATTTACCTAATCTTAATATAATTAGCCATGTACCATTGCAGAGTCCAATACTTTGGTTGATGTTTCGAAGCAAAATAATCGGAATCTCAACTTTCAACTTTAATTCATGATCTGGAATACCTGGAAACTTCAGATTATTCAGAAATTCTGTTGGGTATAAAAGATGAGGATCTTCAGAAGCTGACTGTGTTTGAAACTGAGTCTAAACTATAATAAATCAATTCTTCATCTTCAATAAGATCCATGATGAAGTTGTTGATTTTGTCAATAATTTCATGATGATGAGCTAAAATAGCTGTATTCTTTAAGCAATTGTTATTTCTGTAATTTTCCATCAAATTAGGAAATATTGTTTCTACAATTGATTTTATTGGATCACCATTATATTCAATTAGAATATTGTTTGGTACATCCATCCAAACTTCTCCATCAATTGAACAACCAATATCATTTCCTATACGTAATATCCAATCTGCAAAGTCTCTAAGTTCTTCGATCTGTCTATATGTCGAGTTATTTGATTACAAACACATATTTTCAGTAAGAGAAATTAATAATCCCAAAGATATGATCGTTTTAATGATGTATTCACAATATCAGCTCGTCATCCTTTTGGTACCACGGGAAGTATTTGTCGAAAATCTCTACCTAATACAACAATTATTCTACCAAATGGTTTGTTTTCAGATGTCTAATGCTTCCACACAATACTTGTTTGCCATTGGAGCCTCATCCCAAATAATAAGAGATGATTTCTGAATTAATTGCGTCAATTGAGATCCTTGTTTGATATCACATGTAGATGTGTTTGAAACTTCGATGGGTATCCGAAATCTTGAATGAGCAGTTCGACCTCCACATAGTAGTAATGAAGCAATTCCAGATGAAGCAACCAATAAAACAATTTTCTCATCAGATCTGAGTTTAGCACTAATGGTATTCCATAAATATGTTTTCTCAGTTCCACCATAATCATCAATGAAAAATAACTTTCCTTCATCATCTTTATATGCAGACTCGATTATTTTTTCAAATGCAACTTTTTGTCAACTATTGAGTTTTCCGTTAAATATCTCAAATTCCATGATCAATTAATCATTATTACAATTCATTTCTTCAACTAACAATCTGTTGTGCATTTCTCCAATTAGAAGTCCATTAGGAATTTCAATCCTCTCAAAATCTGTCAAACTTTTTCCATTTTTTTAAATATTTTCTCAATTTCTAATAATGCAAATTTTTTATCTGAGATGTACTCAACGATAAGTTTGGGAATTGCAATTGCTTTCGTCGTAAATATAATATGTCTTCACTAAGAATCTCCCAATTTCGTGACCAGAGTGAAGCGAGATCGGAGACTTCACAATGCATTATAATGGTTGAGAAAAGATTCCTTAATTGAGAAGTCGATGCCCATGCAGAAGCATCATTCAAACAGTCATCCCATTCCTTATCATCATCGAGAAAACCTAATGCGTAGCATGCTGCCTTAAAAGTTGGATAAATCACATTATTCACTATTCTAATACTCTCAAATGAGGTACATCCTTTGACAGTATTGAGTAATATTCTTATATAATATTTATCTCCACTAGTGGGATGTGCATAATATATTCTTCCAACACATTTGCCTCTTTTTCTTCTCGTCCAGATAAAATCTTTTTTTATTCCATACCCACTTTGAAGGGAAATCAACATATGTAAGTTGTTTAGCATCGATATATAGTAGATTGGTGTTCATCCATTCCGTGAACATTGTCTTATGTGATGTCGGTTTATCAACTAATTCTTCCCGATCGTCTGAATCTCTGTAAACAATGGTTGTTCATTCGGGAGATGGAAACTTAAACATTATACAACAGGTTGTCTATGATGTATATCAAATTGAAATATTCTCCAGCACGCTACCATCGCAGAAACATAACGACAATCTAAATAATCTTTGATTTCATCTATTTAATATTGTCTGGTACTCTAATGCTCGTTTGAAGAGTCATTATAATTATTGTCATCTTGAATTACAGCAATGACTCTATCTGAATTTTTATTAATGTATTTGAAAAAATATTTAATGGACCTACAAAGAATATATTAAAAATTAAGATGTTAGATCACGTAATTATTTTATATAATCAACTCATGACAAATATATCTAATAAAAGAGAATTTTATGTTAAGGAATAAATTAAACTATATATCTTCCCATTTTTAATAAATTATTGTGGAAATTATTTAAGAATTAAACGGTAACATATTGTAGTTTTAACTCTTCTCCTTAAAACATATATTATAGATTTTCTATTCTACCCTATCGTAATTGGTATTTATTATTCTAAATATACCCTTATGTTATGTAATGGCTAAATGTAATATTGAAGCATAAAAGAAGAATGTAACGACAAATTATAAAAATGATACAAATAATAACTACAAATATTATATAATTTCACGAAGTATAAACCAATAAAAGCGTTTAAATTAAATGAGCATCATCCCTACGTCGGTAGGTAGGAAAATCGTCACCGTCAATTGTTGTTTGATTGCAAAATGGTTTAGGGAAATGTTTGTTGCATTTGAAGTTTTTTGTGCAAGGTGCTTTTGGATACCATGCATCATAAACCTTTTAACACTTTCATAGCAAATAACTTCAACATCTTTATTTGGAATTTCTGCTGATCTTATTGATACTTTCTGGGTTAATATTTTTTTGAGTTTGATGAAGGAAAACCAAAATATGAGCATGTGGAAGGCCTCTTTTTCGAAACTCAATTGTGTAAACATCTAATCATGTAAAAAAAGAGTATAAAATAAAACATGTAAATCTAAATTATAAAAAAATATAAAAAAATGAAATTAATTAATATGATAAAAATGAATATTTACCAGCAATTGGGAGGCCAAATATATCTCCTTTTTTAATATCTCGCATTAGTTGCCGGAGCTTAATATTGAATACACAAACAATAATATCAGCTTTATTTTTTGAGTTATGGCCTCCTGTTGTATTTAACATGTGCTCTATCTCGGGCCATTTGGTTACATGTGAAAGTTATGAAGAGGTCGGGATAACTTGCCCATCTACAGATAGTCATTGCATCATGATAATTTTGAATTTTATATCTTGGACTACCAGTATGTGAAGAAGGCAAAATAATTCTTCTTCCAACATTTGTAGCGTTGGAATCACCTACATATTGCATCCATTAAGTCTCGATATAATTCTATTCTTAATTTAGATTGATTATTATGTACCCATCGTAATCTTTCAGCTTCAATTGATGTGTATGCATCAACAACATATTGTTGGAATAATCTGCCAGCCAATAAAAGGGTATGTCCTTCATGTTGACGTGTTTGTAGGCGAAAAGCAAAAAATTATCTCATTCTCACATTTGTCATTTTGTTACTGTTTGCCTCTATTCTATGTCGATGCAATATGCTTTGTCGATAATCATCTTCTCCATATGGAAACAAAAGAGGATATTGCAATGCCATGTAACTAGGATGGGTTTCATTGATCCTCTATAATCCCTTACTTTTGACCTCAATGATTATGTCTCTTTCATAATTTGTTCCATCTAAATCATTCACAACCAAAGCTGCAACTCCAGAACTTGTTGGCAAGTTGTATTCTCGTGCATCTTTTTCTCTTCTACAAAGAAGTTTAATTTTCAAATCATGAATAATATCTTCTTTATATCTGTCTCGAATAGATCTGAATGACTATACTAATACATTGTTTTCATCTAGCATTAATTGTAATCCCTCAACAATTTCACAATTAATATTGGCTTTTCTATTATCTGATTGAAGAGCATTAACACTATTGGAGACCTCATTGTCCGTGTCGTATATGTATAGTTGTGCAAATCGTGGCTTGCATTCAACTGAAGGTAGCAAGGATCCAATGAGATGATGATTTTGTCCATTCAAACGAAATATATATGCACCGCTGTCATTGTTAATTGAATTGTCAACACGGCCTCCCATCGAAGTGAAAGCAAATATTGAGTTGTATATTATAATATTGGCATGAAATTTTTTTGATTTCTCTGATGTTTCAACTTGAAGGGGTCTTTGTAGAAAGGAAGGTGGCTCTTTTAACAATGGTAACTCTACTTTGCCTTCCATACAACAAAGGGTAAAGTTCGGCATTTCAACATTTCGACTCTTGATTGTCTTCTCTTCATACCACATCAAAGCTCCACAATAATCACGTATACATGATGGATGACCAAAGTTCCACGATTCTATCATTGGAATTTCCACTGTTAAATAAAATAAAGTCATTCAAAACAAATTTCAACAAAATATTCTGTCAATATGAAAAACCATAATATTATTAATAATACTATATTATATTTTTTGCAATTTTGTTAAATAAAATTATATATTGGCCTTGATAGGGAAGAAATTGAACATTTGTAGGAAATGGAAAACTTCAAAAAATAATTTTTGAAAAAGTTTTTATGTAAATTTAATAAGATCATTTGAATATATTTTTCAAATAACTTTTAAAATTTTATATTTTCATTTATTGGAAATTATTATTAATTAATTATTAATTATTTGGTTTTATATAATATCCTAGATATTTAAATTTAATATTTTTCCTCTTATGTGTGTTTGCTAGCCTAGCGGACTAGTTCGTGGTCGAGCCGAGTCGACTCATGATCCGAAGCGAGCTTGCGAGCTCGGGTAAGTAGGATATAAATTTATGAATTTTAGGCTTGGGTAGTTGAAATTATTTAATTTGATGTTGTGTGTGCATAATTATTAATTATGTTCATGAGAGTGTATTTAATTAATTGCTTGTGATTTATTAGAATAAGTTTAATTAAATTAATTAAGTCTATCTAGTTAGTGGGTTTGATTTTGGCTTAAGGTGGATGCGGGTTTTGGATTAAGGTGTTTAAGAGGTTAGGGTTGAGAATGTAGTATAAAACTCACTCCTCATGGCTTGTGGCTCCTATTTTTGGAGCCACCCAAAGAATTGAGAAAGGGTGCCAGCCGCCAAGCCAAGCCGAGCTGTCTGCTTTCTCTTTCTCTTCCTCTCCTCCTTCCTTTCCTTTGGAGCCGAGCCGAGAGGAGCCAGTCGAAGCCAACCCCTCTCCTTCCCCTCTCTCCCTCTCTCCAAGCTGGCGACTTGGAGTGAGCTGTCGCCCCCTTGTCCCCTTTTCTGAGTCGAGCCACCACCCTTTTGAAGTCGGATTCGAGGGCCGTCTTCCGGGATTTCTTCTTTAATCTTTTTTCTAATTAAGGTGAGTGGTTTACCCTCTCTCTTCGGGATTTTAATCGGATTCTTGAAGCCGTTCTTGACGGGTTGGTATTTATGCTTTGTTCTTGATTTATTCTTCGAGTTCTTGTCGCGATTCTCGGAATTTGTGATTGGGAAGACCTGAATCTCTCCCCTAGGGGGCTCGGCAGCCCTAGGGCAAACCTAAGGGTGCTCGGCCAAGGGGGAAACCGTGGTCGCCCTGAAGGTGTTCGATAAAAAGCCCGAATGAGTTTTCTTATTTCCTTGATATGAAAATCTTGATCTATTCTTCTAATTTGGGTTCTTGATTGTGAATTGCATGATTAGAATTAAGTCTGGGATTTTTGGGTAGAAATCATGTGGTAGGATTAATATCTTGATATTGATGCCTTAGGGATTCTTGAGAATGATGTTCTTGATCTTAATGTTTGCTTCTTGATTTAAGTGTTATGGGTTCTTGTTAATCTTGATTCAAAGTATAATTTTTGTGAATTAAATCTTCAGATTAGTATTCTGTCCTAATGATAATTTATGAGTTAATTTCTGTTAATTTTCGGAATTTATTTCATAGTATGCTGAAAATTGTATGTTGCTGGAATTTTATGCTGAGATGATGAATCTGTGCTGATTTTAGTTTGTTTGTTGTGGTGTGTGTGTTTCTGCGAATATAGTTGTGTAACCTATTGTTTCGACCAGAAAATATAGTTTGAAACTATAGGACACACTTTGGAGACTAAATTCGGGTTAGATTTATCAGTACAGGGCAGAACAGTAAGCTAAAACAAAACCTTAAAATAAAACTCTAATCTTGGTGATTTAAATTTTAATTACATAATTAAAATTGGATTATAGACCAATTTATAAAGTATGCATGAAATAAAATCACACGAGTTGACATTACAGGTCTAGGAGTTGGGGTCGGGTTTTGGAGTATTGAAATACTTTCCAATAGGATCACCCCTAAGACACCATAGGGGAGTCATGACTTAGGTCATGGTACGTCATATTTTTATGAATGGCGGAGAGGCTCGTAGAGGAGCCGGATTGTGGGCTAAGCCCAGGAGGTTGGATGGTAAATTCTCAACCTGCAGAACAAGTTTCGATGGCCTTTCCCGATTGTTCTGATTCGGCCTCGTGGGATAAGTTCGGATGGCCTACCCGATTATCCCCGAGGTGGTGTTAAGGAATAAGTTCGAAAGGTCTTTCCTGATTATTCCTATGATATTTTTTAGGAGTAAGTTCGGAGAGCCTTTCCCGATTACTCCTATGATATCTTAAATGGGCAAGTTCGGATAGGTGAATTTCGATTTATCCCTACACATCTTGTCGAGCAAGTTCGGAGGGCCTTTCCCGATTGCTCCCGAGTTTTTGTATACTAGGATAAGTTCGGAGGGCCTTCTCGATTATCATAGTATGTGTTGTTGCCTTAGGGCATGATAAGCTTAGGCCTGTTATTCTTCACCGTATGAGTGTTGGTTGTCTTCGGGCGGGTAGTGGTCAGTTGGCTTGTTAGCTAGTCACACATTCGTGACTTACCTCCTGTAGAGATAGATGTTATTCTTGCTTATCTCTGTGCTGTTTATTGTGGGGGTTGATAGAATCGCTCACTGAGTTCTTTGAACTCACCCGTTGTCGTTTGATTTCTATTTTGCAAAGCTTGACCGGTGAGGTGGGTCGGATGCACTTGGCGCCGCTGGAGGGCAGAGGAGCCGCATGATCTCATAGCAATCCTAGTTAGGGTCGTAGTCGAGTTCTTTGATAGTAGTCATGCACTTGTATTAGCTTGATTTGAAGTTGTAGCCCTGAGGGCATTTATGTCATTTATTTAAAGTCTTATTGTATCTGAACTTTTGAATGGTTGAACTTAAAACATTTTTCCGCACTTTTTATTTTATTTGAGCTACTCGAATTAAACTTTATTTTGGTTCGTTTTTCATTAAAATAAAATTTATTATTTCTTTCCGATATATTATTTGATTGAGTTGGCATGTGCATGGGTTAGATTGCGGGATATAGACACGTATACCCTAGCCGGTCACGTGACCCTGAGTTGGGGCATGACATTTTATATACAAATATTAAAATAATGAAAGTTAAAATAAACTAAATAATAATATTTGAAATAAATAGTTCCTTTAATAAGATAATTTACAAAAAAATACCTTTAAAGTAAATTGTTATAATGATTAATTTAAAATTTTGAAAATTATTTATTTGTTTGTTACTTCAATTTTTTTAAAGCATAAATAAAGTTTTGAAAAAATAATTCATCTAACAAAATAAATCAAAGTTAAAACATTAAATAATAATATTTGAAATAAACAATTCCTTTATATTTTTAAAACTTAAATAAAATTTTGAAAATATAAAATCATTTTATATATTCATTAGTTGGAAATTGTTATAAATAATTTATTAAATTATTGGTTTTATAATTCAACAATTGAAACAATGAAAGTTAAAAAAAATAGATAATAATATTTGAAATAAAGAGTTCCTTTTGATGAGATAATTTACCAAAAAATGCCTTTAAAATAATTACTTGTATTCATTCATTAAAAAATTTGAAAATTATTTATTTAATTCTTACTTCAATATTTTCAAAACATAAATAAAGGTTTTTAACAAACAATTCATTTAACAAAATAAATTAAACTTAAAAATTTAAATAATAATAGTTGAAATAAAGAGTTCCTTTGATAAGATGATTTTCGAAGAAATACCCTTAGAATAAATACTTGCATTGATTAATTTAAATTTTAAAAATTAATTATTTAATTGTTACATCAATACTTTTAAAACACTAATATTTTTTTGAAAAAGAAAGCATTTAACCAAATAAATTTAATGCTAATATTTGAAATTTGAAATTTAGTTATTTAATAGTTACTTCAATACTTTCAAAACATAAATGAAGTTTTTTATAATAAAAAATTCATTCAACCAAAAAAACTAAATCTAAAAAGTTAAATAATAATATTCAAAATAAAGAGTTCCTTTAATAAGATAATTTTCAAAGAAATATCTTGAGAATAAATACTTGCATTGATTAATTTAATATTTTAAAAATCTTTATTTAATTGTTACTTCAATACTTTCAAAACACAAACAAAGTTTTGAAAAAAGTTCATGTACCCAAATAAATTCAATAATAATATTTGAAATAAATAGTTCATTTAATAAAATAAATTTAAGAAAATACATTTAAAATTATACTTCAATATATTGATTTAAACATGTAGAAATAATTTATTAAATTGTTACTATCATAATTTTAAAACATAAATAAAATTATAAAATGTATAGTTTTCTGAAATATTTTTTTTTGTTCTGCATATTATTTTATAATATTTATAATGTAATTTTATTAGTAAGTAATTTAATAGATTTATGTTGGAAATTGAATATGTTAATAAAATATAATGATTGCTATTTTAAAAACTAAAATAAAATAAATTTTGAGTTCTATAGGTATGTTAAATAAGATTATATTTTGAGTTTAATAGGAAAAAGAGAAAATTTATGTGAAAATTTATAATTATAATAATCGAATACTTTTATAAAATAACATTAAAATTAAATATTCTATTGATTGTTTTTAATACTGGTATCTCTTTAAAATAAGTTAAACTTACTATTTAAAATAAGAAGTTTCATTTTTCTAAAAATATAATGAATTTTCAAATGTAAAAGAGATGTCAACTATTTATATAATAAATTTTGTTGGTTCTAAGAAAATAAATATCTAGCGAGTAGAAACTCAAATTAGGAAAAAATATATATATAGATTACGATATAAAATGACTTACAGATATCACCGCTCCGAAAATCCTTTGTTATCATATCTTCCAACTCAGTTGTATGAGCATTACTTCTTGATGACTCTTCTACGTGATTATATATGTGACTTGATAAAGTACTTGAAATAGAATTTAGAACAACACCTCGAGTATTTTTCCTTTTACTAATCATAATTGACTTTTTTCAAAATCTTGCTTCTTTCCCACGCAATCTTCTTATAGTTGATTCATCGTAATTCAAATTTATACCATAATATCTTCTTGTATGAATATCTCCTCCTTCATTTGAACCACGGGATATTTTTTTCTTTTGTATAAGCATTCTCCTATGTAATCCAGCTAACCTAGCAATTTCTTTAATTTCTTCCCATTCTATATGAGAAAAAAAAGAAACTTGAAACAATAAGAAAACATGAAATAAATATAATTAACATCTCAAAACATGGCCGAGATTTGGTATGTCTTGGTCCAATCCCGATTTTGAGTCGGACACAAATATGCGTCCCGGTTTCGGGTTCGAATACGAAGCATTCTGATTTTGTCCCGCTCCGAAAAATTCGGGACCGGACCGGGACGTCCCGAATTTATTTATATTGGTTTTTTATAAAATAAAAATAATATCTCCGTTAAAATAATTAATATTTTTTTCTAAAAAAATAATATTATATATTTAATATTACTTATATTATAAACCTGGCTGGGACGGGACAATCCCGATTTTTTTTGTATCATCCCGGTCCCTTCCCGATTTTTAATCGGGACGAACATATTTGTCCCGCTCTCGTCCCGATTTTGAATCGGGATGAGATTTGTCCCGACTTTTCTGGTCGGGCCGGATCGGGACGGGCGGGACGTCTCGACCCGTGCTCACCTCTACTAAATATATAAACATGTCATTGCTCTTTTGAAAATAAAATCCAAAATAAATCACCTTAATCGATAAAAAGTTTGATCAATTTTAATATTTTTAAATATTATAGTTATTTATAAATAAATTTAAAAAATATCATGTAAATTTTTATATTTATTAGAAAAAATAATTAATTAAATTTTGATTTTAGTCCCTATAGTTTATAAAATTTTAATTTTAGTTCTCATAGTTTATAAAATTTTAGTTTTTAGTCTCTATAATTTACAAAGTTGGTCCATGCAGACTCCACATTAGCATTGTCCAGTCAGCACATATTATTCATATTAGCACCGTTTAAATCTTATTTAACGGTAGGGATCAAATCCTAAACGAAAGTAAAGTATGGGGACTAAAACTAAAATTTTGAAACTATTGAGACTAAAACTAAAATTGGAGGAAACTGTATGGATCAAAACTATAATTTTCCCAATATTAAATTTCATTGTTGTTAAATAATTGAATAAAATTCGAATGTAAAGTATTTGAATATTTTTTAAAATAAATAATTTAAAATGTTTTTATAAAACTAATATTCATTATATAAAATTGTAGCATTGTTATTAGGAAAATAATATCTTTAAAAAAAAAAATTAAACCTGCACATACACCCTTATTTAAAATTTTTAATCTATATATATTTTTAAAATAATTAAAAAATGTTTTTTACAAAACTAATATTCATTATATAAAATTGTATCATTATTAGTAGAAAAATACATCTTTTTAAAAAAAAAATAACATGCACATACACCCTTATTAAAATTTTCAATCTATATTTTAAAATAAATAATTAAAAAATGTTTTTTATAAAATTGTATCATTATTAGTCAAAAAAAAAAAAAATTAATGTGCACATACAATCTTATTTTAAATTATATTATTTAACGTGCACATACATTTAAAAAAGTATTGCGAATAAATACCTCAACGTTGCACTACAAAATTATTTTTTTATTTTATATTAAAATTAAAAATAAAAATGTTTTTCATAAAATAAATATTCATCATATAAAACTGTATCATTATTAGTAGAAAAATAATATCTTGTTTAAAAAAAAATTAAAAATGTAAAAAAAAATTAACGTGTACATACACCCTTATTTAAAATTTTCAATCTATATTATAAAATAAATAATTAAAAAATGTTTTTTACAAAACTAATATTCATTATATAAAATTGTATCATTATATTATAGTAGGAAAAAGAAATAAATTTAACGTGCACATGCAATCTTATTTTAAATTATATTATTTAACGTGCACGCACATTTAAAAAAGTATTGCGGCAAAATATCTCAATGTTGCACTAAATTTTAAATTTAAAAAATATTCCTCATGGGCAATTTGTGGGTGATCAGGGCAACTTAAATTTAATAATAATAACAACTAAATATTAATAATAAAAATACTAATAGCTATAGCAGTGATCAGGGCAATGGGAATGAAAATATTCCTGATCCAAACTTTTCGTTGGAGTTCCCTTAGTAAACAACAGATTAAGCAATACTCTCTAACGCAGTATTGGCCAAGAAGTGGTACAAATATACATAACTATAAATTCTTATAATTCTATAGATCTAATGAGTAGGCTCTCTGGCCCAATTAATGATAGCACTGTCAATTAAAATGCACGTATTTATAAAAATAGATTCACCCCTTTCATAAAATTCACATATTTATAAAAACAAATAACAGAAACAACAACATTAAAATTTTAAAATACAAATAAAATGAAAAACAAAAATACAGAAGCAATAAGAATATACTAGACTTTTCGCTTGAATAGATTTTGATGTTCGATGGATTTCTGAAAATAATAAGGATAACAAATGATTAATAAATATAAACGAATATAGAATAAGAAAGAAAAAATAAATGATTAAAACTAATAATTAAAAATAACATATATCAAGTCCACGTTGTGTCGCACTCTCTTGCAGGTCTTGAAATCCAATTCTTTTGGCCCGAAACATTTTGGATATAAAATATAAAATAAGAAATACAGATGAATATAAAATAACAAATAAAATAAGAAAATAACATAAACAACAACATTAAAATTTTAAAATACAAATAAAATAAAAAATAAAAATACAGAAACAATAAGAACATAAAATAAGGAATACAAATAAATATAAAATAACAAATAAAATGAGAAACAAAAGTACTGAATCAATAAGAACATACCAGATTTTTCGCTTGAATAGATTTGATGTTCAATGGTTTCTGGAAAAAAAAATAACAAATGATTAATAAACGAATATATAATAAGAAAGAAAATAAAAAAGAAAAATAAATTATTAAATTTAATAATAAAAAATGACATGTACTAGGTCGGCGTTCGGCTGCACGCTCCCGCGGAGTAATCAAAAGGTGCAAAAAGTATGAGTCAACCACGGGGGGAGAGTTTAAAATTTACCACTTTCCACTATTTTAAAGATATTCAAAATAATAACTACAAATAATAGCATTTATGCCATTGATATTTAATAATGAATACAGATTTTATCGGAATTTGAAAGGAATCAGAATATGACAGGTAAAGCTAGTCGTTGACAAATAAAATAATTAATACACAGGAAGGAAGCCGTTCCCAACTTTTAAGCCAATGATATTAAATAACGAATACCAATTTAAGTCTCTCCGAATTTGAAAGGTACAATTTTAAGGCATTTAGGGGTTGACATCAATTAAAGCCAATTTTAAGGTACAATTTTAAGGCATTCATGTAAAGTTAGGCAATATGAAAATACTTAATAAATATAATTACCAATGTATTAAATAGAAATACATGTATTAAATACAAATTTTTCATGCAAATGACATCAACTTAGGCAATATAAAAACACGTAATAAATGCAAATATCAACGTCTTAAATACCGTATTAAATAGAAAGTTTCCATAGCAATTTCAATCATAAAAAAATATTGAAAATTTAAAAAATAAGATGATGCCACGTAACCAAATTATAACGGTGAAAATGCTACGTGACGTAGGTAAATCTTACTTTTATATATATATATATATATCAGTCAAACTCGTACAATTCTACCTGCAAATAATGGTAAATCTAAACTTGCAACCATCATTAATCACTAATACAAATTCACCTCCGATCACTTGTATTAAATGAGTGAGCTTTTGTTTCTTCACATGTCTTCAAGCATGAAGATTTTCCTGTGTTGGAATCTTCTTATGTATCAACCAATAAAATAACTTGATCTTTAAATGGACCCTTGTATTCCTTTTTGCACTATTACATTATTCTAAATTGACTTGAGAAAACTTCAAACAAATTGGATGTCTGCTCAGGCCATTTCAGAGCAATGGGACCTGCCCTCACAACGGTCGAATTCCGTATCCCAGACCACAATCAAATACAGAGGAGAGAAGAGGACGCAGCATCCAAAACCCTACACAACGTCCCCGAGAAGATTTCCACTCTTTCAAATTTCAAACCCCCCAAACCCTCGTTCCTCCTCTTCCTTCTCTCCTCTAACTCGAAGCTACTACACCGAAAACATGCCTCTGAGACCTCTCGACAATGCCCTCCCCGCCTCCATGGAGCGGCCCAGGAAGGTCGCCAAGGTCGCTGCCCCTCCTCCCTCCTCCAAGAAGGCCTCCGTCGTCCAGATCGCACCCGATCCCCCGATGAACGATGAGAACGCGCCGCCGCCTGCCGCCGCGGAGCAGTCCATTGATTACATCGCTTCCGAGGACCTCAAGGCCCTAACCGACCCCGAAACCAAGATGGCGGTGCGTTCCGTCGGATCAACTTCAATTTAGGACTATGACTTGGTCTCATTCGAATTTTCTTCACGGGTTTGGGTCTGATGTTGCAATGATCAGGTCTTGATGGACGAGTTGAACTCTAAAGATTGGATGAAAGTGTGTGGCACGTTGAATGATCTACGGCGGATGACTCTTCATCACCCTTCTCTTCTGGTCCAGATCTTGTGAGTTAAAATATATATTTTTCCTCACTTTCAACGTTTGCTTGCTTGAAGTGGAAGGACAAAATAACATTGTTTGGCTCGTGTAATTTGCTGGTTATTTGCATCTTGCAATTTAAAACTGACCAAAGATCATGGCTAACTGAATCTCTTGTGGATTGCATATTGAAACAACGAATTAGCCATTTCTTCATATGCTAGTGTGAGAAGATGATAAACAGTGGAAGCATTAAAGAATACAATATGTTTATTCTGTGTAATAACAAGTAAGTTCTTCAATTTGAGAACAATTTGCCGTTATTTATTCAAGGAAAATATACATTTATGTAGCATTTTTCAACTAGAAGGCTTTCTAGGGAGGTCAAATTGGCTTTGCAAATGGGAAGAGATAGCGGGACAAAGGGATCATATTTGTTATTAAGAGAGTAAAATGCGTATATGGAATGATGGTTGGCAGCTATTAGTTATTCACCCTAAGAGTTAGCAGATCTATGCCATTTAGAGAACTGAAACGTCATATAGAGTTTCTCCACCGAACACCCTAAAAAAGTTGAAAGAACACCTCTAGTTTCAGCTTTTTGGGGTGTTTGGTGGAAAAATTTAAATGACGTTTCAGTTCTTTAAATGACTTTTTGTCACCCCAAACACAAAAACTACTGTTACCTCGCTTTTGGGAGAATGACTAACATCTACAGACAACTAATAGTTGTCAACCATTGTGTTAAACGCACCTTAAACATAATTTTATACAATTGTGATATCAAATTGGTCCTACAAATTCTAAACTGACTTGTAATTCTCATGAGTGTACAAAAGCTCTAGTTTTCAATGGCTTGTGAAAATATCAGCAACTTAATCTATACTTATACAGTATACCATACATTATTTTATTTTTCGAATGTGTCTCGGGAGATGATATCTCTCACCTCATCTGAATATTCTTACTTGCTTCGTATGTGAATGAGTTCTTTTGAATATGCTTGCTTCTTTTGTACTTGAATAAATTATTGGATAACTTAAATGATGAGGAATTATCATAAAAAGATTTGGTTGGAACATCCTGTTATAAATCTGGTAGATTTCTGAACCAAATAAACTTAATGTGCATAGGCTGTTGCTCCAATGGTGGATGAATGATTGCGATTTGAATAGGATGCACTAGAATATTTTGTGATGAAGTTATTCAAGAATCAAATCAATCTTGGAATAAGTAAGCATAATTATATGAGATATCATTTTCTAACACTAGGTGAAGAATGAAGTAGTTGAGAACTTGAGATGGTATAATATAGAACTGAAATCGAGTATCTATATTTTTACAAAGTCGTTTGGAGATTAAATCCTACAGTCTTATCCTAATATTTTTAGGCATTTTATCTTTTTTAAAAGATTTTGATATTGCAGTTATGTTTAAATAAGTTTGATAGGAGATGGGACGCATTGAGTCAACACTATACATCTATATATTTTACTTGTAATGCGTGTGAACTGTTCCTCTAAACCCTCTTGTCAGCTTCCAATTTAATTTCCTCTTAGGATGGCAGTGGGTTGGGTATATGCCTTTTTTTCCATTATTTGTACCTGAACCCCAATCTAATTTAATACCCAAGTACTTGAATTTGACTTGAGTATTTTTTTCTCTTAATTGAACTCCATTTGAATTGGTTTAATGGGTAACCGAGAAGCTGCATGTACCCTCATAAATATACTATATTTGAAGTCACATATACCTATGAAACTTTTCCCCTATCTAAATCTGAACCAAGCCTGAAACAATTATTGAATTTTCTACCCAGATCTGATCTAAATTTAATTAATGCTGCCTGAATCCAGCTTATGCGGCTGGGTAGTATGGTTATCTGAATTCATACCCAACTCGTTGTCATTTCTAGGTTCTCTTCTTCATTGTACTTGGAGAACTCGAGAATTTCTAACATCAGATCAGTCCTGAACTACTCAACTCAATTAATTGGACCTACCAGTGGCTATCCAAATTAATACCCAACTCGTTGTCATCTCTATGTCCTCTTCTTTATTTTACTTTGAGAACTTAAGAGTTTCTAACATTGGATCAGTCTTGAACTACTTGAAATCAGTAAGAATATCTGCAACTGAGATTCTGTTTGGTTAATTTCTGTCATGATTATATTGTTCATATTGTTGATTTCTGTAACTGACATTAAGTATGAATAATTTTATGTCATGGAAGTGATCAAAATGCTTCTTTAAATTTCACATATACTCTTTCCTTTAGCAGGTGAACTAAGTCACGAGACATGCAAAATTTACATGACTTTTTTGATCTAATGAGTCCATCCATTTTTTATGATTAGGGGAAATGTGACAACAGTTATAGTTAAGGCAATGAAAAGTCCAAGGAGTGCACTCTGCAAGACATCAATCATGGCCTCAACTGATATCTTTCATTCCTTTGGTCATCTCTTGCTTTCTACTATTGAGGACAATTCTTTTGATCAGCTGGTACTTTCTTCTTCTTCTTCTTTCTAATATTTCTTTATCAGAACCTTGCTAACTTTGAAAATTTTGTTAGTAGATGATCATCATGGTGACCAATTGAACTGGTTTGTGCAATATAGTCTTCTACAAATTTTCGAAAAGATCCAAGCTGCATAAGATCATAAACATATGCTTTCTTTGTTATTTATATCCATGTGTGAAGTTACGATACTAATTATTGCTGACACACAGAACTAGTAATATTTTGCATAATAGCTTGCTGTGCTGAGCACACATTTTGAATGCCCTTCAATTAATTTACTTATGACCCTTGCCAGCTGCTGCAACTTCTGCTAAAAGCATCTCAAGACAAGAAATTTATCTGTGAAGAAGCTGAAAAGGCACTGGAAAAGATGGCTGTTACTATGTCTCCTATTCCTTTGCTCGAGAAGCTTCAATCTTATGCGAACCATGCTAACCTTAGAGTGAGGGCCAAAGCTGCTGTTGCCATGTCCAAATGCGTCTCCAAGATGGTTAGTCTGTGCACTAAAAGCACAAATCACAGAATGATTTGTTAGAAATCATAAATATTATTGCTGATTACTTGGTTGCATACCATTGCAGAGTATTGAAGTTATAAAAGAGTTTGGGTTTGCGACTCTTCTTCAAGTGGCTGCTGAACAACTCAATGACAGGCTTCCCGAGGCACGAGAAGCAGCTCGGAGCGTAATTCTCTCTATACATGGTGAATTTTCAAATGATAGTAATCTGAAGAACGATGAAGAATCATCAGCAGCAGCAGAGTCATGGCAAAGTTTCTGTTCTGCAAACTTGCCTCCCATTTTAGCACAGTCTGTAGCAAAGATTGTTTCGCTATAGATACTTTCATGTTTCATTTGTTATTTTGGCTTGTAGATTAAAAATATCAATTGCTCCTTTGTATTTAGGTTTATTTTAAAATGCTGCAGATGACATACGAATTAGTCATCTCCTCCAGATTTAGAATATTTGAGAGATCAAACATTGCTGTTTTTTTTCCTTTAATGTTGATGGTTTGTGTAATATGCCAAGAAAGTTTGTCATTTCCTTCATTATGTCAAGCTCCACTTTCTGGAAATTTAAATGTTCACAAACAACATACCTAAAAAGGGACACATTTTATATGATGCTTCAAAATATGAAGAGATAAATTAAATAAATGTAATTTGGGATAATTATATCATTCCTGATATTTGAGGTATAATTCAAACATACCTCTTTACGAGATCACGTTATATCCCAATTATTCGATCATATCGCTGCTACCTCCTACAGTCCTATCTGGTTACGACTTATGAGATCAACTTGACGGACCCATTTATCCAGTATTGGGTTTCGGTTTATCGGGTCCGATCCGATCCATGAACATCCAGTTTGCCGACGAGGCTGAGTTGATCTTGAACTCGGTAGATTCGAACTCGGTTTGACCCAAATTGCCAACCAAGAACTACTCTTCCATCTTCCGCCTCCTCCCCAGTGCCTGCGACGACCCGTGTCGCCTCCCACGCCCCCTCTCTTTGCTTCATCCATGTCGGGCGACGCCGTCAGATCACCGCCGGCAGCGGATGGTAGCGCTTCCGCCGCCCCCGCCGTGTCTACCCGCCACAACTTAGCTCGCACCTTCAAGTATCTAATGGGTTCGTCGCATATGCTGTGCTTTCTAACTCGATTCTGCGAAATCTCTTCTGTGATGCCGTTTTTCTTATTCTTTTGGGTTTCAGCAACGCAGTTCTTGTCGAGAGGAATCCCGTTTATATTCAATTCTTGGATCGTGAGACATCTCACTGAAGCGGACTATGCAGTAATTTTCCTTGTCATTACCTAAGTTCTTGATTTTATTAATAATCTCTTGGAAACTTAGGCAGGAAATCATCAGTAAAATCCGCGTGTGATATACCTCATTACTAGCTTTCTTTTCAAAAAAAATACTTCACTACTAGCTTGTTTCCCTTGTTGAGGCTAATTTACTATGTAAATGTTGAATCAGTATGGGTATAACAATGTGAAAAGGCGAGTACCATTTCTCTCTTTGGAAATGAATACAAGTCTTTTGTTCAAAGCAAAAAAGCATTTTGCAACACCAAATGCACAGTGGAGAAAGAGTAGATGAAAACACATTAATGCTCACACCTTTACCTTTGTGGACTGAAACAATAGATTCTTATAGTTCACATGAGAACAGATTCATTCATGTTCTATCATCAAATTTATGCTCTGCTACAATAGGTTTTTAGTAGTTCACATGAGAAACAGACTTTAAAACATATAGATTGAGAAAGATACTAATAAGTAGAGATTTCTCTACATTTGATGCACCTTTCACCCTTGATGAAATCCGTTTGGCTATCTCTGACATGGGTTCAATTAAAGCACCGTGGCTTGACAGTCTACTTGCTGCGTTCTTTCACACCTTTTGGGACATATTAAATGCGGCTTTGCTAAACATTTTTAATGAAATTCATGGCAAGCCAGAAGTACTACATCGTATTCCCAAGTTTGATGGTGCATCTACTGTGCGGGACTTTAGACCTATCGACCTTGAGAATAGCATTGTAAGAATCTTTTCCAAGGCAATGGCAAAAATACTTAAACCCTTGATGAAGAGTCTTGTAGCAATAATCAAGGAGCGTATCTTCTTGGCAGAAGCACCCTCGACTCCTTCATGGGAGTGCATCAGACCATCTGGGCCGCCAATCATTACAATGATAATGGTCTTTTGCTTAAGGTTGACTTCAAAAAAGCTTTTCTTTTTGAAATAAAGCAACTTGCATTCAATTTAAAAGGTTTGAAGACAATACGAGTACGAGGGGAGAGAGTGGAGAGGAAAGAAAAGACTAACAAAACATATGAAGACGACACATGAAACAAATGGACATCAACAACTACAAGATCTTAGTTGTGGAGACAAAGTTAGCAAAGCATTGTTGAAGCATCTCCTATTTCTTTCAAACCAATTCCACATTAACACCAGTCTGAATTTCACACTTGGTTGTAAGGCACTTAACCTTCGAATAAACCCAGAGCGTGAGAAGGATTGTTGGTTGATTAAATTTAGGAAGCAACTCCAAGCGATAGTGGAGAAGTTGTAGGAGGCGAAGATGTGATTGTGTATTTCCGGTTGGACCGCACAGAATGGGCAACTAGTATCGGTTTTGATTCCCTCAATTGAGACTTCATTCACGACATACTTCTTGCTAGGGGTTTACCTTCAAAATGGATAGCTTGGGTCAAGAATTTGCTGATCACAGAATCGGCTTTGTGATTAATGGTAATTTGGTAAATGGATCTCCCCACAAACGAGGAGTTAGGCAAGGGAACCCAATGTCTCCATACATCTTAAACTTGGCAATTGATTGCCTTTCACTTTCAATTGACACTGCAGTTCAAAAAGGACATATCAATGGTGTCTTGGATTAGAGGGTTCCTTTTGGGGTCACATGCTCCCTCTTTGCTCATGATCTCATACTATTCTGTGCTAACGATGGTTTTAGCCTACGCAACATTCACCTGCTTGTCTATAGTTTCGATCTTGCCTCTGAGCTAAAACTCAATCTGACAAGACGTGCATTCTTAGTGGAGGGGGGGACCCAGATGTGAACAGCAGTTTGGCAGCTGAGTTGGGATGTTGGGCTGGCACCTTTCCCATCCCCTATTTAGGTCTTCCTCTCCGGTGTGGCAAACCTAGAGGAGAAGACTAGTTGCATTTAATTACCAAGATCGATAGCAAGCTCAGTAGTTGGTAGGGACGATTAGTCCCTAGAGCTAGACGCCTCACACTCATTAATAGTACCCTAGGACGATTAGTCCCTAGCGCTACATCCTACATGCTATCCGTCTTCAAGGCCACCCCATGGATGATTAAAAGAATCGACAAGTGGCGCAGGAAGTTCTTTTAGGTTAGCTCTGATTCCCCTTCGATCAATGGAAAATGTCTAGTGCGGTGGGATCACTTGATGTGCCCTAGGCCAGATGGTGGTCTGTGCATACTTGACCTGCATGCCCATGACATTGCAAGATCGGGATCGTGGCTGTGGAAGTTTGTCCAAGGTGTGGACCTATATTGGGTAGATATTCTTAAGAACACACTTGGACGGCATCACTCTTGGTTCCACCAATGGTGCTCTAGAGAAATCTCACCAGCTTAGAAGGATATAGTTGAACTTCATGACATTTTCAAAAGCAGCATTGTCTATCAAGTAGGTATGGGTACTCAGATTAAGTTGTGGAAAGACAAGTGGAATGGTCAAAGCAGGATGCAAATTTGTTACGTCTCACAGATTGACACACCATTTATCTAACATTCAAGACGACTACGACATGATCAAGTCCTTTGGAAATGGGCAAAGAGCGGCAAATTTCCCTATATAGACTCCTCATCTACCGTGGAATCAAGGACACTTCTATTTAAGTTTTTATGGCATCTTACTATTCCTCCAAAAATCTCCTTGTTTGGGTGGCTTTGTTTTAGGAAAAGACTACTCACCAGAGATAGGGTGGCCAGGTTACGAATCCAGACTCTCAACATCTGCTCTTCCAAGTTTATGACTAACAGCATCTGCCTGCTCTGCAACAAAGGACAAGAGATTCACGATCATATCTTCAGCTCTTCCAGATTTATGAATGAAAGATTGCAGCAATTCCTCAACTTTCCCGCTTAGCCTGTCCCCATGGGACACTATCAATGGGCAGGACTTTGATGTCTCTGTTCGACAGGTCCGCTTGATCATGATTTTGAACTCATACCTTTGGTTTGAAAGGAACAAGAGATGCCTTGAAGAGCAAACGATAGTACGATACTCAACTTGCAATCTCAGCGGCCAGTTATGTGGAGTTATTAGGCTTGACGTAATCGATATCGTGGTTTTCTCATCTTGCTTTTTTATATTATGTTTTTAGCTTTCCCCTCTCTCCCCCCTACTTGTATTCTCTTCAAAACTCTCGTGAATTGAATGCAAGTTTGCTTTTCTTTCAAAAAAAAACGAGTAGAGATTCCAATAGTCAATATATATTTGTTTGAATAAGAGAAGTGATAGCAACAAATAAAATTCAACACAACTGGCATGAAATTTTACTACTCCTTATTCATATTTCTAGACTACATGATGCACAATATAAATTAGGAGTTTTTATTCTCGATGGTAATACTTAATCATTAGAGTTAAAAAATTTCCAGTGTCCAGAGATGAGTGATGTGAGCTCTCTAGTAATTCGTGAAACAAGATAAGCTTAACTTGATAAGTTTAATCCTTTGCTCCAACTTTTGATTTTGTTTTCTACTAATTAAATTCTCTTGTATTCCTCCTTTGTTTTTCACTTTTTTGCAGCTTTATGCAGTACAGTTCCATCTTTTTGTTACCTGCATCTTGTTTTTAAGTCGTGAAGGTTTTCGACGTGCATGCATGCGCACTGATGTTGGACGGTAGTACCTTGTCTCTATACCATGCATTTATTTATTACTTTGTATAATGAAATATGAATATTTTTGTTTTGTTTTGTTTACTTTATTGTTGATTCATTTACTTTAAACATGAAAATTATTTCTTGTAACAAGCTTTTCTTCTCTAGCTTACCAAGTAACAACCCATCTCAATATTCAAAGGGCTCCATGTAGTCATGTGCCCTAATCCTAAATAGATGCAAATGGGATTCATAATGGAAGGCCAGTATTAGCTTGTTGGGCCTTCATTCTACTTTTGCTTCTCTAGCCTAATCTAGTAATTTCAGGCCTCTATTCATCAAAGCCAAATAACATTTCTTATAGTTATACCTACACCCACGTAGCCGGAACATATATTCTTAAGTTCAATTTTTAAGAGTGTTGAACCAAAGTCTACTAGCACAAACCCAAACATTCCACCAGCCATGCTAATTTTTTTTCTTATAGTGTTAACTATAGATTTATATTAGATATCTATCCTTTCTATATTTATATAAAAGTCCATCCAAGCTAAGGAGATACCTGCCCAGGTCTTGCAGATTTTTCAATTGAACTTCCTTAGTTTTTACCAAGCTAGATTTCCTCTCACTTTTTCCCTCAGCCTACCGATGCCAGCCCCTTTGTGGTTTGGATGTCCATTTTAGGCATGTAGCCCTCCCCATGGAGGCATGTCAGAATTAACTTCTTTTTGTTGATTTGTTTTCTGAAGGATGGTAAGCAAATAATGGTTGATTTTGATTTTATTTGTGAATTGACATTCATTTGTTGTCGTCTGAGTGTTCATTCTTTGGCAAGGGCGTATACCTTAGCTGTCTAAGTTATCCTTGAACCATTGACAACTTTAAAATGCATATTGGTACAGGAAGTTTATCTTAATAGCAGTTAATAAGGACATGCAAATGTTGTATGCATTGCCCTCATAAAACATAAACCTATCACCATTCTTTTATTGTCAATTTGATGTTATTCATCTCCAAATATCTCATTAACATGTTCATGACTATTCAATTTCTATTGACAGATGCATCCAGTAAATTGATAAATTAAATATCAATTAATAATTACTTTGATTGACAAGTTAAATGTTTTTTGTTTGGGTATTGGGTTTTTCTTATGGTCTCTTTTATTAACCAAATTAGTATTTCTTAAGTTTTAATCTGTTTGTTCATTTAGTAGGATGGTAATATACTGGATAGAGTGGGTTTGCTTTCAGTTTGAGGTTTGGTAATAATGGTTTATAATGTTTGGGTTTGGCAAACTATTGGACTTATGCTCTTATGAAACTGCTTTTTAACTGGATTAGTTGAAGTTGGACCAGACTGGACCAACCTTTGGCGGTTTGGCCTGCTTAGGTGGGTCCTGTTGGAAAATTTTACTGTACCCTGAATCATTATTCCAGTGCAATGTTCTTCTCAACACCTTTAGCATCCTAAAAATTAAAATATATTCATAGCTGATACAGTAGATAGCAAATTACCTGAAGTCCTGAACAGCAAATTTAATTTCTGTTGCTCTTTTTCTATTTGTTCTTTTTACCTATTTTCATCTAAATTAAAAACTCTGCCTAATTACAGCAATGGTTCATCAGTGGAAGAAAATGCTGCGAGGTTATTAAAAGTAGCTTGGTTGACTTTTCCGATTGGCATCTTGTTTACTTTAGCAGCCTGCCTCTTCGTGTTCTGGTTTCAGAAGCTCACTCTTTCAGATGCATATGCACAAGCTATATTGATCCATGGTTTGCCTCATCTGAAAGTTTCAACTACTGATTCTTTTGAGTGCTTGAATTTGTTGATTGATTTCAAGCAACAAGCTTGTTCCCTCGGGAAGTTTGGATGGGTTTGTTAGAATTCTTAGGATGAAAATTGAAAACCATGAACTTAATAGTTTCCAATGATTACTTTTGAATGTTCTATAATTTTTAGTTGTCAACAAAGTTAAAATTGTCACATACCGGTAACATGAGCATAGAATAGATGCTGACAACTTGAATCATGACTTGTGTTCTAATTGTGCATTACTGAGCTAGTCCAAGTGCTGGGAAGTCTAGAAATACTGTCACTTAGGGTTGATGTTCTCTGCACCCTGTCAAACTTAAAAGACTTAAAAAAAATGCAGTACTATGAAGATTTGCCAGCCTGCTATCTTTTTTGTGAGATGCCAATCTTTTTAGGGACTATAATCCTGGATGAGACCTGATGCTGAATTTTGTTTTTATTTTTTAGAAGTATATACCTACTGTATGACCACTTTCTTCTGAAGTTGGTGTAGAAAGCACAGTAGATAGCAATAGAATATTACAGTTAGTAGTGTATAAATTGTTTTCTATAAAAGTTATCCAAAATATTAATAAACAAAAAGGATATACTCAGTCTTTGCAGTGGTACTTTTGAGTTTGACCTTGATGGCAGCTAGCAATGAATACTGCAGGGAGCAGCACATATAATAATTTCTGTAAGAAATATAATACTAAGTTTCTGACACAAACTCACAAAGCAGTGTAAACCATCTTTTAAAGCTCGCTTACTTTCTGAAACCTTTTTGATTGCTGAACTGTTATGGAATGCATGCCAGTCTTATAAAGCTTGTTACTTTTTGAAAGCCCTTTGATCGAAGAATTCTTCTTTGTATATTTCTAGTTTCCTTCTCACATTAATCTGTTCCACGGCAGGACTTGCATGTCTACTGGAGTTGCTGGCTGAACCTCTCTATATTCTTTCACAAAATTTAGTTCTGCTGAAGCTAAGATTGATAGCTGAAACTGCAGCCACTATTTTACGCTGCATGACGACCTACATCCTCATACTTAGAAAACCTAACATGGTAAGACCATAACCAGTTCTTTCTATGCTTATCATATACTGGCACTCTAGTATAGCAGAATTTAAATCCTTGTGTTTGATGCCTTACATTGTGGCTTACAGCCGTTGTAAAACATTCTTAGTTTGAAAGATAATTTTCTTCTGATAGTTTTATTATCTTCAATCCAATGTATGTTTCATTAAAGGTGCACCTTAAATCACAGGTTATATATATATGCTTTAGTTACTATTTAATATATATGATTCAGATTATTTTTTCTGCAGACTGGAGTGGTCAGCTAGTAGATATTTGGTTTGTTTACTTGTTTGTTTCCCTTTTCCGAATACCTTTAGCCCTATTTTAACTGCAGAGCCAAGGGGATAGGAGATAGAGGAGAAAGGAGAGGAGTTGGGAAGAAGAGAACCAACAAGATCGCCAAATTGTGTTCCAATAGAACTGTCTACTCTAACAGGAACTCTTTTTTTTTAAAAAAAAGCCTATCTATCCCTCAGGAACTGACTAAAAGAGTTAAACCAATACATCATGAGCCTATATAGGCATAAATCACAAAAAAACTAATTAGTAAAATTATTAAAATACCCCTTATAATTGAAAAGTCTATTTCTTTAAAAGAAACCCTAAATCAGTAAACATGCACTACCTGCTTTTTGTTCTTATTTTGTCTTGTTTTTTTCCATTTATCCTGATCTTGTATTCCCCTATCTATAAGTCCTTCCTCTTTTTCTTCACCTTTTTATTGTCAAGCCTTTTATCCTTATTTTCAACCATCATATCTCACTTGGGCTTCTTTGCAATCATTTTAATAGTAATTTTGTATCCCACTAATTTCACTGCATTTTTTCTACTTTACCACTTTTGTTGAATAACAACTCATTTAAATTCTTGATTTATTTCTGACTTTTTCCTTCAAGATTTTTTTCATTGAATATAACTTGCTCTATTAAGGTGTGTGCCTCTCTTTCCCCTATGTGTAGGATCTAAAGACCTAGGCATCTCTTATTGCTGTTCCTACTCAGCTAATGATCATTAATATACATAGGTCCTCTTTGGATAGGAGAAAAGTGAGAAGGAGAGAATTAAAGAGAAGACAAGGACCTTTTCCTTTTTCGGATAGGAGTAAAAGAGAAGGGAATGAAACTTTTCCCTTGTTTGAAAGATGAGGAGAGAAGAGAAGAGAAAAAAGGTCTTTCCCTCCACCTGAGCAAAATTTGTACTCCCGTATTTGGAAGGAAGGATAGAAGAGAAAACATGTAAGTGACAAGGCCTTAAGGATATGCCTATGTCAGTTTGTTATTTATAATAAAACACCATTGATCTGGTTAGTAAATACTTAATGACTTAAGAACTCTAGATGTTAAAAAGTTGGGAAAGGATGGTGATCTTGGAAGTTAATGATACATGAAAATAATATCCAATTGTTCTCCTTACGCATACCCATGAATTATTTCTATACTTGACATATCTGAAATGATAGATTTACTTTTCTTTTTCTCTTATTTTTTACCTTTTCTTTTTTCAGGAGGCAGTTGCATATTTGATAGTTAGTAATATTGAAGTGGGGTACTTTGTTAATTTTTTTACTTGGGACCAATTTAAGAATACATACAGCATAACTGTTGTTCATGGATACAGGAGGGCCCTCTGTAGCCTGCTCATTCCTTTTTTCAAATACTATATAATTTTGCAGGAAAAAGCGATTGTGTTTGCTTTATCTCAAGCTTCATATGGAGCCTGCTTGTTAGTGGGGTACTGGGCTTATTTTCTGCTATTCCGCACAGTCAGATATTCTGATCTTCTCCCCTTCAGGTTTGACATTTTGAGTTGCAAGTTTTTTGTTGTTATTGACACTTAATGTTTGCATTGGTACATATGAACTCTTGAATATGAAGAATCACGTTTGTCAGGTTCTCCAATTTGATGAACTATGACAGCTATCTTATGAAGATGTGCTTATTATTTACTGGCCAATCTTTTCGTAAGTTGATTCTTCAAGAAGGTGAAAAGCTGGTACTTGTATGGTTGGACACACCATATAACCAAGCTGTGTATGGTCTGGTTGATAAACTAGGTAGCTATCTGTTTGAAACTTCTTGGCCAGTAAATTTGATTTCTCCACTATCTAATTGAAGACAACTTAATGCTGTTAAAGATTGGCATATTAATACAAAAGTTTTCCATAATAATGGTAATACTTGCAGGAAGTCTAGTCGTGAGATTGGTATTTCTACCTTTTGAAGAAAGCTCTTTTTCTACTTTTGCCAAGATGGCATCAGGTCAGTTTGGTAAAAGAAAATGAAACATTGTTGCTGTGTATGTGTTTCCCTGAGTACCTCATAAAAGACTTATCTTTTTTATGTACTTGGATTACTTGTTGACTTTACATGTATACTGTAATAATAATTTATTTTCACCATGTCATTAGTTTTTGTATGATTTTCTTTTTCTAGTGGATTGAAGTGTGGTTCTATGCTTTGAATGGTAGATGAATAGATCTAGTAATATGGAATCTCGTGTAGGTACTGTAGTTTTATTTGTCTTTTAGACATTTTAAGATTGTTGGTAGATGTAAAATCAAGATCATCTAATCTGGCTCAAAATATTGTGCTCCTCTGCATTTTCTTCATATGGCCATTAGATTATAAATGTACCACATGCTTAATTTCTTTTTAACAAAGCATGCAAAAGAAGGGCTATGCATTGGACTCTACTCTAATCTATTATCCATTAGCCTTCCAATGCCAATGTGATTGTCTTTTAGCTAGTTTAAACCATAGTATAAAATACTGGTCAGACAAGTGCATAACAACTTGCATTTAGAGGGTCAACCAAGATCCTGCACAGGACACTAGTACACTACAACTCCCTAATGTCAGTATTAACTATATTTTTATTTTCTACCTCAGAGAGGCATCAGGTAGTACAAGTAGGTCTTTTGCTACCTGTATCATACCATCCTAGCAAGTTGTAGAAACAATAAGGGCCCATTTGTTTAAATAATAACACATTGGTGATCGTAATCATAAGTTGAAAGTCCGAGGACAAGTTGATAGTCCATGGAAACACTTACATGCTGCTTCTGCATCTGGCATACAGGAGCAGCACGACCAAAAACCTAATTTTCTAGGGCCCATTTGGAATTTTAGCTTGTCTCCAATTGCACTCTGAAAATATGACCATAGATTAAGGAGAGAGGATGAGGTAGTTTGGCTAATATCAAAGGGCACTAAGAGTAGAATTGCCTCAGTCTCAAGTTCTTTCTGTTCTCTGTCTCTTGCTTGTTGTCATGAACTGTATGGATAGGGTGCTGATAAAGCCGGTTAACTTTTATGAGACAGGTCTAGACGCCTTATATCTGGCCATTTTTTTTGTGTGGGTGGGTGGGGGGGGGGGGGGGGGACTAAAACCTTCTTAAGCTTTCTCCGTCCCACAGGAGAAGTGTCCTCCATTTTTTTTAATTAATGTTGTTCAGCTTCAGTTTCTTCGTGATTATACTCACTATGCTTCCTCTGGGAGAAATAGTCCATTTTATTTTATATATGTATTTGTCTCTGGGAACTAATAGGAATTGTTAAATCTTTGTTTTAGAATATTATCTTTTAGCAATAAGATTTTATTTTTATTCTTGACAGGTCAATCATCTCAAAGGAATATCAGGTTAGCAAGTTCCCTGATTGAAGCCCTAAAGCTTGTATTGTTGATTGGTATGGTTTGATGCATTCACCATTTCTTACTCTTTTGCAAGCATTGTAATGGATCCAACTTGTACTTGCAATTAAATTGGTTGAAGCCTCCTGTGGTTATGTGTGATCAATGGTTCTCGATAATGGCTCCCCTTGCAAACTTTATGAAGAGAACTTGACCTTCAATTAGGATAGAAACCAATCGTCTAGGTATATTTAGTTACTGCAACACCTTATTTATTTTCTTTGTACAAGGATAATCTTAGTAAACATTAGTAGTTGCAGAATTTTTTGGCTGAAAAAAATGTAGAATGGCATTAAGAAATAGATATAAAAAAGTAATGATTATTCAACCCTAGCAATTTGTTAAATTTCATTCAGCTAACATGTGTAGTAGGGCTCACAATGTTGATTCTTTGATATTTCCAGGTGAGTCATGTTGTTTTACTTTTCTGCTTGTCTCAGACAGGAATAAAGCAATCCTTCTTTTTAAGAAAATTGTAGCAGTAACCTGCCAAATTGGTAAATTTACCTGTATCAAATACTTTAGGTACCACATTTGTGTCCAAACTCCAAACATGAAATGTGTGAAGACTGTTGCCAACCACAATGGTTAAGCTTCATTGGTGGAATATCCATTGCTAGATAGAATTTAGTCTACGCTAGAATGAAAATTGATTCATGTAAGCTTGGAAAAGAATTTCACAAGGAGATAATCCTTTTATTGTCCATGGGCTATGCCTTTTGTTGTCTGGTTTAGTTTACTTCTCTCTTTCATGACCATTTTGTTGCTTTGTTGGATCTTACTAGTGTTTATCTGATGCTTTGTTTTTCTTTTAACTTCTGCAGGCCTTTTGGTAATGGCATTTGGTCCAAGTTATTCATATACTCTGATTAGATTGCTCTATGGGAGGAAATGGAGTGATGGAGAAGCTCCAGTTGCGCTCCGTTATTATTGTTTTTATGTCATCACCTTAGCTATGAATGGTTAGTATTTCATCATCTGCACACTTGGAAAAATTATTGTTTCCTTTTATCTCTTAAAACTGTGTAGTCTTAAGTTCTTGTGTTCTCACTTGTTGAGCTTAAGATTTTATATTTAGTCATATTTCATGTCCTTCTATTACCTTTTGTTCTTGGTCAACTAAGTCATCATGATAGATGGAATTAGTGTAATTGACATTCATAATATAGCAATTAGTTCTTTTTGTGAAAGGTTAACATAAAAATTAATCATGACTCTTGTCTAGTATATTTTCCATTCTTAATGGAGTATGAATAGTATGACCAGTAATCATTTATGTCTTCTAGAAATATGCAAGTGCTCATGATAAAAGCAAAGCAATCTGGTTTTCCATTGATTTATAAACTTCAAATAGACCACTTACAAGCAAAGCAATCTGGTTTCTACATGGATTTTTCTTGCAATTGATGTCTATGTAGGAAATGAGGAAAATATCTCTAGTTAAATTAAGAGCACCGATTGATTTGTTGTTTTCTTGGAAAACACACTCTGGCACTGCAATATGTGCATACTGTTTTGAATTACTCTTATTTATTTTTATTTTTATCCAGCTTGTGTATGAGGCACTAGATGTTTTTTGTTTGTAACATTCATCTTAACAACCCAAATGAGGACTACATTGACTGACATTCATTTTATACTTTAAACAATGTTGTCATCAGAGGACATAGGGTAGAGATCTGACGTGTATGTAGCTTAGTATGCATCTATCACAGATGTGAAATTTGATTATAGGAGGAAACTTGCCACACACATTAGTGCTTATTCAGTAGGATATATATCCTCAAATAAATCAATATGAATATGTGATTATTAAAGTAAACATCAAACAGCAATATCAGTAATTAGTAATACAGTTTAGAGAATTATTTCTCTCAACTACTAGTTGGTTATACACCCGCTTTTTAGCGGACTTTGATCCAAATTTCAAATGTGAAGAGCATCCTCGAGGCGCTACACCTTAAAATCGCTTAAGCGCCAGGCGCTAAAAAAGCACTCGCCTGATTAAGAAACTCACCAACTTCTTAAATATTAGTATAATATATAAAATGAACAAGAAATTTATGTATTTATAATTATGTGAAATAAGTTTTATAATATCTAACTTAAATTCATTATCTCTAAAGCTTAACAGCACTAAATTCAATTAATTCTTGAATGTGATGGTATGCAACGTCCTATTGAACCTAATAACCTATTCCAAACAAAAACTGGGTATTATATTCTTACAATTAAATATCAAACTTTGAACTTTTGCAGAAATATAAGGATGCTCATCAAGGGGTATCCTCCTTTTCTTTTGCCTTCTATATTCTTTTGGGAAAAAACAATTCTAAACATTGTCCTTTGTTGCAAACTTATGATTATTTTGCAAATAATTATTAACCTGTACTATTACATGGCCAGTCTAGGGATACTTTTCCCCTTTTATGATTCAAATCTTATGGATTTTATTAGCATGCCTTTACAATCTTTGGTTCCTGTAGCAAAATCTACTTGCATTGAGAATTTGAGACCTCCCAAATTTATATTTTTCTGAAGCTGATATTTTTTTATTGGTCTAGGCACATCCGAAGCTTTTCTGCATGCAGTTGCCGATGAGAGACAAATTAAGCGATCAAACGATTCGTTGCTTGCATTCTCTGGGATTTACGTAGCTCTCAATGTCATTTTGATTCGTTATGCTGGTGCAGTTGGGTTAATTGCTGCCAATTCAACAAGTATCCTTGCTGCATGATATTTTTTTTCCATAAGCAAAGGTTGTTGACTAGGACTCTAGCCTGTGTTTGTGTTTGTAGGCTCATTTAGATAAAAAAGTTATTTTCGCCCTGATTGTCTTTTCTTATTCTTGACATGGTTAAAAGGTCTCCATCACAATGCATCATGCAAACCCCTGGGTCCAGTGGATAGATTCACATTTTCATGATCTCTTCACCTTTAATAAATAGGTTAATATCTAAATCTATTCAAATCTTTTAAGTTATTTTTTTCAATTCTATGGAAAGCTTTTAATTTTCTCAAACTTTTCCAATCATTTAGAATTTAGTTTCAATTATATCCACTTTAGTTATTCTGTCAACCCAGTTCCTGTTAATTGGCAGCCAGATCAGCATCACATGTGGCTGCTATTAAACCATGTCAACAGCACATGTTTGTACCACTAATCTGTGTGATCGGCACCCTTATAAAGGTTTGGATATACTTGTGAATTTAAAGTTTTGGATATAATTGAATAAACATCAAAAGTTTGGATATATTTAGGTATTAACCCCCTCATAAATATTGGCATGTTGAGTAAACTCTTGTTTTTTTAGAGGAAAGAAGGCCAAACGAGATATTCTTAAGAAGTTTGGACTTCTTTTTACTTATGGTCTCTTTGTTTCACCCAATAGGATAGGATATAGGGTAGAATAAGAAATCAGAGGGGGTTGGATAAGATTTTTTTTATCTAGTGTACATGGAATATAGCATCAATTTCTTCTAATCCTATTTCATTGGTTGTAGAAGCCTGTGCTTCTTTATTCTAACTGCCATACACAGGCTGATGGTCTTGAGCCCTACTATGCATTGCTTATGAAAATGACCAGTTTCTCAAAATCCTAGCATGTTGCTTGCTCAAACATACATAAGTTGTTGTATAATCTATAAGACTTCAAGTCATGCCAGTGTTTTAACTGTTATCAAACTCAATCTTACAGTTCCAATGGCTTGAAATTATTGTAGAACTTTTACATATTGTGAAAATCTGCTGAAAAATGTTCTTAGCATTATGGTCACAGCATAAAATAGAAGATCATAGACTTTTACTTTGCTGAAAAGTCTGCTGTAAAGTCGGTCACTATGTTCTAGTAATCTTATAGTCTACATTTCTTAAAATATATTTATATCTCAGACTCAAAAGATATGTGTATATATATCTATGTATTCTATGTTTATGTATCTTTCTTTTCAATTCACAACAATCTTTTTTTCTTAACAGTCTAAGATATGATTTTGAGAATTATATATTCTGCAGTATTCATCAACAGCTATTTCCAGGTTTGTATATTCATGTTCAATGTTAACAATAGTACACCAGTCCTCATGTTCAGGTTTATATGCTCAACCTGCATTTATCAAACAGGTCTCTTCGTTTTCGTTTTACCAATGCTTGCCAGCTGGCTGGGAAGTTCTGCTTCTTTCTTGCGTTGCAACATATGTATCCGAGAGATTATTCTTAGACAAGGAAAATTTCTGGCAGACTCTTCCTATTCACTTATTGATTGGTTTTGCATGTTTCTTCATCTCATCAATTGTTATGTACGTAATTTTTGTCATTGTTCTTTTCATCTTTTGTATATTAGACCCTTCAAAAGACTATTATTTGTAGTGCTAGTTGAGTAGCTTAATTAATAAATCTTGCTATTGCCTATGGAACAGTTATAGTCGTGAGAAGCTGTTCATCAAGAAAATCATTGGCATGCGTAAGCATGTAGACTGAGAGAAGCTGACGAGATGATCTCTTGATGGTTAGCAGTTGAAGGAACTTTTATGTGAGTCCAGTTTCTCTTAATATTCACTTTAATCTCTTGGATTACTAAACAATATTTGAATCTATGATCTTCACTGTGCAGTCTTTTGAATGGGCATGAAACTGATCTCTGATGTCTGTTCCTGCTGGAGGGAAGAATCAATTGCAGCTGATTGGCATCTTCATATGAATGCTTCAACTGATGTGCTTTATTCCCCGATTGAAGATTGCACATTTGAAGGGTCAACAGAAGCTCTGTGTACTTCCAATGAAATTCTCTTCGCTTAATTTAAAGGTGAGAGGACGCAAACCATGAAAGCTTCGCTTGGTTGCAGTTTACTGTTAAAGAAACATGAATGCAGGGGCGGACTTACACTAGGGCCAAGGGAATAATTTTCCAAAATATTAAATATTATAGATAATTTGATGATTTTTAAAAAAAAAACATACGAGAAAACTGTATGAATATTATTAAGTTCAACTTTTTTTTACTAATTTATCCATAGCGCAGTGGTTAATTATTTGATTTTTTTGCTTATAGATTTTGCGTTCAAATCTCATCTAGTCTTTTATACATTATTTGTTTTTTTTCATAATGGCTAAATATAAAACTTATATTTTTAATTAAAAAAATTTCAAATCTTTCGCTATTAAGTATAAACTTTAGTCCAAAATTTTCTCCATTAATTTATAACCTAAGTTCAAAATTTTCTTCATTAATTTTTTACATCTAAAATTCTCATGTTGATTTTGTTCCTAATACATCTTTATATATTATTATACGTTCTTATATTATAAAGTTGTGTAGACTTCGATGATGAGTTATTGAGTTATTCAATATAGAATTTGTTTTCTCATCGAGCATTCGATGAAAATTTTTGGAAAATGAATAAAAAATTCATTCATGGTTGTAAATTTCATTTAATTGAGAATCCAAATTTTTTAAAAAAAATAATTTTTATTGATCATTAATATTAATTATATAATATATCTTGAATAAAATATATTTTACAATGTTATGCATTCAAATTAATTTTTACTTCTAATATAATATTAAGTACTATTAATGCAATAAAAAATAATTAATTTTAAATTTATTTATATCTTATTAAATTTTTAGTTTTTTTCACATAATATGTTTCATAAAGTTGGTCTTGAGATGAGCAAGACAACGACCATTACAAATTTATGATAGATCTACGATAGAGCATACTTTGGATAATTGAGATAAAAAAATTCTCTTCCAAGAGTACGAGAAAAAAATCTCTTTTAAAGAGCACAAGAATTTTAATTATTCTTAATTTAAAGACTTTAACTGTATTTTTAAAATATAAAAATAAATAAATAAAATTATACTATTATAAATTGATATTTTAATTAAAATTTTGAAATTAAATAATTAAAATAATATTTATTAATTTTTTATATTTTAAATTGGATCCTTATGCGTCACCGGTGCCTGAATGAATTTCATATTAAGAGGTTACTCATAAGACTGTTTATTGGGTCTACCCGACCTTACACCTAGTCCGTCATCAGCTTTTTCTTGTTCGGCTAAGGTGTAAGCTGTTGTATCCCTATATGATATATCCATATAATTCTCTGTCACCGCTAAATCCATGTCCACATCGCAATGTACTGCACGAGGTTGTCGTTAGGCATTCAATGCGTGCAGTCTTATTTTGCATAGCAGTCAGATATTTTCATGCCCTCTGACCTCTCCTTCCTAGAATCCTAGGACCTTTCTCTCTCATGTTGCGGTGAAACAACCCTTTTGTCATGGCTTGAATCAGCTCTACCTAGGTGATATTTTCATTTGCTTTACGTATCTCGAGCTACCTAGATGACAGTGATTAATTCTCGCTCAATCATGGGTTATCGTTGCTATTTACAAGTCAATAATGGTCAAAATTGTAAGATCAGTATACATTTTATTTTATTTTCGAGGAAAAATTATCTTTTTAATCTTTTAAAAGGTTGAAAATAATACAAATATGAAGAAATAAAAAGAAGACGACGAGGGAAATGGAGAGAGCAGAAATAAATTTTTTGGTACCTTAAACAGAGCCTTAGCAGTAGCACATGTAAATGGAAGGAAGGTTTTCCATCAACTGCAGCAGAGCCATGCAGACGGCAATAGGTCCTTGAGGAGTCAATTTGAAGATTCTTTCATTTCTTTCTCACCAAATGTACCATAAGATGGAAGATCGCTGAATTTTAACCTCCTTCCTCGGCATGGAGCCAAGCCATGGAAGAGAGCTCAGATGGAAAGGTGGCTGATGAATTGAAGGCGATCAAGCAAAAGCTTCCACCCATAGGATGTGAAAGAGCAGGATTGCAAATAGATGAGAGTGGCTTTCATCGACCGAGTTGCATAAGAAAACACTGGATCCACAGGCAAACCCGGCCTTAGAAGCAACTCCTTAATCCTCCGTTCATAAGTTCATCGAATAGCTGACAAGGTAGCATGACAGTGGCATCAACCATAAAATAATTTTTCAAATTAGATATGACAGTGACCTTAGAAGCAAATATAGCACTATTGAATCTGGATTTCCAGCAATAGATTATAAATTAGATATTCAAAGTATAAAACAACTAGAATTTTAAGATGACCATAAGTGAAAAGCTAATATTGACATTCTCAGGGTCAAATCAATCTAACATTGAAGCGCATCTCTGCAGCAGTTGAAGTTAAGATATATCTGCTCAGGGTAATCAACAAATGAAGCAGCAAAAATACCCTTTTTTTGCAAACATTATTCAGCCGATCATAACAGGCAAGTGATGAAAACTGGATCTGATTGCTAGGAAAGGTGCTTACTGCTTACCAACTAAACTAGCTGACACCTTCCTCAACTCACCTTGCAAATATTCCTCCCTGAAGCTGAGCACACCTTAACAGGCCAAGCCTCATACCTATACTTACTCTCAAGTCGACAAGGAACAAGCAGAGCCTCAAGTTAAATGCTCACAACCTGATTCCCAGCTTCTCAATGGTTTGGCACTTTGGATGATTAAAAAGATTTTACTTCCCAAGGTGGAAAAGGTTCATGTAACAGAAATTCTACGCAAGATTTTACTCATGACATATCAGCCAAATGTATGTATAATATTTCATATTGGTATAATGTTTATTTTATTGAGTTTCTTGAGATATCAATAGAGTGGTAGATAAAAAAGATCAAGTGTTTTGAGTATTGTAGCAATAGGATATGAGAATATGATCCAGCAAAGCATAAGCATCAGACAACCATAATACTATTGATTAAAATATGATGTGTACAAACTGTTGATTTGTAAGACCTACATACAAAATACTGTACGTTCATATTGAATAGCCAAAACAGAAAGATAAGCCCCAACTTGGGAAAAGAATCCTTACCAACTCTACAAAATTAAGGAACTAAACAAGTTCAGTTTCCCCAACGAACTTCTCTTTTTTGAAAAAAAAGGAAAGTAGTATTTAACATAAGATGTGAGAAATACAAGTGATAAGAGTAGGGTTGAGCATGGTTTCAAATACTGTACCGTACCGGACAGTACGGCCGGTATTTATCGGTTTTTGGAAAAACTGGTATACGAGATACCCAGTATTGGGCGATACCGTATATCTCGGTAAATACCGCCCATACTGACGGTATTTAATGTCATACTAGGTGATACCGCCCGGTATGACCCAACGGCTCTTAAAAAGAGCCGTTGGGTCACTGTAGCAACGGCCCCAAATGGCTATTGGGGCCGATTTTGGCTGATTTTAGGGGCTATATAAAGTCCCCAAAATACCTTTTACTCCCACTCACCCATCTATTCATCTAAACTCTCTAAACTCTCAATCTTTCTCAAACTCTCTCTCTCTAATCTCTACTTTCTTAATTTCCACGTCGAAACTCTGCTAAAATGGCACCGAAATCTCAAGCCGACCCCGCATGGCAGCACGGTGTTCGGTTGGAGAAGACTAACCATTGGCAATGCATCCACTGTAATATGATTTGTCGTGGTGGGGCGTCACTCGATTGAAGGCACACTTGGCCGGAACATCCGGCGACGTCGTCAAATGCACCAAAGCATCAATGGAAGTCCGACAGATGTTCAAAGATATGTTCACCAACAAAAAGGAGCAGCGTCTTAAGAATGCAGCTCAACAAGCCGAGTTCGACCGACGAGCTACCTAAGAAGTCGGCGGTGGCCATTATGAGGCTCGGGGTGGCGATGACGACGACGATCCGGAACTTGAAGTCGGCATCCAAGCTTCATTGGAGCATGCTGCATTCGAACAAGATCGGATGTACTATCCCGGATTTCATTTTGAGTATGGCGACAACAGTGGCAGCGGTGGCACAACTAGTGCCGGCTCGACTTCGGCTGCCGGATCAATGGACCGAAGTGGTTCAATTCCCTTCGGTCCTCAAATTGGCCGGAGTTCTAGCATGAGGGTACCTCAAAGCAGAGGAGGTATTTGTGGATTCTTAACAAACCTCGGAGCAAGTGGTAGGAAAACTAATGTTGATATTTCTTATCTTGATCCCAGGGCATTTCCTCCTCCATCAGCAAAGCAAACCGCACATAGACAATGCTTGGGACAAGACGAAGAAGTGGGAGTTGGGCAGAGCCATCTCCAAATGTTTCCACTTCAGTCGAATTCCCGCAAATGTAGCCAACAATCCATACTATCGAACCATGATGTCTACTATCCAAAAGGTAGGCTCAGGTATTGCCCCTCCAACTCCCTATGAAATTTCAGGTCCTTACCTTGAAGCGGAGGTCGATGAAATAAAGCAATGGATCGACGGAATCAAGCGGCAATGGGGCGAGTACGGATGCAGTTTGATGTGCGATAGCTGGACCGGGCCAACCCGAATGAGCATCATCAACTTCCTCATCTATTGCAACAGGAGGGTTGTTTATCACAAGTCGGTGAACTCGTCCGATGAAATCCATGACGCTTACTACATCTAGAAGCTAATGACGAAGGTGATCGAGGAGATTGAACCCCAGAACGTTGTTCAAGTTATAACCGACAACGGAGCCAATTTCAAAAGGGCAGGTGGGATAATTGAACAGGATTATCCTCACAAATGTTAGACTCCATGTGCAACCCATTGTGTAGACCTAATGATGAAAGATATCTATAATATACCAATGGTGAAGTCGACGATAAAGAAGACGCAACAAATTACCCGCTTCATCTACAACCACACATGGGTACATGCCCTAATGAAAAAATTTACAGAAGGTAATTTATTAATTTTTAAATAATTTATAATATTTATTTATTAATTAGTTTATCATAAATAATTACTAATGATAATTTCATATTTTAGGTGAAATTCTTCCCCCGAAAGCGACTCATTTTGCAACCAACTTCATCGCATTAAGGTCGCTCCAACAAAAAAGGCGGCCCTTAGAACCATGTTTACAAGTGAGGAATGGACTTTATCAAGATATGCTGAAAAAATTGATAGAAAACAAACAGAGAAGTACATCCTCAACATGTGCTTCTGGGATTGCATCGCAGAAATAATCGTCGCTGTAGAACCTTTGTACAAGGTTCTACGACAGGTGGATATGGAAAAGACGCCTCAAATGAGTCATCTCTACCACTACATCCACCAAGCATAAAAAGAAATCAAGATAGTTATGATTTCTCCTGCCAAGTATGAGCACTTCATCGAAATTATCTCCCGGAGATGGGATAATCAAATGGACTGTGACATACACATCGTATGTTTTTTATTTAATATTTGGAAACTATTTAAATTTAATTCATTATGCTTAATTTTTTATATGGTATTATATAAATCCTGCATACCAATACAAATATAATCTTGGAATGGTCGATAGTTTGTTATATCCCCTCCGCAATGTCATACAACGAATGTCGGGATCCAACCGAGAAGCGGCACAAGCTCTCAATGAATCTAAATAGTTCCGAGATGCAACTGACAATTTCGGAGATTCATTTGCAATCTCCATCCGAGATACTATGAATCCAGGTAGATAGAATTTTTTTGCCAATTTATTTATCAAAGATAAAATCTCGTTACTAATATTAATTTTAAATTTGTTGCAGTCGAATGGTGATTGCAATTTGGAACCGAAACTCCAACTCTTCAAAAGATTGCAACATGCATCCTCTCGCAAACACATCATCAAGTGGATGCGAGAGGAATTGGTCGACCTTCGCCTTGATTCATACGAAGCCGCGCAACCGTCTTTTGTACGCCCGATTAGAGAAGCTCGTATATGTACATTACAACATGCAACTTCGAATGTGTGTGTTACAGAACGAAGATAGAGATATTCCATATGTAGATCTGTTCGATGTCGAGTTCGTCCAAGGCGATGCGGACCCAATAATTGATTTGTGGAGTGCAATGGAGACTGATCCGCCTCTTCTTGATGAACTAGGCGAACCACCTCGGCCATCACCAATTATATATGATGTTGTTGAGTCTGAGAGCCAACCAGAAGACACGGACAGTCAAGCTCTTGAGAGGGACATGACCTTTGCTCCCTTGGACTCTCAACGAGTTCGACAAGTAAGACGACGATCCACGTCCGACTCTCCATCTTCACAATCAAAGGGAAAGAAGAAGGCAACACCTTCACCTTCAAAGGCAAAAGACGAAGGCAAAGGCAAAGGAAAACGACCAATTGTTCCCTTGGACGCGATTGCAGAAGTGGAAGAGGACGAAGAAGACGAGCCCTCGATTCATAACAGTAGCAGAAGACGGAGGAGATGATGATGATGATGATGATGATGATGGAGCTGGGGGAGAAGACACTGTCGTGCCATCAACACCGGCACCTACCGATCTGTGGACGAATGAGCAATACTTCGACCACTCCACCCAAGATCAGGATCACGGTGCTAGAACCGGAGGAACAACTCGGGTGTATGAAAAGAGAGGCCGGCGTCGAGGAGGTGGACCGACAGCTTTGGAAGATTACCACCACAATATGATGAGTAGCTTGCAAGAAATTTCTGAATCAATCAACTATGTATCAAGTACCTACTCAACTGATGATACAGGGACTAGTTCTTGGACTGCCAACAAAAAAACACTGATGGGTATGTGGTATAATGGATACCAAGGCATGATGACATGGGATCATTTTCAGATATGGGCATTGGAGACTTACGGTGTTGACCTTAGTCGTGTATGTCCCCAAGATATGTACGAGTATGATGGACCTCATTCGTCCGCATTTTAAACATTGTATTCATGTATTTAACATTTAAATCTTAAATTTAAGTATTTCTTGATCAATTATGTGTTACTGGAGTTATTTTTAACAGCAAAATCAAAAAACAAATCTATCTGGTATGCATTTTTCGTACCAGATCGTATCGTGTGTTGGTACAGTTCGGTACCAGTACGTACCGGTCAAAGACCGAGATCGGTACCGGTACCGGTACCGATATTTTAAACCATGGGGTTGAGAGAAAAAAAAAGTACAAAGTTAAGAGAGTGCCTACCTAGGTGGAAGGCAAACAGAAAAAAAAGGAGAGGGGGTTTCAAAGCTATAGAGAACTTCTAGACTGGATAATATATCTTTGTATTATGATAGTACTGTGACTAGAGGTGAAAAGGCTCATTTTGTACATAAGATGTTGCAAAGAGATACTTATCTAGCATATACTTTAATACAAACATAACATAGTTCTACTATATTATCTTTGTGAAAAGTTGTAAAAGCTCAATCATTATATAAGATGTTGCAATGAGATCATTACCTAGCATACTTTAGTACAAGCAGAGAGTTACCCTACAATAGCAGCAACACCTCTGCTATGCCATAGCATATTTCCATCCTGCAGGCAATGAGCATAAAAATCTTTAGTTTGAAGGCTGTCAACTATCATAAAGAAAGTAAAAAAATAGATGAAAACAACAAGAGATACCAACAAAGCGTGTGAATGATACAATGAGACGAAGCAGGATAATGGTCATCTCTATATTACTCTTTACTAAATAGTTCCACAAGATAACTAGAAAAGCAATCCGAAATTAAGCAACACTAACTTGATCATGATCCTGCACATGATCTGCATAAGTATAAGCAATGATATCTTGGATCATTATACTCATACAAACTTGAACATAATCCTGGAAAGCAAATAAGCAATACACTTATTGGCACAACGCAGTGAAGCAATAAAATTGGCATTTTCATGGAGAGTCAGTCACCAGTGACAAACCATAACTCCAAGCATTATTTAAAAGAAAAATAAAACAACATCAATTGAACCATCATAAATCATAAATAAGTCCAGGTAAAAGTTATACACTTAGAACCAAGTCGATATAACAATTCCAGATCCCAATATCATCACCACTAGCAGAATCCTGGATAAACAATATATAAATCACAGGAAAAACCAAATTGACCAATCAAAACATGCGCGTAGGACTAATAGATTCCTACTTTTAAGCATACAATGCTCTTTCAGTCCACGCCCCCGAGACATGCCCATTCTCGCAAACATACGCCCTGACCACTGGCTCTCCATCATCATGAAACCCAAAGACCCTCCTCAAGCAAAATGCAGAATGAAGATCCCAGGTTTCTCTGCAAGCACAGAACGCGCAGTCCAACCCAATCTTGCCCCTGTTCGAGTCGTTTATTGTCTTCCAAACTCTCGACTGCTTGAAGTTCTTGAAAACCCCTCTAAACAGCATGTACTTTCGCTTCTCCTCCTCGTGAAGGCATCCAGGCCAATCACATATGTAGAGACAATCGCCTCTGAACCGGCTAGCCAGCAGCTTGTTCCCCTCTTCACGGCAAAGAGTCCAAGTCCCGGAAGCCAAATGGACGCCCACCGGTCCGATCCACTCCCTCTTCCTCTTCTTGGTGACAACCGAACCGACTCTGATGGGGGCTTCGCTCAGAGAAGTATCGGTCGGTGTAAAGGTAGCATCTATAGACTCGGAATGGTCGTAGACGGTGTCAAAGTAGAGGTCATCAAAGAGGGACCAGCAAGAATCGAGATCCTCCGGGGGGATCTGGGGAGGGGGGTTCGAAGGATCGCTGGAAGAGGACGACGACGAAGATGAGGGACGAACAGAGGTTGATAGGTGCGGGCCGATGTCGCGCTCAAGGCCGAAATCGGAGTGCTCAAGGAGGACGCCGGCGTGGAGGAGGCCAGGGCAGCAAACGGAGAGCTTGTGGAGGCACGGCCAAGCGGCGGCAGGGGCAGTGGGCGAGGGAAGGAGCTCCGCCGGGAGGGAGCGGGAACAGCGGGAGCGGCAGCAGACGGTGCGAACAAGAGAGGCGAGGCGGGAGGAGACGCAGGCGAGGCGGGCCCAGTCGCCGGGGTCGGCCTCGAGCTTGGCGAGGATGTTGAGGACGATGTCGTCGGAGAGAAGGGCGAAGGGGGAGAAGATGCCTCCGGGGGCGGTGGTGGCAGTAGCCGTGGCGGTGGAGGAGGAGCACGATGCGGAAGAGGGGATCATCAGAGCGATGAGAATTGCTTCTTGCTTTTGGTCGAAGAATGTCCCAAAATAAGATAAGAGATGAACGCATTCGAGGAAATTAGAAGACCTTCTCACTATATATATAGTGGATGGATGATGATTTTATTTATTTCTTTTCTATTTATAAGTAACTTTTTTTTTGTTATTCATTTCAGTTTTAGAAACATGGTCAAAAAATGTTTTGTTATATATGAGTCTTGTTATATCCTCCTAATAATCCTCCTAACCACTCACAATGGCATGAGTGATAATTTCATCAACAATCATAAATATTTTATTATATGTGAGTATTGGGAGGATTATTAGACAGATGAGTTAGAAGAATTTAGCATTTTTCTTGTTATATATAAAAGGTCAAAAAAAAAATTCAAATACATCGTTGGCATTGTTCACATGAATACCTATAATTTTTTAATTATTATAATTTTAAATAATAAACCAATTAAAATAACTATTCATATATATTATAAGGTTCAAATCAAAGAGATCGCGCTAGGACCAGTCCAAGGCAAGCTCGTTGTCGGTCGGGCCATGCCAGGCACAACCCTGATTCCCAGAGGGGCGCCCAGCTCAGAACGGGGCACACCCCTTCGGCTCGAGCTCAGGCCTAGTCCGGCACTGTTGTGCCAGTCCTGGCCAGCATGCTTGGCGTGACATCACCCCAGGCCTAGCCTGGGGTGGTGCTAGGCCACATGCCCATGGGCGGATCATGCTTGGTTCAGTCCGAAAATTTTTGGGGTCGGGTTAATGTCACCCATGGGCAGAGCGGACCCGATCAATTGTCACCTCTAGTTCAAATATGTCATTGGTATTAGCGGTGGACGGATTCGAGTACCTTGTATTTTTCATGATATTCGGATCTCATCCTGTATAGGTACGATCATAGGTATTGGACCTAGACCCTGCCCTGTTGAGATTAGGAACGGATCCTACCCGGAACTTGTGGTGTAGTACAAGTTTCGGGTACTCCTGTTGGAAAATATTCATTTACAGGTTTCAAGATATAGATTTTGTGTACCCTATTAAAATTTGTTCATTTACACGTTTCAGATACCTTGTTGGAACATATTCATTAATAGGTTCCGGGTACTCTGGTGGAACATGTTCATTTACAAGTTTCGAGTACCCCTATTGGAACATTTTAATTTACAGATTCCAATGTATAGGTTCTGGGTACCCTGTTGAATCTATTCATTTATAGGTTCTAGTGTTTAGGTTCCAATTGAGTACCAATTTTGATTCTGGGTGCCTGATGAATTGGATTCGGAATCGAAATTGAGCTTAGCCGGTTTCTCAAATTTTATCTCGAACCTTATCCAAATTTAATTCAGATCTATCCAAAATCTACCCAATCGGGTAGGTTCCAATTACTTCCGGATCTACGTGCCTATAATGATATAAATAATTAATTAATTCCCTTTGAAAGTATAAATTTATATATAAACAATGAAGAATTTTGGGAAAATTATAAATAATTTATGATTTATGAACAAAATCATTAATATTTTATAGTATCGGTCAAATTATAATTTTTTTATAATAATACTTATTATTCATTTGCTCTATTCATTAACTTAATTATAATTATATTCGTTCTATTCATTAATTTAATTATAATTATATTCGTAGTAATAGACTTCAATGAAAAGTTTCTAACTGCTTTTATATGCATTAGCAACTTTAAATTTGGCATGTTTGTAAAATTTATAAATCTAATAACCTAAATTGGATGTATTAATTATAGTTATATTGGCAATTAAAAACTTTGATAAATATAAAAATAATTAAGAATTTTTCGCCAAAATATCTAGCTACTAATATAATTACAATTAACACCTCATTTTAAAAATTTTATTTTGTTAACTTAAAATGTATGTAGAAATTGTTGGAGATTTTTCACCAAAGTATATTATTCCTTGTCTTGGATTGCTAGGTTTTAGGTTAGTATCAATATAACTGTAATAAACATCTCATTTTGGATTGTTAAGTTTATTAACACCTCAATTTAAAAAAATTTATGTGATAAAATGCACACAAAAGTAGTTAGGAGGGAACTTTTCATTAAAAATTTAAATATCTAATTGTTAATATAATTATAATTAAGTTAATGAATAGAATAAGGAGTAATTTGAATATATCATATAAAAAAATTGTGATTTCAGCCAATAGTATAAAGTGTTTATGATTTTACCCATAAATCATAAAGTGTTTGCATAACTTCTCTAAATAATATTTTAAAACTCTAGTTGCATTCTAGATAGCTTTTTATCAAGTGGTATGTTTGGGTTTGAAATTGAATGAATTATAGAGAGAGTACTATATATTGAATAGGTACCCCTTCTTATAACTTTGATTGTAATTTGAAGAGAGATTAGATGACCTATTTCTTATGGTTGAGGATAGCTATTCCAAGGTCCATAATTATATAGAATATATTATATATTATTTTTTAATTATTTTAATTTGTTAAGTTTCTATTAAATATATATTAGTAATAAAAGTATTTGATATTTCATAAAAGAATTATAATATTAATTTTCATTTTATAATATAAATAATTTTTTAGATGTTTCCATTGGTTTAAATAAATTTATGTAATGATATATAATACTTAATTGATTATAAAAATAAGTTATGTTCGTTACATTTCCAAATTAATATTTTATTTTTAAAATTATTATCATTAATGACATTATATGCTAGATTATTCCAATTTTATTAATATTATTTCATCAAAACTCACTTTATTAAATTAATCACTAAAATTAATTTATTGTCTTACTTATTAATTTTTTAAGAAATAAATATCATTGGTATTTTTTTTCATTTTTAATTATTACATTGAAGTACCATGTAATGACAATGTATAATCTACAGTGCAATATTATGATAAAGTGTTAAGCATGTTGGTTTGTTTTGAACCAAATAATTGTTTTTAAAAAAGTGATGATTTCCGATTTGATCGATACATTTACCTACCCGCTTGATGGGATGATTAGTCTATCAATTGTAAAGTGATTCCCTCGTTATGCCTAGGATTAGATTCGGTTCGATATCATTTATTACTATTTGATTTATGGGATAATTAGTCTATCTCAAACTTGAGACCAATTTATTATTGCATTCTTCATTGAATTTCTTGATAAATTCAATGGTCAATTTTATAAGCTCCAACAATTGACTTAATCAAGAGAGAGATTTTTCTAAAGGATTCTTCTCGGAGACTTCCTCAAACTTGAGACGAATTTGTTATTGCATTTTTTATTGAATATCTTGACAAATTCAATTGAGATGGTAGACTCACTTATATTCTATTAAGGGTAAATCTTCGTAATTTACTTTTATCAAATTAAAAGCTTCTCTCCATGAATGCAGGATTGGGTTTAGGGCTGGCAACGAATCAGATACAATACGGATACTGAATTATCTGTATCCGCTATGTATATGAATATGAATATGAATATCTGCACTGTATCCGTTACGTATATGAATATGGATATTCATATTCGCATCGCTTCAAATGCGAATAACCGCACCGCATTCGTATCCGCACCGTATTTAATAAAAATATATTTAAAATATATATATTTAATTAAAAAAATTAATAAATTATCAATTCATTGATCTAAAATAAATATATAATATACTTCAAAATTCATCTTGACATGAAATTACCATAGAGCTCTTATATATATTAATAACTTATATGGGCAAAATAGGAATTCAGAGACTCGGATAGACGGTGCGAATACGGTGCAGATCCACAGTCATATCCATATCCGCACCGTATCGGATATAAATTTTCTAAATTCATATGTGTATTCATATTCATTTTTACTTGCGAATATGGATCAGATATGATGCAGATGCAATTTTTAATTAGCGAATGCAGATAAAATTATCATCCCTAATTAGGTTTAGGCCGAACTACGCAAAGATAGAATCTTGTGAGATATTTGGGTTTGATATACATGTAAGAGAGGATCATCATGATTTATTTATTGATTTGACTAGATTTGAATATCAATTAAATCCAAGAAATTTCTCGATAAAACAAGGATATTTTTTTAGGCAGATTAATTTAAAGGAATATTATGAAGCAAGTGCTAGTGGCGTCCGCGATGAGGGACGACGGAACTAGCAGCCAGAGAGAGGGGGCCACAACTCCATCCATCGGTCGACGGGGACAAGTTAAAGAGTGATGGGGGCTGGAGACAACTTTTTCGGCTGTGACGGGGACAACGTGCAAAGCTACATGTGCGGTTGTGCGACCTCAGCAGCCCTTCAAAGCCTCACTCCTCCACCAGTGCATTGCAACCCATTCGCCTGCTATGTTGGACCATTTGGAGAGTTGAACAAAAGACACACCGTTGAATGTGATGGGAAACAAGATATCTTATCTACAAAAACATTATGATATGCTTACAAATCTAAATTGGTTAATTATATTGATCCGGATCAATCGATCAGTCATACAATCCATCGTAGTGTCATGGTCATTGGCGAATTAGAGATTAGGTTGGAGATTGTATAAAATCAGTTGAACTCAACTCACTACCTCACACTTGAATAGAATTAAAAGTTATTCTCGGATGGGAAAATTTTGATCTTCATAAACTTTCTTTTTTACTTAAAATAGAGCTACCAAACAAGATAAGGCAATGCGAAGATGTCATGAATAAGACCAATTGACACTACGGCCAAGAAAATATCACGACAAAGCAGTTTTAAGGTCCAATAGCATGAAAAAATTGTATGTAGAAGCAAACATATAAATGATCCTACAGAAATTATGTATCAGAGCCAGCTCTAATATACGTTCAACAAAGATCATAAACATCTTAAACAAAGTTCAACAGCAAAATAGAAGTCTAGATCAACCAGTCTGGGTGAACGATGAAGAGTGAATAAGAAGTGTTCCTAAATATTCTAATCAATGCCAGCATCTTTCGTTCCATCTTCGCTAACTTCAGTGGCAAGCAGATTGCTCTAATCAGATTTTGCCTGTGAGAAACAATAATCATCAAAAACAGAAGACCAAATACTCTATGTGAAAGCTAAAAAAGCAATTAGCAATCATCTATTAAAGATATACCGCAGGCGAACGAGATAAGCTCCTGCTCCGACTAGGGCTCCGTTTAATTGGACTTTTGCTCCCAGGTTTGCCATTAACGGGCTGCATAAACATAGTTAAGTTGAACAATGTAAAGGAAAAATTAATAAGCATGTAATATGAAACTTACAGAAGTTACTGGAGATCTGGATCTTGATTGTGATCTGCAAAAAGTTCCAGAAAACTGAATTCAATATCCACATCGCTGCTTTAAAACCTTGATCCAAAATCCTCAAACGCCACTTCCACGTCAGTGTTACATACGGGAAGGCAAAACAAACAGCTCAAAATACTTTAAAAAGCATTCAAACCTTATTAAAAAAGGATCATGATCATTCATAAAATGCTATTGCTTGGATCTTTTGGTAAAAAAAATTATGTGAGATCAAAGAACATTCCTATAACTATTGAAAGGATTGCTTGTACCAAGAAAGCTACAGCCAGAATCCTGAGTGCAATTTATAGTACTGAGAAAATTGAGGTCGAAGGCAAAACTCGTTCCTAGCACTTTTGTCCAGTGAGGGCCAATTCCACTTGGCTTATATAGTAATCCAGCTCGTTATTGCAACCAATCTTTTCTGCCCTCAAAGAGGCCCATTATCAGAAAAGGCCATTAGTGGTAAACATCATTATGTTCTGCAAGTTTCATAAACTGCTCGTCTATGAAACAGCATACCTCACAACACCAAAAGAGTTGCAAGCATTTGCACCAAATCCAATCGAGATCCTAATATGCAATCCAGAGATTCCAGCTTAAGCCCAAATCTAAAAAACAAACAAGTCAACTTTCAAATGGGAATGATATAAGCGTGCAGCATGTACAGTCATCATGAGAATGGACTCCGAAAAGGGACAAAAGCACAAAAGATTATTAATCTCAATAGAATATCATTATTTAGCTATCCATTTTGGCAGGCCAAGTATTCAGAATTACAAAAAAGAATGTGATAATTGAAGCAACAATCATCAATAGCATGAAAGCAAATACCTAAGACTATATAAATTAGACCACCAGGTATGAGGCTAACAGAACAGACAAGTGACTCCAGTAACCATAATATGCCTCCAACCTTGCCGACTTCCATCCATTCACCAAGGCAAACTTACCATACAGAGCTTGAAATTTAAAAAAAAGGCATGGGAACACCTTATTTTGATTGTACATAATGAAATAAGATCCAGTACAAGTGGGCATTGCTCAGTTTTCATGAATATGAGCTACTGATTAGGTACAGCATGATGGTCTCTAAATCTACTATCCAATATCCGTGCAAGTCAGTTGATCTGATCCCCCACAACATCCTTACATTTTGGATCTCATATTGCCTAACACGTTAGCTCGAACAAAGCAAACCAAATAAATCTAAAAGTTAATAGTAGCACGAGGCCCTTTAATGGAACAAGGTCATTATATCAATTGAGGCATTTAGTGGTTGGCTCAATCCAAACCAAACCTAACAATGGAATAAGCACAGGTTCAGTTTGGTTTGAGAAGGTATCGAGTTGAGTTTGGATAGAAAAATTTTGAAAAACAGAAGATCTGTTTGACATGTTTGCTTGAGTTCAAACAGATAGGACACCCCTAGTTACAAGCAATTTATGCTCTTCACTGGTGGGAAGGAGTATTTAAATCTTTGATGTGAAGAAGAAACAAAACGTAACAGAGAGAATAAATAATAGTCAGCAAAACACCTTCTGTCAATCTTTCGAGGACTGATCTTTTCTTCCTCACAAGGAAGCAAGCAAGAAAAAAGAAACTTATTTTGAATGTGTTTCCTTACCTTGACATAGAACGACCTTTAGACACTGAGCGAGAACGAGAAGATGCAGATCTTGATCGAGATCTTGACAAGGAGCGACGTGATGACTTTGCCTTTGGAGACTTGCTGCTCAAGAATATAACTTATCAAATTTTGCCAACTTAATAAGAATATCGGCAATATAGCACTCATCAAACCTTCGGCTCCGGCTCCTACTGCGAGCTGGACTTGGGCTTCTCGAATAAGATCTGCTACGACTTCGACTCCTAGACAAGCTTCTCTTTGAATCATACTCCTTCACCTACGAGTAAATGATTGGAAACATCTAAAAATGGCAGATTCTTATACATGAAAAATAAATAAAAGAAATAGCTACAGATGTTATCAGATACCCTTATGTATGCACGTGAAAATGCATTTCGGAACTCAGAATCATCAAGCTTTCTAATCTGCAACGAAAGAAATAATTAGAAGTCAAAAGAATGATCAAATTGAAGGGACTTAAATTTTCTGCAACAAAGGGATTAGTCATCACAATCAAAAGCCATTTCCCCTGAAAGCAAATTGATTCCAAGAGGGAAGAACAAGGTTAAGGCTCCATAAATATAAAACCAATCATTAGCTTATTACAGCACTTACCGCATATTTCATGTCATCATAATTTGTATAATCTACAATTCCAACAGTACCTGCAAGGATGTACTATTGTAAATAAAGTAACCTAAATTATAATGTTTGCTTCTAATTAAGTAGATCACATAGAAATGTTTCCATAATAAAGCAGGACAAACATAAAATACACCAGCAAGAGAAGAGAACAGTTTAAAACTAAATGCTATTGAAATCATTTTGTGCATGTGAGAGGACAGTTTAAAACTAAAAATGTCATAACCAAACTGGAGAAAATGGAATAAGTTTAGGAAGAAAACAAAATCGTAATCATTTTGTGCATGTGAGAGGTTGATGAAATGGTTAGATATATCAAATATTTGATAATAAAAGCAAGAGACGAAACACTCCCAAAATGAATATTACTAAACATCTAAGTATTATCCAATAGGATGGAGTCAACCAAGATTTCGCTGTTTTTCATTACAGAACACAGTTGCATGCAAAGTTTATCATCAATAAAATGTTGTGTACACAACAATATTTCCCAACTGAATGGTATTGATTAAATTCAGTTTCATAATTTATACAACAAAACATATTATCAGCTTTGATGAAAATACATCTTCACTGCTCAACTTAAGCACAGACAAGTATTAGGCATTTGTCTCCAAGTATGAACTGCACAGAGAACAGGAATTTGAGAATTGAGATAACCGAGAGAACCACAGATCCACAAAAAATATGAAGAGAAAGATTGTTCAAGATATAATAATTCTATTAGTCTACCCTGAAAGGCTGAAATTGATCAGTACAAAGAAATCGGCCCTTTTAAACTCATCCTTAAGTTACCACTTGCTGTCTTTGATGAGATGGAGACTATTCTGTCATGAAGAAGTTTCTGATCAGGTGTATAGTAAAGGAGCTTCAGCAGGTTTCTTTCATATGAATCAGGTTGAAACACTAGACCAGTTTGCTCTAAAATCTGAGTGGTTTGATTTATAATTTGTTGGCTTAAATAAGACCTGGATTAAACAGTCTCTTAAGATGTTTGGATAGGAGAGGGGAGAGAAAAGAAATTGGTTTGTTTCCTTGTTTGATAAAGAAGATATATATAGAGAGAAAAAGGGAGGAATGGAGAGACGATAAAAATTAAAAAAGACCTCCACACATTAGCATAATATTTCTTCCCAAAACTAAAAGTTAAGAGAAGAGATACCTTTTTTCGCCTAAATCCAACTAGGAGGATAATGGATCCTTCTCTTTACCCTTTCCTTCTCTCCCTATTTCTCTATCCAAAAAGACTCCAGATACAACTCTACTATAAAACAGATATGAAAAAGATATTTTTGAATTATTGGATCAAAAGGCCTGCAAAGATAGATAAAGGCAACCACAGCAAGAACTCAACATGACCAAATCAACATTGCACTGCACAAATCTATGAATCCTTGGAGTTAATTGAAAAATTGGTTTCCCTACTCTGCGTTACTCTGATCAACTGTTTCCCTACTTTTCATCATCCTCTGCATTACTCTGATCATCCTCTGCATTACTCTGATCAACTGATTCCCTACTTTTCAATTGCATAAGAAATATACCAATTATCGAAATCAAAATATGGATTGGCCCTTTCCTAAATGCTCAAAATTTGAGATAAACAGTCACTAAGTTAAATTTACCATGGAGCTAGGACAGGACATCATGCATTCAATCTTGTCAAAACCACATATTAAATAGTGTACAGCCTCAATTAAGTTAAGTTGGTGCACATGTTGAGCTTAGGCCAATGTTAAGAATATACAACTACAAATTGGGCTTTTTCCTTATAATTTAGATTTTGGGGATAAGTAGTCACCTATAGAAAGTTAACACCTATAAAAATAAAATGATACAAATGATTCCAATCGCCCACCAAATGCATGTGATCAAAAATGGCATTTTTGTTTTGGCCAAGTAGCCAACCTGCTAGTTGTGTGATAAATGCATAACTATCTAGATTCAAAAGAAAAGAAACAATATGTAACGCTCTACCCTAATCATTGCAAACCATAACTTCTCAATTGCAAAACATATCATAGTTCCAAAAAATCATAGAGTAAGCCAACTGAAAAGAAAAATATACAAGCAGACAGAACTTTTCACATCCTGCATAAGACCCGAATACATAAGCAAGTAATATCCATGATGGCTTCAAAACTGGCTCCACATAAGAGCAAATTAATATGTACGGCGAATAAAGCAAGAGCAGCTCACCACCACCCTCACGAAAGACTTCAGAAAAGCAGACATCACCAGCTCGGCGCATGTGGTCCTAACAAAGAAACCCAAAAATCTTATTACCATGATGTTAAATTGTCCACATGAAAAATAAGATCAACAAACCTTTAAGTCTTGCCATGATGCTGAGGAAGGCAAACCAGTGACCATGACTGCAAACCCATTTAGACAAAAATGTTAAAACAAATAAATTCTGGTCAATAGCATGATCATGGAGATTCATGAAATAATAAAGAGCTCACCACGATAGTCAGAACGCCTGGAAACACCACCCCGACGACCGGCACTGCTGAAACTGCTATGCCTATCAAATGATGAAGACTGTCCTCTTCCACCATGAGCAAGTTCCACCTGCCTCCAACAAAAGGATGAGTTTAGGAGAGAGACAATATTTAGGAGTAAGAGGGAGGAGGCATTAGAGTATTAGAATCATCAAACAAGTTGACCATAATATGCCTACCCGTAGTCTGTGACCATCAAAATTATATCCATCACGACCACGAATGGCGTCCTCAGCATCACGAGGATCTTCAAACTGCAACAGTTATTAAATGGTAAGTGATTTTAGAGCCAAAAATGCAGTCAATGTACTCACATAAATTGTTTAGCAGTGAAAGTTAATAGCTAAAATAGCTAAATGAATGTAGTTAGTAGCTATATACTGGCAATGAGGTATAAAAAGAGAACATTATTTACTTGGCAAGAAAGTAAAATGGATAAGATGGCATGAAGATTTTTTTAAGTACAATTTCTCTATTCATAATTATACTCAAAAGGAAGGTATGCAATGTTACCTCGACAAATGCATAACCTGGAGGTCTTGGAGGAATCTTCAAATCAATATCAATAATGGGTCCATACTGCACACGTAATAAGACTAAGTATCATGCAAGAGATCTCAAAGTCAAAAAAATACTAAATAAACATTACTTATCCTTTCAGAATGGTGGAAGAGCTAGATGCCCTACTCTGAACACCCCAAAAGATATCAAAACACAGAGAAATGCTTGCACAGTTTGAAATAATAATTGATTGGGCATCTTAAAGAAATCAGACTAGAAGTAGAGACTCACAAATAACCGTAATTTATAAATCTAATGGTGAACTTTAAGAAGGCAAACAAGATACATACAAAAACCTCATATGGATATAGGGATTACTGATTTGGGAAAACTGATTCAGTAAATTCAGGGAATCAAACATCAAAAGCTACTCCATGATCAACCAATAGTTATAAAAGAAGATAAAAGGCAAATGCATATGCAACTCCAAGCCCCTCCCAAAAGAAAATATAGGTTATATGCCAGGTCAGTGGTGTCTGTATAGAATAAACTTATGAATCATTATCTAGCGAATGGAATTAATTCTAAAAACAGTCAATAAAATAAGAGAGGCTCCAGTACAATTTGTTCCCCATGAATGCAGTTATAAAACAGTTATGTGAAATGCAGCATGGAGAAACATCGTCAGAATCCAATAGGCTAAGAACTTTGGTAGAATGTGGATAGGATATCAATTCTCAACCCAAGAAGTTGAGAATATGAGGACATTTGGTTCATTATTATGCTTCAAATAGAAAATTCCATAACTATTAGACAGAAAGTACTGTTATCAATGATTGATCAACACGTCAATGCAACAAAAACCTAACACAGCAAGTGGATTTGGGGGTAGGTCTGCAGGGGATTGTGATATAATCATATAGATAGGTTAATATTAAATGGGTCGGCTTAATGTGTGGCAAATTTATATGATTGGACCAAATTAATCAGTTTAGTACTCAAATTAAATGTTGACACAAAACACATATAATGATGTCATAAAAAATTGCAAATCAGCCAGATAATGGACTACCAAACAAGGAGAGTATCCTTACTCCTAAAACTATCTCAATTATGTAACATCCTTCAGGAACAACAGCTTCCTACAATAAATCTAACAAAAAAAATCTGGCAGCGTATTCATGATACTAAGGGATGTAGAGGGCTCTTAACAGATAAAGGCAACAATATAGCAAAAGGATCCACACCTTAAAGAACAGATCCTCCACCTCTCTTTCACGAATATCACCGGGGAGATTGCCTACATAGATGGTTCGACTGTATCGCTTACTCATATTTCCTGTAAGAAGGTCACGTAAACAATTAGAAAAAAGAATCTGGCCTAAATTGAAAAGAAACGTCGTGGATACGTGAATAAAAATGAGAGTAGAACATTTTAAACTTCAGGATTTCGATAAAAAAACGAAATGAACGGAACAAATGAAGAAACTCAAGGAAACCTAGCGCCACGAAAGCGGAGCAAGCCAACCGAGAGAAGTGCAGATAGGAGGAATGATCGAAAATTTAACTACAAAACCTAGGTCTGGAAAGCAAAAGGGTTTTGGAGAAGCGACCGCACGAGACATACGAAATTTAAGGAAAAGGATTTAGGCTCGCCAAGCTTACCTAGTCGCTGGTTGAGGCGGCTCCGCTTGGTAGATCGGCGTCTAGGGTTTGGGGCTTCGAGTGGGAAGATATAGCGTGCAGATAAAATGAAGTTATAGCAGAGGAAATTTTTAGCTTTCAGATTCGGGTTTCATCTAAGCCGTACATTTGGGCGTATGAAGACTGTCAGTTAGCAGATGTCCCCATCGTGACCCTAGGTGGGCCCCATAGTTGCACCTCCGGGTAACCAGGAGGGTCGTGAAATAAAGCGTAGATATAAATTTTACATTTCTATTTCTCCAAGCTGGCCGATCTTGAACGGTGCCCAAGGGATGAAAATTGGTCAGGCGAACGGTTAGGAATACATCGTCTAGCCTAGGGGTGTAAGTGAGCCAAGCCGCTCGCGAGCTACTCGTGATCGATTTGGTACCGACTCGAACTCGATTCGAACTTATCGAGCTCGAGCCGAGCCGAACAGGAGAGCGAGCCGAGTTCGAGCTAATATATACTCGGCTCGAGCGGCTCGCGAGCCTAATCGAGCCGGGGGCTGTATATATATATATATATATATATAAAATATTATAAACCAGATCTGGTACTTTACCATTAATCCATTACCCGATTACCCGAATACCCGATTACCCTCTATTGCCTCTAAAGAGTAAAGACAACCCGATATTATACTCAAAACCCTAGCTCTCTGCTCAAGTGCTCGACGCGCCGAGTCCGCTGTCCGCCGACGCCCGCGGCCCGCCTAATCCCTAATTCACGACTCCCGACTCCTCGTCATCCTCGCTCCCCATTCGATCGGCGGCGAGTAGTAGTGCGGCGACGGCGACGGCGACTGAACTCCCACATCTTCTTCCCCTCCCGAATCGGCGGCGACTCCCGACTCCTCGCTCCCCATTCGATCGGCGGCGACTCCCGACTCTTCGCTCCCCATTCGAGCAGCGGTGACTCTCGACTCCTCGCTCCCCATTCGATCGGCGGCGACTCCCGACTCTTCGCTCCCCATTCGAGCAGCGGTGACTCCCGACTCCTCACTCCCCATTCGATCGGCGGTGACTCCCGACTCCTCGCTCCCCATTCGATCGGCGGCGACTGAACTCCCACGCCTTCTTCCCTTCCCGACTCGACGGCGACTCCCAACTCCTCGCTCGGTCACTCCCCATTCAATCGACTCCCGACTCACCGTCACTGATCAAGCTCGATCGAGCTCATTCATGAGTTTAATCGAGCTTGATCTCGAGTCGAGCTCGATCGAGCTCACGAACGAGCTCGGCTCGGCTCGGCTCGGGAAAAAATTCGAGCCACACGAGCCGAGCTCGGGTGACTTGAATGTAGCTCGAGCCGAGCTTGAGCTCATTATTTTTCAGACGAGCCGAGCTCGAGCAGTGACAAGCTCGGCTCGGCTCGGCTCGGATCGATTACACCCCTAGTCTAGCCTATATTTGGTCGGGCCTAACTTGATACCTTTAAAAAAAATTAAACTTAAGCTTATTTTTAGATATATTTTTTTTATCAGGTCAGGGCCAGGATCACTATAAGATCTATTGAGCCTGATAGATCGGCTTGGGCTGTTCAGATAGTATATATAATATATAATAAATATATAATATTATTAATTTATATATATTTACATATATATAATAAAATATATTTTTTAATTTAATAAAAAAATAATTATTGTTGTTATGTTTTATGATAATTACTTGAATATATTCTGAACTTTCACTTCACCAAATTGTATAATGAACTATTAAATTTGTATCAATTGTATCTCTCCATTAAAATTCTATCACTTACTCCGTTAACAGTATGATGTGACTTACACACATGCATTAAAATATTATATATATATATATTAATACTTTATCTGTCACTACTTCGTCGGACCTCGCCTGAAAAACTGCCGGACCTTGCCGGAGAAATCGTCGGACCTTGCCGGAGAAATCGTCGGGCCTCGCCAGACCTTACCGTAGAAATCGTCGGACCTAGGTTTTAGCAGGCTTTATAAATAGGTCACGGGCCAGGCCGAGCCTATGAACAGGTCAGGCTCGGGCCAAAAAAATAACCTATAACATGCCACAGGCCAGGCTCAAGCATATTTTTTACTATATAGTCCTTGCATGTTAAGGTGAAGGCCTGGCCTGGCCTGTTTCCACCCCTAACAGTGCCCTATTGATCGCAAAATTCGCATGAAAATGATGATGTCAAGAAGTGATGCACATGACCATATCAAACGTGAATTCAAGTTTATCGTGATTGGTTGGCACCGAGACCCGTCCATTTTTTGGGTGAATACGTGAACCCTCGGAATGGTCTGAAATTATTGAGTCGGATTCTATCAGACAAGATCGAATTGGGTACTATTGGAAAAACACCTAATTTTATTTGCTAAAAAGGTTCCAACCGATGACGGGGAATGCCTTGAAAAGACGGCTCCGAAAGTCCATCCGGAGACGGGGGAGAACTCAAAGAGACGGCTCTAGGCCAAGTAACTCATCGGGAGACCACCCTAACCATCACCATTTTTATGTGGATCACGTCGGATGGAGATTCCCTACCTATGTCGGACCGCAACTAGAGGGGCAGGTGGTGGTTAGTGCGCATGTCCCAAGAGATGAGGCCATGATAGTCTATTGTATGTTTTGTGATGCGATGATTACTTATGATATATTGCTACATTCGTGTTTGTTATTCGATGCCATGATCTCACATTTGAATTTAGCTTGATATATGTTACTGCTTTTCATATATGGTTATGTTGACTACATTCATTTGAGGGTGGGTATTATCATGCCACTCACTGAGTTGTAAACTCACATCCTCCTGCTTATATGTGCGGGTTCAGGTGCGGCTCATGATGCTTGATGTAGTTGGCGACGTAAGCTCAGCTAGAGGTAGGGTTGTTCATTGGGTCAACCCGACCCAATGAACCCGAGAACCCGACCCGACCCAAATAGGTCGGGTCGGGTACAATTTGACCAAACCCGATGATAATCGGGTCGGGTCGGGTACAATTTTTTTATTTTTTATTTTTTATTTTTTTATTTTTTAAAAAATATTGTTCAAAAAATGATTTTTTTTTACCTAAACGGGTCAACCCAACTACCTGACCCGACCCGACCCGAATTAGGTCGGGTTGGGTCGGGTCGGGTTTGAGAGGTGAAAAATTTTCAACCCGACCCGACCCAACCCGATTACACTTGGTCGAGTCGGATTAATTTTTTCCCTAAACCTGACCCCGACCCGACCCGTGAACATCCCTAGCTAGGGGATTTCCCCCAATCGTAGTTAGAGAGTCGTTGTGTTATGTTTTTACATTTGAACCTTTTCGTTGCATCTTGTAGTCTATCATGAGACTTTTCATGTATGTAAAAGTAGTGTCATTCTATTTCAGAGTGTTGAACCCACTGAGTACTTATTTATTTATGCATTCGGTTGTGTTCTTCTGTCATATTATGGTTTGGTTTGTGAGGCTTCAGGATACATGGGGTATTCTCGGCCGGGCACGCGACACCGAGTTGGGGTGTGACACTTTTGCTCGAAAGTTTTGAACAATTTGAAAGGTCATGTGATATTTAATTTTAATACACAGTTTCATTTTCATATGACATATGCTAATCTTTAGGCCCACCAAAAAATATAAGATTGAGAAAGAATTCAATTACTAGTGTTTTGACAAAAGTTTGAAACTAGTTAAAGACTTTTGCCCGAAAGTTTTGAAACTTAGAAAGTCTTGTAATATTTAATTTTAATGCATAGTTTCATTTTTATATGACACATACTGACCCCTTAGACTCTCCAAAAAATATAAATTGAAAAAAAAAATTACTAGTTGTTCCTACATGAGGGTCGGAGCAGTCTGGTTCGGTTCGGTGGGGCATTGTCGTTGGCATGCGGCGACGATCACCTGGCTCCGAATTCCAATCATTGTGGGGCATGTAAGCTTTTTTTGTGCCTATCATAGTGGTTCGCGTACGACTTGAGTTGATACTTGACATTTAAGCTTTCCTGGGTTAGGGCCATTTTCGCGTGTCTTGGCTTGAGCTTCACTCGGGGGTTCCTATCAGCTGCTTACCTCTTATTGTCAAAAGTGATTGGTGAGGCGAAATGTCGGGTTCTTTCTTTAGCCCGGTGGTTCTTTGTTTGAGGCATTCATTGTAGCATCGTCGGGCTTCAATCTGGTCGGCGTGGAGTACACCTACTTACGTTTATGAAATAGGGAATTTTAGTGTCAGATGGGGGGTTGATACGATGACCAAGATCATGTGATAAGGACAGCTGATGTCGATGACCAAGTATTGTACATCGACTGTTTTTATTTTTTGGCAGGGAGCTGAATGTTGTCCTTAGTCATATGGCTCCTCGGATGTCGACTCTTTCTCCCGAGAAGCCCACCAAGTCTCCCTTGCAGGGTGTGAGTGAGGCTTTACACAGTTGCATTTTTTTCAAAGGTAGAGTAAAAGAGGATGTTGGTCGAGCTGTCTTGGTCCACTAGGACATTTTTTCACAATGAAGTTTCATGCGATCACAGTAATTACAATTGGATTGTGTAGATTTTGGTCAATTCCTTGAAAATCGAATTCATAAAACGATATTACTAGGTTCTTAGGAGCGAGCTGGTGTGAGCGAGTGGTGATATCGACCGTCATGATTGCTTGAAGAGATATTTTTTTGATCGAGCTCGATTCATCACATCATGCGAATCCACCAGCAATGTAATCGATAACTCCTTAGAGTTCGTTTCCTGAGCGGTCGGCTCGATTGTTTTCTCTTTGACCCGAGCGGGGGTTTGGAGGTGTCCGACTTCGACTCCGATGTCGGTGGTCTCAGCTCTTGCTTCGACCAGGCTCCTTTCGGTGGTTGATATACCTATCAAGGTGTCTTGCGCGGACCAGGTCCTCGAGTTGATCTCCGAGTATTACACAATCTTCAGTGGTGTGCCCGTAGGTGTCGTGGAAGGCACATTTTTTTGCTCATGTCGACGAGGATTCCTAAGGAGCTTCAAGTCGTAGATTTCGCGAAGGATGGTTTCCTTCTTGGTCTTGAGTGGAGTGTACCTTTTGTACCGAGCGTTCGGGCGAGGTGGTGATCTCACCGCCCGACTATTGTCTCGTTTGCGGCAGCTGCGATCTTCGCCTTTTTCTATCTATTTTTCTGGACCATTTGTCTCCGACAGTGTCCATGTCATTCTACTTGTCAACTTTTCTGGCATCGCGGAGTTCTTCCATTTTCATGAAGTTTGTGTTGTCTCTTCGAACTCGGTCATATTTTTTTGGCTTCACTAAGATAATTTGGTCGACAAAGCATCCGAGCTTTAGTTCGTATTTGATGGAGTATAGTTTGACTCGATGGTCGAGATTCAAAATCTTTGCAGCTGCGGGTTAGAACCTTCGAACGCTCAGGGGCTCGTGTGGCCCTTGCTTGATGTAGTGGAGGGGCGTCCTTTGTCTTGGAGTAGATCTAAGATGAGGAGAATCGACTTGTGAAGACGCGGGAGAGTTCCGCGAAAGAGTGTATGGATCCCGATGGAAGGGAGGGGAACCACAATAAAGCGGCTTTCTCTAAGAAGGTCGGGAAAGCCCTGTAGAGGATGGGGACAGTCGCTCCGTTGAAGAGCATCATGGACCATAACATCGCCAAGTGTATGTTTGGGTTGCCCATACCATCGTATTCGTAGGGCTTCAGAGTGGTTGACAACCTCAACATCGGTGGGAGGCACGTCACCATGATATGCTCGTCGAAAGGTCTTGAGTCGACAGGGAGAGGAGCGGCGACCTATATGACTCTGGAATATTTTTCTCTTCCTCGGCGAGGTGTGTTGGAGACCTTGTCCTGGAGGACAGAGATTGGCCTTCTTTTCTCTCCGAGTGATTGCTTTCTCCATGTTCCGAGCGACGACGCTCGTGATCGGCTAGGAGTTGTTCACAGGATCATGTCAGCATCTCGATGTGGGCGGGTAACCGTTGGTTCTTCGCCTCCAGGTCGTTCATCCGACGTTAGGGTGCTTCTGGTGGGAGGTTGGCTGGTGTCGAAGCGTTGTTCCTCACTATTTCAGCGCCACTAGGTTGTAGGTGAATATCATCGCCGAGGCGTTCCGGTTGGCGTACGACGACGATCACTTGGCTCCATGTTCCAACAATTGTGGGGCGGGTAAGCTTTACTCAGCCCCACAGTGGGCGCCAAATATTCCTACCTAAGGATCGGAGAGGTCTGGTCCGGTGTCACTCCGACGTGCGGGGCGGGTAGGGGGGGTAGGGGCTGCAAAAGACACTCCGACGCTCAAGTTAGTAGTTATTCGAGGTAGAGATAATGAAATTGGAACTTAGGTTACCTGAGGTGTGTCATGTCTGTATTTATTGCAGGTGGAGGTGATGACACTGTCTAGTAATCTCGCGGAGGATATTGCTCAGAATGGGTTGAGGCTGATCACAGAGATGTCAGGCTCGTAATGGCGTATCCCTCGTAATTAAGAAGGATATGGATGTCCTTGTATGGCCGGATGGGGCCCCCAAGCAGAACTATTCAGTTTGGCTCTGTAATACCCCACTTTAGTCTCACGTAGGGAGAATATTGGATGTTGTGTTGGCTTATAAGGCTTGATGGATGTGCTACCATCAACTTCAGCTTAAGCATTTTAATTAGGCCAATATATTGGTCTATAAAGTTGATGGGCCAGTTATCCCATCAAGCGGGCCGTAACATGCTCGAGTCAGATTCAAGAGGATGGGCAGGTGGAGCCCCCAGTCGAAGCCATTTGGTCTGGCTCGAGTCGAATTCAAGAGTGTTGGGCGCTGCTAGGCCTAATCCGGTCGGGCTCAATGTTACTACTCTAGCCCATTAGTGTTTTGACAAAAAAAATTATAATTAGTCAAGAACTTTATGTAATATTTAATTTTAATGCATAAGTTTATTTTCATATGACATATATTGATCCTTAGGCTCTCTAAAAATATATAAGATTGAAAAAAATAGATCAATTTATGAATCAATTTTAAATTCTTTTGAGGATTCATTTTTGTGTATTTTGATTTTTCGTGCATATTCTTATGTTAGTTTTCACATAGTCAGCTTTATAAAGTACATAATTAGCATATTTACTATTAGAAAACATATATTGTTTGATGATGATTTTCTTTCTTTCTTTTTCATAATGGATTCTGTTTCAAGGATTAAAAAACTGATTAGATAACTAAAAAGGGTTATTAAAATAGATCAAAATAGACACTTATTCATTTAAAATGATAGAGCTCTAGCGTCATATATAATTATGCAGGCATTTATCATTCATAAAAATATATCTTTAATTTCTTCTCCCACAACAAAGTAAAAATATATACATAAAAGAACAAACGGATAAAAATAATATAACAAATACTAATGTCAATTATTTTGTTAGCGTCACCAAGTTAGATATATCTTTTTCTTTACTCGTCATAGTAGTCCTTTTTCTGATCAAACAATTAAAATTGCCACTGTAGATAGCCACATGACGGAGCAGCATAGATTTATGAATATAAAATGCAAATTTGAATTGCTACAAACTTAACTATAAATTATCTTTAACAACGTTATCAAGGGTACGTTTTTGAATAACACGAAGAATATGAAAGAAAAGATTCAGCAAACTGCATAGATTTATGAATATAGAATACAAATTTGAATTGCTACAAACTTGACTATGTATTATATATAACAACATTATCAAGGGTACGTTTTTGAATAACACAGAATATGAAAAGATTCAGCAAACTGATGGATATGATGTAGTATGAGTATCATGCCTGAGCATTACCTTTTGGCCTTCACCTTTAAGCCTTCAAGTGGCTATCACCAACATCAAGAAAATGATCTAATAAAATTTATTGTCTTGTAGGATTGAACGGTACACAATTTTGTCATTAAACCAAAATGCATCGACTCAGTTCAAGTTTGTTTATATCAGATTCTCTTTTGAATGTACAGGCCTAAATATGTTTAGCTTCCTCGTACAACAAATGGAGTTCTATATTCATCTTTGAAAGATGATATCAAACCTTCTAAAAGCAATATAAGAATAGAGATCAAAGCCACTTTCCTTCAATATTGGACGCACAAAATCAGACAACAAGCAATTCATCTAGCTGAATCACTGGCCAATGGTGCTGCTTTCAGCTTATGGAGATTTTTCCTTCTGGCCATCTCAGAACTCTAAAATTAGACTGAATTTTCTGTCATTGACCAAAAGCCTTCTTGCTCTTTTTCTGCTCCAGACTCTTGCTGCGCTCTTTTGATGATTTTTTCCGTTTGATAGGCACCAATTCACCCATGTCTTCTGATTCAAAAGTTTCACTGGCTTCATCATTGTACCGGTTCCTATTCTTGCTCTTCTTTTTCTCGATGCCACTTGGTTTCTTTGTTTTAGAGGATTTGCTTTTGTCAGGTATAGGAACTAGTTCCTCATCATCTATTTTCATGGTTTTGCTTGGCATTTCTTCATCATCCATTATTTCAGTATCATTGCGTACTTGCAAATAATCTGATTGATCACAGTTATTACCTCCAGAACCTGGTAGAAGAAATTTCAAATACTGCAGAAATCTACTGCGTAATTGGTAAGTAAAAAAGTAAAGTTGCTAGCAATTATTAGAGGGGAAAAATGACAAATTAGGATAATAAACTAGTCTAGAACAGGATTTAGGTCATATATTATATATTCCAGGTGGCAAGCAATTTACTCAAGCATTTCTGTTGGACATTCTTCTTTGTGTTTCTTGCTACACTAAGTACTTCATAGGATAAAACGACAACTACACCAAGTACTTCATAGGATAAAATGACAATGATAAATATTTCATAACTCATATGGCAACAATCGATAGTAGTATACTAACGTAATGCACCCTATATATTGGATAAAATCACCAAAATGCACAATGCATGTGACTACATGGACTACGATAACTAACATGAAAAAACTTGCTATTTTCTTAGGCATAGTCTCTCTGGAATTCTTACATTTCATTTCTCTATAGCTGACTATCTGAGAGCATAAAACATGTTGTGATCTCAGTTTGGCATTTTTACCATCACAAGAGAAGTGACCTCCGGGCCAATTCACCCATTGAGTGGACCCAGTAGTCTCATTAAATTGGAACAATTAGGCTGTACATAAAGATCATAGCTTTTCAAGTGGCATATTTATTCTCAATGGCAGGAGGATATCTATTTAAGTAAAACCCAATAGTTGTGTACTACTGCATGAACTTGCATCAGGACATGCACCATTTTTTAATCAGCTTATGATGTAAGAACTAAGTAGACCAAGGATCAAAAAATCGTACACGGGCAGTAGGCCCGGTACGTACAAGAAATTTGCATTTCCGGTATTCGGTACACTCTGTACCGATTGCACATGGTGCCAATCGGTACCGAGTGTAACGGTATATACCGCCCGGTATGGGCAGTATATTGTATATAACCGTTTGGGACCTGTTTTGGGGGGTTCTTGGAGCTATATAAACACCCCAAAACACCCATTTCATCCCAACTCATCCACTAACTCTCTAAATATCTCTCAACTCTCAAACTCTCTCAAAATCTCTCAAACTCACTTATTTCTTCATCTCCTATATTTTTTGCAGAATTGTTTGCCCATATTTTTTCAATGATGTAATTGACCTACTAGGTCTACTCCATGAACATAAGATGCCTTAGATTATCAACAACAGACTAATCAAATTTTTCGTCTTATAAATAAAACATATTGCTTCTCAGTTATAAAAGGGTTATTTACATTATAATTGACAAATGATTAACAACATTATAATTGAAAAAATAACCATATTTTATCAATTGGCGAAGGCAGGACACTGCTCTTAGGGGTTGCAATTTTTTTTAAATTTACTATTAATATTATTTAAGAAATAGGTTTAAAAAAATACTTAAAATGAGATTTAAATGCAAATTAAAATTATAATATTTCCAAATAAAATAATGATTAATATATAAAAAAATATTTTTATAATTATCTTTTATAATTTTTATATCTTGAAAGTATTATAAAATTAATTTATTATCATGTTTTCAAATGATCACTGGAACATAACCTAAGCAATAACAATTAAAATAGCACAGTTACATAATATACAAGTAATCAAATTAAATTACCATAACTACATCAAAAATAAACTTACCAATCATTTTTTATTCAGACTTCAACGAGTATCTCCGAAAGTCGAGTATATAACAAAAATATCTATCAATTATAAATTTCTTAACAAATTTATCCAATTGTTAAGTTGAAATTAGGCTCCATGTTAAATTGATTATGACATGCCATATTGCCATTGTACGGACACTAGCACATTAACATACATACATGACAAATAAAAATTTCGCTTCAATTTTTGTTAATGTTTTTGCTCTTTACTTAATATAGCCCCTTAAAATTCTAAAGAAGATCCTTACCGAGAAACCACGAAGTAATATAATATTTCTTAGCCAAGACTCAAAATATAATATTTTTCTCGTTGAGTATTCAAATCAAGCAAGTGCAATCTTCAAATCACTCTATGGCTGAGTCTATGACAATGACCTGCTTGGTCTAGTTGCAAATAGTAATCTAAACAATTAATAGTGAAAATGACTAAAATATCCCAAAAGACCTTTTGATGACTACTACTTTAACTTTCAACACCATTAGAGATGTTTGTAGAAATTATTAGTTTAAATAGAAATTCCTCAGAAATATTTGCATAAAAGCTGGACAATATTGTAAGGCAGGCCTAGCTTCCTTCTTCACCATGTGGTTCAGGACATCAAGTATAAATAGCAAGAACAGTATTTGCAAATTACTTAAGTTAACCACATAACATAATTAGTAAAATTTCCATGGAAATTTCGAGAAGGATCAAGTTACTTGAATATCTAGAAAATGCAAATGAAACAAAATTGAACGTGATAACAGAAGCTAAAGGTCTAAAAACAGTAGACACCTTCATCTGAGAAATGTGAATCGATCACCACATTTGTGAGATGTTGCTTGAGGAAGACCTATTCAAATGATAAAGAACTACACTCAAACAACTGGTAGATATAAACAAACGAACTTGTTTGAATATGTGAGTTACTTTCAGAAATTCATTTTTCTAAAATGTTCCAAAAAATATTGCCTGTTGCCCTTTGTAACAAGTTAATTGTTAATAAAAATATGGAAAAGATGCATTGAACCAATTAAGAAGGCTACATTGTTTGCATGTACAAGTTCATTTACATTTACATTTTTCCATAGTCTGCAAGGTTATAAAGGTATTAACCTATAGAAAGCTAATATCTTAATTACTGGAGATGGCAATATGCATCATGGCAGTGAAACTCGGCAATTTGCCCATGGTATTTTATGATAGAGCATGGGATGCTCTTAACATGGATAACTACATGCACCTAAATGGTTGCCACAGCCAAAACATTCGCATGCAAAATAGAGAACCAATACTCATTCAGTTGATAATTTACCCCATGATTGTAGATAAATTTAAAGGTCATCCAAGTTAATGTAAACTTCTGGAATCTATGAATTGAAAAGAAGTTCACAAAACTTAGATTTCCTTTAAAAAAAAGTTCAATCGCTGCATAAACCCAATGAGATACTGTCACTTTTGTTGAACCAAGATCCATTTAAGAATCGATAGGAGTTATACGTACCGCAGAGAGAAGCTGTCTGGTCTTTGCATCCCACACACGCAAATAACTGTCTAAACCTACAAATCAATAACACCTGATAAGGTTCGGCACTAGCAAAACTATGTCAACTTAGAGGAAGCAGATTGGAGTAAAAACATCTTTACAATGTCCACTTTTAATATTGTAATTAACACAAGTACAAAAAACCAAGTTTGGTTTTGCATGATACAACTCCTAAAAATTTTGTTTTTCAAAAGAACTAGAGAATGAAGCTTTAATGGCCTAAAATGACAGAGAGTACATAAACATTGATATTTTAATTATCAGAATTACCCAATCAATTATCAAAATATATGGATTTAGAATGAAATGTTTTAACATGGAACAGTATGTTTTCCTTTACTCTTATTTTTCTTTTGAGGAATGTTAGCAGCTACTGCATAGAAGTATACAAAAATGTCTGAGAAACAAACAGGATACACTCTTACCACAAGATGCTATTATAGATGATTCTGGATGCCTTACTATTGATCTAATACTTCCGGAGCACTTACCAATAAAACATCCCAGCAATTTTCCTGAAAGAGAGGAAACTAATTGGCATTTATGGAACTAAGAGGTGATAGAAGGCATTATATATAAGACTAGGAGAAAATATAAGCAGAAATCATTACAGAGACATTGCAAAGTTATAACTGTTGGAAAACTGCAAGTTGCTAAAGTTGCTAAAATCTGATAAACTAAAATGAGAGACAAGCAAATGATTTAACACAGGTATCTAATTACACATGTTTGTTTCTTTAAAATCCTCATTTCAAACTTTTCCTGTGTGTCCTAGCCTCAAGCTCAAATTGCCATTTCTAACATATGAAAACAGTCCTCATTAAAATGCTTGTGAAAGCCATTAGTGAGTAGAAAAGAATGGACAAAGAAAATCTTTATACCAGACGATTTACTAGTTCACTTCATTGACGAAAAGCTCAAACAAATTGTTAATTGAACCTAGCTTAAGTAGAAATATAGTTGAAGAAAGTTGAGCTAGTTTGGTGTCTGATAATGATCTCAATTCATCAGAACTCCTGATGCACTTCAATGCAGTATCAGCATTAAGCAACACTTTCTAATAGAACAGATAGACTTATACAGATTTAACGATAGATGACAGAAATCACAATCATCTACTTAAATTGAGAGAGCAATGCAAGTTAAAGTTGTAAACCTCCTTTGTTTGCATACCCCCACCTTCAATAAATAGAACAAGCTGTAGTATCACATGTGAACATTTAATGCCATAGCAGATGGTGTAACTAAACAGTCCTGGTTCCATATTATTAATTCATGTTGAATCAAAATATTTTGTCTTAAAGTAAAAGGTTTTAACTACCCACTGCTTGCCTCCCAGAATTGCTTGCTATAGCTGTATATTCTTTGACATACAACAGCTAGTATTATACAGTAGTTATAACTTATAACACAACTTTCAGTTCAACAGAAATGCTAGGTCAAAAAATGCTGATATTGCAAGATGAGAAAGAAATGTCCATGAGACAGCATAAAAGTCAAGAAGGCTCATGAACAAAATAAACTGCAGAACTTTGTTTAATAGTTTACACAACTTTGCTAAGGAACATGGAACAAGAAGCAGGATATCTGAAAATACCTATGAAAATAAAAGATTTAGATATCTGGTGAAATAAAAAAGACGATAGAAATTAAGGATCTCATAAAGTATAGCCACCAGAAGCAACAAGTAAAAGATAAGTAAAAGAAACAGCTGCATATAGCTAACAGCATAGCTGCACAATTAACTTGTAGAATTTGTAGAGTTAGCATACCTGTTCTCATATCAAATGAAGCAAGATCCCCAGTACCATTGCCTACATAGACTGTATATCCATCTATATCTTCACATACTGCTCTAACTGCAGATTCACGAAAATTGACTGATATAACGGGTCTCCTTTGTGCTGAAGTATCGTAGAGACGAACCTATCACAAAATATTAACTCCGACAAATAAGAATAACCTCGAACCAATTATTAGAGAAAGCAATGAATTATTATTTTATATCATACATATAGAGAGAGGGATCAACACTTGTCATAAAATCATTCACAAAATAGAGGCATATTCTTTTATTTTTTTAGCTTGTAATTTGCAAGAAGATCCTGAACAACCATACCTGTTGATTGTTTGTGCCAGCCACAATTTTCCGATGATCACCTTCACTCAAAAAAGTTGCAGCAGTAAACCAAGTAGGATAGAATATATTGAGGTTATTTGAAGGAGGCTTCACGGGGACCAAGAGCAAAATGATAGAACCTTAGTTAGCAATAAAAGAAATAGAACAACACTTCCTCCTTATCATTCAGTAAGAAGAATGAAATGACTCACAGGTTTTGCAGTCCAGCTCTTACTACAGTTTTCAAGATCCCACAAATTCAATTCAACGCCCTTCCTGAAAGAAAAATAAGAACAAGAAACAATTCAGTCACATGCTGCCAGTTTTTTCAGGCTTTCAAAAAAACGGGCTGGTTTGACCCATGAAGATGACTGCAATAAAATATACAATTCTGCTAGTCAATGGACATTGATTACTTACCCTCCAAATAAAGCATAATTCTCACTTTTATCCACTGCACTACATAGTATTTTACCAGCAGAGCATACATTCCAAGTCACAGGAGAACAAATATCAGAATCTTGTGGCTGATCTTTGATGGCAATGGACGTCAAGCAAGCATTTCCCTTTTCCAAACAAGCAAGCAATAGAACTACTCTGAAAACACACAAGTCACAGGAGAACAAATATAAATTAGCATGCAACTGAATATCACTATTAGAAAGTAATATGTAACACTGCCAATCATAAATGACTAAAACATTCATTCTTGTATATAGATGCATGTATATGTGAGAATTCGGGCACCCCATCAGCTCAATTTTGCCTTCTAGATCTACCATAACTTCTACCTCATTCAGCTCAAGTTTCAGCTATCTATATTGAGGCTGTGTGAATATCTCAAATCAGAGTAAATGCTGAAGCTAGAGTGGTACTATCTAAAAAGTTCTTATTCAATGATCCGCAAATACATATGCCAAAGAAGCATCTTATATTATCACTGGCAAACATCAAAATTATTAATTTGATCTTCCATGAAACTGAAACAAAAATAAAAGTTTGCAAACCAAAGACTAGTCAAGAATCTCTTAAAACTTAAGATCCTCTACTTTGTTTCTCTAGCAATTCCTTTTAATTCTTTGTGATTTTTTTTTCAAATCGCCTACTTTTGTGCAACACATCAAAAATAGAAGACTTTACACATTTAGTTTCTTCACTAAGACATTAATTCACATCAACAGATTTGAACATAATTCAGCCTAAAAGATAAAGCACTTTAACTAAATGCCAAGGTGCAAGTTCACATCAATTTTTGCAATAAGCTGAACTAAAGTATTAAATTGACCTGGAAAAAGAATCATGTCCCTTTGTTTTGAAGAGATGCAAGCCAGCAACGTGATCATCTTGAACAGAGCTATCCGATGATCTTGATTGATCAATTTTAGTACTATTTAAAACCTCTCCATTTAGAGGATTGATAAAATCAACCTGATATGCATAGATTAATAGATATTTCAGCATTCCAGAGAAGGGGAAAGTCAAAGAGTTCATAATTGATGACTTACCAAACCATTCTTGCGAGCAACAGCCAGAAGCTACAAAAAATAGAAAGCAGTTTAGAAGCATACTCTTGAAAGTATAGTAGAACATTTCTTGTAAAACTGTTAGTCTGCTACACAGTATATGAGATTAATCATAGCATAGTAACAAATAGGAATTTCCAAAAAGAGGAAGAAAGAGAGCAATGCATGTTTTCACAACTTACATGTAAACAAATATTCACCCTATGATATATACTCTAGTTGATACACTTCATGAATCCACCCAACAAAGACAGTACAATTTGACTAAAATCTCCAATCAAACTTGACCAAAACAAGTCGTGCTAATTCTCTAAGCCGTGCCTTAGCAATCATGTAATCTATGCTCATCTGTTTTGTATGCAGTATAGAAAATAAGCATAAATAATTGAGATTCCGCAACCACAAAGAGCATACTGTTCATAAAAACACTAGCATTGTTGGACTCTTCAAAACTATTGCTATTAAACAAGCTTGTCAATGAATCACCTTTCTGGACTTGATACCCGTCCTAAACAATATTTAGAGAATCACATCAAAGCAGGAACAAATTAAAGTTGGGAGGCTTGCAATATCAAGCTCTCCATATTTTCATCCCCAAAGATGCCTTTGCAAAAAAACATTACAAAAGATCACTAGTATCATCAACAAGAAGCTTCGGAAGTGGACAATGGAAATACAGATACAATCACTCTTTTAAGAATAAAAGATGCAGTCCAATGAACAATAACAACAACTGGGTGAAAGTTTCGCTAAAGTTCAAGAGAAACAATCTAATGAAGAAGGAATAGTCATATCTAAATTAACTTCAAACAACCAAGCGACAATGAATTTCAAGGAGATACCAACGTAGTTTTGTAATGGGCTTATTTCCTATACTTCAAGGATTCAGAATTCAGTAGCAATATAATGTGAATATCCACTCAAAACAATGGTAGCATATAAGAACTAACCGGTTCAGTTTTATGATCAGCATAAGAAGCAGCAAGGACAGAAGACGAAGCATCCGGCTGCCCCCATGTTTCCACTACCTTCAGAATGCCAGGCCTCCCACGGGCTTCGACGACTGCAGTTTCCTTTCAGTATGCATATATGAGTAACCGAGAAGCACCTAACTAAATAAAGCACACATCAAAGAGCAACGACTAAGCTTAAAAAAACACCTTTTACAAGACCGAGCACATCAGTGGTTAAGGCTCTCAAAGGAGCGCATCCAGGGCACTCAACTGCTATTGTTCGTGGCATCTTCTTGAAGAACTATTTGTCTCCTTTGCTTGATCGGTATGGCCCTCCAAGAGAAGGAGCTAGGGTTCGGTTTCCCCCTTACTGCTGCCGTCCAGGTCGCTGTCCTGTTTCGGGCCGGCGGTGCTGATGTCCTGTTTCAGGCAGTCGGGTTTAGGGTTTCAAGGAGAAAGAGACTTTATTCTAAATTAGTTTTCGATCTACTCGCGCATTACACGACAATGTTTCTATTTAAAACATATTGAATTCTAAATTAAACACAAAACATTTCAAATTAGAAAAAAAAAATTGAAATGCTTATACTATTAATTGTAATTATGATGAAATATCAATAAATTATTTTTTAAGATAATGTATAACTACGAAAATAATTATTATTTATTTTCTCAAATAAATTCTTAACTTTATAATTCAATAGTAGGGTGAGCGTCGGTCGGGTCAAATCAAAACCCGAACCCCGATCCGAATAACCCGATTAGCAATTCAAAATCACGGCAACTCAAAATTAAACACCTACATTAGCATTTCAAAATTACATAAAAAATTTATATACCATGTACATACGATAGTCAAGCTATACAACCATTAACCATAGGACAGAAAAAATTACAGAAAAAATTATCTATATAAATATTCATCCATGTACCATAGTCAAGCTATACAACTATCTGTTACTATTTGGTGATGTGGCATTCTTGAGAATGAACAGAAAAATTCATCTATAGAAAAATTCACTGCCCTACTAAAAATATAAAATTATAAAAAATAGATTATTAGTATTTCAACAAAAGTCTATAATTAGTCAAAGACTTTTGCCCGAATATTTTGAACAGTTTGAAAGTCATGTAATATTTAATTTTAATGCATGATTTTAATTACATATAACATGTACAGATTCTTAGGCCCCCCAAAAAATAAGATCGAAGAAAAAAATAAATAAATTACTAATGTTTTGACAAAGTCTATAACTAGTTTAAAAAATTTGTCCGAAAATTTTAAACAACTTGAAAAGTCATGTAATATTTAACTTTAATGCATGATTTCATTTTCATATGACATATCATAATCCTTAGGCCCACCCAAAAATATAAGATTGAAAAAAGAATTAGATTACTAGTATTTTGGCAAAAATTTGAAACTAGTTAAAGACATTTACCTAAAATTTTTGAACCTTAAAAAATCTTGTAATATTTAATTTTAATGGATGATTTCATTTTCATATGACATATATTAAGTCTTAGGCTCTCCAAAAAATATAAGATTGAAAAAAAATAGATCCCTAATTTTTGGCAAAAGTTTGTAATTGGTTAAAAACTTTTGCTTGAAAGTTTGGAATAGTTTGAAAAGCCATGTTTTAATGATAAATTTTTTATATGACATATATTGACCCTTAGACTCTCTAAAAACTATAAGATTGAAAAAAAATAGATTATTAGTGTTTTGACGTTACAATAAGAAGTGAATATCATCTAAAAGGACTTCAATAATTAGCAATGTCTCGTAGGTTGCTCATGAAATTGCTTCTGCATCAATTGAAGAGTCACCATGAAGTTTGATAAGATCAATAATTTGATGAGCAGATCGGATACAGTTCCACTTACCACGAGGCTGCCTGTAGTACCGAACGTGCACCTCCCCATCTCAATTCAATATATGGGAATACGTCATATTTGGATAAGATTTTGCATTACATCACCGAGAAAAACCTTAGCATCATTAGTATGCGTGGAGTTGGTATGATAACTCTCTTAATGTGCATCAACAATCATGAAGGGATCTCTAAGTTTGATCAAGTCATTTGGGTTGTGACCTTTAAAGATTGCTAACCGAAGAAGCTTCTAGTGGACATAGCAAAGAGATTGGGACTGACTCGAGGAGAATGATAACAGTGAAAAAACTAATGCTAGTATGTTATTTGACATTTTTAAGAAGAGATGCTTGTAGCCCCTTGATTACATTTGGGAGCGTCGGTATCTTCAATTGTTGGGGATGATAAATTCCGCACGTGAGCATAGCCAACAACCAAAGCGTAAGGTGGTGGTGTTCACAACACGCGAGCAAGTATGTGGTGAAATGAGGGTTGAGAAGAGGATCCAAATCAAATGTTTGGGTCCAAATAAAGCAGGGGAGCATTTCCAAAAGAATGTCGGTGGTGATTTCATCAACTCATATCCTGTAAATAAATATATCGCCAAACAAATTGCCCAAGAATGTGTTGGTCTTTCGTTTGCTCTCGTCACCATCAGTAGGGCCATGTTTGCATAGAAGTCTTGAGAGGCTTGAAAATATTCACAAACATAACTTAAGAATGCCAAAATGTCATAAATCTCAAGTAAGATAAAAACATCTTATGTATTGTACCTTTAAACTTAGCTATGACAACTTGGAAGATGACAACTTGAGATTCTGCTTCCTATGCTGCTCTTTATGGCCCAAAGATTTCTCCATCCATAAAGAATATCTCATAGAGTACTAGATGGGTCTCAGCCTAATCGAAGAATTGAACATGATTCACGAAGCTTACAATAGGGGACACTCGCATATTGATGGTCTCATGCTTATTAGAGCCTCGTGATATATACAATAGGGTTAAGATGCATGATTTCATTAGAGATATGCCATTGTGGGAGGCCTTCGATCGTGGAGTGAGCAAACATAAGTGGATCGTAAGAGTAGTAGTCGGATTGACACGTGTGCGAGAAGAAGTGGATTAATCAGTAGAGTAGAGCGAGTATCACTCATGCGTAACGACATTACCATTTTACTCAAGCCAACTTTCATTTATCAAAAACTTACAATGTTTATTCTACGATGGAACTGTGATCTAGTAGATATTATTGGGAAGCTTTTTTAGTGCATGTCTGCTTTGAAATACTTGGATCTCCCGCATACCATAATAATTGAAATTTCAAAAGAGATTGGCATGCTATTTGAACTTTAGTATCTAAACTTAAGTAATTCTCATATTAAAGCCTTGCCCGATGAGTTGGGTAGCCTCCTTAAATTAAAGTATTTGTTTCTAGGGTAATTATCTAAATATATCATGAACTATGCACTTTGTCTTATTTGTGGCCAATTCTAAAATATTATCAAATTGTATCCCGAACTTTGACATTTGTCTCAATTACATCCTTCCGTCAACTCTCCATCAACAACACCGTTAAGGCGGTGATGTGACGCTTTGACGTAGATTAAAATAATATTTTTTATTTTAAAAATATAAAAATTACATTAATTTATATCAAATAATATAAAATAATATAAAAATAATATTTTTATTTTATATTAAAGAATCACTCCGAGCCATGTCGGTGGTGAACATGAAGTGATTTTTAATATAAAATATAAAATATTATTTAATATAAATTGACATGATTTTTTATATTTTTAAAATAAAAAATATTATTTTAATCTACGTCAGAGCGCCACATCATCGTCTTAATGGTGTTGCTGACGGATAGTGTAATTGAGACAAATGTCAAAGTTCGGGACATAATTTGATAATATTTTAAAATTGACCATAAATTAGACAAAATGCATAGTTTATGATATATTTAGGTAATCACCATTGTTTCTAAGAACATTACATCTTACATTTGTACCCAAAGGAACAATATCCAACTTATCAAATATACATAGTATTTGGTTCGAAAGTTTTGTGTAGCTTGAAAACTCACTTAAAATTTAATTTTAGAATATGATTTCATTTTCATATGACATATACTCACACTTAGGCCCTCCAAAAAAAAACATATGATTGAAAAGAAAAAGATTACTATTATTTTGGCAAAAGTTTGTAACTAGTTAAAGATTTTTTGCCCGGAATTTTTTAAAAAGCTTGAAAAGTCATGTAATATTTAATTTTAATGTTGATTCACTGGCCTCCTAAAAAATATATGATTGAAAAAAATAGATTACTAGTGTTTCGACAAAAGTCCATAACTAGTCAAAGACTTTTGCCCGAATGTTTTGAATCGTTTGAAAAGTCATGTAATATTTAATTTTAATACATGATTCCAATTTCATATGACATGTACAGATTCTTAGGCCCTCCAAAAAATAAGATCGAAGAAAAAAAATAGATTACTAATGTTTTGACAATGTTTGTAAATAGTTAAAGACTTTTATCTGAAAGCTTTGAACAACTTCAAAAGTCATGTAATATTTAATTTTAATGCATAATTTTATTTTCATATGACCTATCATAATCCTTAGGTCCACCAAAAAATATAAGATTGAAAAAAGAATTAGATTACTAATATTTTGACAAAAGTTTGAAAGTAGTTAAAGACTTTTACCTAAAAGTGTTGAAGTTTAAAAAGTCTTGTAATATTTAATTTTAATGGATGATTTCATTTTCATATGACATATACTAACCCTTAGGCTCTCCAAGAAATATAAGATTGAAAAAAAAATAGATCACTAGTGTTTTGGCAAAAGTTTGTAATTAGTTAAGAACTTTTGCTCGAAAGTTTTGAATAGCTTGAAAAGTAATGTAATATTTAATTTTAATGCATGATTTTTATATATGATATATAAGATCAAAAAAATAAATTACTAGTGTTTTGACGTTACAAGATGCGTTACAAAAAGAAGTGTCTATCATCTAAAAGGACTACAACCATTACCAATGCCTCGTAGGTTGCTCATGGAATTGCTTCTACATCAACCGAAGAGTCTCCAAGAAGCTTGATGAGATCAATAATTTTATGAGCAGATCGAATACAGTTTCACTTACCATGAGGCTGCTTGTAGTACCAAATGTGCACCTCCCCATCTCAAATTCATTATGGGAAGAAGTCATATTTGGAGAAGATTTTGCATTACATCACCGAGGAAAACATTAGCATCATCGGTACGGGTGGAGTTGGTAAGACAACTCTCTTAATGTGCATCAATAATCACGAAGGGATCTGATCAAGTCATCTGGGTTGTGACCTCTAAAGATTGCAAGTGAAGAAGCTTCTAGTGGACATAGCAAAGAGATTGAAACTGACTCTAGAGGAGAATGATAACAGTGAAAAAACTAATGCTAGTAAGCTATTTGACATTTTTAAGAAGAAGAGTTGTTTCTTGCCCCTTGATGACATTTGGGAGCGTCGGGATCTTCAATTGTTGGGTATGATAAATTCTGCACGTGAGCATATCCAACCACCAAAGCGTTTGGTGCTGGTGTTCACAACATGCGAGCAAGTATGTGGTTAAATGAGGGTTGAGAAGAGGATTCAAGTTAAATGTTTGGGTCCATATGAAGCAGGGGAGCTTTTCCAAAAGAATGTCGGTGGTGATGTCATCAACTCATATCCTGAAAATAAATGTATCGCCAAACAAATTACTCAAGAATGTGTTGGGCTTCTGTTTGCTCTCGTTACTGCTGGTAGGGCCATGTTTGCATAGAAGTCTTGAGAGGCATGAAAATATTCACAAACATAACTTAAGAATGCCAAAATGTTAGAAATCTCATGTAAGAAAGAAAAACATATGATGTATTCTACCTTTGAACTTAGCTATGACAATTTGAGATCTCGCCCCATGTGCTGCTCTTTATGGTCCAAAGAAGGAGAGCTGCTTGTTGCCCCTTGATGACATTTGGTAGCGTTGGGATCTTCAATTGTTGGGGATGATAAATTCCGCACGTGAGGATAGCCAACAACCAAAGCGTAATGTGGTGATGTTCACAACACGCGAGCAAGTATGTGGTGAAATGGGTCCACATGAAGCATGAGAGCTTTTCCATAAGAATGTTGATGGAGATGTCATCAACTCAGATGCTGAAATTAATTGTATCGTCAAAAAAATTGTCCAAGAATGCGTCGGTCTTTCGCTTGCTCTCGTTACCGCCGGTAGGGCGACTTTTGCGAAGAAGTCTTGGGAGGCATGGAAATATGCCCTAACATAGCAAAAGAATGCCAAAATGCCAGAAATCTCATGAAGATTTCTATCATTTACCTTTATCCACATATATTTTTAAGGGAACATTTTTCGCAATCATGACACCGTTCACTGTTGTTAATTCTCTACTATACTAGTAAAATACATTTTCCGTACGGCTTATTGTTGTCAACCAAAGACATGAATTGTTCTCTGTATAGAGAATTCACTACAAGAAAAATAGTGATTTCAGACGACCATTGTAGTCGAAAAGTGATTGAAAGTTTGTCGAAAATATTAATTTTCCGATTGGTTGTCGAGGCCAAAATTTGCATCGGTAAAACCTTGGTCAAAATGGGTACCGATAATTTATCGACAAAAAATATTGTCGGTAATTATCGACCAAAATTTTAATCGAAAAGTTGTCGGTAGTTCCTCGGTAACTACCGGCAAAAGTTTTGTCGATATCTCCTCGGTAATTGCCAACTATAAAAACTGTCGAAAACGTGGTCGATAGTTACCGACTACTTTCCTACCATGTTCTATTCGGAAAGTGATCAGTAATTACTAATGACTTTTCGACTAAATTTTGTCAGTATTTACTGACATGTCTCCGACAATAGGTTCGTCGATAATTTTCGACGACATATTGTCTGAATTTCGTCGAAAAATTTAAGATTTTTTTTATAAAAAATATAATAAATCAAAATAAAAATAGTATTTAAATTTGTAATAGTAACAAATTAATAGTATATACGACAATCTAACACATTTCAATCCCGAAATATGATTCAAAATATGATAAAACATCTCTTTTATCATCCAACAAAACATGATTCAAATAAAAACATTCCAAGAATTAAATCTCTGTATCAAGTTGTGCAACGTCACCAATTTCCTAGAGAAAGAATCAAGAAAACAAAAGAAAAAATCCTTATACATATACTGCTGTTGACAGTGGTTGTTGGAAGCAAGAAGTTCTTTGTGCCACTGCTTGCGAATCCATTGCTGCTGCCAGTAATTAAGGAGGCATTGGGTGGAGGTGGAAGAGGAGGCCTTGCCCGTCGAGTGAAGGTGGAAGAGGAGGCCACGACGGGAGGTAATCAGTGTGCTTGAGGTGGTGATGGCAAGCAAAGAAGAGGAGGACATGCATCGAGGGTGTAGAAGCTGCCTTGCTCAGAGCGATAGGCGGTAACGACGAAGGAAGGGAAAGAGTATTCAAACCTGAATTAGAGCTCGTCCCCTACTAGAATCACCTGATCTAATTCGCCTCGAATCATGTATTCCCGCAACATCGACAACGGGTCCATCACCCGGTGAACTCGACGCCGATCAGTAACAAGAAGAAGAAAATGAAGCGCAAGAGATTCGAGCTTTGCGAGGGGTTATTATTCTTCGAAACAACGCAAGGGAAACGCTATATCCCCGTCCTTATTTCCGTGGTCGACGCTTTTCTTATCGCTCTTCTCTTCCTTCGAGATCGTCGTCGCATCCTCCATTACGTCGACGAAGAATTCTGTCGGGATGTCGCTGGAGTCCATATTGAGATTCGACAAAATGTCCCCATCGACGTGCGTCGAGCTCAAATAAGTCATTAATATTTCCGACTAACTTGCGACTATAAAGTTTGTTGAAAATTATTTTCGACGAAAATTCATCAATAATCCATTAAAGTTTTTAAAACTAATATGATAATTTTTCGACTCATTTTGGTCGAAAAAAATTTGTCGATAATTTTTTCCGACGCTATGAGTCGTCGGAAATATAACGAAAATTTTTGACAATATTTTCTCCTCGGAAGTTGTGGTCGATAAATCCAAATTTTTAGTGGAAGTCACTATCAGAATCAAGTGTATTAAGAGAGAACGTTAACTATGTAAATGCTCATGCAACTTCAACACGTTCGGGTGATTTAAAAGAATATCAAGCTCTTATTTGTTGTTTTGGATAAAATCCGGAGATACATGATTGAATTTAAGAATGTCGGATTGCTCTCATCATGTGAATTAACTTATACTTTGCAGCTGAGAGTGAATTCAACAAAGCTTGTACGAACTAGTTTGGCACTTTTATGTTTACCGCATCAAAGAATATCATTCTCTCTTTGATCTTTGGCATTTAAGCTAATCTTCAAGGCTTGTGCTTATTTCTAAGATTTGAGAATGCATTTAACTCATTTCATATAAGACTTTGCCTGTTGTTCTAAAATAATATTGTGAGATTACTATAAACACAAGCACAACTCATAAATCACGTGCGACGATAGAAATAGGATAATAACAATTTACTTGCGATTTCTATTATGCTAAATGGATGGGGATGGGGATCGCGATTCGCGCACCGGTGCAACTGTGCAAGAACTGTCGTAGCGCATCGAAGCCGTTCATCATAGATCGGGCGGGGATCTTAAATCATCGATGCCGCTTGATGGGTAGAGATCACGCTGGTGATTTATACGGCTCAGATCGACGAGTCACCTTGCGTGGCAAACTATGATATCTCCATTGCCCATCTTTTATTTCAGGGGAACCTTTGTTCGGTCTTCGTGAGTCTCAACTCGTAGAAACTCCCGATGTGCCCAGAGATCAGATTCTTTGTAGGGTTTGGGGCGGCCGATTAAATGCGTCCCCGACGAGGATCAAGCATGATTGTGAAAACCTTCGTCCTTGGATTGGATTCGAGTTAGATGTTCTTCAATCCCTAATCCTACATAGTGTCAACAGGTTTCTTTTGTTGGATTTCAGTTTCCTAGTTTTTTGATGCGAGCCTTCCATTCGATATGTATTGTACTTGTATATTAGTTTGAATTTGTATGCAATCATTATTTTTTATTTTTTGTGTTGAAGTTTTGAGTTGCAGAACGAAGGGATTGGATGAATCATGGAAGGCAACAAGGATGAAGCCGCAAGGTGCATAGAGATGGCGAAATTTGCTTTAGCGTCCGGTGATAAGCAGCACACTTTGAAATTTATTAGAATCGCGCGACGATTGGATCCTTCTCTTTCTTTAGATGATCTACTAGCTGATTGCAAAAAAATAGATGGTTTCAGTGCCAAAAATCGCAAGAAGGAGGTCGTAGAGCAACTTCATGAAGAGCCATCTTGCTCCAAGCCTGCGGAGGCTTCGAATGGCGGGCGAAATTACAGAGAAGATCACGTTAAGCAGATCCGTGAGATCAAAATGACCAAGGATTACTATGCGATTCTTGGGGTAGAGAAGAATTCCTCGATCGAGCAAATAAGAAAGGCTTATAGGAAATTGTCGCTAAAGGTGCACCCCGACAAGAACAAGGCACCAGGAGCAGAGGAGGCATTCAAATCTGTTTGCAGGGCGTTTAAGTGTCTCAGTGATGAGCAATCGAGGCGGAACTATGATCGGACTGGTCCACCTGAAGAGTATGTGTTCGACCCATTGAATAACATCAGGAGGGGGAGAAGGAAGACTAATTCTAGAACTGATTTCTTTAATGAGGATTTCGATTCAGATGAAATCTTCAAGTCCTTCGGTACTCAGGGTGATCCTTTTGGTGCCCATCGAGCTCACAGGCCAAGAGGAAGGGGCCGAGATTCCAGGGAACATAATGCTCAGAGAGGAGGGGGAGAGGAAGGGAGAGGTGGGATTAGTTTCATAGCCTTGTTTCAGATATTGCCCATTTTGCTCATTTTCCTATTTGCATGTTTCCCATTCCCCGAGCCACAGTATTCTTTGCAGAAGACTTCTTTTTATCTGATTCACAAGGTCACAGAGAAACATGGAGTGGATTACTATGTTAAGTTAGAAGATTTTGAACAACGGTTCCCTCTAGGAAGTTCCTCAAGAGACACTCTTGAACATAATGTTTTCAAAGACTATAGTGGAGTACTTCGCCGATACTGTCATATTGAACTGCGAAGGCGTCAGTGGGTCAAAACATCTCCCACACCCCATTGTGTTAAACTTAGAAATCTCAAAGTTTCATGAGAAATTATAGTGAGGTAACTTTTTATCTTCTCTCTATTCTTTTCATACTATCTACTTTTTAATATATATTTTTTCCCTTGACAAGGTATTGCTCAATCTTCACATATGCAAATTATATAAACTTTAAAACTATCTTCACAAAAACTTTTTATCTTCTCTCTATTCTTTTCATACTATCTATGATGATGTTGAAATTATATCTTCATAGAGGATTTAACTCTTGATCATTTAAAACATATTTGATTTGAAATTCAACACATATGAAGTCTCTATATTTTGAAACTTATATTTCTTGAATCCTTCTAAATAAACGTGATTATTCCATATCCCATTCAGGATCTTTCAACCATAAGACATACTTCCATTTGCATTGATATTTTTGGACCAAAGAGGTAGCGTCTAACATATAGGCAACTTTGCATAGTTGCAATCTATTTGTTGAAGCTAGAATGCTAGATGTTGTAGACAAATTCTATTGACCCAATTAAGAAAATATACAGTTTCCATCTGGATAAAGCTTATAATAAAAAATTCTTGTTGTGTTACATACATTTTTGTAGCTTGAATGCTGATTAATTACAAAAAAAATGTTAGAAGGTTTGGTTCTAAATTCTTGTGTGTTTTATTACAATGCAATGTTATCTTTTTATTTTCTTGATTTTTCTTCAAAGCTGTTATCAAAGTAGAGGTGTGGAGAAAGTAATAATATTAGGTACTTGTAGATTTTTCTTTTACACCCAAAACACATGATGTTTAACATCAGTATTAATGGGTGAAATATTTATAAGATCCTTGCTTTAACGGAAAAGTAGAACCTCTGATTTTCATAGACGTTGTGAACATTCTATAACTCTTTAAGTATGATAATAGCAGTGAATGAGTTTCAATTAAATCAGTGCCAATTTCGATTTTTTACTAGACATGAAAGAATGACGTGATGAACATGCCTAAAGGTCTAAAGCTTGTCAGATCTTATTTTATGTCGTTAAGGCCAGATCTCTTTACTAGATAAACTGAAAACATGTTAAAGTTGTGAGTAGGTTTTCCTGCATTCCACATAGGGATGCTTCATCTTATTATGTTGAAACTTGTCTTAACCTAATTGTACCTTAAAGATTAGGACTTAAGAATGTTACAAAGAATTGGGAGTCTGTTGCATATTTATATATTCTTTATTCACATTAATTTTTAGGGAACATCTGACTGTGCATGTCTCTATATGATATTTTATGTTTGTAATATCTGACTGTCCCATCGATGCTTCTAACAAAATCATTTTCTAGTACTATCTAATTTTCCTGGTGGTACTATCTTCATATAGCTTATTCTGCTGCTACCTCTAACTGCTCCAAGTAGCTACATTGCACTATTAGCATGAGTAGAAAGTTTCTGGTACAGGTTGCTGCCACGAGCATACCATCATCAGCAACAATTTTTTTTATTTGCTTAAAAAAAAGATATTTGGACTTTTTAAATATATTTAGACATTGTCTCTAGATGCTTTTAGATAAATAGTTTAAGCTTATTATTGATTCTTTTGGTTCAAGGAGGCCTCTACAAGATACAGGATGAATGGATGATCATTCATGTTGGTACATGATGCTAATAGGTCTGTCGGTTGATAGACCTTATTTGTAAAATTGTTGCACAAGAAAAAAAAGTTGATACAAAAGATGCCCCCTTTGCTTAGTATATATAACAATAAATGATTTTTTGTTTGGTGAACTCAAATGTCCGTCTCTAGATTGTCTGTCTACAACAAATGGTTACTTAAGAGCAAGACCACGAGCAGGCTGCTGCCAGTGATCAATCTATGGTTAGGTGGCTTTGCAGTTTGCTTATTGTTTCTTGTTTGAGCTATTGTCATACATTGCTAGAATTTATCCTATTATAGTATTGTAGCAAATCTCTTTCAACAGCTTATTCTTGATTTTTTCCAATTTCTTATCGTTGAGATGTCAGATCACCTAATCCTTTAGTTGTAATATGCATCAAGTAGCAAAAAAACATTTCTCTTTCATTTTCACCACTGGGTGGTCTCTAAAAAGAGTAGTTTGACCTTTTATATCTTTGATCTTTGAATTTATTTCTTAATGCTTGACATATTTCAGTTGTTAATCACTGTTTTTTTTGTTTTTATGATTCATCTCTGTTTTTTTCATAAATCTTATTCTCTTTGGTTTTCTTTTGTTGTGGCTTTGGATAGAGTGAAAGTTGTCCATCTTTGATATTGTTGCATTGCTAAAATTGCTCTCCGATTGATGTGTTGGACAATGAGTATTTGGATTGGTGTATTGCATTGGTAACTATCGCATTGATAGTTCATGTACTGAAAAGGTAATAGATGGTTGAAACTACTGCAACTGACGATTTTGTTATTACTTGGAATGTGATTGGTTGAAATAAAATGGTATGTGATTATCCTTATTTCCGATGCTTTTGTCATACTTATTTTGGTTGAAATTAAATGGCACGCGATACAATTGGTTGAAGTTTTCAGTTTTCTTACCGAGATAAATAATGTACTGTGTAAGCTCTCATTGATTCAGTGCAGATGGTAAAACTTCTTTTTTCCCTTCTGCAGCAGCTTGTGCAGTTTGGAATGAGTTCTTTTTTTTTCCCAGCAACTTAGGAATGAGATTTGAAGTTCTTTTCCTCTTCAAGCTTGTAAAATTGACAATGCATGAGTGCAGCTTTTTTTCTATTTTCTGGGCGGTAACTTGGAATTATTTCTGTTAGAATTATTGTGTTGGTGACAGCAACTGTGCACCTTATCAATGATTGAATGATCACAGTGTGCAGGTGTAAGAATATTGTGCACGGTTGAAAGTGTTTAAGAATGGGAATAAAAACTGCAACAAAAAAAGCAGAAATCTACTTCCAATATAATTAATAACTGCAAAACCTTGGGAATAATATGTTCAGTAGCATCTTGATATATTTAATAACGGGAACATCAAATAAATATGTTTTTTAAGCTAACATTCATTGTCCCAAATAGCAGTTATAATTCCAAGAGCAAATAAATGGGTTAACTAAGCTAACATTCATCAATAAGATAGACCCATTACATGATTACATCTACTATAAAACAAAAACTGAACATCTTTTCCACCTGCAAATTTTTAAAAATGACATTACAATTAACTTACATTATATATCTTTTGGCTCATTCTCGCTCTGTACAAATCTGCTCGAGGGAGTCCAATTTGCAGAGCAATCTCGAAATCAATATTCTTGCTCTCTCGGACTTTGGTAGATCCACCCATTCAAAAATCATCCTATGGAATTTTCTGGGATACAAGAGAACATAAGAAGTAACAAGCGTTGACATTTGTTGCCAATAACACCAGCAAAAATATAAAGCAATCGTCATTTACCGACTGCCCCAAGATTGAAGAACAATATCATCTAAATTAATGCAAATGCTCAAAGGTATGTTCTAGGACTATGGTAATAAATTTAGGCAATATCGTAAATTAGTGCAAAGATATCATTTAGATTAGTACCCTTTCTTTCCTACAGATGATGAATCCGGATTTAAATTAGTCCATGACGTCCTCAACTACTGTAAGTTGCCTGCAGTAGTAAATCTCTAATGGTATGATTGTCTCATTGAATAGGATAAAAGAATTGCATTAGATAATAAATAAGGAATGATGGTATATAAATTTTTTAAATTCAGTGTATATTAAATATAATATTAATTTTATAGTTTTCTATTCATATTTTTTTTAATTCATGCATTAAATAAATAATAAATATTAATATATTTCTTATCAAATCTTTTCTTATCATATGAAGTAAACATGCCCCAGAGATGATCTGAAACCATGGAAATACAAAGGAAGTGAGGGGGAAGATGAAGGGTTGTTACATGTTAAAGAATGAACAATCCTAATTTTACTATGATAAAAGATCATTTTGTCCTTTGTATTCTGGCCATTTACAGCGAAGAAAACATGGAACTTCATTTCAGATTAGTTGTTGTTTAGTGTTTTGAATGAGACAAGATTAAATTGAATCCACTTTTTAAGCTTGAGTGACTTCTATTAATTTCGGGATTAAACTGAAACTTTTCCACAATCGATATCCCATAATGAGATTTATTCTATGTTGAGTGCAAGTTCGAATTATTCTGCGTTGAGTGCAAGTTCATTGGAATGCGAGTCCACTGAATTCGCACCTACTGCTGGAATCAATCCCACAACGGATAGTCAACACATAAATAATCGACAAGTATTAAGTGTCCCTTACATTGACTCTGTAGACTGAGCCTCAATTGGCACGTTTCTCACACTTCTGTATGGGCTTGGGCTTCTAATTTTTGTCACGTGGGCCGTCAAGCACATGGCATGACTTGGGCCGCCTTAGCGTTGTGATTGTTCCTAATCCTACATTCTTAATTTCTTTTCCGATTTGGGAAGACGACCCCTTGTAGAGACTAGAGAGAGACATGGGTGGAGCGGAGGCGCTGGCGGCGTACCGGACCCTGCTGAGGGCGACGCGGAAGACGTTCGCCGGGGACACACTGATGCTGCGGGAGTCGGCGGCGGAGATCCGGCGGAAGTTCGAGGATAACCGGGGGGTGGCGGCGGAGGCGGAGGTGAAGCGCCTGGTCGACGAGGCCCGAGAGGCTTCCCACTTCATCTCTCACATGATCGTCCAAGCAAAACTCACCTCTTCCGGCGGCTACGGTATTGACCCCTAACTGCTTTCCGACCTTTGAGGCCGTAACCTCATACTTTCTGCTCTCTTCTCTGATATTCGCGAAAAAAAATTGATTTTTCTTTCTATTTTTCATATGATGTTTCTCACTGCACTCATTTTACCGTTCAAAAGTTAAAAAATTTGCGAGCTTCAAGAATAATATATGAAATTACTTGGCTTTTCAGAGAATTATTTATTTTCTCTGCTTCAATTGGGTTCTTTTTCACCATGTCAAACTTCTATTGCAGCTATTAAACCCACGCAAGAACATGCTGGTGCAACACTGGAGATCCCCTCGGAAGAGTCTATTCCTAAGTCTACCTAAGGAAATCTTTAGCTTGATTGCAGTTGCCAGAGGTAATCAGCAATCGATGTGACAGGCTAAACTTAGATCAATTACTTCTTTTAATATGTTTTCCTGTGGTGGTGTTCACATGAAAGGTTTGGAAAAGGTTTTGCTTATGTTATTTAGTTCTAATAATTGTGTCACCTGTTATTTGAGATCCATTTATAGCAGAAGGAAAGTCCTAGTTTTTAGCTTTTCAATCCCTTGTTCTAAGGTTTAGGAAAAAAATGCACTACTACCATGTTTCTTGTGATCTTTTCCAAGTTTTGTTTATGAAATTGATAAGTAGATCATGATATATTTGCATTTTCTCTCTGTTTCAAATGGACCTGAAGTATGGTTTCTGTTTCTTGTAAATGTAATTTCTGTGTTGTCTCAGCACATGTTTTATTTAGTGTTTCTTTATTAATTTTATATCAATTTTCTTCTTTTACTTTTGTTGAAAGTGGATGATCATTTTACTCAAACCTAAAGAGAAAACAGTAGAGGGTTCAATATGGATCCATATTTATGCTTATAGTCTACACATAGATTTCCAAATAAGTCTGACAAATAAAGTGATACAACTTTTCACACATACAAAAGTTGTACCAATTAACTTCCCATTTCACTCCTACTTGTCAGACACATGTAATATCTTTAGCAATTCACAATCCACGTGCTCCTTTTGCCTCCGCATCCTCCATTTTGCTTGATTCTGAGTTATCAACTAAAAGGTTGTGCGACCATGCTCCGCACAACCTAGGTATTGCACAACATCTGTCATATTAACCCAGAGCATAAACGATTCTCCTAAATGTAATTTGTGCAACTTGGCTCAAGAGTTCAAGGATTGCATATTCGTTGGTTGCCTGCATTTCCAAGGAGGATGAAATAGATTACTTAAAGAGAAAAATATCATTTTTTCTCTACATCTTGGAAGTTGGTTGGACATTAACTTGAGTAACAAGTGCAGAAAGACACTCCTTAGTAAAAGCAATGGTGTGAGCATGAGTAGTATAGTATCAAAAGACTTCAAAGATAAAGATGAGGCGTAATTCGCTTAGCCCATTCTATCATGGCTTTTCTTCGAAGGAAAGACGTATAGGTGGAAGTTTCATTTTGTAATACTACTTTCATGGTCTGAGTATTTATGTTAGTACATTATCCTCGCAGGTAAAGTGTAACACCTTTCTGCTGCCATTCTACACAGAATTTTCTTGGGCAAGCCCTTTTGCTCAGAAAATAGTTGGACATTAAGGTTTCTTGATGATATTGCTGGATCAATTACATAACCTACTTTTAAATCAATGGATAGAATGTTTATGGTTTTGAGTTTGTTTTCTAGTATATGAACAGCTGTTGGAAAGAATAAAGATGGAGAAGATACTATTTCATTTATAAATTTAAATCAATGGTTAGAATGCTTATGGTTTTTAGTTAGTGACCTTTTAAGGACATGCTTGGCTGGAGATGCTATAAATGAACTATTCTATTTATAGTTTTTTGGCTATTTGTAGTCATTTGCTGCACCTTAGTCAAACAGAACCTATATGAAGGGGAGTGGTGAAGAAAGCCAGGTATACAAATTAAAATGGTGAAGACGATTATTTAGTCTGCAGACCTGAAGAAATTTTTTTAATTAATGTCACTATCACGCAATCTATAATCTTCTAGTAATGATAAAAATAATAGAGCTAGACTGGTGATGATTTAAGCATCAAGTTGAAATTGATTCGACCTGTTTCCTTAAAACCTTGATTGGATCAACTTTATTTGCATAAAATTCCAAGTTTGGGTTCATGGTGATTAGCAAGTTGGTTTTGTTGGATCTTTGCAATTGGATTAACTTCTCAAATCTCCGATCTCTTGTAACCAATTAATTAATGAAGAATCTTATTTTAAATTTTTTTAAAATTGTGGTGGGATAAGAATGGAATTAAACTATGATTCTTTGACTGGATAGAATAGAACACTATGATTCTTTGACTGGCTAGAACTGCAAATCTTACTATAGCCTTGTGTTAGAAAAGATTCATGTAGTCCCAAATAATTTGGTATTAAATCCTTTTCTTTCCCCATTCGTATATGCTAAGAGAAAACCAACTGTGGCTCTTGTGATGACTTGTTGTCTTGATGCAAAGAACCGGTATTAAATCCATGACGATATCTTCTGAGACAGTGATGCCAAACTTGTTTGAACACTTTAAGGTTCATGAAGTCTCATATTCGATTGTTGTTGTGGAGCGATAGAGATTCCATTTAATTTAGGTTAATCTATTAACCTAGGCCGAAGGCAGACCTAAGTTAATGTATTTCTTCTCTCCTAGATCAGAATACAAATATTAGAGCACATGGAGCCCATCTCATTATCTTCCTTTAAAGAAAAAATACGATGGACTAACCGATCTTTACATCAGTTGATGAAAGAGCCCAATGCAACAAAATGAATGTTGGGTCTTTGAAACAGTTTGAATCATTTCGGTAATAGTAGGTTTGATCTGCTTTACCAAGAAGGTCTATGGTTCCGATCTGTATAACCCTAATCCTAATATATTCCATTTTAGTTGAGTATAGTTATAGTTTTCGTTTATAGTTTCAAACCACTCGACTCTTTTGTTTCTTAATAATGTTTTTGACGATTTGAATCTATTTTATTGATTTATTCATAGTTTTCGTCCTTCCTCTATTACGCACTCTTTCAAGGGTGGCTGCTTGTAGGCAAACCTTTTGGTTGTGTTTGCACCCCTACCTCCCCTACCTCTTTTATCACTAAGCGGCCATTTAGGGGCCTTTCCCTCTATGGTAATATGGAGAAGACAAAATTGTTTGAAGCACACACAGAATCGAAAGCGTCCCTTGTTTCAAAGAGAGGTGGACGGGTTATTCCCATTTATTAGAGGAGAAAAAAGTGTTCGCCCCTCCTTCAAAAAGTTCTCTATTTATTCAAACACCCTACCTATGGGATAGGAATAGAGGAAGAGGGAAATTTTTTGAAAATTTCAGGTAGTACTTTTTTTTTTTTTGGATCGAAAAGTCAACTTGATTTATTTCATGTCCTTCGCTCGATGAGAAAATAGGTCAGCTACCTATTTTTGAATAATTAGTGACAATTTAATTTTACTATGTGATTGGAGCAGATGTTTAATTTTATCCATGTATCAATTACTCAATTACTACGACAGTTAGATTCTTGTCCGACAACCTGTGCAGGGAGGAAAATTTGGACCCACGTGGCGTCCTTGCTCCATGTAATCCATGCAATAAAAAAGATTATCTTCGTGATATGCAGTATATTTGAAGATGACTAGTTCGATGTTAAATAATAGTGACTCAATATGCCAAGTTATTATTAAAATAGAAGATACATGTAGGACAAAATAATGACAATTTTTTACTAATTATATATTTTATTTTATTAGAAATTTAATAGTTTGGATTAAAATTGTGAAAAAATCATACTTTTAGTCCTCGTAGTTTATTCGAATTTTGATTTAATCATTATAATTTAAAAATTTTGATTTTAGTCATCACATTATATTTTCGTCTAGGAATTGATTCATGTTATCACTTGAGGCATAAACGGAGGTGACGTGAATAACGGTTGTCGATTGAACATTGTTGACGTGAAGTTTGCAAGGATCAACTTCTAAAAGAAAAATATAGAATGGAATTAAATCAAAATTTTGTAAATTATGAGGACTAAAATCAAAATTCGAGTAAACTATGGGACCTAAAGCAAATTTCAATCTGATATTTTTGCAAGTTTTTATGAGTTCCCTGTTCAATTAATGTGTTTTATGCAAGAATAGGAAATTAGATATATATGCCTTAACAGATGTTTGCAGGTAGAAAATAAACTAATCTTGTAATATTAAACTAATCTTCTAAATATGCAAACCTCTAAACAACATAAAGATTAACGTCAACCGTTTCAAAAGCAATATACAGTAACATAAGAGGTTTTAAATAATGGACATTGTCATTATAGACCATTCAACATCACCATCACATTTTCCAAATTTTGAAGGTATTTTTCAAAAAGGAAAAAATATTTACTTTTGGTCCTTATAATTTACTTAAATTTTGGTTTTAGTCTTCATAGTTTACTTAAATTTTGATTTTAGTCTTTATACTTAAATTTTAGTTTTAGTCATCATAGTTTACAAAATTTTGATTTTAGTCCTCATACTATATTTTTTTTTAGAAGTTGATCCCTTCAAATTCTACATCAGCAATATCCAATCAATAATTGTTATCCACGTCAGCTCCGTTTATGCCTTAAGTGACGACATGGATCAATTCCTAAACGAAAATATAGTGTAAGGATTAAAATAAAAAAATTTAAACGATGAGGATTAAAATTAAAATTCGAGTAAATTAAAAGTATATTTTTTCCTAAAATTGTTAAAATCCTAGGTGTAGCTATTAATCCAAAATAAACCAATGTTTTAATTAAAAGTGTATTGATGATTTACTCTTTGCCACTTGATTAAGGACGGTGACAGTTTGATTAACCGTATTTTTTTATTAACCAAAATCAAAATCGATTAAATACTCATTAACCAAAATCAAAATCGTTCGATTTCAAAAATTAGTATCCGAAATCAAAGCCAGCTTGGTTTCGATTATCCGTCAGATAATCGAAACCAATTAGTTCGGTTCGGATAAAAATAAATACATGTTTACTAACTAGTTAACTAGTTAGTAAACGAGTATCCGGTTAGTAAACTAGATTTTGAAATATCTAAAAATTATTAAAATAATTAATTATAGCGGTTTGGGATCGGGTTACCCGCGGATAATCGGTAATCGAAATATATAATCGGTTTTGGTTGTCGATTACCTGTGAGCCAATAATTGAAATCAAATTGAATTTAGTCGGTTTTTCTATAATACCACACTTTAGTCCCACATCGAGAGTATATTGGATGTGGTGGCGGCTTGTAAAGCTTGATGGGTGTGCTACCATCAATTTCAGCTTAAACATTTTAATTAGGCCAATAGGTTAGTTTATGAAGTTGATGAGTTAGTTATCCCATCAAGTGGGTTGCAACATTTTCATATTCTCTAATCAAATTTGAAACTGAAACCAAATTTTAAATTCATTGTCCGAAATCAAATTTCATGACTCGATTAGTCATAATTAATCGGTTTCAATTGCCACCCTAAGCTTGGGCATTTCTACGACATAGATCTGCTCAATTGAATTTGTGCACCATCTGAGCTGAACATCTATTTCTAATAATAGGGTTCTTGACATCTCGTGAGGGACCGCAGTGTTTGCGATCTCAGCCTGCGCATATTGACCTTGTCGGTCCAATTGTCGTATAAAAACATGTACAATCCCTCGCCAATTTATAAACCTCAGATATATTTCATCTTCTTAAACTGAACAGGGCTTTGAGCTCATGTCTTCATCTAAACAATGGTTTTAAAAATATATTTTTGACTAATTCAATTTTAATTAATATATAGGAGATTTGTCTGATCTGATTTTGCAATGCCAGCTTTTTTTTTTATAATGTGAATCATGCAGAGACATTATCAAAGACCCAGTATTCAGCCATCAGTTGTTGCTGAATTTTGTATTGAAGTACTCAGATAGCCATCCGTATATTCATACAACTGGTGAAGTATTTTGTTTGATGTGGAACCGTCTGTCAACAGTGTTGACCTTTAGATTGGTGTCTGGTGAGCATCTAAATTCTAATTCAAATGCTTAATTAATTAACAACATATTCCTCTGCACTTTATAGCTAATCACTTTAGTCGTAGTGGCTGCTGTATTAAAACATTAATTATAGGACATGCTATTGCACAATGTCACATGAGCTCGAAATTTTTTTCTGATGTATCAGAAGGATATATATATCCCTTTCATCACAACCAATGTACAGGGTGTTGTGAAGCACGTTATGTAATAAGATGCCAAGGGGGATAATGAAAAGATTGAAGTGTCCTGAATCCTTCTAGCTACTAAAGGGACCAAAAAAGGACAGGTTGGTGTCCACTCTTGCTCGACAGAATAAGGGTTAATTTAAATAGTCACACAAGTAGAGCATTTCAGTGTTCTTTCTATATATAATTGAGGGTGGAGTGCTGCTGAGCCTTAGAAAATTATCTCCACCTTAACTCAAATGATTTGTGTAGCTAGGTGGATGAGGGTTAAATGACTAGATATGGGAATTCTTGGCTGGAATAATGTCTCATATTGGGATATGATGTGATACTGATATATATATATATATATATATATATATATAGAGAGAGAGAGAGAGAGAGAGAGAGAGAGAGAGAGAAATAAGGTTGTAGCTGCTGTTTGAGGTGAATATATATGAATCTGTTTGTAGCTTCGGTTTATTATGTGGTGAATCATTTCATCCTGATGATGAGTTGTGCCTTCACAATGATTGACAGTGAGATTAAATATTCATCCCAGGTAGGTCAAATTAATGATTACGGTCTCTCTACTTTGTAATCCAATTATATATATATATATATGTGGGCAATTTTCTTAAAACCGAATAGGGAAACAATTTTTTCATGAAACCAGAATAGACTTCTGGTTATTCCTAAAACCAGAACGGTTATTGAAAAAATACTCTAAATGCCCCCAATGTATCATATCGGGGTGAACGCAGCAGTTAACCCCGTTAAAAAAACCTGCCCAAACTGTTTTACATCCCGCCCATGACTTTTCACCTACCAACTTCACATGAGTGACCAAGCGACGAGCTTTCTTCCCCCTTTTTCGAATCCGGCGATGAGGGACTAGGCGTCAGACGATTTGTAGGGTTTCTTCGCTCTTTTCCTCCCCGACTGCTTTACAACCACTCTTTCCTATTTTCCTTTCCGACTCCCGACCTCGACCAGCCAAAGGGTATTTCTTCGCTTGAAAATGTAGGGTTTGACCTACAATTCTATTTTAGCCTTTATCTTTGTGATTCGTAGGTATAAGAGTATGTTTTTGTGATCCGTAGCTATAAAAGTCAATCTAGGATTTTTTTAACAATCATAAATTAAAATGTTTAAACAAGTATATAGTTTTCGTTTGGTGAAAAAAGAAACTATTTATTTAGAACTATTGTGATTTAATTCATTTGTGGTGATTTTAGTAATTTAGCATGCATTTACAAGCAAATACACCTATTTTTCTAAAAGCGTTTTCGGGTATGTTTCGGGAAAAAATTGTTTCCCTATTCGATTTTAGGGAGATCGTTGTATATATATATATCTCTTCTCACAGTTTAAAGCATTAATTAAATCAGCGTTGGAAAACAATTCTTACACAAAGACGCAAAAGAAATACTTGATTAATTAGTGCTTGATTCTTCTCCGAATTTTGCTGCAAGAATCTTGACTAAGATTTCGGTTTCAGTGATTAGATTTTTAATCGATTTCGATTTCGATTAATCATTAAAAATTCGGTTAATCTTGTGATCCCTATTCAAATTCATGGCTACTGTTTCTCTATTTTGTAATCCACTAGTGTGTATATATATATATATCTTCTCACAGTTTAAGCATTAATTAAGTCAGTGATGAAAAGCAACTCTTAAAACTGACAAAGAGGCAGAAGAGACGCCTGGTTAATTAGTGCTCGATTCTTCTCCGGATTTTGCTGCAAGAATCCTGATGGGCTCCCTGCTTCGCCGCGAAATCCTGTAGAATCTACTCGTCTGCAACTTGCCTACTACAATTACATTCATATATTTTTGTCAGACAATATATATTGGGATCTCAAACAGTAAAAAAAGAAGTCTCCTATTAATTCCTCGATCGACAACCCAATAATTATTACTCAACCTATGGCCTCGCCTATATATGCATGCACACACATCCACAAACAGGAAGATTTACCACAAACTCGATCGACAGTACTACGAAACCACCGTCAGTCCTGTAAACCAAGACATAATACAGTGCGTTACAGTTGTATTATTTAATCGAAATCTGTGGCAACATTTAATTCGTTAGATGTGATAGTTAATTCAGGATGAAACGGACATTGAATTCAACTTTTGGAGTACATGCGGCAACCGGATTCGTTCGAGTCAAAATCCATAGTACATCGTAATCAAGTATAGGGAGTCAAATTTAGACAGGGGGAGCTTTGGATTATAGGTGGAAAAAAGCAAGCGCATGTGATTTTTTTTACGTACTTTATCCTCAATTTCATACGCGTATGATATATATCTATTAATTACTCGCGTAATTAATGAAAGTTTTTGCAGGCGATGCGAGATGGGGGGGGTTACGTCACTGTCCATGGAGTTTACAGGTTTCAGAGGAGAGAAGAGAGAGAAGCTCGACAGTGTCAGCCATTTGTCCTTTCGGAGGAAGAAGGCCAAAATTGCAGCAATGGCCACATTGATGCGCTGGAGAGAGAGAGAGAGAGAGAGAGAGAGAGAGAGAGAGAGAGAGAGAGAGAGGGAGCGGGTCCTCACCACCTTCGCCATTTTGTCTGCATGCAGTCACGAGCGAACGTTCCATTCCCTCAGCTCACACCATCACCATCGCCAACACCACAATCCTCCTCCTCCTCTCGCTCCATTTCGCTCTCTTCTCCCACTCGTTCTCTGCTCTGCTCTCTATCTCATTGATTCTCCAATGGATTCGGTCGCCTCGCCGGCGCCGCTCGACCTCGCGCAGCGGGTGGACCTCGACGCCGTGCGCCGCTTCGTCGCCTCCGTCAACCGCCACTTCCGCCGCTTCCTCACCGACCCCGCCGCGCGCAAGGCCCTCCAGCTCGAGTGCGGCCGCGCGCTCGCCGTCTCGCACCAGGCCTTCTTCGAGTTCTCGGAGCACTCCGTTCTCTCCAACCTCTACTGGGGTGTCGAGAACATCGAGGTCGCGCTGCGATCCCGCTGCCGCGAGGAGCGGGCCGAGCGCCTATCCGCCTGCGAGAAGATGCTGCAGATGCCGGCGCTGCTGGAGGAGGAAGGGAGCACGGCCGGCGTCGAGAACCGGTACCTGGTCTGCTGCTCCTACTTCTACCTCGCGCTGGCGCGGAAGCTGCGGGGAGATGAGTGGCAGATGATTATGCATTTGCTCCAGTCTCTCTTGGTCTCCCCCAGCTGCTTCCGGAAGGAGCTCGCGCCGCGCCTATGGCGAAGCCTTTTTGGTTCTTTGAAGGACACAATAGGAGATGAGGAGGAGGTGGAAGAGATGGCGAGGCAACATGCGAGGAGGTACAAAGATTGGTTAATGTACTACCAGGTTGTTTCGTACGGGGAGACTCCTCCGTGGACCAGGGAATGCTCCGACGATGATTCCGGTGACAGAGAAGCAGAGAAATATGAGTAAGCAATACACATTTCTGTAGGATTTAGTAGATTGATCGACAAGATCAATTTCTTTCTTAGAATCACTGATACAGCAATAATGATGTATATGATGATGACCAGGGCATGGGAAAAGCAGCAAAAAAAACCCACCATGTCAATTTAGTCTTTACTGTAGGGACTAGGGAACAAACATATAACGAAGATACTCCTTTTTCCTTTCTAACTTTTGTCTAACTTTTGTAAAAGGGTCAAAACTACTTGATCATGTATAGCTTTGTATCAGCAGAACAACATAATTGTGCAAAATTCTCTTTGCTAAGGACAAAAGCAAGCACATCCATAATATTGCACTTATTGCAAATGTCACAGTTAGATCCATTAGTCATAGACATGGCTGCAATATTCTCCTTGTACAGTAGCACTGACGGCATTTATCTTGCAATGTGGAGCGCGGAGTCATTAAGAACTAAATGAAGATGCCAGTTAACTGACTGAATAACAAGCATGGAAACATGTTCAGTCGGTAACTGAAGATTAGTCATCATGGTTTAAGTAAGATCTTGTACTAATGCAGCATATTATTCATGAACAGATGCACAAGTTGTACCAGTAGCGCCAGATGCTTCAACTCTCTCAACCAAGCACCTTCCTGGCTAAATTTTCAGAGTGTAAGTATCCGAAACTTAGTACTTTTCTTTCAAGAACGATAATGTTCTGTCCAAATGGAATTTCAACTTTAAATGGAATGATAACTGCTCAACAATATGTCAAATTGACATCCAGATCGATACAAAATCTAGAACCAGAACTTATACCTCATTATCTTTTTTCACTTTGCAATTTGAAATTCAGCAGTATATAGAATTGTTCACTGAGTCAAGTACATGGTACTTGAGGTTATCTAGTTTGGAGGTGACTTCTAAAAAGCTCAAGGCTTTCCTTATATGACTAACTCTACTTTTCTTACTTAGACACTGGTGAAACTGCCTTCCTGAACCAGCTTTCCTAAGCTTTTTTGAGAAACTCTAAGAACCAAATTCCACTTTGTTACCTAAATCTACTGAAGAAACACTTTTCATGAGTCTACATCATAGATTTGCATCACCACAATACTTGAGCTAGATTGCCAATTAGCAATTGCCATGCATTGTTAAGCAAGAAGCAAGTGTATCCCCTTGCCGTGTGCAATATTTTCTTTCTTTAATTTTCTTTTGGTTCTTCAATTACAACAAAAAAAGCTCGTTGTCCTTCATCTGCTGCACAATTATGTCAAAGTGATAAGGGGACATCCATTTTTTTTCATAATGTCAACTCTTGCAGGTAAATATGATGTATCCACTTAATGTTAAAGATATGGTAGAAGATAAGGCTGATGCCTCCACGTCTATTTCTGATGACCAAGAACATTTCAAAGAAAGGAAAGATGAAAACTCTGCTCTGCTAAACTTTGACATGAGTTTTTCCAGGGGAATCAAGGGAAACTTTGACATTAGATGCCTTCAAGAAATGCTAGAAGAGTCACAATCAGGTTCACCAGTTTCTTTCTATTCACACATTGGCTCTTTAGAAGAAGAAAGTGACTCTGAGGTAACTTGCAATTGAATATTAGCCTGTATTATAATATTTTATCTTTAAGTTTGCCTAGAAAATAACTTCTACCTTCAAGACCTAAAACAAATGGTCTCGAAGTTGTTTCTCTTTGTTTAGTTGGTCAGGTCCCCTATTTATCATCTGCTATATAACATTTCAGGAAGGTGGTGATCTAATATAAATAATTGGTTATATATATAATTTGTCATATTTGCACTTTATAGAATTATTCCTTTGAGAAATAATCTTACAGAGCCTCTCACTTATGCTCTACTGACATATTGGTTCCTAGAAAAAGACAGTCATTCTGTATCTTGTCCCGAACACAAGTAGAAAATTATAAGTCATGGCTTCATGACTTCATAACCAATGATCACAGACTCACAAAGTTAATTTCTAGCATGTACTTGTCTTTGATTATTTGGCCAGCTCACCTCTTTGCCATCTCTGTCGATCACTCTGAGAAGGTATTCATATCAATTCAGTAACTCGTTATCTATTGTTCTGGATTTAACTTATCATACTTATAATCAATAGACATCTAAGGCAGCTGAAGATATCACTAGCTCCAATGTTTTCACGGTCTTCTCTATGTTTTCCTTTAATGTTAGACGATATCTAACTTCTAGAATTATCACTTAACCAGTTCCAAAAATCATATATTGCAATGCATTTGATTAAAATAGAGCAAACTGCCAAATTTTCTTCATAGTCAAGCACGAAAAAAGAGAGGAAATTTTGGATATATCAGATATAAGGATTATTGCTTCTCCAGATGCAGGAAAGAACAAGGCATCCAGAGTGTCCAGCAGATATCCTGTCAATGGATGTAGGAGATTTACCATGTAAAACTGGTGAGAGGTATATTCACGACTGCTAAATGGTCATCTATATTGCTTTTACCTGTCTTCTCAATCAATCACTGGATTGTTAACAGGAACTGTCTCGCTCAATATTCACATTCTGAACTTGTGAGGGCTTTAACACTTGAATCTTCGGGATATCCTGCAGACAAGGAAGACTATGAAGCGAATGCAAGTTGTCTATCCTCTAGGAAATCACAGAGTTCACTTAACAATTTTGATTTTTCTGTATTGGATATGAAAGAGGTGGAAAATTACCCCTTCTGCAACTACTATGTAAAAGATGGGGCATCTCCAGTACGATCACCAAGAAAAGATTTAAGATGTTTTAGCACGTTCTCATCTAGATTACGGAAGAGGTGTAACTTATCTGAATTCGTTTATCGAGGAAGTTTTGCAAGGAGACGAAAGAACTTTCCAACTAGTGAGAAAGACTGGAGTGATGAGAGTTCAAATTATGTAAAAGATACTCAGGTTGATTTGCTGGGAATACTTGAAAAGGCAGCTTCAAGTATTTATTTTCCAGATGGTAGAGGTAATTGTGAAGATGCCGATTTGGACGTAACAACAATATGGGAATTACTGAAAAAACAGGAGGTGAAACACAGCTCAACAAAAGAACAGATGCTTGACCAACTACTGGAAATTATTTCTGCTTCTAAAAAAGAGAAGATGATTAGAGAATCAGTCTCTACACTTCTACTCCTAATATCAAAAGATAAAACAATTATTCAGGATATCAAAAAGAAGGATTCTCATTTATACTATCTGGCCAGTGCATTGAAGAGAAATGTGCATGAGGCCGCTATCCTCATCTATTTGCTAAATCCATCACCCTCTGAGATAAGAAGTTTAGAGCTTTTACCAGCACTGGTAGAGGTTGCTTGCAGTCCAGATGGTCAAAACAAGGAGTCCATAGTACTTCCACTGACACCTTCATCAGCATCAATAGCTATGATTGAAATTCTAGTAACTGCTTTTGACTATGTAACCAACAATATGCATTTAGCAGCCATTAGTTCCCCTCAAATTCTCTCCAAACTAGTGAATGTTGCAATGCATAAGAACTTGGAGGTAGGTGTTGCTTTGGCAGCTATACTTGTTAGGTGCATGCGTCTGAATGGAAACTGCAAGAAGTTTTTGTCACAGTTTACTCCAGTGGAACCGTTTCTTCATCTTCTGAGAAGCAATGAGAAGCGTTCCAAATTTGCAGCACTTGAGTACTTTCATGAGATTTTGCAAATACCAAGGTACAACTATATAATGTGCATTTGGCTAGATCATCTTATCTAATGTGTTTTAGTATGTATTTATCATGTGCTGAAATACAAATAAAGTATTCAGTCACATTTGAGCTAAGTTTAAACATTTAATATATTTTGTGATGGCATGCATGACTGATATAGTTTTGCATCAAGCTGAGTATGGACAGCTTTGTCAAACGATAGACATGCTACAACATTCAAAGCTGAAATATGTTTTGATATATGGTTATGATACATAAATAAGTCCAGTCATAAGGGAATCAAAATTCACCTATAAATATCTAGTATGAGTTTCATTATCATAGTCTATAGCATTGACAGATATTGCAGTAATTGTTCCTAAAGTATAATGCAACTCTAGTGTTCCTTATCTCATTAAAATGGATGGTATGCATTTCTGTTCTGACCTTGCCAGTATGGTCGATGTGATCATAGTGCAAAATTAAGTCTCATATTTTTATTCTCTCTACCGTGAGGGTGCGTTTGGTACCTAGGAAGTATAGAAAAGGAAATCCCTCTCCCATTTCAGTTTTGGCTTCCTAGGTTTGGTGACACAAAATAAAGGTAAGGAAAATCCTTTCCTCACCTCAAGGTACGGAAATGCCTATCCTACTCACATAGAAAGAAAAGTATATTATTATTTAAGTCCTATATTTTTATAGATTTCATATATTAGTCCTTTATTAATTAAAAATACATATTTTATAAATAATAAATTAAAATAGCAAATATAAATTAACAAAATATATACTTTGCATTTAAATCCTTAAATTTATAAAGTTTTGTATTTTAGTCCTTCATAAATAAAATATACATATTTTCAAAATAATAAAATAAAATTATGCAACTAAAAATTAGTAAACATAGTATATTTTGTATTTAAGTCCTTTTAAATTTTTATGTTAGTCCTTCACAAACTAAAAATATAGATATTTTAAAAATAATAAGTTAAAATTATTCATTAAGTCATTTTAATTTTATTAATTTTATTTTTAGTCACTTTTCCACAATCCAAATGTTTCAGGTTCTCCGCCATTCGTCTACTAAACCAGATACGACAACAGAGAAGTATAGGAATCATGCACTCACTAATGGCCTGTATCCAACAAACTGAACTTGAGCATCAAGTAATGGCAGCTAATCTGCTGCTTCAATTGGACATGCTGGTAAATTCCTCAATGTTTCTGCTATTGCATGATCAGTTTACTTGATTAAAATTGTGAACAATTCTTGATTTTGTTTTACATCTAAAGAAAAAAGTCAACCGTGTCAATCTCCCTTGTTGTGTATAGTAGAGAGTATATTTTACTGGGATCTTCAATCGGCTTTTAAAAAATCCTAATAACTATATGAAATAGAGTGGTGCATTAACTTGGTCCAAGCAATATGACTTTTGATGATGAGAACTCTATTCATTTTAACCATAGGGTGCTGATGGACAGAGTCATATGGCCTCTAAGCATTCAGCATTTTTCTAAGAGTCTGAATCCCCAATTTAAATCAGGAATTAGGAACAAGTTCTCCTTACTATGTCCACACAAACATATACCTGTTTGTACATATATTTAATATTAAAACATATACTTTTTTCTGTCCATGTTCTTCCTGTTTACTATTTCTTGGGTTGTAGAGGTTATGATTTTGGAGTTCTTATATTTGAATGTCTTGCGTGGTTATGCCAATTTCCCCTAACTACATTCACTTCTCTTTCTCTCCAATTTCTCACTTCCTTTCTCTATGCACTACATTAGCATTTGCTACATGTAATTGCACTTTGCGCCCTGAACTTTTACTGTTGTTTTACTTTGAACCCTCTACTTTCAAAAATTACACTTCTTCATTCTGTAGTTTGCATTAGTGAAGCATGCAAAATGAGGCAGCAGTGGAAGTTCGGGATACAAAGTGCAATTTACCCTAAAGGCAATAGCTTACCTGTGATACAAGTAGTCAAGTATAAAATCTTGGAACTCTTTTTCATTTCTTTCATCTATTGCATATTATTATCTACTGTAGCCCATGTGTATGGTAGTAAGATCTTAGAATTGCAGTATTATCATCATCTTCTTCTTAATTTTATTACTTGAAAAGATGACAATATTGTTAGGAGGAAGTACTGATATTATTATCTACTGTAGCCCATAGTGTTAGGAGGAAGTACTGATATTGTTTGTTTCTACAGGAAGGATCAAGTGCTAAGAGTGTTTTTAAAGAAGAAGCCATGGAAGTTTTGTTGGAATCAATTGTGAATGAAAAGTGTTCCAGAACCCAGACATTATCTGCGTGTATCCTTTCAAACATTGGCGGGACTTATTCTTGGGCAGGGGAACCATACACGACACCATGGCTGTTAAAAAGAGCTGGTTTAGTATCCACTTCTAACAGGAATATGATAAAAAATATTGACTGGCTTGATCCATGCTTACAGGTGATATTCAAGTAAATCAATGCTTTGCATTTAACAAAAACCAAATATCTTAGCAAATGTACTTGTTAAACTGAAACAGAATTCATATAGAGTTAGGCTGAGAAAAATAGAATTCACGTGTGCAGGATATAGAAATAAATGCATGGAGTGCAAATGCTGCGAGAAGCATTATTAAAATGGGAAGTTTCGTGTTTGATGCTTTGGCAAAAGGGATCCAAAGTAAAGTCAAGATTGTTTCGCATGACTGTCTAGTATTCCTTGCATGGCTTGGGAGTGAAATTGCCATTCTGGGTCATAGTGACGTCAAATATACTGCCTGTGAGACTTTGTTAAATGAAATAGCTGAATTTCTCCACCCAGGTTCAGATCTTGATGAGAGAATCTTATCATGTATTTGTGTCTACAATTACACTTCTGGAAAAGGTAATATATGCATGACGAAAGATAATTATCATACGCTCTTTAGCATATTATTATTTTGATGGAATGCTGGCTTGAAAACCAAAATTTATTTTACTGCTAGAAATATTTTTAGATATCTTTTCCTTTTGAGTTAACAGTCTTTACCAACAAATGAGCAGTAGGATTTTAGCAGATAGTGCACCAGGATTGTATTGTTACTTGTTACATCTATTTTATTTCTTGCACTTTGTACTTTGTAGACTGTCAAGTGCTATATTCTGTGACTAAATATTTTTGGATGCTGTCACGTAACCTTCAATTATTATTTTCATTCATAGGAAAGCAGAAGCTTATGAACTTCTCAGAGGGCATACGAGAGTCTCTTAGACGTTTATCAAGTTTCACTTGGATGGCTGAAGAATTACTTAGAGTAACAGATTATTTTCTTCCAACCAAACCGGTTAGTTCAACGAAAGACTAATCTCTTTGTCCGGAATATAAGCTTTGTAGATAATAGAAATCAAATAAATTGTCTATACCTTGGTGTTCTTATTATACAGCTCAACATAATGGAAGTGAGAGAGGCAAGTGATGGTGCTTAAAGTTGATATGTTTATATGGTTATAGACTATCATCTTACTTAATTGCCATTAAATTTTATTATATTTAATGTTTACGAACATGCATATCTTGTACTGAATGCATAGTGAACATATTCTTAGCTTATTCTCTAGTCTGCCAGAGTCTATTGTCTTGATCCACTGAAGTAAATGTCCCATCTCATTTCCATGCCAACTGCAGCGTGTATCATGTGTGCACACTCAAATTTTGGAGGTAGGCAAAGCGGGAAGCGGAGCTGCAACTGCTCTTCTCTTCTTTAAAGGACAGCTATGCGTTGGTCATTCAGATGGCTCAATTAGGGTAAGCATCATTCGGGCAAATTTATTAAGTTATTATCCATTGTGTTAGCAGCTTTAATGGACAAACTCAATCTTTCATGGTGAAAAGAAGGTAAAAAGGTAATCAAACTTTTTTCTTTGGTGAATGAAAACGCCAGCAGACCTTACAATATAGATCCATATTGAGGGCACAGAATAGAGATGTCTTTTGCCAAACAAGGTGAAAATATGAATCAAGTTCTGAAACATAAAATTAAGAAACAAGAACTATACAGTTCTTTGTGGATCAAATATGAGTGATAAATGAATCCTCTTGACTTCAACATATTTTAATAGGGAAATTGACCTCAAGTAGTTGGGAACTTATGGCTAGTTGTGGTTAACTTAATAACTTAAACCAACAAAACCTATCTTTGTTACCAAAGGCAAATTGAACTAAAAGTGTATATGATGAAACAGATTTGGGATATCAAAGGTCAAAAATCAATGCTTCTATGGGAGGCCGAGGAACATAAGAGGACTGTCACTTGCTTCACCCTTTCTGAAACAGGGGAGACTTTCTTGAGTGGGTCCTCTGATAGAACTGTCAGAGTAAGTGCTTGAACCATACTCTAAGGTGAAGGACTGGATTTGATTGGAATGGCTAATAACAATAACCATTTATTTGCCTACAGGTATGGAGAATGGCACAAAGGAAACTGGAATGCATTGAGGTGATAGAGATGAAAGAGCCAATTCAAATATTAGAAACTTACCATGACAAAATACTTGCAATTACATCTAGCCGTGGGCTTAAGGTTTGTAGCTGCTATTCAAGGATTTTGAGCTTATATTTAAGATAATTATTTCCAATGTTGTAGTCTAAACTTTTCTTTTTTCTTTCAGGTATCTCAAGCATCAAGAAGTATCCAAACTTTATTCAAGAATAAACATATCAAATGTTTAGTCGTGGCTCGTGAGAAAGTTTATCTTGGCTGCGCAGACTCAAGCATACAGGTTTGTTGGACATCCATGCATCTGCCATAATCATGTTTCTCATGCCACAAATTCTTATATTTAACTTAAAATCTCCTCAGGAGGTAGATTTAGTGGATGGCAACAAGACCACAATCAAAGCACCAGCCAGCGGCTGGCGAATGCAAAAGAAACCCATAAATTCTATAAAGCTCTACAAAGACTGGGTTTATAATGCAGGTGCTGTTGTTGAAGGATCTTGTATGAAGGTATCAACTTTTCCATTCCTTGTCAGCTCAGTACATGCAGTCCACTTTATCTAAATTTAGATATCACAGGACTGGAGAAAGCGTCGGCAACCGCAGATATCGTTATATATGACCAGGCGAACGAGTGTCCAGTCAATGGAAGTAGTGGAAGATTTCATTTACTTGAATTGCAGCTCTTCCAGAAGTGCAATTCAGGTATATTTATCCGACATTCTGTTCAGAAAGTCTTAACTAACTCATTAAATATTCTCTAGTACATTTTAATACCATTGGAAATTCTGTATAGATCTGGCTAAGAGGACAGCAGCAGAAGGTAGGTAGGTTATCGGCGGGTTGCAAGATAACAAGCCTCCTCGCGGCCAATGACATCATCTTTTGTGGTACTGAAAGTGGGTTAATCAAGGTTTGTCCTCCAAACCATCACAAATTCACCAATATAATTAAGGTTCCAAAATATCCTGATATCAACATGAATGACAGGGCTGGGTACCTCTCTGAAACAACACAGAAAGACAAAGATTGTAAATTCTACCTAACATGTAGCTGAGGAGGATGTATAAAGGGATGAATTGTTGCAAATTTGATCCAATAAAAGGACAGTAGTTCCTTGCTTCGTGATCATATTTGATGTTATAAAAGAGAAGGTTTCAGTACTGTTGTATATTAGAATAGAATAACATTATAGAAATTACCAGCATATTATTCTATTTCATTCTGTATAAGTCCTATAGACATGTTGATATTATGGTGATCCTTATTCATGTAAACAACCTTATCCTTGTGCTTCAAGAAGTTGTTCATGGCTTAAATTTTTGGTCTCTCAAAGTCACAATAGGGCAAAATCCTACTCTTATAGCACCCTTGCTGCCACCTCTAAAACAATGTTCTACCATGCAGTAGAGGTGGCAATGGGCCGGGCCCGGCACGTCTGTGCCCAGGAGGCGGACTGGGCTCACCCCCGGGCACGCGGGCCGTGCTAGGCACGGCCCACGGGCGTGCCGTGCTCAACATGGCACGCGGGCCGAGCACGGCACCCCTGGTCTGGCGCACGCCAGACTGGATGAATTTTTTTAAAAAAACAAATAAAACTTAGTACAATGGTTAAGCTATCTCAAATAAAACTAGAGGTCCAAGGTTCGAAACTCACCCCTTGCAATTAAAATTTAAACCTCTAAAAATTTAAATTTAAATTTAAATATTTAATAATTCAAATTTAAATATTTAAATATTCGGGCCGGGCCGAGTTCGGCCCAAGCCCGAATGGCGGGCTCAGGCCCGGGCTGGGCCTCCTCGCTGTGTTGTTGGGTCGTGCCAGGCACGGCCCATTGCCACCTCTACCATGCAGGTGATCAACGAGTAGGAATGCTATGACATGATAGTACATGATATGACATCAATTTGTATATAATTTAACTTTTGGTTTAATTATGTTTTTGGTCCTCCAAAACATCACGTTTCTTTCGTTTGGTCCATCCTTTTAAAAGGTTTCTGTTTAGTCTCTTAAAAATTATTTTTATTTCTGTTTGGTCCATGGTTTAAAATATCGGTGCTGGTATTGATCTCGGTCACTGGCCGGTACACCGGTACCGTACCGTACCGACACATAGTATAGGCCCGGGCTGGGCCTCCTCGCTGTGTTGTTGGGTCGTGCCAGGCACGGCTCGGAGGTGGCCGGGCCTAGGCTGGCCCAGGCACGGCCCATTGCCACCTCTACCATGCAGGTGATCAACGAGTAGGAATGCTATGACATGATAGTACATGATATGACATCAATTTGTATATAATTTAACTTTTGGTTTAATTATGTTTTTGGTCCTCCAAAACATCACGTTTCTTTCGTTTGGTCCATCCTTTTAAAAGGTTTCTGTTTAGTCTCTCAAAAATTATTTTTATTTCTGTTTGGTCCATGGTTTAAAATATCGGTGCTGGTATTGATCTCGGTCACTGGCCGGTACACCGGTACCGTACCGTACCGTACCGACACACAGTATAGGCCGGTACAAAAAACTCATACCAAGTGAAAAAAAAAATTATTTTATTATTTGTTGTGTTGTTTCTCCCGTTAACTCTCTGTCAACAGCCTCATTAAGACAATGATGTGGCTTTCTGACGTGGATTAAAATAATGCTTTTTATTCCAAAATATAAAAAAATTACGTCAATTTATATTAAATAATATAAAATAATATTTTATATTTTATATTAAAAAATTACTCCATGTTCACCCGGGACATGGCTTGGAGTTATTCTTTAATATAAGATAAAAATATTATTTTATATTATTTAATATAAATTGAATTGATTTTTTTTATTTTTTAAATAAAAAATATTATGTTAATTCACGTTAGAAAGCCACGTCATCGTCTTAACGGGGCTGCTGACAAAGAGTTAACAGGAGGATGTAATTGAGACAAATGTCAAAGATCGGGATATAATTTGATAATATTTTGAAATTGATTACAAATGAGAAAAAATGTATAGTTCAGGATATATTCAGGTAATTAACCAAAAATATATATTTTAATAACCTAAAGCATAATTTTATATATGTATATTTTAATAATCAAAAACATAATTTTAAGGAACTAGATGAAAAAAATGGCCCCTTGCGCCACCCCGGCTTGCACTTGCGCCGTCTCCTTGCGCCACCAAGATTGTGCTGCCCTTGCACCATTAGCAATGGGCAGTCTCACGAAGTGAGCATCAAGGGCAGCATGATTTGTGGTGGCGCAAGGTCGGAGCGAGTGCGAGTCGTGGTGGTGCAAGCGCGAGCCATGGTGGCGCAAGGGGTCATTTTTTCATCTAGTCCCTTAAAATATCTTCTTCTTTTTTCTGTTTGGTCCGTCGTTTTGTCTTTAATCAATGTTAGCATTGTCATGTTGGCACTTAATAGCAAAAGTTAAAAGAAAATTAATGGAGGGATTAAATGGAAATGAAAATAATTTTTAATAGACTAAATAATTTTTTTAAAAAAATAAGAGACTAAACGAAAAAAATATAATATTTTGAGTGACCAAAAACATCATAGCTATTAGTCACATCAATTATTGACATGATAAATGAGCCCCTTCAATAACCGACAAAGTTTCAAAGGGAAAAGAAATCATGTTTATGATATTATCCGAGGGATCCATTCACCATGTCAGTTCAACGAGGCTCATTGCCATGATGAATTAGCCCATTCCATGACCAATATAGCTTTAAATGAGCAAGGGACAATATTGATAGGATTATTAAAGAAAAATTGTCAGGTCAGCGATTAGCAATAAGCATGACTATTTGAAATTTTATAATTATTGGTATGTTTGTTTCGCTTGATATTATATATATATATATATATAATATCAATTTTATAATCTTCTAATTCTATTAAAATCTATCTACTATTCTATCCTCCATCCCGTGAAACACACGTGCCTTATATGTATATATAGCTTGTTGCTAGTCATGACGCCACATCCATTATATTAGAGTTTTGGATGAGGGCTAACAAATATTTTAATACGTACACTTTATTAAGATTTGGAAAAAGTACTAAAATGCTCATGATATTTTCACTAGGGTACTAATGTAATATCCCAAATATTTTTGCTAGCCTAGCGGACTAGTTCGTGGTCGAGTCGAGTCGACTCATGGTCCGGAGCGAGCTTGCGAGCTCGGGTAAGTAGAATATAAATTTATAAATTTTTAGGCTTGGATAGTTGAGAGTATTTAATTTGGTATTGTGTACGCATAATTGCTAATTATGTTCATATGAGTATTTAATTAATTATTCGTGATTTATTAGAATGAGATTAATTAAATTATTTAAGTCTATCGGGTTAGTGGATTTTGGTTTTGGCTTAAGGTGGATGCGGGTTGTGAATTAAGGGTGTAAGGGCTTAGGGTTGAGGAGGGTGTATAATAACCCCCCTCATGACTTGTGGCTCCTATTTTGGAGCTACCTAAAAAGTTGAGAAAGTGAGCTAGCCGTCAAGCCAAGCCGTCAGCCCTCTTTCCCTTTTCTCCTTGGAGCCGCAGCCACCCAGAGCCGAGCCGAGCCGCTAGATTCTTCTTCCTCTTCCTCTCTTCCTTCTTTCTCTTTGGAGCCGAGCCGAGCCGTCTACTTCCGAGACCTCTCTTCTTTCCCCTTGGAGCTATTTTTTTGGGTTGAGCCATCGGCCTTTTGAAGCCGGATTCGAGGCCGTCGTCCGGAATTTCTTTCCTCATATTTTTCCAAATTAATATGAGTGGTTTACCCTCTCTCTTCGGGATTTTAATCAAATTTTTTGAAGTCATTCGTGACGGCTCAGTATTTATGTCTTGTTCTTGGATTTTCTTTGAGTTCTTGTCATATTTTCTTGATGTGCAAATCACGATTTATCCTCCCAATTTGGTTTCTTGATTTGTGGATTCCATGCTTAGGATTAAATCTGTGATTTTGATAGAAATCATGTGGTAGGATTAAGATCTTGATAATGACTAATTAAGGGTTCTTGATCTTAATGCTTGATTCTTGATTAAGGAATTCTTATTATATGTGCTAGTTTCTATTTAGTAAAAATTATGAGATTGTATGCATGATTGGCATGATGTCTTGAATATGCGATGTTAGAAATTTAGGAATTTAATTCTGCAAAATTCGGATTTTATTTCATGTTGTGCTGGAAATTTAGCTTTCTAAAATTTATGTGTTGTTTATTGAATCTGGGTGACTTCTCTGTTATTATGTGATTTGATCTCTGATTATAGTCGTGTAACCTATCGTTTTGACCAGAAAATATAGTTTGGAAACATAGGACACACTTTGAAGAGTAGATTCGGGGTATGCACAGCACTTCTGGTCAGAACAAAACTCTAAAACAAAACCCTAATTGAGATGATCTAGATTTTAATTCTATAATTAAAATTGGGTCTAAGGGTGAGCATAATCTATTATGAACCAACTTACAAGGTATTCATGAAATAAAACCACACGCTTTCATGACGTTGCGGGTCTAAGGGGTAAGGGTCGGGTTTGAAGTGTTGAGATGTTTCATAGTGAGGACACTCTTAGGACACTATAGGAGAATTTTGACTTAGGTCTTGATGCGTCATATCCTTGGGAATGATGGAGCGGCTCATTTAAAAGTCGGGTTACGGGCTACGCCCGTGTGGTTGGATGTAAATTCCCAACCTGCAGGATAAGTTTGGAGGGCCCCCGATTATCCTGATATATGTGTGGTTACCTTTAGGCATGGTAGGGATTCGACCCGATGCACCTCTTGATGGTGATGTTGCCTTTGGGCATAGTAGGGATTCGACCCGATGCACCTCTTGACGGTGATGTTGCCTCTAGGTATAGTAGGGATTCGATCCGATACACCTCATTGATGGTGATGTTGCCTTTGGGTTTGGTAGGGCTTTGACTCGATGCACCTCTGTGATGGTGATGTTGCCTTTGGGCATGGTAGGGCTCGACCTGATGCACATTTTTAGGTAACGTTGCCTTCGGGCATGGTAGAGCTTCGGCCTGATGCACCTCTTTGAAGAACTAGATGCCGTGGGCATGGGTGACTTGTTGGTCTGGTAGCTAGTCACACCTTGGTGACATTGCCTTTGTAGAGATAGACATATTATTGTTATCTCTGTGATGTTGATTTGTGAGGGTTGGTAAAATTGCTCACTGAGTTTTTTGAACTCACCCGTTGTCGTTGTTTTGTTTTGTTTTGCAGAGCCTGACTGGTGAGGTGGGCTGGAGCACTTGGCGCAGCTGGAGGGCAGAGCCACATGATCTCATAGCAGTCCTAGTTAGGGGTCGTAGTCGAGTCTGTAGTAGGTTGTCATGCACTTTTATTTTAGTATTTGGAGTTGTAGTCCCGTGGGAACATTCATATTTTATTCAGTTTTATTTATTAAAAGAACTGTTGCTCTTCGATTTATTTCCGCACTTGAGATATGTATTTAAAACCTTGTTGTTTTGAAATGAAAATTTGTTTTAGTTCTTTTATTATTAAAAGCTGTTATTTACTTGTTGTTTATGATGTTGGCATGTACATGGGTTAGGCTTCGGGGTATAGGCACGTATACCTGGCCGGTCACGTGACCCTGAGTTGGGGCGTGCAACTAAAATGCCCTTATTAGACTTTGGAACTAAAATACTCGAGGTTATTGAAAATGGTACAAAAATGACACCCTAACTATCTTCTGTTAACTAAGACTTAACAAAGATGATGTGGATGTTGACTGAGATATTGATTTTACACGTGGTACATTTTAGTCAAAGTCATGTGTAAAGTCAATATTCATGACATCTCCGTTAAGTCTCAGTTAACAGAAGTTAGCTTGAGTATCATTTTGGTACTATTTTCAATAACCTCATAGGTATTTTAGTTCCAAAACAAACGATAGAAATATTTTAGTACCTTGGTAAAAACATACAGGGCATTTTAGTACTTTACCCCTCCTAAAAAATTAATATTAGTGGTGGGACCCAAGTTTACATGACATCTTAAGTGTAGCTTGCGTGACAAGTTGTTCTATGTATATGCTCCACGTGTAAAGTCAATATCCGAGTCAGCATCCACGTCATCTCTGTTAAGTATCGATTAGATTGGGTGATATTTTTTGTATTATTTTCAATAACCTCAAGGGTATTTTAGCTCCAAAATAAATGGTATGAGTATTTTAGTACCCTAGTAAAAACGTCAAAGGACATTTTAGTACTTTTTCTATTAGATCTTATTTTACTACACTTGGGAAGTTGCAATTAACTTGATTTGTAATTATGTTTATGATCGAACCTTTGATGTAATTATCGATAATAAAATTTTAATAAAATATTATCTTAGATAAATATGGATTATGAAATCTATTTTCATGCTTGTTAGGTTGTTAAAAGGAAATCAGTTTCTAGTGGAGGAAAACTTTGGGCTGACTAAAAATATTTGAAAAAATTCTATCCAAAAGCTATTAGCAAAAAAGAGAAGTCAATTCTATTTTTTAGTCTTTGTGCCTACATAATATAAGAAGAAAAAAATCTTGTTATTATGTACTTCTATATAATTTTGATATAATATTAAAATAATATAAATATTACGAACATCACACTTTTATGCAAAAAATTTCAAATATTATTAAGTAATATTGAAATGTGATTTTGTTATTAAAGTATCATAATACTGAAAACATAATTTTATAATAATAATTAAAACTATAAAGTAAAAAATAAAATAAAATTATATTATTAAAAAATTAAAAAATTAAATTACCGACCCTTCGCCCCGACCCATATAAAAAATTCAAGACACATCTAACAAATATATAGAGTGGCTCGAAGAAATCAAGTCAATGGCTCAAAAAAAAATCATTATATATTAGGTGTTGTTTGGTTAGCGAAAACTATTTTCTAGTTTGGTTTCAGTGAAACTGAAAACTTGGTTTTGATTTTTAGTTTTTAATTTTTTGAAAACGCGTTTGGTTAATGAAAATAATATTAGTTTTAGTCAGTTAAAATCAATGAATATTTATTTGGCTATAAAAAGTAATATTAATTTTTCTTGAACGTTTTTAGTAGTAATTAAATGTTTAGTTAGTTTACAAAATTAAATATTTGCTAATATGATTATAAAATATTTGTAATATTTAATTAACTAAGTTATTAGTGGTTTAAGATTTTTTTGTTCAATTAGATATAAAAATTAAATAATAGTTATTATAATATTTCAAAAAAAAAAAGTCTAGTAGTCTAAAATTAGTTTTGATTAATTATAAATAGATTAACTTTAAAAAAAATTGAGTTATTTTAAAATTTAGATTTTAATCAATTAGATATAAATTGGTTTAATTAATTTGTAAATTTAAGATAATAGTTTGAGTTGAAAATGATGATTTTTATTTTTTTTAAAAAAAATAAATAGTTTGATTTATTTTTAAATTAATTAATTTTATAAAAAATATATTTATAATTACAAAGTTGCCCATTTTGATAATGAAACCGACAGTCTCGAAACTACAGAAAATAATATTATGACGTTTTCATTTTTATTAAGAAAACTGATTTCGTTTTCATTCTAGTTTCAATTCAGTTTCATGAAAACACTGAATCAAACATATTTTAGTAAGCAGTTTTGGTTTCGATGAAATCGAAATCATGAAAAAAGACCTGATTTCGCTAACCAAATAGACTTTTAAGTTTTGATTAAGGTTCAAATGCAAGGTCAGATACAATGCCAGTTGACCGAAACATCATCTTATAATAAGTAGTTTTACTGATTTGGGCATTTGGGAATGGAAATATGTTCAAATAGATTTGAAAAATTATAGAATCATCACAGTAAGATATCTGGAGGTTACATACAAAAATATACACACAAAAGTCTATCCTAAGTCATTTGATTCTTCCTTCTTTATTCAACGTAGCTTTCATCAACTTCTTTAGTTTTCATATCTAACTTTGTAAGCTTATCAACTTCAAAGCTCAAATTTTTATATATAACAAATATAGAAAGTCACAATAAGTGATCATACTAGGATTTGAACCATAGATTTCTAAACAACGTTTAATATATTGTCACCAACTATGTTTCTCAATAAAATCAATATTACATTATTTATTATCATCAAAACAATGATCCTAACCTAGGTTGAAAAGCCTTAGACTAACCATAAATAACACAAAAATATCAAAAACAATAATGAAGCTAAGATTATGGTTGTCACGACGATGACTAATGTGGTGACAAGCTACCATCACCAGTCATGTAACTCAATAAATCAAAAATTTGATCCACTTGTGGACAATTAGCTATCACCTCTTCTTATTAAGTTGTTATCATTTCACAGCCTCCACCAATGCATCCATCTATGCTTGATATCCATCCATGTTAGTAAACTTAGCACGAGCTTGAGATAATTTTATGACAATAATTTGTGGTGAAGATATAGATGACCTAACACCATTTTAATAATAAATTTATGGAGGTTTACTGATGTGACAATAAGAGCTCCAGGATTCATATGAATGTTCCGCTTCAAAATCTAATTTTTTTCAACCTCGATTTGGGTTGAATAAGGGTGAATAAAATTATAAAAAATTCATCCAAAATAAATTTATGAAGTTGACATTATTATTTTCACAATTTTACAAGATATTCATTAAACCCTAGTGGTCTCTTCTCATCCCTATTGAAAACAACAAAATAGAAGAGAGAGAGATCATAAAGTCTTGCCCTAAGTTCGTTATCGATGATCATCTTCCAAATTCCAATTTGAGATAAAACATCTTCTACTATTTATATCCCCCTCAATTTGGACGGAAGATGCCACACGTATAATGATCGATGGAGTTGAATTTGTGATTGAATATTGACTTCTCGATATACATATGCTTCATGTGTATTAATTTGTGGTATTGAATTTGTGATTGAATTATGAATTTTGATTTTATATACTCATTACTCACACGTACACCATTGTTTCTTATTATTGAAACTCACGTACGCTATTAGTGATTGAATGCATGGTATATATATGCCTCACGTACAAAAAAAAATTCATCCTTTTAGAACTTATAGAACTATTGTGAATTAATCATCGACGACTTTGTCCATTTATTTCATATATAATTATGTTGATTTGTTTTTTTTCCAATAGATTTGGTCATGTTGCTGCATTAATGAATTTTAGGCTTTTAAATTTTACTAGTTGTGTTCATATTATTGTATTAATTATTTTCATAGCTTTGAAGCTTTACATATGTTTATTATTATGCTAGATGAATTTTCAGCTGCTCATGGCTATATTTAGACGAAGACACTTATGTGGATGAAAATTCGTAGAATAGCAATTGCTCATCTAGTGTGTTTGATTGCTATCACGTGGAAAGAGTCTTATCAGGGACATGAGTGCTGAAAGAGAAAGAGTATGAGAGGAAATATTACGTACTATTGTATATGATGTACAAGGGACGTGAAAATTCGTAGAATAACAATTACTCATCTAGTGTGTTTGATTGCTATCACGTAGAAAGAGTCTTATTAGGGACATGAATGCTGAAAGAGAAAGAGTACGAAAGGAAATGTTACGTACTATTGTAGATGATGTACAAGGTCAAAAGAGTAATACGAACGAGGCCTAAACTTTTTTAGACTTTTGCAATTTGCTTGAATAAGATGGTGGTATGAAATTGACGTGAATAGCAACTATAGAAGAGCAAGATGTGAAAACACATATTAACTCATAATGGTAAAAATCGAGCGGTTCAATTTTGGTTGCGACGGTCCGATGAGACTACAAGTAGACATTTACACAATGTCTTGAAATCTATTATTGAATTGGAAGAAAAGTTTATTAGACAACTGAATGGCTTAGAAATTTCCCCTCAAATTCTCAATATAGATGCTTCTACCCATATTTCAAGGTAGAAAAGAACTATTCTAAAATATGAGTTCAAAATACATATTTTATTCCATATATCAATATTAATACAATGTAATTTCAAGATTGTATCGGTGCAATTGATGTGACTCATGTTCAGGTAAAAATCTCACTAAATGATGCACTACAATATCATGGTAGAAATTAAATATTATCCCACCCCAAATGTGCTAGCAGCATGTGATTTTGATCTTAGATTTACGTTGTCTTAACTGGATGAGAAGGAACTGCATTTGACTCAAGAGTTCCAAAAAATACATTATCAATAGAAGACAAAATTATGATTGCAGAAGGTAATTGTTATTCCAGAAGACAAAATATTAACTATACTAATAAATATTAATTCCCTATTGAATAGGTAAATTTTACATTGTTGACGCTGGCTTTATGTTGACAAGTGGGCTTATCGCGCCTTATAGAGGGGTTCATTCTCATTTGAAGGAATACTCAAATAATCCCCCTTAAACTGACAAAGAGTTTTTCAACCTTCGACATGCATCATTGCGTAATGCAGTTGAACGTGCATTCAATGTACTAAATAAATGATTTCCTATCATATCAAGTAAAGCTGAGCCTCATTATAGACTAAACACCCCAAAATACATAGTGTTAGCATGTTGCATCATTCATAATTATCTAATGAGCGTCGATCTAGATAAAGAACTTACTGCAGAGGTAGATGCTGAATTAGCAAATCAAGATCAACCGCAAAATTAAAGTTCACGAGGGAGGAACGATAATGAAGAAGTTGCTCGAGGCGAACTTCTAAGAGACCATTTATCTACTACTATATGGAATGACTATGTGCTATAATTTGTATTATTTCATATTTATTTTCTATACACACGTATGTGTTTTGTGATGATGTGAACTTGAGTCAATCTTTTTTTTAAATATATTGAATGTGTACTTGAGTGAATCTTTTTTTTTTCTCAATGAGAATTCGGTATTTATTTAAATTTTTTTTCATGTGTGATTTGCATAATATTATTATGTTTGTAGGTTAAAAATTTTTATTGGTTAACCAAAAATTATTGATTAACCGAACTGGAAAAACCGAAACCGAAATAATGGTTAATCGAAGTTAATGAATCAATTTACGATTAATGGTTTTGAAAAACCGAAGTTAATGGACATATTAATAAATTTGCTAATGGACCGATTAATCAATCCATACTCACCCATATGTATGAATATATTGTTATTTATATTTATAATTTTTTAATTGTCATATCATATCAACTTCATTTGATTATTTATAGTTATTTAAATAAAATTATATATATTTGCATAAATATAAACATAAACATAATTATGCATAAACATAATCTTAAACATAAACATAAATAATTTTTTGTCATTTGTTTTTATTGTGCCATTTTCAATTATGTACACGTCATATAAATAGGGATGTTCACGAGTCAGGTCGGGTTTAGAAAAAAAATCTATTCGACCCGACCAAGTGTAATCGGGTCGGGTCGAGTCAGATAGTCGAGTTTACCCGATTAGATAAAAAAGATTTTTCAAACATAATTTTTCAAAATAATTGGAAAAATAATTAAAAAATAAATATTTTAATATAATATTTAAAAACAATTTAAAATATAAATAATTAGGTCGGGTCTCGGGTCAGCGGGTTTCAAATTCAAAAACTCGAGATTCGACCCGATTATGGTCGGGTTTGATCGGATTGTACTCGACCTGACCCGATTATCCGACCCGACCCAATCCAAATAGGTCGGGTTGGGTTCTCGGGTTCCTACATATAAATATATAATAATGAAACACAAGGCAAATCTCAATTTGGTTAAAAAGTTTGGACTTAGGCACTAATCACATTTTGATTGTTGGGAAAATGTCTAAAATAGTCCCTAAACTATTTTAGAATTTTCACATTGGTTCCACAACTTTTTTTCGACTCAATTGGGTCCTTAAAGACTTATAATCGCCACTTCGGTCTCTGGTCGTGACCCTGTCGTTAAAAAAAAACTTACATAGCTAATGTTTTGACGATACGACATTTGGTTTAGTTGACTTGCTTACATGGCTAATTTTATAATTTAATTTTCAAAGGGAAAATTGATGAAAATGATCCGAACTTTGATATTTTTAACAAATATGACCCATTCTTTTATTTGAAACAAATATGTATTCTAACTTTTGAAATTATAACAATTATAGACTCTCGTTATATCTCTGTTTATTTATCTGTTATGTGCTGACGTGGAACGCCACGTCAGCACATAAAAATTATTTTTTAAATTCAGGATGCCACATCATCATTAATCCTACGTGGCAGAATTTTTTAAAAAATAGGAAAAATTAACAAAAATGGCCCGAACTTTGACGTTTTAAACAAATATGACACATTCTTTTATTTGAAACAAATATGCATTCCAACTTTTAAAATTATAGCAATTATAGACTCTCGTTAGATCTCTCTTTATTTACTCGTTTATGTGCTGATGTTGAACGCCACGACAACACATAAAAAATATTTTTTAAATTTAGGATGTCACGTCATCATTAATCCTATGTGGTAATTTTTTTAAAAAAAATATTAAAAAACTAAAACTAATCTACGTCACCACCATAACTTATAAACTTCAAACCTAATATCCGACCAAATTAAAAAAATTAAAACCTGCCGCCCACTCGACTCAACACCATCAACAAATCCCTCGACGAAGGTGTTCCTGTCGCCGGCCTCACGTCGCCTGCCATTGTCACTGGCGTCTCTCCTCAACTGGTCTCGCCTCACATTGCCAATTATCGTCGGCGCCTCACCTCGAAGGTATTTTTTTTCTTATTTTTTACATGGTCTCACTAGTGTCTTACCCCAAAGGTAATCTTTCGCCTAACCTTTCTTGTAGGCCCAAGATACCTATTTTTTTTGTCACCGAAGCTTGTCGCCCGAACAACCCGAACCCTAAACCTAGATATCAATCTAACTGCATACCATGGTTCGTAGATCAAATCGACAACGAATGACTGTTTCACCTACACGACGAGATACATCATCATCTTCCTCTCTGGTATATTTTACCTTGAATGCATTTTTATATCAATTCTTTGATATCAGTTCGTTTATTTAAATATCAGCATCAGTATACTGATATTAGCGACGATAATAAGTATACGCCGGCGACAATAAGTGACATGATGCGAGACCAATCGAGGTGATGCGCCGGCGACATGAACACTTTCGTCGAGGGATTTGTCGAGGGTGTCGAGTTGAGTGGGCGGCAAGTTTTAGTTTTTTAATTTAGTCGGATATTAGGTTTGAAGTTTTTACGTTGTGGTGGTGATGTGGATTAGTTTTAGTTTTTTTTTTTTTAAAAAAAAAAATTCTACCATGTGAGATTAATGATGACGCGACATCCTGAATTGAAAAAAATAATTTTTATGTGCTGTCGTGGCGTTCCACGTCAGCATATAATGGGTAAATAAACAGAGATCTAACGAGAGTCTATAATTGTTATAATTTCAAAAGTTAGAATACATATTTGTTTCAAATAAAAGAATAAGCCATATTTGTTTAAAATATCAAAGTTCGGGCCATTTTTATTAATTTTCCCTATTTTTTTTTAAAAAAAACTGCCACTTAGGATTAATGATGACGTGGCATCCGAATTTAAAAAATAATTTTTATGTAATGACGTGACGTTCCACGTCAGGACATAACGGGTAAATAAATAGAGATTTAACGAAAGTCTATAATTGTTACAATTTCAAAAGTTGGAATATATATTTGTTTCAAATAAAAGAATGGACCATATTTGTTAAAAGGGTAAATACCAAAATACATCCCGAACTTTGAACATTTTCTCATTTGTGGCCAAATTCAAAATAATACCAAATTACATCCTGAACTTTGACATTGATATCAATTATAGCCTTCCATCATCTCTCCGTCGTCATCTCCGTTAACTGCATGACGTGGCATACCCACGTGGAATAAAATATTATTATTTTTTACACATCATTAAAAATAAATAAAAAAATATTTTTTTAAAAAAATCCTCCATGTGGTAAATAAAGTTTTTTTTTAAAAATAAATACATAAAGTTTTTTTAAAAAAATAAATATTTTTTAAAATATATATGTATATATTTTAAATAAATACATAAAGTTTTTTTTTTTAAAAAATATTTTTTTTAATGATGTGTAAAAAATAATAATATTTTATTCCACGTGGGCATGCCATGTCATGCAGTTAATAGGGAAAACGACGGAGAGATGACAAGAGGCTATAATTGAGATCAATGTCAAAGTTCAGGATATAATTTGGTATTATTTCGGATTTGGTCACAATTGAGAAAATGTACAAAATTCATGATGTATTCAAGTTTTTACCCTTGTTAAAAACGTAAAGTTCGGACCATTTTTATTAATTTTCCCTAAATTAAAATGTGTCTACTTTTTTTTTTTTTCTCTCTCTCTCTCCCTCCTACCGTTGTTATCTTCTTCTAACCTCCTCCTCCTCCTCCCTCAGCCACAGCCTCCCCCTCCTTCTCTTCCCTCCTCCTCCGTCGTCGCCATCCCCAATTGGGAAGGCGTTTAACCAAGCTGGGCGGGTCTTCTACCCGACCGGGCAATACTTTGTCCAAATCGGGAGTTATTTCCCTCGTTTGCGAATATCTTATGTGATCAGGACTGTGATCAGTCCGTTCGATCCGATGCACTACTTTTCCGATAACCTCCAGTGTTGCCTTCGTTCTTTCGTAGAAGAGTCTAGAGAAATTAGCATTGCAGGAGATCGACACCCTCATCTCCATCGAAGGGGGTGATGAGGAGGTCGTATTGAATGAGGAAATTAGTGACGCTGAGTGGTTTTGCAAGGTGTCTATGCCGCAAACCATTGCCCCCGGTGTCGGTCTCCTTGTCTAGGTTTTCTTCGCCGGGTCGCCATCTTGGCTGGCAGGGGCGGAACTCATGGCGACGGTGCTATGCGACCGGGGGCAGGGGGTGGGCGGCTGAGCTGCGCGCGATGGCCTGCGTTCCCCTCGGGAACGATGTTCTGGAGCTCGTCTCTACGCATGAAATCCTCCAGAGCGCAGAGATTTTGAGCAAGGCCAAGGCGGCCTTCAGCTACGGAGGCAGCCGCTCCACCGCCACGTCCTGGGCATCGCCGCCGCCGCGACTAGAAGTGGAAACCCATCTCATGTGATCTCAGAATCGGGGACGGCGGCGGCAACAACGTCGGAGGAGGAGGGAAGAGGAGGAGGAGGAGGCGGCGGCTGTGGCGGAGGGAGGAGGAAGAGGGAAAAAGAAGATGACAACCATAGGAGGGAGAGAGAGAAAAAGTGGACTCATTTTAATTTATAAATTATAAAATTAGCCACGTAAGCAAAGTCAACTAAACCAGATGTCATGTCGTTGAAACGTTAGCCACGTAGGTTTTTTTTAACAGGAGGGTTACGACTAGGGACCGAAGTGACAATTATAAATTCTTAAGGATCGAATTGAGCCGAAAAAAAGTTTAGGGATCATTTTAGATCTTTTTCTCTTGATTGTTTAATTAAAAAAGAAATCTGAATTTAGTTTTTTTTAGATTTAATTTTAATTTGGTTCGATATTCTTTTTTTTTCAATTAGCTACTGTCGCGTAAAATCAGGACTTACTGAAATTTACCCTAAAAACACGAAAGGATACGTTAGGCAGCGAAAAGAGGGGCGGTACGGCGTCGAGCGGAAAAGGGTGGCGGCGAGGGTGAGCGAGGTTGGTTGGTAGGCAGATGCCTGGCACGATGGCAGCTGCGCATCCGACGGCCGCAATGGAGCTCCCGGTGGAGCCGCAATCGCTCAAGAAGCTTAGTTTCAAGTCGCTCAAGCGCGCACTCGACCTCTTCTCCCCAATCCATGGCCATCAGTCTCCCTCTGATCCCGAGAGGTAAAACCTGGCATTAGCGGCATTAGCCCCAACCCTAATTCCTTCAACCCCTTGATCCACCATATGTACTTCGTCTCCTTTAGATTTCTTTCTAGACCTGATTGTGTTATCTTTCTTTCTTATTTCATCTGTGCAGCAAGCGGATTCGGATTAACTACAAGGTTGGTGGCAATATCTTCTCGGTTTCGGTTGTTTTTCTTTTGTATCACCAAAAAAGAATCATGATACGACGAATTACATTGTGAAGTCGTTTTAAAGGTCTTTTTTTGCATGTGGCAACTTCTTTGAAGTTCTGCAAGAGCAAAAAAAGGTCCTCACTTTGTACATTTTTTGATCATTTCTGGATTATGCAGAAGCAAGCTGAATATGGATCAGTAATAAATTTGTCCGGTCAACAAACTACGGAGCAAAGCAATTCTGCGGAGCTGGGTAGAGGCGATCAAGTTTCAACATCTACTGCATTAGCTCTCCCAGGTATGTTTCTAAATTTTTTGATTTCAGTTGTGTTTTGTGCATATTTTCTGAATATGCTACAATTGTAACTTCAAATGAGACCATGTTGAGCATTAATCCAGTGAAGTTTGGGTTGAGTTATAGTAGCTAATTATAAGCTTAAATTTGTCCTACCAGCATTAGGCCTCTTATTTTGAAAAAGAGTTGGAGAATACAACTACCCATATTCGAATGAAGATTTCATGCCATGAATAAGGAAAATTTTAGGAAGACCTTAAGTCATCAACAATATGAAAGATTGGTTGGTTAATAATGTTAACACATTAGAGAGTTGGTGAGATATTTCATTCCTAAATTTACTTCTTTTTTTGGTAATAGCAGTGCTTACATATAGTTTTGGCTAGCCTCTTTGATTAACATTTCTTCTCAACTTGTTTTATTTCAGTAAAGTTGTTTTTGAAGGCTATTGAAGTTTTTTTTCATATTTGAGTTGGGAGAACTCTTGCTAGGACAAATATTATCTTTTGGAGGCTATTTGTCATCTTCAAATCTGAGAGAACCTAGTTAGAGGTAGAGGCGTGGACACAATTTTGTTCCATGCTTAACGCAACCTATGCACCAAACACCCAAGACCAACACGGTATATTGACCAGGTCCACGGGTCATTCCGGGCTTATGCTTTATTGCATGTTTGCCCATTTTTTAATGTTTAGTTTAATTCTAAAATTAAAATTATATTTTTTACTATAATATTTGTAAATGTTTTAAGATATAATTAAATTATAGTTTAAATATATTATATTATATTATATTATATTATATTATATTATATTATATTATATTATATTATATTATTATGCATTGAAAATAATGTATAAAACATAATCATTGAAAAACTGGATCCAAGCATTACCCATCACCCATGTATGGTTCCTTACATGTCTCACTTGAAATGTCATTAGTTTATTCACACATTCAAATTATGCAATGTGTATGTGTTGTTAGATGAATTAGATGAAAATCAGAATATCATAAACTTTATGATTCATAGTTTGAACATACAGTACCTCAGTGCCAGTGACCACTGGATCAAGTGTTTTGTCATTTTACTTGTTTATGGTTTCTTCCTAATGTTATGATATCAATTAATATGTTAATTGCTAATATTTTCTGTCAGCAATTTCAAATGCTTGCTTCAATTCTAATTAATTAAGAACTATTCTTCAAATTCTTCAATTGAAGGTAGCTGATAGAGAGGAATTTTTGCTTTCTAAGTTTCAGTTATTAGATGTTGATCATACGTCCTTGGATGTTCTATATGTTCGTGCACTTTGACTTTGCGATCAAAGTGGTCAGTATCTGATATATTCCAGCATCTCAACTTTGATTCTACTCCTTCAGATCACCAGTTACATATTTTGATAACCGACTTAGAGTAGGATTCTATCTCACCTTAGCTTATCTTATCTAATTTGTATAAGGAGGAGAGTTTATTCACTCCAAAGATCTATACTTAAATTGATAACAACCAGGTAGTAATTTCTTGAACTTTAGAAATATTTTCTTAAAGAAGATAACATCTTAAATAACTAGTGGATAGTTATATAAAAAAAAATATGTAGGCCATGAGTAACCTAGATCAGATATCAATCTCAACTATGTCAATCCTACATCAGAAGCTGCTTTTTATGATACTCTCAATGGGCTAAATAGATGGGGATAGGATCATTTGGAAGACTTACAAATAGGATTGGCAATTTTATCCGCATCTGTCGAGTAAAAATTGTATCTATGCCATAAAAATGGATATGAATGCGGACATAGATTTGAAAACTTCATATCCTCACCATGCTGATCGTATGTGGATGTGGGGGTATATCCCTACCGCATCCGATCTGTATCTGCATCATATATGTAATTACAGTAGAACCCCAATAAGTTATAACATATATATTATATATTATACATTTAGGTAATTTTATAAGTTTTTTATAGTGTTAACTGTTAAGTGATTGATTCATATATTGTTTATTTATTAGTTTTGTATATATTTTTACTGATTTTTATAAAGATTTTTTAGGTTTCATTGAATTAGTTTATTTAAAATGTGGTGCGGATGATGATGCGGTACAGATATCCACATATGCATAGAGTGCGAATATGGATGTGTATCCATATTTGATGTGGATGCAGTGTAGATGCGGAGATACAAATGTGAAATGCGGCGTGGATATGGATAATGTAATATGCGCACCATCCGATCTGCTGCCATCCCTACTTATAAAAGCACAACATTTTGAACATATATGAGCAGGAGAATACTTTTAAAATTTCAGGAGGCAGAATGTGGGAAATAAGATGGTCTATGTTTTATTGCGGCGCTTACAAGTCACATATGAATTGGATTACTTAGAGATTTTCCTTAATGATTTATTGGAAATCAAACCGTCTGTTTTGTGCTGCCCCATCTTTGGAAATCCCCAGAGTCTGATAAGAGATGACCATTCTGTTAGAATATTCTCCAAATTGAAGATGACAATAGGCCTCTCAAGGGCTACTGCAAAAAAACTGACTAGTTTTGGTAAAGTATAGTAGGATGGTTATAATCAAGCATGGGACTTAGATGTTATATTTGTGTCAGTTTATAGTGCTAATTGTGACCAACATCTTCCAACTTGGATAGCAATTAGTTTTGAGTAATCCATAATTGAATTGTGCAGAGAGTAGATAAATTGATATATCAAATTTTACATGTTAATGCCATTTGTAGATGATCTTCATGTATCATCAGTTAAGTATGATTGTCACCATATCTCTCTGAGCAACCTATACGTCAATATCTAGTTTTGGTATTGGATAGCACTCTCGTTCTGTTTTGTAGGCAAAAGATCAATTTCTTTCCTTATCTACTGGGTGAAAATCCTTTGTCAAATTTTGTCTTCCTTCTTTCATCATATAAGACAAGGCTGCTGGTTTTCCTTGTGCCAAGGTTCCTATCATTGCATATAGTTTAGGAACTTCCTGCTTGGTTTCTAATTGTTGATCCTAATGTGGATTTCTATTTTGAAAAATATTTTCATTTGATGGATGTTTGTTGAACATTTATATGCTATGTTATTTATGGCATGCTTTGAAAGTTCTAGTGATTGCACTTACAGGAAGCCAAGGAACCAATGCTTCTCAAAATGATCGGAGCCATAATGCTATTATTCCTGCAACTACCATGCTACCAAAAGTACCGTACGTATACTATTTTATCACGTTGCATAATTTCAAATATCTTAGGTATTTTAACTGCTTATGTGGGTTTTTCTTTTCTTCTTTTACAGCGAGATTGGTACTGCAAGCAGAAGTGCAGGGGCTGTAGTTTCAGCTACTGACAGGTTATACTTTTGTTCCTTGTGTGTGGACTGTCTTTATTTGTTGACATAATCATTTTTATTTTGTTAATGTTTTATTGCTTTTAGTATACTCCTTATTGTATAATGTTGTGAATTAAATGAATAGATCGAAACCTTTTTTAATATCCTAAGTTTTTGGAAAGTTGATCACCCAATCAAATTTAACATGATATTAGAGTAGGATGTCCTCCTAAGTTCGAATTTTGCCAATTTTAGTATTAAAAAATATATACCCCATGGTAAGTTAAGTTAGTGCACATGCTAAACTTGGGCAGTGTCATCCAATTTGCTGACTTACATGTGAAGGGCGAGTGTTCCAAATTAAATGAATAGACCAAGACCCTTTCTAACAATTTAAGCTTTTGGAAAAGTTGGTCACCCAACTAAATCTATAGTATTGTTATAAAATTGTACATCATTATGCAAATTTTGCTTTGGCAATCTTTAGTTTCCCATAGAAGTCACACCTAATTTTGTCTATGCAGTAGATATTCAATGATGACATCTTTTACTACAAAGCCATTTACTTTTTTTAATCATAAGACAAAGTTCAAAGTTTTGGTCTCAGGATCACAATGGGATTGTAGATGGATTAGTATGGGTAACAAACTGTATCAACAATCAATATGCTTCTTTTAGTTTCCACATACTTGCAAACAATCCTGAATTCTCTTTCTTAGATAGGAAAACTTATAGTTCTTTAACCTCAGAATGACTCCAGCAAGACAGTCATTTATGGCTTAGACATCAAAATCCAACTTTGTATCTGCTGTAGGCTACATTGGTATATGATCACAGTTGGACTTTTTTTTGGCAACTAAAAGGTTGTCAAAAGCGGAGGCTTACTCAAGGCGCAAAGGTCCCATATCGCTCGAGGCGCAAAAAAAGCGTGCGCCTGACGGAAGCAATGCACACCTTTTTAAAAACATTATCTATGTTATTCTCAAACAATAAAGAATATGATATGCAATATAAGAATTAGATTATATGCACGAATAACATCGACAATTCCAATAGAGAATTAAAACCTCGCATATTATGAATCTAACTAAAAAACAAACAACAAAATCTTTTAAAAACTAAGTTTTTCATAATCCATCAAACTATGTAATTCAAATCAACATGTAAAGCACCAAAGCTTTTAACCAAGTTTGTGATCCTTCTAGTCCCCAAAGATCATCCTCGAAGTCACTATCAGTTCACTAAAAAATCTAAAACTATTATCAATTTCACCGTCCCCATCATCTGACAAAGAAGGAAGAAAAAAAAATAAAAGAAAGAAAAGAAAGAGCATAAGAATGAAGAAGTGATCAAGAAGAAGAAGAAGAGAAGACTAGATAGAGTGAAGAACTTGAGGAGTCGAAGAAGCTCAAGAATATGCCCTAAAGTTCCTTTTTTTAAAAAAATATATTTTATTGTTATAATAAGTGGGTGGAGTTAAAAGAAGGTTTGGGCCAGCCCACTAACAAAGAAAAAAAAACCCAAAACAGAATTTAAGCCAGGCGCAAAAGGCGCGTGCCTTGAGCCTCAAAAAAAGGGGCACCTTGGATGCGCCTCATTGAAGGCGCTACGCCTTGGCCAAGCCAAGGCACTAGGGCCTTTTCGCACTGTGCCTTGAGCGCCTAGGTGTCAAGGTGCGTGCCGTTGACAACATTGGGCAACTTAAGGTAAAATCTTGCTATTAGTATGCACCAAGATTCTTTTTTTTTTTACTTTTACCTTTTTATGATTTGTCCTTGAAGCTTCTCTCACAAATCACCTTATCATTGCCATATATCATTTAGAGACACATCAGGTTACTAACTAGAAACATAGATGTCATGTGATTAGGTGACCTTCCTCAGTATGCAAGTTTTTTATTGTAAGACTAAACTAATTTCTTGTCAGGAGATATATTATTGCTAAAATTAGGGATTTTTGGCAGCATTATTTTCTTCTGAGACCATGGTTTATAATACAGAAATACAGTACTGTACGTCTGTACCGCTCAGTATGATAGATTTTACTAGTTTTTTGGAATACCTCTACTGGTATGTGGGCGATATATGAAAAACTGCCCGTATCAGCATTACATAGCTTGTATTGGATGCACTGGACTGGTGATATCCAGTATGGAGGTACATGCTCAATGACTATTTTTTAGACAATGGGATTTTTGAAAATCATTTTCCACTGCTTTTTTTAGAAATTTTGAGCCTATTTAAATGTTGCAATCGCCTCAAACATTCACATTAACCCTCTTACTATTGCAAAACTCCCATACTCTCTCTAATTCTCTCTCAATCACTTATACTCTCTCTAAGACTTTTTTGAAATGATGCAAAAGAACTACATACACTCTCAATTTGCATCTTTTATTCAAACTTTAAATGTTGTATTTTAATTTGTTCTTAAATTATGCTTTTTAAGAATATTTCATGCATTTTAAGTAAGTTCTTTTCCGAAAAACATGGTTTAGAGTGTGAAATTTGAAAAAAACCACTTGGTACAGTACAAGTACCATGTGTCAAAATTGAATGGTAGAGGTATCTACTGATACTGGTGGACCAGCTACCAATTTTGATACTGGCATGAGTTTTTCAATCTTGGTATAGACTAATATATGATTCTCCTATTCCATGGGTGGAATAAGACACTTGTGATGTTGTTGCTAGTGATAGTCTGGTACTATGCTGCAGGTGCATTTGGGAGAACTCTAATAATATCTGCATGTTTCTTTCAGATATCAGTCTACATCTGCTCTAATGGAAAGACTTCCTAGTAGGTGGCCTCGTCCCACATGGCATCGTCCTTGGAAGAATTATAGGGTACACCTTTTTTTTCTCCTTATTCTTCCTACCAACCTTTATTCAATATGGTCATGATTTCTCATGTATAGTTGCTAGAGGTGATCTCTGTTAATGGGAAAAGGAGTGGTTTTCTATGAATTCCTAATCTACTCCTAAACATGCAAATTAAATTTATTTGATACATATATTTCTGTTAATATAATTTTGTCTATTAATTTGATTCAGGTCATCAGTGGCCACTTGGGATGGGTTCGGTCCATTGCATTTGATCCAAGCAACACATGGTTTTGTACTGGTTCTGCAGACAGGACAATAAAGGTTTATTTTTGCCTACTACTGCTCTTGTCTGGTATCATATATGGAACTGTTCATTTATAGCTACAAATGTTAGTAAACTCTGAGCTGATTTCATGAATCATACCTATTAGAATTATTTGTTATTCGTTATATACAGTGTACCATGACTTAACCCCTGGGTGGGATAGCCTTGTGGAAGAATCCCCTTTAGGTAGAATTCTTATTCTCCCAAAACTCTGCCTGGGTTAATACAAGATCCATTCTCCATATTCCATGCTAGCTTAAAGAAGATTCTTTATCACAAATGACTCTCCATTGGATAATTGGACCCAATAAGTTAAAAGTTCATAGAACAAAGACCGAAAGTAATCACACTGATTCATCCAAAATTACTGAAAAATAGAAAATTGCAACTAGTATTTGATAAGAGTCGAATGATTTTGAACTTGACGTATGAAGGATCCTAAAAAGTTATTCAATTGGTGCAATTTTCAAGATTCAAGCACGTATAAAGATACAATGACTTTCTCACAGGCAGGATTAAAAACACTATGTGTTGGCTTTATTTTTAGATTTCATGGGAGCTAAAATATAGTGATAAACATTTTAACTTGAGTAACCTAGTTAAAATGAAATGTATTAATTTGTTTAAGGCTCTTTCTGGTCTTTTCATTCTTTTGGAATTTTGAGTAGAAATTATTCTTCTGAATAAATTTTCAATTGCAAGCTATGCTTCTTCTGACTTCTCCTTGAATCAAACTCAAGTATCTGAAGCACTATCTTTATCTTACTGGTTTGCTTTGCCTCAATGGAGTTCTTCTTTTAATCCATGATGCTAGGATAATATCTTAAAATGTACTGCAACTAATAACAAATAGATGCACCATGTCTTCTTTCTTTATGAATTTTGGTATTCTGCCCATGTTATAACTATATGATTAGCATCCCTTACTATTTCAAACCATACTAGGTTATTTGTCTGATTTTCTTGCCTGTTTTGAAGATATGGGATGTTGCTACTGGAACATTGAAGCTAACATTAACGGGACATATTGAACAAATACGCGGTTAGTTGTTTTATTCATTTGTTGTTGTTTCTTTATAATGCGTGTTTCTAGAATATTTTCTGATCTTCTCATGGCTATTGTTCTTCAGTATTGTGGTGTTAATGTATTCCTCCTTGAATGACTAGGACTTGCTGTCAGTCAAAAGCATACATATTTGTTCTCTGCTGGTGATGACAAACAAGTTAAATGTTGGGATCTTGAACAAAATAAGGTTTTAAATTATGTACTTTATTTGTTATTTAGGGATTTTATCATATGGAGGTCTCTAACCTATAATTTTGTACTTTCTATATTCTTAACGATCCAAAGGTTATCAGGTCTTATCATGGACATCTGAGTGGTGTATATTGCTTGGCTCTTCATCCAACTATTGATGTGTTGCTAACAGGTGGTCGAGATTCTGTTTGCCGGGTATGACAAGCATTACCAATTAGAATTTTATCTGAATTCTGAAGTTAGAAAATGAACTGAAGTGATATTTGAGTTTGAGGACTTCCAGTTTGACTTCAAAATTTGGTATTTGTCTTGCATGACTAGGTATGGGACATTCGTACAAAGGCAATGGTTATGGCTCTCTCTGGCCATGACAACACTGTTTGTTCAGTGTTTGCTCGACCTACGGTATGCATGTCTTTTCTTGTTTAGATAGATGCACAAATGGATGTTTATTGTGTGTTGTTGCAGTATGTTAATTGTTCAAGATGTTTGCCTGTGGTGGTACAGTTTTATGCAATAGACATAATTTAATATTGCAAATATGGATGTTTTTGTTCAATAGGCTCTTCAAAAATAAAAATTCCCCTTTTGTGTTCCCTTTCTGGCTGCCATTATGCATCTAGACATACAAGTTTATCTTCAGTTGTCTAATTATGTTTTTGTCTGTATAATTCTAATATATTAGTGTTTTAAGTTTAATTTTATTACTTCTTAGCTGTTGTCATTTGTACTTAAATGAGTATTTTATGTCTCATGGGGAGACCATGCAGGGATCTTGAATTATTTATGATTTAGATGAGGCTTGAATCTGAAAATAAACTCATGTATTTGATCTATGAACCCAAGATTGGATCAGACATTAAAAGTTGAATCTCATGCACCAAAATACAGATGGGTGGGAATAAGTGCTCAAAGAGTTAAGAGATGTTTTGTCTATTCATTGGAGTTAGCTTCACTTCGCATCCTCAAAATTATCTAAGCCAAGCATCACAGACAAGGACCTGATCTTTAAATGTTATGGAAATGGGTTGAGAGCCAGAAAGGTCAAAAATCAAGATACAGGTGTCCTGTTAACATGAGATCTAGTGGTCATTGTATACACTATATAACCTTACCCTATGATAGAAAAAGTTGTTTCCACATGGATGGCCTTAACAAACGAAATTTGTAATTAGTTATGGAGGGTGTTCATACTTATTGTTGGATTTGGACTGTAGTTATGTGGAAAGTGGTATGTTTCAACTTTCAAGTGTCTTATAAGCATGAGCATACTCTGTGCTACTCAGTTTAGAAAATGGTACATGAGGCATTAAGTTAGCTACAATATTGGATTGTGCCACATATTCGAAACTGATTTCTAGTATTTTCCACAATAGGTATATAGTGTGAGCATTCGCTGGGATTGCCTCCCACCACATATACCTGTCGATGTAGGACAATCAATAGAGGTCAGTTTTATATATTATTTATTAAGGAATTGAGGTTGTGAAGAGAAAAAAGTAAAATAAAAGAATACCAGAGGGGGGAGGCAGGTGATGAAAGTCAATTCACAAGACTATTAATTATCAATGAAAAACAAGAAAACCTCCTCGCTTGGTCCCAAGTAATCTTAAGATCGTCTCCATGCATTATTAGAGGCTCTCTTGTTGCTTGATCTGCCAAATGGCAAATGCATTGATGTTTGTGGCTTGTATTGGACTTTGAAGTCTTCAAGGAAGTTGGGACAGTGGGATGGTTGCCTTAGGCTTGTAAGAAAGGTTGTATGAGAGAAAAAAGAGAATATAAGTTATTTGAACTTTTCTCTAAACTCTCCAACTCAAGTTGGGAAAAAAAAACTAAGAGTCACACACATTTTGTAGCAATTTCATTGAGTTGGATGGAATAGAGAGAGAATGGAATACTATTCCCTATGCCCCACTTATTCCCTTGTTTGGTTGCAACTTATAGACAAGGAATGTGGGCCATAAGGAATAGATAAGGAATACTATTCCTTACCTCAACCCAAGGAATAATATTCCTTGTCTATTCCTTATGATATTTTCCTATATTGTCCTTCAATATTTATAATATTACATAATAATATAAAAATTAAATTATTAAATTAATTTTAATAATTATTTATCTTAAATAGATAATTATTATTTTATTATTAAATATTATTTTAATATTTTTTTTTAAGATTTAGTTTTTTATGAAAATAAATAAATAATAGTTTTTATTATTTTACATTAATACATATTTTTATTATGCTGTTATTAGTTAAAATAAATTATAACATGATTTATTATATTTTTAGAAGGGCATTTTGGTCATTTTTCTATATTATCATTCAATATTTATAATATGAATATAAAAATTAAATTGTTAAATTATTTTTAATAATTACGTATCTTAAATAGATAATAATTATTTTATTATTAAATAATATTTTAATAGTTATTTTTTGAAGATTCAATTATTTTTTATGAAAATAAAATAAATAATAGTGTTTTATTATTTTAAGTTAATAAATTATTTTATATTGATCCATATTTTTATTATATTGTTATTAATTAGAATAAATTAGAATATAATGTATTATATTTGTAGGAGGGCATTTTAGTCATTTCCTCTCTATTTATTGTATATTCTTCGTGTTAAGTAAACAAAGTAAATATATTCAGTTTTATTAAGAAGGATATTTTGGTCATTTAACTTTCTATTCCTTGTCTATTCCTTATGCTAACCAAACAAAGTAATTCTATTCTTGGCCTATTTTACAATGTCAACCAAACAAGGTAATACTATTCCTCATCTATTCCCTTGTCTATTCCTATTCCTTGTTTATTCCTATTCCTCATGAATTCACTCCATCCAACCAAACACACCCTTAGTATAATTCTATGCCCTTTATTCGAGGCATGGTACAAAATGAAAAAGGAAAAACCATATCAGAAAATGAAATTTACTCCTGGTTTTTGTCTCTCTTTTGTTGGTTGATTTTCCTTTCAATGTGTTTTCACCATCTTTTCGCAGCTTCATGTTTTGTCCTCTAAAACATGAGTTGAACCTGTGGAAAATTTGATAATTAAAATTTTCTTTTGGAGTTCAGGAATTAATCATCAAATCATATCTTTTATTCTTTCCAATTGTCTTGACTTCACATTGAAGATTCCCCTACTGATCTCTCTAGCCATAGAAAGTAAATTATGCTAAAATAATATTAAGTTGTTGCCATCTAGCAACTTATTATTACAAGGGAACTTCTTACTATGATTACCTGAACCTGAAAATTAAGTTCTACATTGAGCCAAAGGGTTTCAGATTGGTTCACCTTTTTGTCTTGTATAGACCCTTGTCTTATTCCATGGGCGCTTGGCATATGCCACTATATCTGCCATCTTAGCAGGTTGCTTGACATTCACCTGCACCTAAATGTGCATTACTTAGTTGTGAGTTTGTGACCTAGCCAGCTGTAGTGTAGTGAGAGCCCAAGAATCCAAAATGATTAGCCCCTTAAGTGCCATTTGTCCCAGCCTAACTTTAGTTTTATAAAAATATACAACTTGAAAAGAAAAATCCACACTGGTTTAATTGAGTTTTCCTACTCCACTAGCGGTTCTATGTTTTTCATTTGCAGCTTTTATCAGTTTTGTTAGGAGAAATTGAGTTTTATCTCCATGCATAATGTTTCTCAAATTCATATGATTTGGTTTTGACTAATCATCTATATCTTTCTCAAAGTTGTGCAAATTTCAATTTTTTATGTCTAGGTAACTTGAGCCTTTCCTTGTTTCAGGATCCACAAGTTGTAACTGGATCCCATGATTCCACTATTAAGTTTTGGGATCTTGTAGCTGGTAATCTACTATTTCATTGCTCTAAGTTAATTCTGGTATTCTTTTAACTAATATAATTGAAAACAGAATTTTCCATTTGCAGGTAAAACAATGACAACACTAACCCACCACAAGAAATCTGTTCGTGCTATGGCATTACACCCTAGAGAGTATTTCTTTATAACTTATGGCTTGGTATCTTGGATTATATGTTGATTTCAAACTGTTTTAGGAGCATCTTATTTTGTGTTTTGATCCAGGAAATCATTTGCATCTGCATCAGCAGACAATATAAAGAAGTTTAACCTTCCAAAAGGAGAATTCCTTCACAATATGCTGTGAGTATTTGCTCGTGTCCCCCATTTTAGTGATAAATAGATAAGTGAGCTCTAGTTGAAAATAGAGCCACATTATATTCCTATCAGCTGCTTTTTGTGCTCTTTATTGTAGGCGCCAACTTCTTGTGTTCTTATTGTCTTATTATCTAGTACCATTTTTATGCTCCATGTTTTTAGCTAGTCTTATATTGATATCAATTTTTTTTTTCTTTACTGTCTCTGTATCTATTCTTAGTGCATGTTTTCTTTGTTGTTGATGTTGATTGCTGAAAAATGGCTTGAAATAATCATGAGCTTTACATGCATTTGTGAACATCTTGACCTTTGTGTCCTTTACACAGAAGCATAAAGTACAAAGATGAGAGGTTGGTTGAAATATAAACGACTGAAATTGTTATCTAATGAGAAATATAACTTAACTCCTGTCCAGCACAATTTATCGGTTAGTTATTATTAAATAAGGATCTACTACCAACGGAAGAGAAACTTTTGAACTCATCCCCGCTGTTGAAAATTTAATACACAAGAATAAATAATATTATTATATGCCATATGGATAAAATATTATTATTATTGTTCTTTTTATCTTCTTTTAGTCAAATCCCTCATGTTCTCTCCCTCTCCATCCTCTCCTCTACACTGAAACTGTGGCAGCTGCCCTTTCCCAGAGTGATGTTGCTATGGCGCAATGATGGCCTCTGCCTCATGGTGGTGGCGGTCTTTGCGTGGGCCGCTGCTACCTTGTGGTGGCGCCCCCTGTGCTGGCCTTTGTTGACTCGAGGTATCTTTCTTGGCATGGAGAGGAGATGGTGATGGAGGAGAAGGGAGAGGGAGAGGGAGAGGAGGTGAGGGAGTTTGGTGGAGAGGAAGAGGTGAAGGGAATTGTTTCTATTCTCCTTTGTTAACTTATTTAACGAAATGGTGATGAAAGTATCGATTTGGAACTGACTTGAAAGGTCAAGGGCCAAATCTGGACTTTTTGAAGATTAGAGACTAAATTGACATACCTCCTATAGTTGAGGGACCATTGGTGTAATAAGCCCTAAAACTAAGTACAATCTATTAAAAAATATATTTTTCATGTCTCAAATATAATGTTTAGTCTGTTCTCTTAAATTGTTTCACGTGCAGAAAAGATTAAAGAATGCAAAATCAAAATCAAATTGGTTATTTTCTAAGTTGCAGGAGAGCTATCAAAAGATCATCTTATGTTCAAAGTTCTCCTTTTTCTCGTTCGTCCCTTTTCGTCAAATTTTGTTACATATACTCTCAAATATCTTTTTCCTTATTAACCATTTATATAATCTTTGAAGTTTGGTCCCGATTTTGCTGTTTTGTTGTATGTCCTCATCCTAGTTCAATGCTTTCAAACTGTAGCACAATTTCCTCTAATTTGTTCCAAACATTTTATTTTATTTTATATATTAAATGCTATTTTGCCATAGTAGTTTATATCCACACATTGCACAGGTAAATTGTGGATCCTAGACTTTGTTATTTGTAATTATTTTTAAAAAATAATTCTGGATCGCCCTTTGTAACGTTGATTATGTTTTTCTTCATATTTTTGTTCCAGATCTCAGCAAAAAACAATAATAAACTCGATGGCAGTTAACGAGGATGGTGTTCTGGCTACCGCTGGTATGCTGTAAACCAATACATGTTTAAATGGTTGCCTGTCATTGGATATCATAACTTTTGCTTTTTAAATTAGTTATGACTGATGATGTTCTGCTTCAACATAGTGGAGAAATCTTTAAGTTGTCAATTTCTGGAAGTAACAAACTGAAATTATTTTGAAGGTGACAATGGAAGCCTTTGGTTCTGGGATTGGAAGAGTGGTTACAACTTTCAGCAAGCCCAAACTATTGTCCAGCCTGGTTAGTTTTCCATTTATACTTGTCATTTGTTTTTTTTTTTCTAAAAAATAATAATTCTTTTTTAGGTATTTGTGAGGCACAATGCTGGTTTTCATAACCTTTTTTTCCTATTTCATTCAGGTTCCTTGGACAGTGAAGCATGCATCTATGCTCTTTCATATGATTTAAGTGGTGGAAGACTTGTTACATGCGAAGCTGACAAAACTATCAAGATGTGGAAGGAAGATGAAATTGCAACCCCGGAGACCCATCCTATCAACTTCAAGCCACCAAAAGAATTCCGTAGATATTGATTTTGCTTCAACTGGATCTCCATTTCCCCAGAAAGTTTCTTATTGTATCTAACGAATTTCTTTGAACAGTTGGAATTTTCCGCCGGTAGCTATTTATAAGGCATACCTACATGATTTTCAAAGTAGCATATGGCACTGTGTAATCACTGATAGCACACTCATGGTGTTGAATTTGCTTGCGAGGATTTAAACAAGGATGGTGTAATCAAGGATTCAAAATAGTCCTTTCTAAATTATTTGGTCATTCCAATGTTTTAATAAGTGCATGTAGGTGGTATGCAATTGGCCACTACATAGTGCATATCCGGATTATATCTAAAATATATTTAAGAATATTATGTTAGTAAAAAAATATAGATAGTTATAATGAACTTAATAAATATATCTTAAGAGATGAGTCTATCATATGATTATTATCATGATATAATTATAGGAAGCTGTTTTTCATTGGCAGGTTAGGAGCTTATGCTAAAACATTCAGACATTAGCCGGAAGCATGTTAGAAGATATTGCAACAGAGAATCTCATCTTTTATCATCCAGGGTAGCTGCTAGCTCTTTTTCTTTCAGTTTGGTCCCTCTTTTTTCAAGTTAAGATCTTTGCTATCAATTGTGCTTCAAGACCAAATGATTGCTCAAGTATGTGACATTAGTTGTGTTAGGAGGTGGGTCAATAATGTGCTACAATTATTGTTCATGGCTTGGTGTTGAAGTTTCCTAGCTATTATCTCATCAACCGGATGCTGCATCAAGTCAAAATAGTTGGTGCCTTTAGGGAAAGGTAAGTAGAACTTGCTCTTCATCCTGCTTCTTTTGAATTGTAGTCTCGTGGACCAAGTGTTCCATGAAAAGGAAAGCTATTTAATATGGTGTGTTAAAGCATAAGAATCATGCACGCATAATGGAACATTTCCTGTCAATTCTTTGTATCTGAATCGTACATAGTATTTAGTGCAAAAATAGCATGATTTCATCTGCCATTTTTATTAACTTTTTATCCTCTTCTTTTCCTTGTATTGACTATAGTGATAAATTACTTTTGATTATTTAAATTGCTAACAACTTGGATGTTCGGTTGATGAATCTCCATCTTTCTTTTCTAAAATTATCAAATGGTAATTGATAAATTGGTTAATTATGTAATATGGTTCAACTTTTAAGAATTTTTCAAATTTATTTCGACATTTCACTTGTACCAATAGGGCACTCAAACTTTCGTTTCTCGACAAAAATATCATATTGATAATTTCTCGACAATAATATAATTTCTGTTTCTCGAGAGAAATATCATATTCATAATTTCTTGGTAAGAATATCATTCTCCATGACTTATATCTTGCTAATTTCTTGACATATTGATAATTTCTGACAAGAAAAACATTAATTCTTTTGCTGAAGGAGCATGACATGATGTTCCAAAATTTATTTTTCACTTCTTAAGTTTTGAAATATTTTTTTTGGTCGGATCAAAATACTTGGGATTATACCAATCGAGAAAATTGTAATCGACTTCATCCTATGTAGGAAGCGAGAGTTAGTTGTCATTATAAGTAGTTGTAATATCAAATTATAAGTAGTAGTAATATCAAATAGTTACCTTCCAATCCTTCTAGATTTTTTTCGTATTTGATATTAATAAGCAAATCGCAATGTTATGCCGACAAAAAAGGTGAAAACATTAATGAGGTCATACTTCACTAATTTAAGTTGATATTGAGCTTATGTCATCGTCTACTATTGTCTCACTATAGGATATTACTGAAACAAATTAAAAATTCAAGTACCTTATTGTCCAAATGAAATGTTAGAATTAAGAAGAAGCTCTAATGGCTTGCTTCACTGGATATGGTAGAATAAGATTGGATAATAAATGATAGAAGATTGGATATGAATCTTTTAAATTTAATATTCATTGGACATTATATTAATTTTATACTATTTTTTTTAAAAAATTAATGCACTAAACAAATAATAGATTCAAAGCTATATTTTATCGTACCCTCCTTGATATTATAAAGCAAAGAAGCACTAAAAGTTATGAACGAACGATTTCACATCTATTTGATGATATTATTGAAATAAATCAGAAATTACACTATTCTATTGATAAAATTGAAATGCTGGAATATATTTTGAAAAAAAATAATAAAAAGTGAAATATATTATGTAATTAAGCTTTGATAAATTGGTGAGGTAACATTCAATATGATGGCGATTTGGGATTTGGCATGCTAATGTAGCTGAATTAAACAAGAGAGAGCCGACAAATAAAACTTGGCTTGGAATTGTGCAAACATGTTCAACGAGGGCATTTTTTTAAAATATGATCAGTTTTGAAAAGATTGGACCAAGCATCCTTGTTTATTCAATGGCATGTTCCTAACCTAGTCGTAGCTAATTTAATAAGATAGATTCTTAATCACATTGATTTTAGGGTAAAATTTTAGATTAGCTTTATAATTAGTTAATTCATGATCAAGTTTGTAATTCAGATTGATTTCCGAAACACTGGCCGTCGCCGTGATGTATGAAGATTAGAATTGAATACTAGACGAGGTAAGTAATTTGAGCATCATTTTTTTTTTTCCGAAAGAAAACACCTAAGTGAAGGTCACTTTCTACTCTCTAGATATCCGGATGAAGAGAGTATAGGAACATGGTCGTGTATCTTGTTAGATATTCTACATCGGCGGATTATAAGTGTAAAGTATTTTTTATAATGGCTTGGACAATCATCTAGAGGTGACAATGGACCGTGCTTGGGCTGTGCCTGACACGATCGACAACTCAAAGGAGAGGCCCAGCCCGAGCTCGAGCCCGCCCCTTCGGAGTTGGGCTGGGCTTGGGCCAACCCGAAATATCAAAAATACAAATTATTAAGGCCGACGATGAGACTCAAACCACCGATATTTAGCTTCATTTGTGGTGAACTAACCACCACACCAAGGCTCTTTATATGTATATATATAATAATACTAAGTAAAGTATCTACTGCTCATGCCCGACATAAAATACTAGGCTAAACCTAGGTGCAGACTAGGGTAGGCCTGGGTGGCGCCAGGCCTAGCCTGCGGGTGCAGGGGCAGGCTCGACCAGCTGGGCTTCGGCACGGCCCACATGCCAGGGTGAGCCTAGCCCGCCCCTTGAGCACAGACGGCCTAGGTCAGGCACAGCCCAGAGTCGGGCCGGGCCCAGCCCATTGCCACTTCTATAATCTTCCCCATATGAGCTAGTTTTTGTGGTGGAGTTAGGTTCAAGTCCATTTTCTTCAACACATCTCTTGTCGTCTAGAGAAGAAAAAATAATTCTCCTTGAGGTTCAAAAATATTATTATTTAAATTTGACTTAACCTATCCCAGATGAAATGCTGTTACGACAATTAGGGGTGAGCAAAACCCGAACCGACCCGAATAACTTGAAAAAATCGATCAAAAAAATTAAATTTAGATGAGGTTGTTTGGGTAATTAGTATCGAGTTTGATTTTTAGGGAGTTTATACCCATAATTCGGATCGAGTCGGATTGGATAAAAAAATTTATATACCCGACCCGATCTGAAAATTAAAAGAAATCCTCAAATAATGAATATTTGATATGTTTATAATAGTAAAAATTAAAAGAAACATTGATATACCACCGTAATAGTGAATATTTTAGATGATAATATTTAAAATTGATATGTTTATAATAGATTAGAATAGTGAATATATTAGATGATAATATTTAATACGTTTAAAACCCTTTGACAAAATAATAAATGTTGATTTTTTAAAAATAATTCAGGTTATTAGGGTTATTAGGGCCGGGCCCAATTTTATTCAGGTTAATCAGGTCGGATCTCTAATTCTTATTTGAATAGGGTCGGATGATCTTAGAGTCTTCTTATTCAGGTTTGAATTATTCGGATTGAATCAAATTTTAATTTGATCTGATCGATGCAAATCCCTGGGCGGCGAGGGAGGCACATCAAGATGAAAGGAACTTTAGTATATATTCCTTCTAACATGTAAAGTTTTTTGCATTCCAACTTTTACTTTCTGATGCATTGAAACATGCGAAAGGCTAATCTGTGACTAATGAATAATTTTACTCAGTAGTTTAAGCCAAAATTAAAGTAAAGTATAATTATATGAATAATCCTCCTCTCCAATTGAAATTTGAAAAGCATCTTTCCATGTGACAGTGATACCATAAATTAACCCTATTAATTCAAGAAGACAGCAAAAGCATATAAGGAAATAATCCATCAATTATTGGATCCTCATGCCATGCCATTACATACTTGCATAGAGCTGACCTCACATAGTTAATACGTTTATTTTCTAATTTTTTTTTAGCATCTCGGATTAATCCTATGTCGAGAATATACTAGAAATTATTTTAATTAGTAAGATATTTTTTTACCGTACTACTATTAATTTCAACTTAAGCATTATTATACGAGTAACTAAAATCTTTGAGGTTAATAAAATTAGTTATCTTAATAATTACGTGAAAAAAGTTATCATAAAGCTTGCAAGATTCTTCCATAGAAGAAAAACAAACCTATCCTTATCAACTTGATAAGAAGTAACTATTGAAAGTGAACAGAGAAGTGCAATAAATGTTTAAATGCTTTCAATGACCAAGTGGTGTTTGTCTAATTTCAAACATCTTAATTCTTTTAGTTGCATGTATCCATCAAATGGAAATTATTTGTAGTGGTATGATCAAGTCATAACATTTTCATGTCAGAGCTAGAAAAAAATATTATTATTTTTAATGGAAAAGTAGGTGAGGGGAACACTTTACCAAAATTAATTTGATTAATTAAGAAAATAACTCAACACCTGTCTCTCTAGTAAAATAAACACAATTCATTATTTATCTTGGTAATTATTTTTTAGTGTAATATTAGCCCACCTTTTTATTGCCCAAAAGCTTCTATAGTTTTAATTCATCTGATTTGTTGTTCTCTTTTGGACCAATAATTGATTGAGAAGTGCAAATAAATAAAATTGGCCAAGTATCCAATATTTATTGACCCATGTGTGGGTGACATCCAGTGGAGGATTTGAATATTATTTTGTTGTTAAATATACCACATGGAAATTTTAAGCTTTATAAATGAAAAAGTCAACATCTTCCACGAAGTAGTCTTGAACAAGACATTAGGCACCGTTAGTTATTGACCAGAAGAAATGTCTACTTCTAACTACTCAATTGGTCCAAGTGACGTGGCTCGACCAATTAATTGATCGAGTCGAAGTTGAATCTAATTAGTATATGCAAAAGCATCTTATTGGGGTAAGATCTTTGGACAAGTAAATAGGTAAGAAAAAAATTGAATCGACAAGTAGGGTAATCTTGATCGAAAGGAAAAGAACACGGAAAGAACTAGAGCGAGATGCCCCCCATAATATGAGTGGAAGTCTATCTTCTATAGGTGTCCGGGAAGATAATATGTCATTTCTTCAAGGAACTTTTTTCATTTTCTTATAGCCGAGCCATGCGTTGAGCACGCGTTTTACATGTGCCCGATTAGACTTAGTAGGCCGATCTTCTATATTGGATCGCAATTGACCCGATGAACTTGGTGTGCCCATAGAAAGTTCGACTTCCCCATCAATATTTATCTTCAATTGAAATTAATGACATTAATAGGGAGTTTGAATTTCAATTAACATTAGAGAAATAATTAGCTATTTAAACATTCTTGATGTATATAATATTTTATTGGTTAAGGTTAGGGGTGCAAGTGAGCTGAGCAGCTCGTGAGCTACTTGAGATTGACTAGCTCGATGAAAACTTGAACTCGACTCGATTTTATCGAGCTCGAGCCAAGCTCGAACTAACCAATACTCGACTCGAATGACTCACGAGCCTAATATAGCATAATCAAGCTTATATAAAATTATATAAATAATAATATTTTAGATCGGATGGGCATAAACCCGAGTTGTTTCGAGCTTAATTGAGCTTGAACGAGCTCGGCCAAGCTCGAGAAAAATAAACGAGCCTAAACGAATTGAGCTCGATTTGCTTGAGTATAACTCGAGCTGAGCTCGAGCCTAGAGATTGAGGCTCGATCGAGCTTGAGTTCAACATTTCTTAAACGAGCTGAGCTCAAGCACATACAAGCTCGACTCGGCTCAATTACACCCCTAGTTAAGGCAGATAAATTAATCAGAATTGGGGAACATTTTATGCCCATATTTGATGCAAACAATTTTTTTAAAAATAAAAATGAACTTTATAATATAGTCATTACAAACATGGAAGCAAAATTTATACGGACAACCAGGGGAGGCCCAAGAGATATTGTGGCATAAGACGAAATTTTAAGATGAGACATTTTGAGCCTAATGGACGGATCACTCCTAGACCGTTGGTCTTAATTGAAGATGGCATGAGCGTTATCACTTAATTGAAGATTTGCATGTATTAGGAGTGTACATGGGTACTGAGTTGACCCGAAATCGATTGGAACCTACCCAATCGGGTAGGTTGCGGGTAGACCCGAATTAAATTTGAGTAGGATCCGGGATAAAACTTAATGAGCTAGTTAAAATCAGTTCTGGTTCTAGGTCCAACACATCGGGTACCCAAAAATTGGAACCAGAACCTGTACGCTGAAACTTGTAAATGAACATGTTCCAATAGGGTGCCTGAAACTTATACTCTGGAAATCCTTTACAGGTTCCAACAGGGTATTTAAAACCGTACTACACCAAAAGTTTTGGGTAAGGTCCAATTGCAGGTTCCAACAATGTGGGGTCCAGGTCCAAAACCTAGGAACCAATCCTATATAGGGTAGAGTTCGACTGTCCAAGTATCATAAAAAATACAAGGTACCCGGATCCGCTAGCTCACCCCTAGCATATAATTGCTCATTGACTCTTTTTTTTTTTGCCAATTGATGAAAGTAACAATATGTCAAAATTCAAATGTCTATTTAATATATTTGACAAGAAGATGTGTGTATGCGTTTGTTTTGCCTAATTAGCTTTAATTGATCGTTAATGTTTAATTCGTCAAGAGAATTTTTTTGATAAAATTAATCAAAGAAATTAATTAAAATTACTTTTTAGTTGATAGAGGAATTAAGTAATGAGGTATTATAAAAAATAAGTAAAAAAATTAGATTGATCGAGAGAAAATATATGAAAGTGAGAAATTGATAAAATAATAATGGACCAATTAATGAAAATAAGAATGATTATAAAAGATTAAATAATTTATTTGAGGTCTTAATTTATAATAAAATAAATATAATATTCAACAATCAATTCTAGTACTTAGAGGCCTAAAATTTTGGAGGCCTAAGGCAATGACGTTTTTGGCCAAAGGATAGAGCCGGCTCTGCGGACAACGCGCATTTACAAACGTATATAGATGCGAAATTAAACACATAATTAAAGTGCTATGATCAAAAACCAAACTCAAGATTTATTAAAAGCATACTCGAAATAATTAAGCTACTAGTAAAGTAGACCAATGCAAACATTTTGAAGACATCATTTTCTAAACATGTGAATTAAGAAAAGTTTGGCCCAAAGTATTATTAATTAATCCTACTGCCACACAATTTCCAGCTGCTTTATTAATAATTATTATTTGTAAGCCAATAAGAATTTGACATGTGACATCTGTAACCTACGTACTAAGAATCTAACATGTCACAAAAGGAGGCGAATTGCAAATTTCACACGACTTCCAAGAAATATACCTTGGCAATTCAGAGAACACATGTCAACTCACTAACTTCTTATTAAGTACAAATTTGTACTATATAAAAAGAATATCCTCTTTACTTAGGTTATCAAAATTTTGAATTATCCTAATTCAAAATCGAGACAAAATCAAGAAGATATAAAAAAATTTGGATTGTCCCGGCCCGATCTAATATTAATATTATTGAATTTGGGACGACGTAATATAATGTATTATTAATTATTTAATTAGATATTGTGAAATAATATTAACAAATTCGAGACGTTCCAATTCCATCTCAAAAAATTTGGGAAGGAACAAAATCGAAATACTTCATATTTAGAATCGGAACCGGGATACATATTTGCATTCCAACTCAAAACTAAGACGGGGATCGGGACATATCAAATCCCAACCCAAATTCACCCATACTTAGAAACTCTCCTTTCAGCTCACACGTTCCTTATAAGTTAATTTCTTAAAAATAATAACAATATAGTTGATGTTATCTCCCATAGATTAATTACTTTTTTATATAAATTAATTTCTTAGAAAATGATAATAATTAGCATAAATAAATTATTAATTCTTAAGAGTTAACTTCATGTATCTTGTTTGCTTTTAACTATATATAGGTAAGTGATTATAACGTGCTCTGCTTATAATTATAATATTATTATACAAACACAATGTAATATAGTTAATTATAGTATTATGATAATACAAATAATAAGATAAATTATATGAAATTCCTCTCGACTATAGACCATGTGTACAGAACCCCCTCAATTACCTTAGTTGTTCGAATAATCCTCCTCCGTTAGTCATCCGTCAAAATAAGATGACGTGGCAGCACTCTCCATCTTACTCATCTGACGATCATCATTTTTTCTACTACTCATTCCTAACCTACCTAGACTTCTCCCCCTGCCCTTCCCCTAAACTCCACCGTTGCCGCCGTCATCGTCGCCGCTTCACTTGGACTCATCACCTTGGACTCCTCCACCTTGCCCTTTCCTTGGACTCCGTCACCGTCGCCTTTCCCTACTTCACCTTCTCCTTCCCCATCCTTTGCTCATTCGCCAGCAGTAGGTCCATCGACGCACTCCCCCGTTTCCGGTCCATCTCCTTCCCTTGCAACTACTAGTTTCAACACCCCTCCACCCGCTGTCACTCCAGCGGCGCTGCAGGCACCCGTTTCAGGGCCTCCTTCCCTTGGCGGACCTTCATCGGCGATAGACAAGCCTTCATTTTCTCCTCCGAGCCCCTCTTCCGCCATTATGAATGCACCAAGAATCACCCTCGGACTAGTGGCTCTCATCCTTCTACACTCATCCACTGATCCACTGGTGATGTGGATTATTAATTGATGGATTGTGTTATTGGAGTCTTTTTTGAAGATTACTCGTGTTAGGTTCTGCAGGGATTTGTTTTTGTTGTTGTTTGTTTCTTACAGAGGGTTTGTTGTCCCTAAATTATGTAAAAATGAATTCATCTATTTATCGAGTCCAAATCGAAGGGCCACAGTGATGGCGGCGATGGAGTGAAAGGCAAGTGAAGGAGACTAGGTATGTGAGGGATGAGTAGTAAAAGAAGTGATGATCGTCGGATGAGATGAAGGATGAAGAATGTTGCCACGTGATCTCGTTTTGACGGAGGACTAATGGAGGAAGTTATTCGAACAACTAACGTAGTAGAGGAGGGTTCTATGCAAAACTTGGTAATTTAGGTAGATCTTGCCCACATAATCTGTAGTCGAGGGAATTTCGTATAATTTATTTAAAAAATATATATTATTCATAATATAATAATATTATATTATTTATAATTTTAAATAATGTTTTCCGTTATAATAGTATATTTGAAACTACTAATATAATATTATACTAATTGCCTATATATTTAGTTATATATTAGATAATTCATTCAATCTTAAATATAAATATTTTTTTTAACAAAGATAAAAAATCATAATAGGTGATCATACTAGAGATCAAACTCTAGATCTCTATACAACTTACAATATGTTGCCACCAACTGTACTACCCATAATTATCATATTATATATATATTTTATTTATATTTTGTGAGAAATAAATTTTCCATTTAAATTAATTTGTATCAATCAAATAAGAGATTAAAATTTTTACTGATTAAAAAAATAAAATAAAATAACGCTGTCAACCAAATTGACCGTTAAATAGTAAATACTTCGATGGATGCACCCATTAATTTCTTTCCAGGTAGAGGTCCATTTAATTTGTCACGACGCAGAAAATTCCTTGATCGTTGCCCAACGTGGACCGAGTCCAAAGCGATGATGCATGCACCCACTGAACTCAACCGAGGCGTTCGTTGTCATGGACTCATGGCCACCCCAACCCCACGCCGTTGAGTGACGTCTCAGGAAACCAAAGCCTGTCTCTATGACTATTAGGCCATATTTTAATATCACCGGATACTCCAAATCTGTACCAACTAACTAATCAAACCCAATTATTTAATTATTAGCTAGCCTTAGGCCCTTAGCAGCCAATGCCGGAGACTAGTCAAATTTGCAGGGGTGACTCAGTTAATCCTCTGTTCCATAAAATAATTATAGGAATTAATTGCTAATATACTCTACTTTAAATCAAGTTAGGTCTAAATTATTATTTTATTGGGCTTTGCAGATGACCCCGTCAGCCAAGAAAATTTCAGGGTCATTTGTCAATTTTAACGGGAACATAGTGTCAGTGAGTGACTTCAAGAAGAATGTTCCGCCGGAGCATGATAAGGTGCCATTTTATTTCCGTTTTTAATAGGGTGTTCATGGCTAATGGGTAGATCTAGAATTGCTTGGAACCTACCCAGTCGAGTAGATTTCGAGTAGATCCAAATTAAATTCAAGTAGGATCCGTGATAAAGACTAAGAAATTGATTAAAATCGATTCCGATTTCGGATTCAACAAATCGAGTATCCGAAATCGAAATCCGAATCGGTACTCGAAACATGTATCATGTTGGAATATGTTCAAGAACTTATTTTGGAACATATTGAAACACGTTCTGGAATATGTTGAAACCTATTTTGGAACATGTTTTGGAATATATTGGAACTTGATCTGGAATCTATTAGAACATGTTGGAACCTGCTCTAAAACCTGTTGGAACATGTACCTTGGACCTTATTCATTTACAGGTTTCAATATGGTACTCAGAACTTGAACTCTATAACTGTAAATGAACAGGTTCCAATAGAATACCCAAAATTGGAAATCTGTACCAACAGGGTAGGGTTCGATTTGTACAGGTTCCGGTTCAAGATTCCAACTAGGGATGACAATGAGTTACTATAAAAGGGTATTTCACTAGTCCTATACCCTCATAGGTTATTAGCGGTTTTGCTCGTTGGGTCGTGGGAAAGGTATGGAATTTTGAGGTGAAAATCCTATAGGATTTGTCGACGGTTCAAGATTTTACTCTAAAATTAGTCCCAAATTCATTAAATATGAAGTTACCAAAATATCTTTCATATTATTCATATCTAAAAAAATATCATTGTCTTATTTTAATCAGGATTCAATATATTTTTATCTTATTTTAATTAGAATTTAGTATACAATATTTTAATTAGGAGTTCAAAATATTCCACGTCTACACTCAGTCACCAACTTATATGCACATCCCCTATTCATAACATCATTCTCTACTTCTCTGTCTCCCACAGTGGCTTGCGGCCACAAACCATTAGTCCCACACGATAGTCACAGACCTCTGCGACCATAAATTTTGTTAACGAACGAAAAGCGGGTACCCTTAAATTAGTGGGAAGGATTTGAGATTTTTTCTTCAAAATAATAATAGGTTTGGGAAGAGTTTGAGATTGAGTTTTCTTAATGGGTACAGATATAGGATGGACATCGTCGTCCCAAATCCTTCCTAGTGTCATCCCTAGTTCCAACATGGTAGGATCCTATTTTAAAATTTAAGAACCGATCCTATATAAAATAGGACTATGGTGTCATAAAAAATATAAGATATTTGGATCCACTTACTCTTAGGCCTCGTTTGGTTGACACAACTTACTGCAAGAAGTTATACTTCTCAGGAAGTAGCCAAAATAACTATTGTTTGGTTGACACACTTTCTGTATTTTGTAGGAAGTACAACTTCCTCAGCAAATATAATTTTTTGTAAAACACAGGAAGTAACTTACCTAGGAGACCTAGGTAAGTTGCACTTCCTGCATTGTAATTGAAAGAAAAAGTTAATATTAGTCTCACATTTGTATTTAATGCAAAATTTATAATTTATATTATCAACGTTATGAGATTAAATAATTTTTGAATTCTCCACGTATTTATTTTATTTTAATTTATTTTTAGTAAAATATATAATTTTTCATATTAACTATAAATAAAAATTATTTTTTATATAATAATATATATATTATATTAATTATATATGAAAATTATTATTATTATTATTATATATATATATTATAATATTTATTTATAAATAAAATTTATTTTTTTATATATACTAACCCATATAAATTAAAATATTAATTTATAAAAAGAAGAATATATTGATTATTTTATATGTACTTCCTAAAAAATACTCATGTCAGCCAAATATATTATAGGTAGAAAATTATACTTTCTATAAATTAATTTTTTATCAATCAAATATTTTTTAAATATATATATATGTGAAATTAATTGATGAGAATTATAATTTTTTTATAAAAAAATATTTTTCAGATCAATCGAACGAGACCTTAATTGATAGTACCCGCAAGCACGTTCGTTGAACCCATCGCTCGAGTTAGAGAAAAGTGTGGGACCCGCGGTGGGACCGACGCGATGCATTTAGTAACAAGGCAGATGGGTGAGAAAAGGATCTTGTGTACGTCTACCTTGTGTGATCCCGAGGAGCGCCGGGCCGCCGAGTTCTTCGGCTCAACGGACTTTGAAATTACGATTCCGCCCTCGGTAGTTCGCTTCCTCTACAAGAAGTCCCTCCCCACCTCGCCTGACTCTTGCCACCGCAGAACTGCTCCAGGGCCTTTGCTCTTCGGCTTCGGAGCGCGGTCCACTAGTCCTCTCTCTTATTCCCCCCCTCCGCCGCTATGGCCTCTGAGCTCATCTACCGCGGCGGCCACGAGGCCCACCCGCCGACGAGCGGCGGCGCCGGGTACACCCCCAAGCCGGAGAAGCGCCTCCTCTGGCTCTCCCGCCCGCTGCGTTACCTCCTCCGGGAGCAGCGCCTCCTGTTCGTGCTCGTCGGCATGGCCCTCGCCTCCCTCCTCTTTATCCTCGCTCCCTCCTCCTCTTCCTCGTATGGCTCCTACTCCTCCGCTATCGCGTCCGAGCTCGCCCTCCGGTCGGCGATGGATCACCACCATCACTACCAGAGGAGCGCGGTAGAGGCGGCGTCGAGGGGGTTCGTGGGGGGCAAGGTGCCGCTGGGGATCAAGCGGAAAGGGCTCCGCATCGTGGTGACCGGAGGGGCCGGGTTCGTGGGGAGCCACCTGGTGGACCAGCTCATCGCGAGGGGGGACAGCGTGATCGTGGTGGACAACTTCTTCACGGGGAGGAAAGAGAACGTGATGCATCACTTCGGGAACCCCAATTTCGAGCTCATCCGCCACGATGTCGTCGAGCCGCTGCTGCTCGAGGTCGACCAGATCTACCACCTCGCCTGCCCCGCCTCCCCCGTCCACTACAAGTTCAACCCCGTCAAGACTATTATATCCTTTTTCTTCTCTTTCCTCGTTGATTTTGTTTTCCTCTGCGTGTTTTTAGTAGTAAAACTCGCTACTTTCCCGTGCGTACTTCATGCTATTTCTTCTTCTGTTCCTTTTCTATGTTCTGCAGTTGTTAAATTTTGACTCCAATTTGGCTCATTATTTGTTTTTTTTCAGAAAGATCTGATAAAAAATGTCTTCATTGTGCGCTTCCACTAGTTATTTTTCAAATTTGTTTTCTATCTGTAGCTTTGCCTATCTAGGTACTAATAAAAACACTTCTTTTTTGCTTCAAGAACTCTATGTTTTGGTGGGTTTATGTACACCCTCCGTTATTCCTTGAAAACACTATGTTTCATTGGATCTTTAGTATTTTGGATCATCGATCCTGGGTTCTGGATTTCCTCATAATTACAAATTCCCGAAAACAGGATCTCTTTTGAGATCAAATTTACTGTTCATTTTGTTAAAGCTCGATCTGTTAATTTATGGTTTGATGAATTTCGTCAGTGTTCTTGTTCTTGCAAGCAAAGAAAACGAGTAAATTCTTGCCAGTTTAAAGCCTTAATTCATTCAGCCTTTGTTTTGGACTGCACAAGACCAATGTGGTGGGAACTCTCAACATGCTAGGCCTGGCCAAGAGAGTGGGCGCCAGGTTCCTCCTCACAAGCACCAGCGAAGTCTACGGCGATCCTCTGCAGCATCCTCAAGTTGAGACCTACTGGGGCAATGTGAATCCCATCGGTACAGATCTCTCTGTCTTTGAATCTTCAGTTTCTTCTAGTTGGATCTTAATTGGGTGGCTTGCAACTTGCAACATGGAACTTGGGAGTGGTCCCACTCTAATTCTCAGATCTGAAATTAATTGAACATGTGATTGTGATGTACTCATGTACAATTTGTTTGTTGCATACTACGTTGTCATATAAAATCTACAGAAATATCTTATTGAGTTCTTGATTGGCCTGTGGGGACTGCAGGAGTTAGGAGCTGCTACGATGAAGGCAAGCGCACTGCAGAGACGCTCACCATGGATTACCACCGTGGCGCCCAAATTGAGGTGATTTAACTTCTAATTGATCCGTATTCTATACTATACATGCCTTAGAATAAAATTTCTAATAGGCTCTTTTGAATTGATAATTCTGTTGATGCAGGTGAGGATTGCTCGGATCTTCAACACTTATGGGCCTCGCATGTGCATCGATGATGGCCGGGTTGTCAGCAATTTTGTCGCTCAGGTTTGCAGCAGAGTTTCTTGAGATTTTTAATTCTCCTTTGAAATTCGAATTATCATTAGCTTGTTGCAAGTTATTGAGGTTTAGCTTTAATAAATAAAGTTAGATGCTTTCAACAACTAAATGTGATGCTCATGTTTTAGGCATTGAGGAAGGAGCCATTGACAGTTTATGGTGATGGAAAGCAGACAAGGAGCTTCCAATATGTCTCTGATCTGGTGGGTCTTCCTCTTGTTTCTCCACCTAATTCAAAATGTGCATATTTTTATTTCATCCATGTTGATTTAGTTTAAAATTTGGAAAATTTAGACATCGGAGACTAGTGATAGATTTGAGTACATGTTAGGTAGGCTCAATGGACCAGCTAAGTTCTTGTGGTAGGTGGGTGGGCGCAAAGTTTTCTTTGGACATAGAGAAACCCCCTAAAATCAATCTAATTTGTGGGCTCTTTTTCTCACATGTAGATTATTGTCCTTACCAAATGGGGCTCACCTTTTAAACCCCCTTTACCCTAGCATCAAAATTTTGAAAAATCACTCGTCATGAACTATTAGAGGGTGAGCCTTGCCAGTAGGGTTGCGACCTGGGAACTTTAGTGAGAACTTTATGCATTTGGCTGTCTTTGAGTTACTAATCTTGAACTCTTGGACTCCATTATGAAGCACTATCATGTTGGTTTACCACTACTTTCCCTTGTTAACAAGAGGATCAACGTCTGATGTTTCACTCAATTGACATTTACAAGTCATAAATTGATCATTGCTACCTTCTTTGTAATTCTACAAAACTGACTGAAAAAAGTGGTTTTTATAATTGAAAAAACTATCAAGTTTGTGGAAGTAATACTTTTAAGGCTGCAGTACCATGGTTGACCAAGAAACACATAATCCTAAAACTAATGTATGTGAATTTACTACAGCTTTTGCTTTGTGTTTAACAATCAAATTCAGGTGGAGGGGCTGATGAGGTTGATGGATGGAGAACACATTGGTCCATTCAACCTGGGCAATCCTGGAGAGTTTACAATGCTGGAGCTTGCCAAAGTGGTGCAGGAAACCATTGATCCCAATGCCAAAATCGAGTTCCGTGCTAACACAGCAGACGACCCCCACAAGCGCAAGCCTGACATTACCAAAGCAAAGGAAATGCTGGGCTGGGAGCCCAAGATCCCTCTTCGCCAGGGTCTTCCACTAATGGTCAACGACTTCCGCAAACGTATCTTTGGCGACCACTCAGACAGCAATCCATCCACCACTACAACCTCAAAATCCACTGGCTCGGGATCCTCCTAAGATGCAAAGCTTTCTTGTGGGCTTCATTCACTCTGGGCACTGGTTTTTACTATACATGAAAGAGTTCACAAGGCTCCTTTTGGCAGCAAGTGCACTGAGAAAAAAGATCAAGCCTTGGTTTAGTTTCTTTATGGCTTGGCCATTAATTGCAGGCTGAGGAAAGTAGCTGCAGCTTCATCATTATTATTGTTATTATTACTATTATTTATTTTATTTTCCTTCTTTAATTTACTTCTTGAATCAGGTTTTCCTATAGTGCTGTTATTATTATTAAATATGGAGGTTAATACATGAGCTATTCTCTTTGTATGAAATTAGTGAAATTGTATATGCCCTTGTCTTGTTCTGCTCCTTGTTTATGCTGGGCATTGGCAATATTATTCTAATTGACCTGGGTTTTTGGCTTATCTGTGTTTCTGATACCTCTATGAATTTTGTGGTGTATTATTATTGAAGAGGTACAGATGAGCAAGGACTGAATGTGCCATTTGCCTGCACGTGTTTTTATGTTTGTAAACGTAGATTAGGTTATAAATAGCGGTGGTAGCTCGTAAGGCTCTTTTCCAGCCTGTAAAAGTAGTCTATAAATGGGAGTACAAGAATCCAAGGCTTACAAAAAGCTAATCAGAATTGTTTTCAGCTGAAGAGCTTTTACTAGTTTAGCACTTGAAAAAGGTATCACTGAAATACTCCTTAATCTGCAGAAGATAAAATCAAGTCAATGAGTGCATATTTTGCGGGCAAAACTAGTACAGTGCCCAGTGATTCCTATGGAGTCTCAAAGCATGTTTTATTTTTATTTTTAAATATGTGACCTTCAACTACCCGAGTCAATTTTTTCTCATGACAATTTCTTTTCTTCATCTCCAATATAAGATTTAGATTTATCACCGTTGTTTCTTGATTTATTGTTACACAATTAATCACCTAGGGTCATTTGTAGGGAGCACAAATTCACTAACAAAATATCCATGTTGATATATATTGGGGTGTTTTACTTAGTTTCTATTTGAACAAATATAAAATTTAAATTCATCACTATTATTTTTTGATTCAGTATTATACATATTAGGTTCGCAATTAATCATCTCAGATTCATTTGTAGGAAGCTATGTATATTGGGGTGTTTAATCTTATAAACACAAATCAAATAAAATCAAACAAACATTATTAATACCAATAGTTAATAGTATCACTGCATACTTCAGTTTGTAACATCTATTAAAACATTATTTCTGTACGCAGAGCAGTATTTGAGGTTGACTTATAGTTAACGGTATGAACGATGATTATTATAGTGTCTGATTTATTCTAGGATGGCTATTATAATACCCGATGAATTCTCTTGTACGACGAATTCGTGGGAGCTTATGTTAATTAAATAATAATCACTGACTTCAGTTTAAGCATTGGATTAATAATTTAGGTATATGAAGTTAATGGAAAACACTATTTCATTGAACGACTCGTAACAATTAGGTTATTTTATAAAGCGAATTGTAACAAATAGAGCAACTTTTAGTTGCGGGCACGATGAGAGAGTTTATGTACTTGAAGATGAGTTAGTATTAGATTTTGACTCAAATTAGACTCGAATCGAATCCAACGAATTTCACCAAATTTAAATTGGAGTTGATTTAATCATGATATTCCAATATGATTGAACTATGCGGGATGTTAGGAAGAAATTAGGTCTTCCTGTAAGGATCTAAAAATTCAAACGCTAAAAGAAAAAATACTAAAAATGAGTAAATTCAGAAAACACAAAGAACACTAAAATTTACCTGGTTCAGCCCGGCGGGGTACTGGACGTACTCCACGGAAAGAAGAGGGCACTTGATTTTATTAGAAGAAGAAGAAAACATGTCCAATACAAGAGAAACCGAATACAACTGATATTTAAATTGTAAATAAAAAATATTGCTTGTACTCGGATATTTTTCTGCACTCCAAAATTTAGATTTTTGCTTCTGCCTGAAAACTGTGGATGCGTCGTCCTTGATTTTCTTGCTTCTGCCTGAGACGGTGTGAAGGGAAACGGAACCGCTGGAAAAAGGAATCCTGCCCGAGAAATGGAGTAGATGGGATGCCCTGGAATGATTGGGATGTATCCTTTTTATAGTAGTAAGGAACCATCGAGACATTGTTTTCATGCAATCAGATTAAAGATCCGAGTCATTGAAATTTTGATCCTACGACAGCCATGTTGATTTGACCAAATAAATCGGTAATTTTGATCGAGAAATCAGCACGGGAGAGGCGGTGGCGATCTCATGCGAAGGAGTCAAAAAAGGCGGCTGGAGAAAGGCTACGCGCTGCAGGCGCGTGCAAGGCAGCATACACCTGCAGGTGTTGCTGCCGCGTGCATTGCACGCGGGCGCTTGCAGGCTGCAGGCGCATGCATTGGATTTTATGGAATAAGGACAGGTCGGTTGAGGGCGATGGAATAAAGATTCTCCTCATCAACTTGATATTGCTCCTCCTGGACCCCGTGTGGCTCCTCCTGAACCCGGTGTGGCTCCTCCTAGACCTGAACATGTTCTTCAGTGGCCTGTTCTAATGGAGCAGTGTCATTGACTTCTATGGAAGGCGGTCGAGGCGCAGGTGTAGGGAACCAAAATTCTTTGGTAGCAAGCTGAGGTGGTGTTTTTTCTGGTGGCACTGTAGGTTCCTGTGAGTCATCCTCTTCTTGGTTCTCCTTTTTCATTTTCAAGAGTACATGTTCATCAAAAATTACATCTCTATGAATTTCTGTTTTACAATTATTTACGCACCATACTTTATAGCCTTTCACTCCGCTAGGATATCCTAAGAAAATACATTTCTTTGATCTAGGTTCTAATTTTCCTTCATTCACTCTGACATAAATAGTGCTCTCAAAATTTTTAAGATGGTTATAAGAGGCTAGCGACCCAGTCCATTTTTTCTCAGCCGTCTTGAATTCAATGGATGAAGAAGGTGATCGATTTATCAAGTAGCAAGCAGTGGATGCAACCTCTGCCCAAAAACTTTTAGAAAGGTTAGCATTAGAAAGCATACTTCTTACCATTTCTATGATGGTGCGGTTCATCCTTTCTGCTATTCCATTCTGCTGAGGTGTGTAGAGAATTGTGTGATGTCTTATGATCCCTTCTCTGGAGCAAAAATCTTTAAATTCTTCACTGCAAAATTCTAGGCCATTGTCGGTTCGTAGGGTCCGAACATATTTGCCGGTTTGCTTCTCAATCATTGCATTCCAAGACTGAAATTTAGAGAAGACATCAGATTTATTTTTAATAAAATAAGCCCATACATTCCTGGAGTAATCATCAATAAATGTGAGCATGTATCGAGCTCCTCATTGAGATTCAACCGGTGATGGCCCCTATAGATCAGAGTGGATGTAGTCCAATTTTTCTTTTGCATAGTGTTGCCCTATGGAGAATGAGACTCTTTTCTGTTTGCCATAGATGCAATGTTCATATAAATCTAGCTTAGCAAATTTCTATTTTTCAAGTAGTCCATTTTGTTTAAGAATTAGCATGCTCCTTTCAATAATATGCCCTAATCTCATATGCCATAATTTAGCAATATCATCATTAGAGTGTTCAAAAGTTACCATAGCTGCACCACTTATTACCGTTGTGCCTTGCAGGATGTAGAGTTGGTTTACTTTTAGTGCTTTCATTACTGTTAAGGATCCCTTCGTGACTCTGAAAACTCCATCTTGGCCTGAATACTTGTATCCAAGTGCATCTAGAGAAGATAAAGAAATCAAATTTCTTTTAAGACCTGGAATGTGTCATACCTGAGTTAGAGTCCTTGTAATGCCATCGTGCATTTTGATTTTTACTGAGCCAACACCTGCTACTTGACATGATGAGTCATTTCCCATTAGCATTTTCTTACCATCAGCATGTTCATATGTGTTAAACCATTCTCGGCGCGGTGTCATATGATAAGAGCAACCTGAATCTAAAATCAATTTATCTTGAGATCTAGCATAACAAGCAAAAATATTAAGTACCTCTACTTTTTCATCCTCATCTGCATATGATGCTTCCCCGTTCTGATTTTGTTCCTCCTGTCTCCGTTTCGCTTACGACATTCTGATTTGATGTGTCCCATCTTTTTGCAATAATATCACTGCACGTTTTTTGACCTGGATTTAGATCTGAACTTATCCCGACTTTTATCTCGTGACCTGTTTCGTCCTCTAGTGTTTAGGGCTTCTCCACGACTTCTAGAGGATCCTGTGGTAAGTTGAGAGTCGACAACCTCCTTGGATACTAGCATTGTTGTCACCTCATCCAGTGTAATAGTATTCTTGCCATACAATAAACTTTCACGGAAATTTTTAAAAGAAGCAGGGTGAGTAATTAAAAGCATAAAAGCTTTATCTTCTTCTTCAAATGTAACACTCATATCCTCAAGATCAACAAGAATAGAACGGAAAGTGCTAATATGATTTTTAACAGAAGTGCCATCAGTCATGCGTAAAAAATATAATTTCTGTCTAAGTGCCTGCTTACTTGTAAGAGTTTTATCCTGGTAGATTATAGCAAGCTTTTTCCATACATCTGCGGCGGTCTTTTCTGATGCAACTTCTCGTAGTGCCTCGTCGTAGACGCTCATGTACAAGGTGGATTTAGCACTTTCATCGGCTTGATCTTTTTCCCTTTCAGTGCCTTCCATTGCATCTTGCCCACGAATAGTATCCTGAAGGTTCTCTTTAACCAAAACTACTTTCATCTTCAAAGCCCACAATGAGTAGTTAACATTGTGGTCTAATTATTGGATTTCATATTTTGCCCCTGACATTGCGGATTGTTGGCTCTCATACCACAACTGTTAGGAAGAAATTGAGTCTTCCTGCAAGGATCCAAAAATCCAAACGCCAAAAGAAAAAAAAACTAATAACGAGTAAATTCAGAAAACACAAAGAACACCAAAATTTACATGGTTCAGCCTAGCAGGGTACCGTGCCTAGGAGAAGAGGACACTTGATTTTATTAGAATGACGAGAAAACACGGCCAATACAAGAGAAACTAAATACAACTGATATCTAAACTGTAAATGAAAAATATTGTCTGTACTTGAATATTTTTCTGCACCCCAGAATTTGAATTTTTGCTTCTGCCTGAAAATTGTGGATGTGGCGTCCTTGATCTTCTTGTTTCTACCTGAGACAGAGTAGATGAGATGCCCTGAAATGATTGGGATGTATCCTTTTTATAGCAGTAAGGAACCATCGAGACGCTATTTTCATGCAATCAGGTTAAAGATCCGAGTCATTGAAATTTTGATCCTACGGCAGCCATGTTGATTTGACCAAATAAATCGGTAATTTTGATCGAGAAATCAGCATTGGAGAGGCGGTGGCGATCTCATGCGAAGGAGTCAAAAAAGGCGGCTGGAGAAAGGCTACGCGCTGCAGGCGCGTGCAAGGCAGTAGACACCTGCAGGCGTTGCTGCCGCGTGCATTGCACGCGGGCGCTTGCAGGCTGCAGGCGCGTGCATTGCACGCGGGCGCCTGCAGGCTGCTGGCGCCCAGGGAATGGGCTCGGCCCATTGCTAGGCCCGCCTGGGCCGAGCCGAGCTGAGCCCAGATGTTGCTTTTTTTTTTCCTTTTTTAATCAAGCTGGCCCATTTCAAAATCGATTAGGGTTTAAAATGATTCAACCCTCACACTGGATCAGGTTTAATCAAAATTAATCATATTTTATGAAATCATGGGCCTCGAAGCCCAGCGCCCAGAATAAGCATTTATGGCTCTTGTTACATGCTAAAGGCCATTGAGCCTTTGTTTATTAGTCATTATCCATCTTGTAGCGCAGCACCTTGCTGCTCAAATTGAATTGAAGTAGATAGTCAAAATTGAGCGAAAATGATAGCATGCACCACAGAGATTTAAATTTGATTTTGACTGAGATTCTCGATCAAAATTAGCCATTCTTTCGATATTTTCCAGCATTCTCTCAACGTGTAGAAGCCCAAATTTTTTAGTAATCATAAAATTTCCGCCTCATCTCATTTTTCTCTCTGTTGATTAACTCAATCAATTTCACTCCCCTCGGATATAAATAGAGACAATTCATTCTGGACAAAAGAAACAAGATAGAGAAAAGAGAGAAAATACTGAGAGACTTAGAGATCTAGAAAGTTAAGAATATCGCTATCACCTTTTTTCAAGGAGTGCTTCTTTCCAAGTTCTGCCATACGATAGATGAGTTCAATTTCAAGGCAGAGATTGCATAGACAATACCTCTACTCCATAACGGTTTCAGATTCAATTTATTTGACACTATGTGCTGTATTTTGAAAGGGATTCGATTTTATTATCACTCTTATTGTAGTTCTTTTTTAAAATTAATAAAGAAGTACTCTCATCTTCTCTCCGTGGACGTAAGACTGACACCTCGCAGAGTCTGAACCACGTTAATCCCTTATATATCTTATTTTTCGTAATCTTGATTTTGGATTTAATTTTCCATTTCGCTCGTTGGGTTTGAATTTTATCGATCATGTAGAATTTTTTTCATAATTTTCTAATAGTTAGAGTGCTATTATACCAGGTCTCACACGTTGATTATAATAATTATAGATTATGCATTGATTTGTCTTGGGTGGCGTCAAAACTTAAATAAGAATTTCTTTTACAAAAATAAAAAAATATGCACTAATTAAGAGACACAAGGAGGTCCATAATTGTCCCTGTACGAAATACGATTGAGTTTCGAGAGACACTTAGAGTAACAAATTATAGTCATCCTAGCTCGACTCACATAATTTGCAGCCCAATTTGATGCTTGATTACATTACCTATGAGTAAAAAACAAAAGTACATGAGGATTGAAAACAGGAAACAATTAGGGTGTGAAGTTTGAAGAAGAAGTCATAAAGTTGCCAATGAGGGGTAACCGTCCTTGAGAGCACATCAACAAGGTTGGGGCAATCAGAAGTAAGAAAATTTTAATATTTTGAAATTTAGAAGGTTGTGTTAACTAATATGGTTTGATGACTTGAGCATAAATATTTTAATTGGATTAATGATTTCAATTTATGAAATTGATCAGACTAATTATCCCATCAAGTTAGTTAATGTTTCGAGAAGATTAAATTTAGATCCCAATACTTGAAAAGTGAAATGAAATGTTGTTCATTTGACTCATATGCTTAGAAATTTAAAAATAAAATAAAATATGGCATTGAAAGTTTTAACCTAATGATAAAATATTAATATTGCCAATATAAATATTAAAATATTTCTATTAAGGAGTATAAGATTTAACCAGTTTTTAGTATACCAATTCTTTAAAAATGATTAAATTGACCTATTTAAACAATTGTCAATTTAATTAAATTTTTAGATGTATATAAGTAAAAGGAATGGAAATAGTAAAATTGAAAGGCAATGAGTTATTAAAAATAAAATAAAAAAGAAAACTATGCTTTTGGTCCCTATAGTTTGGGCCAATTTAGCTTTTAGTTCCTACTATGTTTGAAAATTTTGATTTTTGATCTCTATAATTACACTTTGTTAGTCAGTTAATTCTTGTCGTCTATAGTTGATCTAATATTGTTAAGTTTTTTAACTGACGTGGCACGTTTATAAAAAACGTGGATGATGACGTGACACGTGTCCAAAAAATAAAATCAAATGTAGGGACTAAAAGTTAAATTTGTCCAAACTATAGGGATCGATAGTATGATTTTCCTTCTTTTTTTTTTTAATTTCAACTACCACCTGCACATGTCCAAGCTGACATTTTCAGCTGCCCGCCACTCAAAGATGTATGCCGACTCTTCTTCAGTCGTTTGCGCTCACCGCTGTCCATCCTCATGTGCTGACAATGACCTCATCGACACATGACAGGGTGAAGGCAACCGATCATGGCGGATGCATGATGAAGAGGCACACGATATGCTGTAAGGCGCGCCTATCAGAACTCGATCGTGCCGCTTGCACCGTCGGGCATTGCCGATGAGGATGGGCAGCGGTGAGCGTGAACGACTGAAGAAGAGTCGACATACGTCTTTGGGTGGCGGGCTACTGAAAAGGCCGACTTGGAGATGTGTAGGTGGCGACTGGAATAAAAAAAGAGAAAATCATACTTTTGGACCCTATAGTTTGGGTCAATTTGACTTTTAGTCAATACATTTGATTTTATTTTTTGGACACCTGTCATGTCATCAACCACGTTTTTTATAAACATGCAACGTCAGTTAAAATTTAACAACGTTAGGTAAGCTATAGACGGCAGCTAACTAAAAGGGTGTAATTATAGAGACCAAAAACTAAAATTTTTAAATGTAGGGACTAATAGTCAAATTGATCCAAACTATAAGAGCCAAAAATATCATTTTCCCAATTTTTAAAATATCTTATCTGATGATAGTGAAAATTACAAGTACATATTACTTTCAAATTAAGATTAATTGTACCCAGCTAGCTACAGTATGATAAAAAAGTAGCACTAAATTTGATTCAAGTTTTGTTTCAAAACTAAATATAAAGACCAATAACTAATTATTTTTTATCAAATTCATCGAGAATATTACCATGTAAACATGAGAGGTTATTCTATTTTTTTAAATTTAAGATCATTTATGTGCAGGGTTCTGACAAATAGCTAGTGAAATTAGATGTTAAGATCCAACATTTCAGAAATTACACTAACAGGTCCAATATTTGAACTCATAACATTAAAAATCCCATGAACTTCTAGTTCAAAATCTAGTTAAATTGTTTACGTGGCAAGTTGATATTGTAAAAATAATAATAAATAAGTTTTTCCTTTCAATCTTTCTCATCCTATTGGATGCAGTAATACACTGAGACATACTGAGCTGAAAAAGAAAAAACAAGCACGGGAGTGAAGTAGAAAGAAGAAGACGAAAAGATTACTAAATAGGACATATTTCAACTTGTTATGTGTAAATAGATACATGTGTATAATTGTCTTTATATGCTTTTAATAAGTGACGAGTTTCAAATGTTGTATCAGAAACTCGTAAGTAACAATATAAAGAGTGATATTTCACTCGTGCTTTGCAACTTCTTTTCTTTATTGATTCATTTTGAATACATTCTCTCATTACTGCCATCACCTGTGATCATCTTTGTGTGGAGTTCTTCATCTCCCAGGTACAAATCATAACATGGTATCAGAGCAACTCTGTTAATCACCGGTGATAAGAGGTCAAGGCTTCTTATTGGAATCGAATTGGCGATAGAGCAATTAGATGGTGAGGAACCGTAGATCAACAGTTGCCGCCAGATCTGTAGTTGGGGAATCGCAAGATCGACCAGAGGAAGGATCTATCATCGAAAATGTAGAGATCGAGTACGATCCATACACACTAGTTGGGAATGATCACCTAGGTATGAATTTAGTGCAAGTTCAATTGGTTGGTCATGAGAATTATTTGACATGGAAGCAATCCATGATAATTTCTTTGTCGGTTAAGAACAAGATCGGATTTGTTAATGGAACCCTAGTTCGGCCGAAAGAAACAACGTTAAGTTCAGACAGTGGACACGGTGTAATGGATTTTACAATCCATTTTACCAACCCTTTGTTCAAGCATCATTATGCTAAGACTGCGGCACATATGTGATCTGATATGAAGGATATATATATATATATAGGTTTAGCAGAGAAAATGAACTTCAAATTTTCAGCTTATTATACAAAACTAAAATCTACGTGGGATGAATTTAATGCTTTAAATGTAAATGTAAGGGGATGCAATACCTAATGGCTGAGAAAGTAGGGGAAAATATAGAGTTGGACAGTTCCATATTGGATTGAACGAGACATACATTGGTATCAGAGGACATATCCTGATTATGAGACCTATTCCAGAGATTAATCAAATCTATGCAATGTTGGAACAAGAGGAGTCTTAGAGGCAATTTGGAACAAATAACAATTCTATGGTGAAGAGTGAAGCATTAAACAATATACATAAGAACAATGCATCAGGGAATAAGAATGTCAGAAACAAATTACCTTGGCAAAGCAAATTATACTACTGTGATTACTATCAAAGATCAGGGCATATAAGAGATAACTGCTACAAATTAAATGGCTACCCACCTGACCTTATATTCTACAAGCCTTAAAGGGCAAGCAAAAGTCAATTGAATAGAATATGAACTCAAAGCAGATAAACTACACCAATCGAGAGGAAACTTCAGCCTTGGCTAAGTGTGATAAGGGTTCAAGCAATAAACAAGTTGGTATTACTGAAGAGTAGTACAACAAGCTACTCAAAACTATGATCAGTTTACTTGGTCAATAGGAGGTAGAAAACCATTAGATTAATATGGCAGGTATACCTACTACTTCTAAACACATTTAGTTTATATAAAGCTTGGATACTTAATAGTGGGGCAACCAACCATATAACAACATGCTCATTCATCCTTTACAATGTTAGTGAACCTAAACCAAAGGTTAGCCTACCAAATGGTGAAACAATACCAGTAACACAAATAGGCACTGCTTACCTAAACAAACATATCCAACTGAACAATGTTCTAGTTGTACCTCATTTCAAATTCAATCTCATGTCAATTAGCAAACTAACCAAGGAGATGAATTGTTCTGTTGAGTTTAATTCAACCACTATTGTCATTCAGGACCTTGTAACGAAGAAGATTTTGGGGATTGGTACAGAAAGCAATGGACTATACTTGATGGAGGGAGCAAATAAACTTGCAGGCATTTCCAGAACTCATCCAAAAGCATTACATGTTTTCATTCACTACTAGAATAATGGTTTTGAGCATCGGGACTCACCGGCGGCCACCTAGGCCGTCAAAAATATCCATGGCTTTTTGACGGCCGCAACGTATGTGGCTGATGTAACAAAAGCAGCCATGACTCGCATACGGCCGCTTACGGCCGTCGCTCATAGCCGATGGTGCACACGGGGCGCAAAATAAAATAACTTAGTAGCCGCGGCTTAGCGAGGGCCCATAGGCAGTCGGTGATATAAATAACTTAGTAGCCACGGCTAGGGCTATCCATTCGGTTCAAACCGAACCGAACCGAACCGAACCGAACCGAATTAAATCAAATCAAATTTTTTTTCATACTAATATTTCAACCCGAACCCGAACCGAATTATGCCTAAACCGATCTACCCGAACTGAAATTATTCAGTTCGGTTCGATTCGGTTTCAACCCAAAAAAACCGAAATTTTATCCAAACAATGTATTAACCCTAACGGGCCTAACCCACTTACTCTAACTCCTCGACCTGAACCCAAAATCTGGAAAAAAAACAATTAATATTTTTAGTTATTCAGTTTTTGGTTCGGGTCGGTTCTCGAATTCTGAGAACTGGATCCGAACCGAATAGCACTGTTCGGGTTCGGTTCGGGTCAAGAACCGAACCCCACAACATTGAAACCAAACCGGACTGAATAATTCGGTTCGGTGTGAACCGAATAATGGACAGGCCGAGCCACAGCTAACATCGGCCATCGCTTATTAGTTGATGGCGCGAATGTGGCACGAAAATAAAAAACTCGTCACCAACAGCTTAGAGAGGGCTACGTAGACCGTCGGTGATATAATAATTAGGCATCGACGGTTTACCGACGGCTGCCGATTCGTCGATGATAAACATTTTTATTTGCTTTCGCTCTTGTCCCCCTTCTTTCTCCCTCTCCCTCTTCTCTATTGTTCCTCGCCGATAGCCGCCGTCGATGTCGTCTCCTTGCCTCACCTTTGGTTCTTCGGGTCGCACGCCGCTGAGCTAGCGTCGATTCTCCGGGTCGCCGTCGATCCTTCGACGTTGATCGCCTCCTCGCTGCGCGCCTCTAGTCGCCGCGTGCCTCTAGTCGTCGTCTCCTCGCCGACGACCGCCCTACTTCCTCGTCGTCTCATCGCTGTCTCCTAGGTGATATAATTATAGTAGTGATTGATAGTCATGCCTTGTGGCATATTAGATTAGGTAATATGTCTAGTAGTAGGATGAAACTTTTGTCCAAAACTGTAACTGAACTCAATAAGAATTTTGAGTTTTTTTGCAACATTTGTCCAATTGCCCAACAGTGTAAGCTACCTTTTGTTCCTAGGATGAATAAATCTTTGTTACCATTTGACTTAGTCCACTATGATGTTTGGGGGTCCTCATAAAGTACTCACTTATTCTAGTTGTTATTATTTCCTAACTATAGTGGATGATTGAAGTCGAAGTTGTTAGACATACTTGTTCACCTTCAGGTCCCAAGTTCCAAACATTCTAATAGAATTCAGTAGGATGGTTCAAACACAATTTTCCAAAATAATTAAAGTAATTAGAAGTGATATGATAGTGAATTCTTTAATTCCACTATCAATAGTTTCTTGTCCAAGGTATATCCCATCAAAGTTCTTGTGTGGAAACTCCACGACAAAATGTTGTTGTAGAACACAAACATAGACATTTACTATAGGTTTTTAGGAGCCTTAAATATCAGTCTAAATTACCTCTTAGTTTTTGAGGTGATTGTATTTTGACAGCTACTTAATCAATAGGTTGCCTAGCCCTATATTAGACAACCAGAGTCCATATAAAATTCTTTATCAAAAGGAACTTGATATAAGCAACCTTAGGGCTTTTGGTTGCTTATGCTACATCAACACCCTAAAGAACAATAGGAGTAAGTTTGACCCAAGGGCTGATGAGGGCATTTTTATTGGATATCCCTATGGGAAAAAGAAATATAAAGTTTACAATCTTAGAACTAAGTCAATTAATGTCACAAGGGATATCAAATTCATTGAACATGTGTTTCCTTATAACATTGATGATATTAGAAAAATAATTTTTCCCGTAACCGACATTTTTTAGAATAGTACCATGACTTCCTACGAATTGCATGTTCCAAACACAACCCAAGATTCTAATTCTGAGATACAATCATCCACTCAAGTTCAAGGGAATAGTATCCCTCATGAAACCAATGAAACAAACGAAAACATCTTTGAGCCTAAAATCCAAGTAACAAATAAAAACATATATGAAATTGTTATTCCTACCACAAGAAAAAGTCAAAGAACAATTAGAAGACTTGCACGGCTCCAAGACTATCATTGTAGTATATTGACTTCTATCAAACTCAGACCAAATGAGAAACAAGGTCATAAAACCAATCCTTATCCTCTCACTGATTACATAAATTTTACCAACATTCCATCTGAACACAAAAGCCTTTTAGCTATCATTGACAGTCATCTAGAACCTAGTTCATATACCTCTGCATGTCAAGATATCCCGCTTGGATAAAATCTATGCAACTAGAATTAGCAACCCTTGAAACCAATAAAACTTGGACATTGGTTGAATTACCACGAGGTAAATTGACAATTAGTTGTAAGTTAGTATATAGAACTAAGTTCAAACCTGATGGAAGCATTGAAAAATTTAAATCAAGACTTGCAGCTAAGGGATTTAATCAAAGGGAAGGAGTGGATTACCATGAGGCTTATGCATGCTCCAGTCTCAAAAATGGCAACCATCCGAACCTTAATTGCAGTAGCATCAACCATGAATTGACCATTACACAAACTTGATGTAAGTAATGCTTCTTACATGAGGAACTTGATGAATAAGTCTACATGAAGAAACCTCTAGGGTATGGTGAATTAGATGATTAGAGAGTTTGCAAGTTACAAAAGTCTATCTATAGACTTAAGCATGCTGAAAGACAATGGTATTCAAAATTGTCTTCCAGCATCATTAGTCATGGATACAAGCAGTGTGCATCAGACTCTTATTTTGTAAAAAGGGAATAAAACAAAATTACAATTATATCAGTATATGTTGATGATACAATGTTAACATGAAATGACCATAATGAAATCAGAAGGTTGAAAGAGAAGCCCAATAAAGAATTCAAAATAAGGGACCTAGGACACTTGACATATTTTCTAGGATTGGAATAGCAAAGAATAGACTCGAGCATACATTTACGCCAGAGAAAATATATTGGGGATATGCTGAGGGAAACAAAACTAGAGAATTGTAAACTCTAAAACACACCTATGCAACATAATGAAAAGTTTGGTAATGAGGTCACTGAAATCGATAAAACGTTTGAGGATATTGAAGCATACAAAAGACAGAATGGTAAACTACTATATGTGACCATAACCAGACCTGATATAACTTTTGTTGTCCATTGCTTAAGCCAATTTGTTCAAACACCCAAAGAGTCACATTATAAGGGAGGATACTTAGGGGCTGTTTGGTTACCCAAAACATGCGCGTTTTGGGTTTTGGTTTTTTGTTGAAAACGAAATTCGCGCCCAAAATCATGTTTGGTTGTGCGAAAAATCAAAAAATAGGCGGATGTTTTCTCCAAAATGCGTTTTCTTCCAAACGCCATTTGTACATGAATTAGAAAATACTGATTTGGTGTTTTCATCAAAAATAGAAAACACACAGAGTGACAAACTTGTGATTATCTCGAAAATAACCCATTTTCGAATCACCTAACAAAACCTGATAACTTTGATCACGGGTCTCTCTATACTCGCGTCTCACAGTCGACTGAAACCCTAGCAGGCAGAGGCGACGACTGACGATTTTTTCTTCCTTGCTTCCCCTCGACAAAATCCGGCGAAGGTAACGTCCAAACCCACCTTCTTCCTTGCTTCCCCTCGACAAATTCCTTGCTTCCCCTTGACTCTTCCCCTTGTTTGTTCAGCAGACCTATTCCTGGGAGAGTTCCATGACGAGAACTCCGGTAAGATCAGTCGACAGTCACATGATCCGCGACATACTCCGTCCAGGTAACAGACATTTCTCCTTTCTTATGTTCTTTGCTTTCTACGAACAAATATGTGTCTGTGAATAGATCTAAGGTGTTTTTTTATTTTGGTTTTAGGGTTTTCTGAATAGTCGAGGTTTTTGATTTTGTATTTAGGGTTTTTGTGAATAGCCGAGGTTTTTGATTTTGGTTTTAGGGCTTTTTGCAATGTTGGTTTTGGATCTATGCAATGTGGTTTTAGATCTATGCAATATGGTTTTAGATTAGTTTGTGATTAGATCAGTTAATCTACTATGTTTTTGTTATCAGTTACCATTTTATTATCTACTGTTGTTATCAGTTATTAGTTTATCTATTGTTTGTGGTTAAATCAGTTTGATTTATTTTACTATGGTTTTTTATTAGTTTATCTACTGTTTATGTTAGATCAGTTTCATTTTCTTTTTTTTACTATGTTTTTGTTATTAGTTAGATAGGTATTAGACCGGTTTAGTTGATATTTTTTTACTATCAGTTTTTGTTATCAGTTATGTTAGATCAGTTATGTCTAGATCATGTTTAGATCAGTTTTTAGAAATATGATATTATATTATGTTTATGTTTAGATCAGTTTAGAAATCTGATAAGCATGTCTATGTTTTTTTTTTCAAACTGATATTATACTATGTTTATGTTTAGATCAGTTTAGAAATCAGATAAGCATGTCTATATTCTTTTTTGCAAACTGATATTATCCTATGTTAATTGAATGTCTATGTTTAGATCATGTTTAGATCAGTTTTTAGAAATATGATATTATACTATGTTTATGTTTAGATTAGTTTAGAAATCTGATAAGCACGTCTATGTTTTTTTTTCAAACTAATATTATACTATGTTTATGTTTAGATCAGTTTAGAAATATGATAAGCATGTCTATGTTTTTTTTTGCAAACTGATATTATACTATGTTTATGTTTACATCAGTTTAGAAATCTAATAAGCATGTCTATGTTTTGAAATAGATTTTTCTTATCATGACTTTTGAAATAGTTAAACATGGGTGGCCACCACAAACCAAGAGAAAATGTGGCTGAGTGGGCCCACCTTGTCACTGAAGAATTTTTGAAAATTTTGGCAGAGTACACAAGGCAACGTGGTACACCAACTATAATAAAAAAAGTTGGGAGAGGATTAGTGATAAGTTGGAGGAAAAGTTTGGGGGCAAATTTGGGTTTGATAAGTGTAGAAATTTTTTTTTCATCTTCATAGAACTTATCGATCTTTCAAAGAGCTAATTAATCATACCAGAGTAACCTGGAAGCCTGACACAAATATCATTGAAGTTGATGAAATCGTTTGGAACCCTTCTTCAGTATGTCCTTTTTTATTAGTAGTTTTCCTTGTTATAAGTCTTATGACGATAATGTACAAATAAAAAATTATTGGTTCGCAGACTCTTGGAGATTCATTCAAGATGTTCAAAAATGGTCCACCTAAGTTTTATGATCTGATGAAATTAGCATTTGCTGATCAGTCCGCAACGGGCCACTTAGCTCGTTCCTCTTCTCAAGCACCATTGAACTCGGACGAGGAGTGTCGGGTTGAGAATGAGTTTAGAGATATAGGTCGAGAGAAACGACCATTGAGAGCACATGAGAATGAGGGGACAGATTCAAGTGCGGGTCCAGAACCCCTTTTACGTAGGCCCTTCCCTAACATTCCATTGGGGTCATGTAGTGGACGATCAAGGAAAAGAGGTAATTCGTCTCAATTTTCTGCCCAAGCAATATCTGCTGCAACTGCACTAATAGATAAGTTTGGTGGAATCGCAGTTAAGGACACAAGTGCCACTGGTCCTCCTCAAGTAGTGCACGAGTCACCCGAATCGCGTGTTTCAAGGCTACAGAGTTTTGGCCTAGATGCTCATGTTAACAATCATGTTATAAACTTTTTAATAAAAAATCCTGATGCTCGTAGTTTCTTTGCAGCTTTGGATGATGAATGTGCTGTAGCATGGTGCGTGGGAGTATATAACACCAATTATGTAATATTTTGAACTTAAATGCTCCTAATGTGGGACTGTACTAAATGCTCAACTATGTGGGGATGTACTTGAACTTGTAGTTTGTTTTAAGTAGGTTGCTCTAACATGAACTTGAACTTTACTGCTTTCATTAAGTGCTGTTTGTGAACTTGAACTTGTTGAACTTGATGTTTGTTATTTCATTCTATGCCTATTGTTCATTCTATGCCTACTGTCTATACTAACTGTTCATACCCTGCCTATTGTTCCTTCTATGTTATTTCAGTTTGTTCCTACTGTCTAGTTTGCTATTTCATTATAACTTGTTATTTGCTATTTTAGTTTACTTTAAATTCAGAATGAGTTCTAATGATGATAACGATGAGGTGAGAGATGCACTTATTAGAGCTGGGATAATTCTTGTGGGTGTGATTATACTTGATGAACTTTTTGAAGCTGCTTAATCACCACCAAGACCTGTACGCACATTTGTATTATAGAGTGCGGAATATACTCAAGAGTTGATGAACTCTCGCATCTGTTGCTATGAAAGTTTATGGATGGAGACTGACTTGTTTAGAAGGCTAGGGGTTGGGTTGGAAAATCAAAGGGTATCTGTTGAAGAAGAGGTAGTTATGTTCTTATTCACTATTTTCCACAATGAACATGTGTGAATTGTGGCGGAATGCTACCAGCACTCAACTGAAATCGTGCACACATGGTTCAAGAAAGTTCTACGTGCGGTTTTGAGTCCAACCCCTCAACTAATACGGCCACGAGAACCTTGTAAAGTCCAACATGAGATTACAAGGGAATCCTCGCTGGTTTTCTTATTTTAAGGTATGAACTTATTGGGTTTCGTTATTTTAAGGTATGGACTGATTTGGGTTTCCTTACTAATAAAATTTCATTTTTTAGAATTGCATCGAGGCTATTGATGGAACCTATATTTCGGCTTGTGTCCCTGTCGATAAATAAGTTTTATATCGTAATAGGAAAGGTACAACCATGCAGAACATGATGGCAATATGTGTACATAACATGATGTTTACACATGTTAAGGCCGGTTGGGAGGGGACGACAAATGACTTCCGAATATTTCCCCATACAATATACTCAATTGAATCAGACTTTCCCATGCCAAATGAAGGTATCATAGTAGATAAGTGTATATATTGCTCAATGGATAGCAACTTTATACTAATAATAGCATGTCTTATTTACGTAGATGAGTTTTACATTGTCTATGCGGGATATCCCAACGTAAGGGGGGTTTTTGGCCCCTTATAGGGGTGAACGATACCATCCTTCAGATTTTCGTGGTCGAGGAGGGCCGCCTACCAAAAGAGAATTATTTAACCAAAGACATTCGTCTGTTCGAAATGTGATTGAACGATGCTTTGATTTGCTTAAGGCATGATTCCCCATTTTAAAGCAAATGCCCAATTATAGACTGCCAAGACAAAGTAATATAGCAATAGCATGTGTGTCATACACAATTTCATTATATATCAAGTATCGAATTGGGATTCCTTGATAGATGAATGGAGCACTGCTGAATTAAATTTGGATGAAGATCAAGACACTTCTTCATCATCTTCACAATAATATGATGATGAATCATCTCAAAATGTGATGCATGCGATCCGGGAAGAGATCGCATATCAACTTTGGGCCAATAGAAATAGACATTGAATTAGAATGAGCACTTGTAACTAACTTGTATATTAGTAACCTTAATTAGTTTTTACTTTGCTTTTAAGTTTGTGTAACCTGACTTATTTTTTTGTAATATATATTCTAATGCAAAATATCGGTTTTGTTAAATTGGTTTGGCAGCATTGTGTTCAAAACATACTAATAGAAAATATATTAAATATGCCAATAAAAGATGTACGTACGACAATCGAACTGGTGTAAGGATCAGCGAATCAAAAGATAATTCGGGTTGGTTATATGCAGTGTGCCAGAACACTCCCAAATGTGGTTTTTTTTGATGGTTCACACCCATCGCACCTATAGATGAAGGTGAAGAAGAGGTCAATCGTAATAACGAAATATATTATTTAAGAAGAGACCTAAATATGTTGGTGACCAAAGTAGACAAACATCAAGAGTTGATCACCAAGGGGTTAGTCAAACTTCAAGCTTTGGTCATCAAGGGGATAGTGCTAGTGGTTGTCATTATGCTAGTTTTTATGTATAAATAGATTTGGATGTTGGATATTGTTTGACTTGAATTTGAACAGTACGTATGTATATTTGACTTGAATTTGAACACTATGTATGTTTGACTTGAATATTTGATTCCTTCCTTGCACATATGTTAGTTGGTGATATATCAGAAAGGAAATGAAGGCGATACCCAATCAATGAATATGCACACTTTCCTTTCTAATGCTATAGATCAATATTGTCTAATACTATGTATGTTTTGTGTATGCTTATATGATTATATTTATGGTTATTGTGTATGATTATATGATTGTATTTATGGTTGGAGGCGATCATGGGCAGCTTTGTTCTTGTGTGGGCATTGAATTGGAGACGATCATCAATTAATGATGACACACATTTCCTTCATCGCCCAACATTTATATGAAACTTGAGATGGACTCTTGGATGTTGGTTTTCTATATGGTATGTTGATATGGAACTTGATATGGTATTATGCTATTTAATTTGGTATATTGCTATATATGCTGAACTGTTGGAGTTGTTGTTGATCGAGTTCATAGCTGACTTGTTGTTATTTATATATGGTGAATTGTTGGATTTGTTGTTGTCTGAGTTCACGGTTGAGTTGTTGTTATTGAATATATGGTGAACTGCTATTCTCTTTTGGTTTTACAGTATAGTTGATTACAGTATGGTCAGGGCTGATTTGATTCATGATTTAAATATACTTAATTACAGTATGGTCAAAGCTGATTTATTTCATGATTTAAGTATGATTTATTTTTGGCTATATGTTGATTTTACTTCAATTTTACTTTACAGTGAACTGCTATATGTTGATTTTAAAAGTATAGATTACAGTGAACAAAGTATAGTTTTTAAAAATATAGTTTACAATAAATAAAATGTACGTGACTTTTGGTTTACAATGAACTCCTATGTTGATTTGAAAGTATAGTTTGCATCAACAAATCAACCCTACATCAATAAAATGTATGAATTTTGTTTTTAAATAATAATTTTTATTTATATAAGACTGTTAATAAATATATAAAATATAATTTTGAGTTTGTCGATAATTTTTTTTTGGTTTTATTTAAAGTTATACTTTCTTTTCATATATCAAAGTCATACATGAGGTTTGGAATAGGAGAAGTCGTCTCATTTTTTATTAGAGATGTGCAATATTCAAATAATCATATATTTTATTCACTAACATAATGATCTCGTAGTTAAAAGTGAAGATGCGGCAAGAGGTGGTCAATATTATTGTTTCATGTATTATTTTTGTTGTACCTAATGGGAGATAGACTTTGTTGTATCATTTACAATTTTTTCTTCATTTGTAATTTTTGTATCTTTCTCTTACATGTATATGACAATTTTTCTAATAAAATTATTTTGAGAAATTCTTTCTTATCAAAGCTTGTGTGATTATTTGATTTGTATCATTCAATTACTTGATACTTGATACAAAGTATACTTGATATAAGTATTATTCCAATTCTTCAAATTGAGCTATACTTGATACTAATTTCAATATCACTTCAAATGACGATTTTTTTTTAACACTTCATTCGTTCATCATACAAAAAATGTAATAAAAAATAATATTGGAAATTGTATAACAAATATCTAATTAAAAATATTTTTATTACTTCAAATTACTTTAAAATATTATATTTAATATTTTTAAAGTTTCTAATATTGACAATTTACAAATAATTTATTCAAAATATTTTAAAATTCAATTTAAAATATAATATCATAAATTATAGGGTAAATACAAAAAAAGAACACGAACTTTGAACATTTTTCTATTTTTAGCATAAACTTTTTCCGTTAGCAAGAAAATACACGAACTATCATTCTGTTACCCCGTTTAGCACACACCGTCATTTTTGACAGTTTTTGCTAACGTGTCACTTAACGGCGATGACATGACAAATTTTGTCTTACGTGGATTATTATTTTATTATTTTAACTAATTTTATTATTAAAAAATTATTATTATTTTATTCTATGGCCTGTCTCGAAGAGCCTCACCACCTCCACGGCCTGTCTCGGCGCCGTCGCTGGTGGCGCACCGCACCCGGCGATGGCTCGCGAGCTCCGGATTGCTCGTGGGTTGCTCCAGATTGCTCGATCATCTTCTTCTCTACCACCTCCCCCTTCCTCACCTCCTCCCGCACCCCCTACTTCGTGTGCACCGCCCTGGGTAACTCCAGTCAAGCGGAGTACATCGCCGCCCTCGTCCGCTCCTTCGGTTGGTGCCAACTGATTCCCATTTCGAGGACACCGAGTACGGCACCGGCATGATACCCTACCTCGTCGACGCCTTCCAGGCCAACGACGCCTGCGTGCCCTACCGCTCGATGATCCCCCTCATGGCCAACGATGACTAGCTCACCGCCATGCTCTCCGACCTCAAGATCATGCATCCTAGAGTCTTCGTGGTGCACGCCTCCGACGCCCTCATCGCCCACCATCTTGTCATGGCAAGGGAGATTAGCATGATGACCGAAGGCTACGAGTGGGTGGTCACCTACGGCCTCTCCTCCCTCCCTTCGCTACCAGAACGGGGATCAGGAGCTCTTGGGCTTTGGCGGCTTCGGCGAGGTGTACAAGGGGATACTTCCGGGTTCGCTGGTGGAGGTGGCAGTGAAGCGAGTCTCCCACGAGTCGAGACAAGGGATGCATGAATTCGTGGCAGAGATTGCCAGCATCGGGTGGCTTCAAGACAAAGAAGTAGTGGATACCTTCTCCCTCGTTCACGCCCTCTGTCGGCACCCTTGTCGCCGGTGAGAAGATCGCGTGCATCCTCTTCCACCGGTGTCGTGGTCCCCTCTTCGTGTTGTGGCGGCCGCCGGCGGGGCGATGGGTGTTGGCGTGAGTTGAAAGGGGGAAGTGGGAACAACAAAAGACAAGAATATTCTCTTTGGTAAATATCTTGGTCAATAATGAAGAATATATGACATTATTTATCCTACGTGGCATCAGTCAAAGATAAGTATTTGTCATGTCATCGCCATTAAGTGACACGTCAGCAAAAATCGTCAAAAATGACGGTGCGTACTAAATGGGATAACAAAATGATAGTTCGTGTATTTCCTTGCTAACGAAAAAAATTTATGCTAAAAATGAAAAAAAGTCCAAAGTTCATATTTTTTTGGGTATTTACCCTAAATTATATACACATATTTTATTCCAAAACAAACTCACTATTTTGCTAAACCAAACAAGTTTTCATATTTTCAACTGAAAAATATCCCTGAAAACCAACATTGTTTTGTATAACCAAACAAGTTTTTACTATTTTCAGTTTCACAAAAATACATTTTATTTTCGTTAATCAAACGTGTTTTAGAAAACAAAAACAACAAAATAGAAAATAGATAACACAAAACAGTTTTCACTAACCAAACACACCCTTAGGTATCTGAAAGGAGCACCTAGGCAGGGATTGTTTTATCCTGCAAATTTGACAGTAACAACATACAATGATGCAGATTGGGGTGAATGCATAGTCACAAGAAGATCTGTCATAGGGTACTTGGTGAAATTTGGTGAATCTTTAATAACATGAAAATGTAAAAAAATAAATTATTGTAAGCAGATCCAGTGCCGAGAGTAAGCTCAGGACAATGTCAACTATGACAGCTGAGGTAATGTGGGTGATATATAAAGCTATTAACAAAATTAGGTATGAAGATATAACAACCAGTTCCAATCTATTGTGATAACCAAAGTGCCATGAAGTAGATTGTTACTTTGTGAGAGAGAAGTATTTGCAAGGAATAGTTGAGCCAGTATACATTTCAAGCAAACACCAGCCAGTTTATATAATGACCAAAGCATTAGTACCACAACAACATTAGTATAATGTAAATAAGTTAGGGATGAGTAATCCTTTCTCACCTCCAACTTGTGGGGGGAGTATTGGATGCATTGATACACTGAGACATGTTGAGCTGAGAAAGAAAGGAACAAACGTGTGAGTGAAGCAGAAAGAAGAAGATGTGAAGATTACTAAATGGGACAAATTTCAACATGTTAACTGTAAATAGATACATGGGTATAATTACCTTTACACGCTTTTAATAAGTGATCGGGTTTCGGATGTTGTATTTGAAACCCGTAAGTAACCGTATAAAGAGTGATATTTCACTCGTGCTTTATAATCTCGTTTCTTTACTGATTCATTTTGAATACATTCTCTCATTACTGTCATCACCTGCTATCATCTTTGTGTGGAGTTCTTCATCTCCCAAGTACAAATCATAACACATCCCCATCATCTTTCTCCTCTCCCTTAACCTTTAATAATCTAGTCTTCCTTCTCATCCTCTTTCTCTAACGACCTCGTCTCTTCTGCTTCTCTTTCTCCTCATTTTCCTCTTCATCCCCTTCTGATGACCTCTATAGTCTACTCCTAATCTTTCTTTTTTTTCTCCATCATTCTTAGCTCTTTCCTCTTCTTGCTTTGGCAAGATTGCTAAAGGTTGTTGGATATGGTAAAAAAAGAGGAGAAAAATATAAAAGAAGAAAGAGGGTCATCGAAGAGAGGGAGGAAGAGATGGCTGGAGCAGAAAAGGAGGAAGATAAATGAAATATAACCCATTTTTATCCTTTTGATCAAAGATTAAATTGCTCATCAAAAGAAAATTAGGCCAAAAATTAGGATACATTTTGAAAAATAAAACTTTCATGAAAAAAAAGCAAATGAAATGTTTTCATGAAAATTTTTAGTAGAATCGAGAGTGAAGTTGTCATTAGGTACATGTCATATCATAAATGAGTAATTGCATTCTGAAAATGAATAGGAGTGGATTGCAAAAGGATACGATGAAATAGCCCGAGAAGGAGAAAGAAGAAAATGAATAAAGAATGTTATTGGAGGAACAGAACAAAGAGAAGTAAAATTAAGAAAAAAAAATTAATCTTTTTACTGGGTCAACTTGTCACTTAAACAACTTAACAAAATTTTGGACAATGAGTCAACGGAGTACCTTAAAATATTATAGCTTAAAGATTGAATTTCTTGATATAATTTTTGAATTAATATTGAAGCTCAATATGTGATTTTATTGAAGGTCAGGTAATTAACCTAAATTTTAATAAAATTGATGATTCAATTAATTCAAAGCCGGATTCGGATTCAAAAACATTGATTAATGTCCATGCACACTATGGAGTTAGTGCACCATTGTAAATCTTGCAGGTGGAATGTTGGGCTAACTACGGTCAGACAATGACCACCTAAGCTTTCAACTTTCATTCTCAATTCTGTTCCCGCGTTTTCAGTAGCCTGTGACCAGCAATTGAGTAAACTTCCGGATTTCTTTCCTTACCTGGTATCAGAGCGAAGGTACATGTTTCGTTCTTGTCTCTCTTGTAATTTCGAAAGCTTTCTGCATACCTAATTACTCGGGAAACTTAAATTGCGAACTCTAAACAACTTTAAGATAGACGATAACGAGGGCGGAGTACTCACAAAACGAGGAATAACCCACTACTTTCGTTATCTTAAGGAAACCTTAGACAATCAACTAAAGTTTTCCTAGAAGTTAGGCAACACCAGGCTTAAGCAATTATATTAGAGACATCATATTACCACACATATTTTCATGAGTGATTGGCGCTTAACAGCAGCCAGCACAGTTTATAGTCAAGCTCTTCAAGCTACAGAATCCCTTGGACAACCTGCCATAGGCTTCGTCCAGACTTTAACTGCAAACACTCAGAAACCTTCTGAGACACTGTTTAAACAGCTCAATACACTCCTACAATTAACGGTCAAAATCAAGAAGGACCTTGATATTCTTAAAGCCGAAGTAAAAAGTCTTAAAGAGGCAAAAGCTAAAGAATTAGCAAAACCTGACGAGCTAGCAAGCTCAATTGACGCCTTAACTAAAGATCTTCAAAAACTACAGTTGGGAGAACCTTCAGGCCAGCCTAAGGTTCCCAAGTTAAAAGGGCAACTTTTTGTCTTCAAAGATCCCAGACAAATATTTGAAGAGGAACGTGCCAAAGCAAAATGACTTCAACCCAAACTGAAGTTACAACACCCAGACCTTCAATTTCAAATCAGGGCAATCTCCAGCCCACTATTGATGACCAGATACGAGGCTACAGACTCAGTAGCAGACTGCGCCATGAAGCGCAGAGACGCCTGTCCACAAGACACAACAGAAATAATTTTCGAAGAAGCTTAGAATCTCAGCTCAACCCTGAGGCAGAATTAACTGTTTCACAGTACCAAATAGCTCAACAAGTGCCAGCAGAAACCCTTTACCAAGCTGGCTGGGCAGAAAGACAGCACCGTGTTTACCAACATTATTCTGACGAGCGGATCCTCGTCACAGAGGGAGCTCAAGTTGAGCTACCTTTCATAACAGATCAAAGTTACAACCTGCTTATGCGAGAAGGACTTCAGCATCTCCATATGGGGATGATCATGGTAAGGTTACAAACCTTACACAGAAGAAACGCCGGTGTCAACGCCCTAGTGTTACTCAGAGACACTAGATGGGCGGATGATCGAGCCGTCATAAGCTCGATGGAAATAGATCTTTCAACCGGGGTTCAGTTAGCCTATACAGCACCAGACATCACCCTGAGCATCCACGACTTCAGGGAGCACATCCAATTAGTCATCCAAACACACGAATATCAGGGATGGCAAGGGGGAGAGAGCAATCTGCTGCTCTCAAGATCGCTAATTGGGAGGCTTTCTAATAACAGCCATACAAATTTTCGCTACAATGTGCAGCATGTCGCAGACCACTTAGCAAGCAGAGGAATCCGTGCGATTCCCGGTCTACCTAGAACAACCGCAGGGTTACAAGGAAGACAATGGGTAATACGGCCAGCAGTATTACCTAACACCCAAAATCCACAGACAGCAAGCATTCAAACAAGGTCCGATGGAGCCTTAACAGTCCAGTTCACAAATTATACCACAGCATCTGACACTAGCCTGAGGATGACTGCAGAGGAAGACGACCTAGGCCAAGAGTCTATAAATATGATGACTTGCGACTGGTCAGATGATGAGGAGGTAGAACCTGATTGGGATGATGAATACCATGAAGAAGATGAGGATCTGGAGGTCCTCAGACACCTGATGTCATTACAAGTAGATAATGACCCACCATCCCAGGAGAATGATGATGATGATAATGATGATCCCCCAAAATGGGATACATCATGCGAATCGGAAGACTACTCTATGGAGGATCCAACTCTGGTCGATGAAAAACAAACAAGTTTTGAGCGACAATCAACATACACTGTCGAAATGGACTATCCTATGATACGACAGCTGGCAGAATCAGCCTTCTCTACAGCTGAATCATCCACAACCAGGATCCCCAGGGAACCTATTATGGGGCCAGCACTATATCCACCTGGCCCAATCAAAGCACAAAGCCCTCAAATAATTCCTACTATAAATACAAGAGTAGAAAAGCTACGAGAAGGCTATTCAAAGTATCACAACGAAATATACAATCTTCCCTCCGCACAAGCAAATACTGGAGCGATATTAGTACTACCCGAACACCTAGGGCAGTACAGCGATGTGATTGCACGATGGGAGTCAATCACATCAAACCTCATCAATGAAAGAAATTGACCTGACAATAAGTCGAAAATGTGTTACATTGAGAACTTATTAGGCGAGACCGAGAAGAAAGCATGGATCCAGTGGAGAATGGCATTCCCCACTGAATATGACGAGCTCACCAACATAGCCGATGATCCTCAGAACGTGTTTTCACAAATCCGAAGGATGTTTTTGTTAGAAGACCCAACAACAGGATCCACAGAAGAACAAACAAGGGCATATGAAGATATTGAAAGACAATCTTGCCATCATGTGAAGGATCTGTTCAATTACATCAATGATTACAAAATTTTAGCAGCAAAGTCAGGAAGAATGTTTGTATCCTCAGAACTTTCGGAAAAGTTTTTCAGAAAAATGCCACCGATCATTGGAAAAGAACTTGAGACAGCCTTCTCTATAAAATTCCCAGGCAACAATGTGGGAATTTTTCCGAGAATTCATTTTACATACCAATATTTGGAAGAACAGTGCAAGAGAGCTGCCTTCCAGAGAAGCCTGAAGGATTTGTCTATATGTTCTCAAATACCAATACCAGGATACTACAGAAAGGAGAAGAAATTCGGTTTACGCAAAGCCAAAACCTACAAAGGTAAACCGCATGACACACACATACGTATCTTCAAAAGAAAGCATTCAGATAAAGTCCGAAAATGCAAATGTTTTATCTGTGGAGAAGAAGGGAACTTTGCCCGCGATTGCAAAGGAAAAAGAGGTAATATTGCACGCGCCGCAGTCATTGACAACCTAGACCTAGCAGAAGATTGGGATGTTGTATCCGTGGAGCAAAATGAGCCCGACAGTGAAGGCATTTGCTCCTACTCAGAAGGAGAATCCGGTCTAGCCACTAAACTCTCCGTGGATTATGGAGAGATGCCTTATGAAACTGCTTTTGTCATCACTGACGAGACAACTGAGAAGGAAAAATCTTGGCGAACTAGAGTAACCCTTCCCACAAAGATTGAGGCATGTCCTCACAGATGGGAAGATAATTCAGAAGTTACAAAAGGGCATGAACGTTGCACCATTTGCAAAGAAGTCACCAACCCTAATATGAGGTCACATTGCAGGAGTTGTACAATAACAGTATGTCCAATGTGCTCAAGGTTCAGCCTAGGAAGGAAAATAATTATCAACAGGGCACCCTTCAAACCATATGATGATAAAGATGCACTTATAAGAGAGCTGTTAGAGTACGTGACCTTTTTACTATCAGAAAATGATAGACTCAGACAGGAACTCACAGAAATCCAACTGACCTCAGACATTAAGGATTTGGAAGAAGAATTTAGCAACATGCAAATCAACAAGGAAAGAAGCAGAAAAGGAAAGTCGCCCTTGAAGGATGAAGAAGAGGAGATCCTTGTGAAAAGCTCAGGGATAATTTTTCGAGAAGCCGCCACAAAGGCCGCACTGGGAGTAATTGATGAAGAGGACATTAAATCAATTTACCAAGGACTCCAGAAGGGAAGAAGAGTCTTGAATAGACTCTACAACATGGAAATTATAATGGAAATCCCAGGAGTCAAGAACTTTAAAGTACAAGCTATCTTAGATACCGGAGCAACAGTATGCTGTATAGATCAGGATTCCGTTCCTGCAGAAGCACTCGAGCCAAGTGCGTACCCCATACAGATTAATGAGGTCAATTCACAACAAACTGCAAGATTAAGGATAAAAGGGGGACTAATGTCGATTGAAGAAAATAAATTCAAGATCCCTTTTACATACGCGTTCCCAATGGGAAAGCGTGATGGAATCCAGATGCTGATAGGCTGTAATTTTATTCGGGCAATGCAAGGAGGTGTCCGAATAGAAGAACAAATAGTGACATTTTACAAGAAAGTCACCACCATCAACACTCGACTAGACACTGAAATAACAGCGTCAGCAACCATTGAAGAATTAGATCCTTCAGAAGAAGAATTCCTAGAGGTAAAGAATGCCGTAGCTTAGGATAACTTCAAAGAATCACAAAGTTTCAAGCAGAAGTTCAACCCACTCCTTGACAGATTGAGAGAACAAGGATATATTGGAGAAAACCCGGCCCAACATTGGGCTAAAAACCAGGTGACATGCAAGTTGGATATCATCAATCCAGACCTGACTATCCAAGACAAACCCTTGAAATATGTTACCCCTCTTATGAAAGACCAGTATAATCGGCACGTCCAAGCTTTACTGAAGATAGGAGCTATCAGGTCCAGTACAAGCAGGCATAGGACGATGGCCATTATGGTAAATTCTGGTACAAGTATTGATCCCACCACCGGAAAAGAGATAAAAGGAAAAGAGCGTATGGTCTTTAATTACAGAACTCTGAACGATAATACACATAAAGACCAGTACAGTCTGCCCGGAATAAACACCATCATGAAGAGAATCGGTAATAGCAAAATCTTTTCCAAGTTCGACTTGAAAAGTGGATTTCACCAGGTGGCTATGGATCCTGAATCCATCCCATGGACCGCATTTATAGTACCCGGAGGCCTATATGAATGGCTGGTAATGCCATTCGGGCTTAAAAACGCACCTGCAGTGTTTCAACGAAAAATGAATCAATGTTTTGCGAGCACAGAAGAATTTATTGCGGTGTACATAGACGACATACTTGTCTTCTCAGAAGATGAAAGGCAACACGCCAAGCACCTGGAAGCAATGTTGGCGATTTGTGAAAAGTGGGGACTAGTCCTATCCCCCACTAAAATGAAGATCGCAACAAAGGAGATTAAATTTTTAGGGGCAATTATTGGTGACAGTAAGATCAAACTGCAGCCCCATATTGTGAAAAAGATAATAAGCTTTGATGAGGAAAAACTCAAGAGCAAAACCGACCTAAGGTCATGGTTAGGAATACTCAATTACGCAAGGTCATATATTCCCAACCTTGGGACCTTACTTGGACCCCTCTACTCAAAAGTAGGACCACATGGAGATAAGAGACTTAAGCAGTCTGACCTTCTCCTCATTTCTCAGGTAAAAGAAATTGTGCAAAAATTACCAGACTTAGAACTACCAGCCCCAGGCTCATATATAGTCCTCGAGACAGACGGGTGTATGGAAGGCTGGGGAGGAATCTGTAAGTGGAAACCAAAGAAGAATGACCCAAGAAGCATGGAGAAAGTATGTGCCTATTCTAGCGGCAAATTCCCAGTCACAAAGTCAGCCATCGACGCAGAAATACATGCCTGCATAGAGACACTGAAGTCTCTAAAAATCCACTACTTGGACCAAAAGAAAATTACGTTACGAACTGATTGCCAGACAATCATAAGTTTTTACAACAAATCGGCATCAACAAAACCATCCCGAGTCAGATGGCTTAATTTCCTTGATTATGTAACAGGTACAGGCGTCCTGATCAACTTCGAACATATAGACGGAAAGCACAATGCTTTGGCGGACGCCCTCTCAAGATTAACTGTTAACCTAGTCCAAGTACAAGAACCTGAAGACACTATGACTTCACACCTCAAACAATTAGAAGCTGCTCTAAAGGAGGCAACAAAAAAGACGCCTCCCCCAGAGGTAATCAAACAATTGTGCACGGCTGTAATCAAAATCAGTAACAGCTTAAGCACTCAAACCATAATGACTCTCACGACATGGGACGATGAGTGGCAAGAGATATTGGACGATAACGACTCTGCCATCGAAACAGTGATGGAGGAAGGGCTCATGTACAGGTACGAATATGAGCTAAACCTAAATCAACCAAGGAACGAAGACATCCCATTCTGGGATGAGTATAGAAATGATTTAGGTATTTCCCAAAGAATCGCCAGACATGTGGTGGAGGAAGGACTCAGGCACATGTATAATCAACCAAGGTACGAAGACGTCCCGTTCTGGGATGAGTATGAAGACGATTTAGGTGTTACCCTGAGAATCGCAAGATATGAAGAATTTTTCCACTTAGAAGGAAATCAATTCCGTGAAGGAGTAGAAAACAAAAGAGAAGAAATTGCAAGATGTGCCAAAGAGAAACCAGAATGCTCTAGGGCACGTGAGAGACAAGGGGCAAACTCCTACGGAGACACAGCATACATTGACAAGCTCCAAGAAGAAAATGAACTTTTTAAACAAGCAATGTGTAAGATGTTCAAAGAAGCAACAAACCTCTTTGAAGAGTTAGACCAACAATTTCACCAGGAAGAAGAAAACAAGGAAGAGTTACATCTGGATGCTGAAGCCCTCAGACAAGGGAAGTATCCAGCACGAAATGAAGGATATTGAAGCACCACAGTGGGGGAAGCGAAAACCCCCTCAGCAAATATTCGCAGTTACCTTAATTAGTTTCTTTTAATTTTGCAGGATTTCCCTAATTTTCAAAATGATCCTTGATGACTTGAAAAGACTCGCAGACTCTACCAGAGGAACCTATGCAACCACCAGAAAGTCAATCATGACTGCGCAACATTGGGCAGTCTTAGGAGGGGCGACTGGAATAGAAGAACTGGAAAGGCTCACTGGCAAAATTATATTCAAATATCCACGAACAATGGAAAAAGAAGATAAGTGGGCACATAAAATCTACCAGATCCATAGTTCACAAACCCAGAGGACACTAACGGAGTTAGAAAAACTGCTAGTCATGGCCTATCTGCAAAAGGCAAGGCTCGAACAAGCTGCTCCCAGGGACAAATTTGCATCGGACGCACTACAACCCGTGACCTATCACATCCAAAACTTAGAACAGTGCCATAAGATGCTTACCAGCAGCAAAAGCAGTAACACCTACTGTCACATCCGACAGGACCTGAGGTAAGGACTGATGGAGACCAAACGCCACCACCAACACCAATAATGCAAGACTTTCACGCTGGAAGATTCTCGAAGTACAATAATGTAAACTTTTGAGCTGGAAAATAGGGACATCTAGTACAGCTATTTTCTTTTCGTAAGTGTGTAAAGAATCTCTCAACTGTGGAACGCCAGTAATTAAGTGGACGATGGGGCCCCATGCGCACCCGCACTCACAAAACCATCCCGAGTCAGATGGCTTAATTTCCTTGATTATGTAACAGGTACAGGCGTCCTGATCAACTTCGAACATATAGACGGAAAGCACAATGCTTTGGCGGACGCCCTCTCAAGATTAACTGTTAACCTAGTCCAAGTACAAGAACCTGAAGACACTGTGACTTCACACCTCAAACAATTAGAAGCTGCTCTAAAGGAGGCAACAGAAAAGACGCTTCCCCCAGAGGTAATCAAACAATTGTGCACGGCTGTAATCAAAATCAGTAATAGCTTAAGCACTCAAACCATAATGACTCTCACGACATGGGACGATGAGTGGCAAGAGATATTGGACGATAACGACTCTGCCATCGAAACAGTGATGGAGGAAGGGCTCATGTACAAGTACGAATATGAGCCAAACCTAAATCAACCAAGGAACGAAGACATCCCGTTCTGGGATGAGTATAGAAATGATTTAGGTATTTCCCAAAGAATCGCCAGACATGTGGTGGAGGAAGGACTCAGGCACATGTATAATCAACCAAGGTACGAAGACGTCCCGTTCTGGGGCGGAGTACTCACAAAACGAGGAATAACCCACTACTTTCGTTATCTTAAGGAAACCTTAGACAAGCAACTAAAGTTTTCCTAGAAGTTAGGCAGCACCAGGCTTAAGCAATTATATTAGAGACATCATATTACCGCATATATTTTCATGAGTGATTGGCGCTTAACAGCAGCCAGCACAGTTTATAGTCAAGCTCTTCAAGCTATAGAATCCCTTGGACAACCTGCCATAGGCTTCGTCCAGACTTTAACTGCAAACACTCAGAAACCTTCTGAGACACTGTTTAAACAGCTCAATACACTCCTACAATTAACAGTCAAAATCAAGGAGGACCTTGATATTCTTAAAGCCGAAGTAAAAAGCCTTAAAGAGGCAAAAGCTAAAGAATTAGCAAAACCTGACGAGCTAGCAAGCTCAATTGACGCCTTAACTAAAGATCTTCAAAAACTACAGTTGGGAGAACCTTCAGGCCAACCTAAGGTTCCTAAGTTAAAAGGACAACTTTTTGTCTTCAAAGATCCCAGGCAAATATTTGAAGAGGAACGTGCCAAAACAAAATGACTTCAACCCAAACTGAAGTTACAGCACCCAGACCTTCAATTTCAAATCAGGGCAATCTCCAGCCCACTATTGATGACCAGATACGAGGCTACAGACTCAGTAGCAGACTGCGCCATGAAGCGCAGAGACGCCTGTCCACAAGACACAACAGAAATAATTTTCGAAGAAGCTTAGAATCTCAGCTCAACCCTGAGACAGAATTAACTGTTTCACAGTACCAAAGAGCTCAACAAGTGCCAGCAGAAACCCTTTACCAAGCTGGCTGGGCAGAAAGACCGCACCGTATTTACCAACATTTGGAAGAACAGTGCAAGAGAGCTGCCTTCCAGAGAAGCCTGAAGGATTTGTCTATATGTTCTCAAATACCAATACCAGGATACTACAGAAAGGAGAAGAAATTCGGTTTACGCAAAGCCAAAACCTACAAAGGTAAACCGCATGACACACACATACGTATCTTCAAAAGAAAGCATTCGGATAAAGTCCGAAAATGCAAATGTTTTATCTGTGGAGAAGAAGGGCACTTTGCCCGCGATTGCAAAGGAAAAAGAGGTAATATTGCACGCGCCGCAGTCATTGACAACCTAGACCTAGCAGAAGATTGGGATGTTGTATCCGTGGAGCAAAATGAGCCCGACAGTGAAGGCATTTGCTCCTACTCAGAAGGAGAATCCGGTCTAGCCACTAAACTCTCCGTGGATTATGGAGAGATGCCTTATGAAACTGCTTTTGTCATCACTGACGAGACAACTGAGAAGGAAAAATCTTGGCAAACTAGAGTAACCCTTCCCACAGAGATTGAGGCATGTCCTCACAGATGGGAAGATAATTCAGAAGTTACAAAAGGGCATGAACGTTGCACCATTTGCAAAGAAGTCACCAACCCTAATATGAGGTCACATTGCAGGAGTTGTACAATAACAGTATGTCCAATGTGCTCAAGGTTCAGCCTAGGAAGGAAAATAATTATCAACAGGGCACCCTTCAAACCATTTGATGATAAAGATGCACTTATAAGAGAGCTGTTAGAGTACGTGACCTTTTTACTATCAGAAAATGATAGACTCAGACAGGAACTCACAGAAATCCAACTGACCTCAGACATTAAGGATTTGGAAGAAGAATTTAGCAACATGCAAATCAACAAGGAAAGAAGCAGAAAAGAAAAGTCGCCCTTGAAGGATGAAGAAGAGGAGATCCTTGTGAAAAGCTCAGGGATAATTTTTCGAGAAGCCGCCACAAAGGCCGCACTGGGAGTAATTGATGATGAGGACATTAAATCAATTTACCAAGGACTCCAAAAGGGAAGAAGAGTCTTGAATAGACTCTACAATATGGAAATTACAATGGAAATCCCAGGAGTCAAGAACTTTAAAGTACAAGCTATCTTAGATACCGGAGCAACAGTATGCTGTATAGATCAGGATTCCGTTCCTGCAGAAGCACTCGAGCCAAGTGCGTACCCCATACAGATTAATGGGGTCAATTCACAACAAACTGCAAGATTAAGGATAAAAGGGGGACTAATGTCGATTGAAGAAAATAAATTCAAGATCCCTTTTACATACGCGTTCCCAATGGGAAAGCGTGATGGAATCCAGATGCTGATAGGCTGTAATTTTATTCGGGCAATGCAAGGACGTGTCCGAATAGAAGAACAAATAGTGACATTTTACAAGAAAGTCACCACCATCAACACTCGACTAGACACTGAAATAACAGCGTCAGCAACCATTGAAGAATTAGATCCTTCAGAAGAAGAATTCCTAGAGGTAAAGAATGACGTAGCTTATGATAACTTCAAAGAATCACAAAGTTTCAAGCAGAAGTTCAACCCACTCCTTGACAGATTGAGAGAACAAGGATATATTGGAGAAAACCCGGCCCAACATTGGGCTAAAAACCAGGTGACATGCAAGTTGGATATCATCAATCCAGACCTGACTATCCAAGACAAACCCTTGAAACATGTTACCCCTCTTATGAAAGACCAGTATAATCGGCACGTCCAAGCTTTACTGAAGATAGGAGCTATCAGGCCCAGTACAAGCAGGCATAGGACGATGGCCATTATGGTAAATTCTGGTACAAGTATTGATCCCACCACCGGAAAAGAGATAAAAGGAAAAGAGCGTATGGTCTTTAATTACAGAACTCTGAACGATAATACACATAAAGACCAGTACAGTCTGCCCGGAATAAACACCATCATGAAGAGAATCGGTAATAGCAAAATCTTTTCCAAGTTCGACTTGAAAAGTGGATTTCACTAGGTGGCTATGGATCCTGAATCCATCCCATGGACCGCATTTATAGTACCCGGAGGCCTATATGAATGGCTGGTAATGCCATTCGGGCTTAAAAACGCACCTGCAGTGTTTCAACGAAAAATGGATCAATGTTTTGCGAGCACAGAAGAATTTATTGCGGTGTACATAGACGACATACTTGTCTTCTCAGAAGATGAAAGGCAACACGCCAAGCACCTGGAAGCAATGTTGGCGATTTGTGAAAAGTGGGGACTAGTCCTATCCCCCACTAAAATGAAGATCGCAACAAAGAAGATTGAATTTTTAGGGGCAATTATTGGTGACAGTAAGATCAAACTGCAGCCCCATATTGTGAAAAAGATAATAAGCTTTGATGAGGAAAAACTCAAGAGCAAAACCGTTCTAAGGTCATGGTTAGGAATACTCAATTACGCAAGGTCATATATTCCCAACCTTGGGACCTTACTTGGACCCCTCTACTCAAAAGTAGGACCACATGGAGATAAGAGACTTAAGCAGTCTGACCTTCTCCTCATTTCTCAGGTAAAAGAAATTGTGCAAAAATTACCAGACTTAGAACTACCAGCCCCAGGCTCATATATAGTCCTCGAGACAGACGATTGTATGGAAGGCTGGGGAGGAATCTGTAAGTGGAAACCAAAGAAGAATGACCCAAGAAGCATGGAGAAAGTATGTGCCTATTCTAGCGGCAAATTCCCAGTCACAAAGTCAGCCATCGACGCATAAATACATGCCTGCATAGAGACACTGAAGTCTCTAAAAATCCACTACTTTGACCAAAAGAAAATTACGTTACGAACTGATTGCCAGGCAATCATAAGTTTTTACAACAAATCGGCATCAACAAAACCATCCCGAGTCAGATGGCTTAATTTCCTTGATTATGTAACAGGTACAGGCGTCCTGATCAACTTCGAACATATAGACGGAAAGCACAATGCTTTGGCGGACGCCCTCTCAAGATTAACTGTTAACCTAGTCCAAGTACAAGAACCTGAAGACACTATGACTTCACACCTCAAACAATTAGAAGCTGCTCTAAAGGAGGCAACAAAAAAGACGCCTCCCCCAGAGGTAATCAAACAATTGTGCACGGTTGTAATCAAAATCAGTAATAGCTTAAGCACTCAAACCATAATGACTCTCACGACATGGGACGATGAGTGGCAAGAGATATTGGACGATAACGACTCTGCCATCGAAACAGTGATGGAGGAAGGGCTCATGTACAGGTACGAATATGAGCCAAATCTAAATCAACCAAGGAACGAAGACATCCCGTTCTGGGATGAGTATAGAAATGATTTAGGTATTTCCCAAAGAATCGCCAGACATGTGGTGGAGGAAGGACTCAGGCACATGTATAATCAACCAAGGTACGAAGACGTCCCATTCTGGGATGAGTATGAAGACGATTTAGGTGTTACCCTGAGAATCGCAAGATATGAAGAATTTTTCCACTTAGAAGGAAATCAATTCCGTGAAGGAGTAGAAAACAAAAGAGAAGAAATTGCAAGATGTGCCAAAGAGAAACCAGAATGCTCTAGGGCACGTGAGAGACAAGGGGCAAACTCCTACGGAGACACAGCATACATTGACAAGCTCCAAGAAGAAAATGAACTTTTTAAACAAGCAATGTGTAAGATGTTCAAAGAAGCAACAAACCTCTTTGAAGAGTTAGACCAACAATTTCACCAGGAAGAAGAAAACAAGGAAGAGTTACATCTGGATGCTGAAGCCCTCAGAAAGGGAAGTATCCAGCACGAAATGAAGGATATTGAAGCACCACAATGGGGGAAGCGAAAACCCCCTCAGCAAATATTCGCAGTTACCTTAATTAGTTTCTTTTAATTTTGCAGGATTTCCCTAATTTTCAAAATGATCATTGATGACTTGAAAAGACTAGCAGACTCTACCAGAGGAACCTATGCAACCACCAGAAAGTCAATCATGACTGCGCAACATTGGGCAGTCTTAGGAGGGGCGACTGGAATAGAAGAACTGGAAAGGCTCACTGGCAAAATTATATTCAAATATCCACGAACAATGGAAAAAGAAGATAAGTGGGCACATAAAATCTACCAGATCCATAGTTCACAAACCCAGAGGACACTAACGGAGTTAGAAAAACTGCTAGCCATGGCCTATCTGCAAAAGGCAAGGCTCGAACAAGCTGCTCCCAGGGATAAATTTGCATCGGACGCACTACAACCCGTGACCTATCGCATCCAAAACTTAGAACAGTGCCATAAGATGCTTACCAGCAGCAAAAGCAGTAACACATACTGTCACATCCGACAGGACCTGAGGTAAGGACTGATGGAGACCAAACGCCACCACCAACACCAATAATGCAAGACTTTCGCGCTGGAAGATTCTCGAAGTACAATAATGTAAACTTTTGAGCTGGAAAATAGGGACATCTAGTACAGCTATTTTCTTTTCGTAAGTGTGTAAAGAATCTCTCAACTGTGGAACGCCAGTAATTAAGTGGACGATGGGGTCCCATGCGCACCCGCACTCAATTATTGAGCCTCTTCGAGAGAGTTTCTCTAAGCCTATATAAGGGGATAGACAAGGAGTTGCAGAACACACTTCCGAACGAAGGAGTTCTACTTCTCCCCACTACTTACTCTACTTTGTGCAATTAATCAAGAAACTTTTAAGCTTTCAACTTTCATTCTCAATTCTGTTCCCGCGTTTTCAGTAGCCTGTGACCAGCAATTGAGTAAACTTCCGGATTTCTTTCCTTACCTGGTATCACAAAACGAGGAATAACCCACTACTTTCGTTATCTTAAGAAAACCTTAGACAAGCAACTAAAGTTTTCCTAGAAGTTAGGCAGCACCAGGCTTAAGCAATTATATTAGAGACATCATATTACCGCACATATTTTCATGAGTGATTGGCGCTTAACAGCAGCCAGCATAGTTTATAGTCAAGCTCTTCAAGGTACAGAATCCCTTGGACAACCTGCCATAGGCTTCGTCCAGACTTTAACTGCAAACACTCAGAAACCTTCTGAGACACTGTTTAAACAGCTCAATACACTCCTACAATTAACAGTCAAAATCAAGGAGGACCTTGATATTCTTAAAGCCGAAGTAAAAAGCCTTAAAGAGGCAAAAGCTAAAGAATTAGCAAAACCTGACGAGCTAGCAAGCTCAATTGACGCCTTAACTAAAGATCTTCAAAAACTACAGTTGGGAGAACCTTCAGGCCAGCCTAAGGTTCCCAGACTACATGAGTGAATTCAGACGAAGGATGCAAGAGGAAGCCCCAAACACTGAAGAACCTCAAGCAGCTAAAACAGCCATCGAACAACGAATAGAAGAAAATTCAGATGACTGGCCTAGGTGGGCTAACATCCCATACTGGCGAGAGTTGGAAGAGGAAGAGGGGGTTATAATTCGATTTGCTAACTATGATCAACCACCTACGGAAGAATTTGAGACCACAAGGGACCAAGAATTTGACAAGATGATGAGCCAACTCAAGCTTGAGCAGCCCGAAAGCTCAACGGCCCGAGAAGTGAAGGAAGAAATAATAACACTGGAAGACAGGCAGGCGGATTTCAACCTCTACAAAGAAGAAGAAAAACTTCTAGACAAAGCCATGAGAAAACTTGTCAAGAGGCTCCGCACCGCAGACGAAGAAATCGAAGAGATGAAAGAAAGGTTCAGGAGGGAGCATCATCCCTCTAAAGACGACGACTGATACACTGAGCCAGTCAGGGGGAAACAAGAACCCCCTTAACAAATGCTTGTCGGGGAAGTAAAAATCCCGTTAACAAATGTTTACCAGGGAAGCAATAAAGTTAAAAGGGCAACTTTTTGTCTTCAAAGATCCCAGGCAAATATTTGAAGAGGAACGTGCCAAAGCAAAATGACTTCAACCCAAACTGAAGTTACAGCACCCAGACCTTCAATTTCAAATCAGGGCAATCTCCAGCCCACTATTGATGACCAGATACAAGGCTACAGACTCAGTAGCAGACTGCGCCATGAAGCGCAGAGACGCCTGTCCACAAGACACAACAGAAATAATTTTCGAAGAAGCTTAGAATCTCAGCTCAACCCTGAGGCAGAATTAACTGTTTCACAGTTCCAAAGAGCTCAACAAGTGCCAGCAGAAACCCTTTACCAAGCTGGCTGGGCAGAAAGACAGCACCGTGTTTACCAACATTATTCCGACGAGCGAATCCTCGTCACAGAGGGAGCTCAAGTTGAGCTACCTTTCATAACAGATCAAAGTTACAACCTGCTTATGCGAGAAGGACTTCAGCATCTCCATATGGGGATGATCATGGTAAGGTTACAAACCTTACACAGAAGAAACGCCGGTGTCAACGCCCTAGTGTTACTCAGAGACACTAGATGGGCGGATGATCGAGCCGTCATAAGCTCGATGGAAATAGATCTTTCAACCGGGGTTCAGTTAGCCTATACAGCACCAGACATCACCCTGAGCATCCACGACTTCAGGGAGCACATCCAATTAGTCATCCAAACACACGGATATCTGGGATGGCAAGGGGGAGAGAGCAATCTGCTGCTCTCAAGATCGCTAATTGGGAGGCTTTCTAATAACAGCCATACAAATTTTCGCTACAATGTGCAGCATGTCGCAGACCACTTAGCAAGCAGAGGAATCCGTGTGATTCCCGGTCTACCTAGAACAACCGCAGGGTTACAAGGAAGACAATGGGTAATACGGCCAGCAGTATTACCTAACACCCAAAATCCACAGACAGCAAGCATTCAAACAAGGTCCGATGGAGCCTTAACAGTCTAGTTCACAGATTATACCACAGTATCTGACACTAGCCTGAGGATGACTGCAGAGGAAGACGACCTAGGCCAAGAGTCTATAAATATGATGACTTGCGACTGGTCGGATGATGAGGAGGTAGAACCTGATTGGGATGATGAATACCATGAAGAAGATGAGGATCTGGAGGTCCTCAGACACCTGATGTCATTACAAGTAGATAATGACCCACCATCCCAGGAGAATGATGATGATGATAATGATGATCCCCCAAAATGGGATACATCATGCGAATCGGAAGACTACTCTATGGAGGATCCAACTCTGGTCGATGAAAAACAAATAAGTTTTGAGCGACAATCAGCATACACTGTCGAAATGGACTATCGTATGATACGACAGCTGGCAGAATCAGCCTTCTCTACAGCTGAATCATCCACAACCAGGATCCCCAGGGAACCTATTATGGGGCCAGCACTATATCCACCTGGCCCAATCAAAGCACAAAGCCCTCAAATAATTCGTACTATAAATACAAGAGTAGAAAAGCTACGAGGAGGCTATTCAAAGTATCACAACGAAATATACAATCTTCCCTCCGCACAAGCAAATACTGGAGCGATATTAGTACTACCCGAACACCTAGGGCAGTACAGCGATGTGATTGCACGATGGGAGTCAATCACATTAAACCTCATCAATGAAAGAAATTGGCCTGACAATAAGTCGAAAATGTGTTACATTGAGAACTTATTAGGCGAGACCGAGAAGAAAGCATGGATCCAGTGGAGAATGGCATTCCCCACTGAATATGACGAGCTCACCAACATAGCCGATGATCCTCAGAACGTGCTTTCACAAATCCGAAGGATGTTTTTGTTAGAAGACCCAACAACAGGATCCACAGAAGAACAAATAAGGACATATGAAGATATTGAAAGACTATCTTGCCACTATGTGAAGGATCTGTTCAATTACATCAATGATTACAAAATTTTAGCAGCAAAGTCAGGAAGAATGTTTGTATCCTCATAACTTTCGGAAAAGTTTTTCAGAAAAATACCACCGATCATTGGAAAAGAACTTGAGACAGCCTTCTCTATAAAATTCCCAGGCAACAATGTGGGAATTTTTCCGAGAATTCATTTTACATACCAATATTTGGAAGAACAGTGCAAGAGAGCTGCCTTCCAGAGAAGCCTGAAGGATTTGTCTATATGTTCTCAAATACCAATACCAGGATACTACAGAAAGGAGAAGAAATTTGGTTTACGCAAAGCCAAAACCTACAAAGGTAAACCGCATGACACACACATACGTATCTTCAAAAGAAAGCATTCGGATAAAGTCCGAAAATGCAAATGTTTTATCTGTGGAGAAGAAGGGCACTTTACCCGCGATTGCAAAGGAAAAAGAGGTAATATTGCACGCGCCGCAGTCATTGACAACCTAGACCTAGCAGAAGATTGGGATGTTGTATCCGTGGAGCAAAATGAGCCCGACAGTGAAGATATTTGCTCCTACTCAGAAGGAGAATCCGGTCTAGCCACTAAACTCTTCGTGGATTATGGAGAGATGCCTTATGAAACTGCTTTTGTCATCACTGACGAGACAACTGAGAAGGAAAAATCTTGGCGAACTAGAGTAACCCTTCCCACAGAGATTGAGGCATGTCCTCACAGATGGGAAGATAATTCAGAAGTTACAAAAGGGCATGAACGTTGCACCATTTGCAAAGAAGTCACCAACCCTAATATGAGGTCACATTGCAGGAGTTGTACAATAACAGTATGTCCAATGTGCTCAAGGTTCAGCCTAGGAAGGAAAATAATTATCTACAGGACACCCTTCAAATCATATGATGATAAAGATGCACTTATAAGAGAGCTGTTAGAGTACGTGACCTTTTTACTATCAGAAAATGATAGACTCAGACAGGAACTCACAGAAATCCAACTGACCTCAGACATTAAGGATTTAGAAGAAGAATTTAGCAACATGCAAATCAACAAGGAAAGAAGCAGAAAAGGAAAGTCGCCCTTGAAGGATGAAGAAGAGGAGATCCTTGTGAAAAGCTCAGGGATAATTTTTCGAGAAGCCGCCACAAAGGCCGCACTGGGAGTAATTGATGATGAGGACATTAAATCAGGTTTGTTACTTCTTTGAACATCTTACACATTGCTTGTTGAAAAAGTTCATTTTCTTCTTGGAGCTTGTCAATGTATGCTAGGGAGGTCAAATCCGTATCACTTGTGCTGATAAAAAAGCACGCCAAACAAGCTTCTTTTTTAGAAAATAAAAAAAGGAAAAAGGAAAGCATTTTCTGAATAATTTTTTAAGTTATAGGAATTAAGAAACAGAGAAAATTTTGTTTAATTAATAAATTAGTAAATTATGACGTCAGCATGCATGGGCAAAAAGTGTGGCGGAGATCGAGCACATCAAATCACATACCACAATCGAATCCCCCGGAAATCCCTCGCCTTCCTGTTTCGGGAATAAAAGCCCATGCTGCGACTGCGATGCTGTCGCCCGCAAAATCCTCCTCCCCCCTACTTCTTCTTCTTCTTCTTCTTCAGTTGTTCTCCACCTTCTCCTTCTCTCTCGTAATGCGTGCGTTGCGTGTCGCTCGCAATCTCCCATCACGTCTGCTTCTTTATTCCCCTCCTCCTCTCTCTAATTCCCAATTTCTCATCTCATTTAGAAGTCCTCAGTCCTCACGAGATCGGTCAAAACTGCTTGCGAACGCACGCCACCCAAAGTCTGTCTACACGCAGCGTGACGACTCACCGCCCCACCTGCGTTCGCATCGTACGCTCTCGTCGATGCATCCACACACGTGCGGAAGCGTGTGGATAAATCTCAGAGCTACCTGTTCACGTGTACTGATAACCGCGTCCGTACGTAGCTCGATGCACGCATTTAGAAGAAGAGATTCAGTAGCACTTTGCATGTATTACAGCAAGAAGAGGAGATCGATCGACCGAGAAGGTGTGTATATTAGCAGCTAGCTAGCTAGCAGAAGAAATTAATGGATGAGGAAGATGAGATCTGTGATCTATACCTCCTGCTGCTTCATGGAACTGGGTTATATCTGAATGCAGAAGGTGAGAAGCCTATGTTGGAGAAGGGGAGCACGTGCAAAGATGGAGAGGGAGGCTTTGCACGTGCCCTGCTTCTCCAACAAGGGCGTCCTCGCCATGGAGAAGACCTCGAAGGAGGAGACGATCGAAGCTAGTTTGAGATTGTGAGGGAGATCGAGAGTAGGAGCGCGCGGGCGCCTCTCTTTATAGAGAGAGAGAGAGAGAGATTGGATTCTGGATTTGGGTTTACTTACAGGAAGGGGAGGAGTGAAGCAATCGAGTAGTGCTCACCCCCAGTATTAATAGAGGAAGACGAATTGAAGTCTGTGCAGGGAAGGAAGACCCCGGCATTGCCAGGCCTCAGCTGCTATTTAAAACCTTGTTCCCCACAAAACACATAAAATAAATATACACACAGGCAAATGCTGTCGGAGGGTGCATAACTTTAATTATAATAAGTCCTATTTGAGGAATATATATTTATTTAAAAGGAAACTATAAATTCAAGGATCGAACCTTAATATACTGAGATTTTTCTTTTATTCCATCAGGGACACTGTACTATATATCAATACTGATTAATTAAGATTTAGCTGTGGGTTAGAACTTCATTAATTTGATTATTTCCTCTATCAAATAATCAAAGAGAAGATAAACGAATAGGCCCCAGGGTAATGTATTATTACATTATCTCTGGGATCCAGTTTAATTTAATCTATCATCTTGGCTACTACACCTGCAACCAAGAATCTTGACTATTAAAATATCCAGCTTACTACTCTGCTGCTTAACCTAATATTTAGGTCATACACCAAAGGAGATAAGACAGCTAAAAGTTCAAATATATGCAGGCAGGAATTATACTCATTATATTGATGAAGAATAATATTACTAATTTAAAGATGCGTGTGACAGTTTGTATATATATTTTTACTTGATCACTAAGTAATGTATATGTACGTATACTATATATTTAAGCAACAAAATAGTGACAATATAATTGAAGTGGAAGAACCAATGTATGAAAGGGAATTGAGCCCAAAATTCTTAGTGAAGGATCGATTCTGAGTTTTAGTAAACCTATGTACGTATGAAGAACCTATGTATAAAATTAGACTTATCCTGCCATAAATTGGTCCTAAATATGTCTTAATTAATAATATAATATTTTTGTCACAGTTGTTTTGTCACTGATACTACATTTTCCTATAATGATTCTGAGTTTTTAATATATTATTTTAGTTTTTTTTATCTCGGTTATTTTTAGTAATGCATGATTTACTATATATATGCATATTATTTTGCATATAGTAAATATTTAAAGTTAATGTTGCTGTTAAATAATAAGGTAAGGGATATCATTTAATCCTATATATCCAAACTGATATATAAAAATAACTATATATCGTCCTGATCAATTTAAAATATACCAGGAATTTCTTATAAGAAATGTGGGAAACTTGTCAGTGATATATCCTACAAATAATTAGACCTTGAAAGGCATCAGAAGAATAGATATATACACCACATTTACAACAGGATACAGTGACAGTAGAATCAAACTTATATATTATACATTTATACTTGCATTATCTTCTATGATCAACGAACTTAGCCTACGGAAAAATAGATTAAAATAGTCAATACAACATTTTTAATATTCACAAAAGAATTAGTTATACTCAGTTAACTCTTAATGATGTCAACCCACAGATGATCAAGAACTAACATAGTTATGTTGAATAATTCAAGCTGCACATAAGTTGATCAAAGATATCAAATCACACTGTAAATTGAACAGCAGATTAAATACTTGAACCATATATATATACTGAAACAAAGTATGCACAGTTATATGTTTCTCGTCATCATCAAGAAAAGGTATATATCAGGCAAGAAAATTAATTTGGTTGGATGGCACATGGAGGCATGATCATTGCACGCATCAAGCTGGCAACAAAAGTAAAAGGACAAGGAGAACAAATTAAAAGGAGGATGCGAGTGGGGTACTTCTTGACTACTCTTTCTTTCCTCAGTAATGGTGGTGTGTGTGGATTGGATTGTGGCGAAGAGAAGCTTGCAAGAGACTACACCCGCGGTGGGCTTGCGTGAATCACAAGCCGCATTTGGACAAGATCATTTGATGGACAGATAGAATGATAGATGAATAGAAGAGAGAGAGAGGAAAAAGAAAAGCATTTGCACTTATATTTATATGCCTTACTGAGTCATATATATGTGGCTGTTCTCCGTATATATTGCTGCTTAATGGAGAACACGGACATCGTCACATCATTTAGCATCTTTTTATCTTGACAATTAATTAATTAATTTATCATTTATCACATTAGGAAGAAAGTTGGCTAATATAAACTATATGTGTGTGTGTCATAAAGTGGAGATTAAAAGGTTGCATGATTTGAAATATGCATTCCCTATTGGGAAGAAGAACATGGAGAGCATTGCAAGTGTAATTATTGTTGAGCGAAAAGATGGCATATATGCAATTGATTCACCTGCTGCGCGCCTTTGGATTGTCTCTGGGACACTCAACCTCTTTGAAATTAGAATTCGGTGCTTAATTATTTAAGTGAAAGATTAATAAAGCCCCAGATTTTACATTGCATGATTGAAGGGTGAAAGGCCGGCCAGATCTTTAAGTTTGACCTTTATATATGTCCCAGCTAGTTATATCTAGTTAAAGTAAGTTTCTTAATTAAAGATGAAGAAAGGAGCTGGAGATAGCAGAGAAAAAGATATGATTAGTGCAACTTTATATTACAACGTGTAATGGTACTGGTAGCTGGGGCTTTCTTTCACATGGATCTATCTTTTTAATGAAAGGCCGGCTCCATAATGATTTTTTTTCCTTTCTAATGTAATTGCTTGTGCTCAGGAAAGTTGTTTTTGAGAGGAAAATTTATAATGGGTTAATTATTAAATATAGGATTATTAGAAAAAAATATAGTTCAAACTTTCAAGAATTTTTTAATTTTAATTAATTATTTGATTGATTTATATAAAAACTTTAATATTGATTTCAATAATAATCCTCCGTCTTCAAACTGTCATGTTCCTCGTTAATTTATTGACGTGACGATACAAAAATTATTAAAAAAAAAAAAATCATTCTTCATGTAAACTTATACACGCATGATTATTTTTTATATATATTTTTTTAATGGAGTCCCACCTCTTTCTCTCTCTCATCATCCTTCGTCTTCCTCCCTGCCACCCATCTCCTGCTAACAATGATATCTCCGGCGAGCTCCGGCCATCGTGTTCACCGGCGACAATTGAAACCGTAGCATCATGGTCAGCGTGTGCGAGCTGTCGTCGTACACCCGCCGCCACAGCTTCACCACGCTGTAGGTGGAGGCGGTGAAGAGGTCGTCATCGAGTTGGTTGACGAGCATGGCGCTGACCTGCCCATCGTGCGCCACGAACGAGTCCACGCAGGCTTTCTCGCTCAGCCTTCACCGTTCGATCCCACGAGCCGGTGTAGACGAGACCGTCGGCGTGGTGCAACACGATGCAGGAGATGGTGCTGGATCTCTTCCTGGAGAGCTTCCGCATCGGCGACGGCACGCAGGAGCTGCTGAACCACGCACCTAGACATGATGCGGTGGACGAGAAGGTCTCGCCGTGCACCGCTACTGCTTCGATCTGAAGAGCGACGGCGTGGACTTCTCCGGCGAGAAGGTCTTCAACTCGCCGGAGTACCTGGACATGATGTGGGCGCAGTTGGATTTCCTGCGCATGGTTCTCGAGAAAGGCTATAGCTTCATCTTCTCCGTGAGTTTTTTTTTTTTTACTTCTCTTGTCTGAATTAAATTAATAATAATTAATTAAATTGTTAACCACTGAACTAAATTAAATTATGAACCATATAAATGAGATTTTATTTTTAGGTGGGCCCACGTTGGACCATGTGACTTGTACGGTGGCCACGTCACTCTCCCTACCCTTTTCCTTTTTTAGTAAATTAGTCAAAAATCAGTGCATTGCCCAAATATATAAATATAATTTTATTTAAATAACTACAAATAATAAAATAAATCAAGTATAAATTTAATAATTTAATTCGTAAAATTATATATGTATATATAATTTTATTATAATTTTACTATTAAAAATTAAACATAAAAAACATATGCACATTGAATTTTATATTAAAAATAAATAATATTATTCATAATTGATAGAATACAATCATTGTCTTTAACATATAATATGGGCATAATAAATACAATTTACATATATTTATAAAAGAATATAACCATTATACAAACAAAAATTTTGAAAATATTTTCAAGCAAATATCCAAATTTTGATGTGTGGAGAAAGAGAATACTGCAAATAATAGTATCGGTGAATTTTAAGTGACCCTTTACGATTATAATGACATTTTATGTAGATTGAACATTAACAATAAATACAAATTTTCATAGTAATTTAATAAATTAATAAATGAACAAATTCATAATTTGTACACATGCATAAAAATAAAAATATACAAAATAAGGAATAGTTGTAAAATAGTAATATTTTTATGGATAAAAATCAAATATAATATAGATAAAAATAAAAAATTAAGACAAATTAGAAAATGAGATATTTAAATTAATTTAAACTACATAATTTTTTTTGGTTTTGGAACGCTACTAAAAATAAACTCAAAAATTTATATTTCAAAAACTCAAAAATAGAGAAATTAGTAATCTATATAAATAATAATAATCTATATAGATATAGTACATTTTACAATATCAAATTAGTAAGATTTGTAACTATTAATAAAAATATAAATCAAAAAGCAATATTAATCTTTTTATAATAAATAATTGGAACTATAATGCATAAAGAAAATCAAAAGGACGAAGAGAAAAAATAAATAGTAGAATCGACAACAACCTGTACATAAAATAAATAAAAATTGCTTATTGATATTAATGAATACAGTAAACCAAAATTATAATTTGAATAGTCTTTGGACTAAATAATTTGTTATAATTATTTGAATAATATAAATATTTGTATAATTATTTAAATAGTCAAAATAGAATTAAACCAATTTATATTTGTAATATTTTGTAATTATTAAAATTGCATATTTGAGAAAAAAATAATTAAATCAATTGTACTAATATGATATTATTTTATTTAACTTTGAAAATATGTGAAAACATAAATAAATAAAAATATAAGAATATAATAAAAAAAATTTGTAGTCTCATCAACAATAAGTTTGTGGAATGACTATAAAAAATGCAACTGTTATGAGCATCATACATTATAACAAAGGAGCAACTAATTTTCAATGCAGATTTATGGGAAAAATTGAATATACTATGCTTTGCCAAATAAATTTAGCTAGCGAGAACTCAAAAGTACAACAAGAAGTTATAGGACAGCCCAATTACATGATAAGATAATACAATATTTGATGCTTTGGCGAATCCACGATCACAAAATGCAAAGCAAGTTATACTTGCATTATTAAAGCAACTGAAATACATGAGGCATATTCTAGTTGGAATAACTAGAATGAAGCAAGCATTAGTTAAAGTAATCAAAGAAAGTATTTATATCTTAATACGTCCAAAAAATAAATTCAAATGTGTATAAAGATATGATATGGGCAAGGGTCATATAACGCAAGGCATGCATTGATATCAACCATTTACATAAAGATATAATGTGTAAAATGATGATGCAAGCAAATTTTTATATATTAACCTACTACAAGATATGCCAAATTAGATATATCTTCTACATCTAGAAGCATGCAAACAAAAGTTTAATTTTATACCTGAGCACATGGGGTATTGTGAATGAATGAGATGCAGGAATTCAAATCAGTGACGCAATTGACATTTTGAAAGAACCGCGGAGACTATTATGCATGAGTAAAGATCTCACCAAAAGCCTCACAAATAATAAGCGACATGAATTCGGAACAAAGCAATGAATGATACTTGCAATTTACATGTCATGCACGGGACTTCGCTTGAGACTGTATCTTGAGTTTTGAAAACATTGGAGACATTGCGCGCAGAGTGGATGTCTTGTCAGGAAAAATTGCAACCTTGATTCTAATTTAACCAAAACAGCGTGAAGACCATAATTAAAGGTGAACATCTTAGATGTTCTATCTTGGCAATCATTATATTTCCTTGCAGCTTGTTATTCTAATCAACGTGACACTAAGATAGGCTTTCTTTGGCAATTCGGCTCACTTAATGTCCATAACTTCAATACATACATTTCTCTTTCCTTCTTCAAACTAAACTAGAACACTTCGCTTATCATAGAATCTATTAATGCAACAAACGAATACATGAAGACCAAAAGCGGCCCCTCCCACAGCCATGACGAACCATCTCCATAGCTGAGCGTCTTCACTCTATGCTCAAACAACCCCTGCACGAACGTCATTCCAATTGTTGATCCAAGGAATATGAGAAGCTAGCATGCGTCTGCCCTTTGATCAAATTGACAAATCTGAGCAAGGCCCGCAGCCCGAATACCTCTTCCAAGACGGAGGTCATGCACGCTCGCAAGGTTGCAGACGATGATGGTGTGTGCGCCGGGTAAATGATGATCTCAGGCGGGTAACCCATAATGGATAAAGCATTGCACACAATCAAGAGGAAGATGAAGCAAAGGAATAATTGGGAGAAGAATAAGATGAAGAAGAAGCAAGAAGAAGAAGAAGGGATGGTACCTTACGTGTAGCGCCTTGGAGAATAAGAAGAGGGGATGATACCTTGAGCGGATATTGATGTTGCGTGTACTAATAAGATTAAACGTATTGTACATTAGTATTGGAGAAGGAAGGTCTTTTGAAATCGTCTAACGTTAAAGTGTGTAACGTGGAGCGGAGGATGTGAAGAGACGTGCAAGACAATAAGAGAAATAGAAACTAAAGAGAGAGGGAGAGAAAGGATACTCATGTGAGAGAGAAAAGTTACTTAAGTAATTAAGAAAGCATGTTTTAAAAAATTGAGAAAATGCCAAGTCAGCTAACAAAGCTTTTGAAGATGACATGGGGCTTCTTTGCATTTTAGACTATGTATAAAATAATTAAACTAAAAATGATAGTTAATTAATCCTGTTGTCTCATTGCAGGATGTTGACGTCATGTGGTTCCGAAATCTGATGCCGCACTTTTACCCAGACGGCGACTTCCAAATCTCCTATGACGACTTCTTCGGCGACCCGAAGAATTTGACCAACTGGCCAACAACAGCTTCAGCTACGTGAAGTCAAACCGCAGAAGCATTGAGTTCTACAAGTTCTGGTACGCCACTCTCCTTCCAAGGCTTCAGCTTCGAAGATGAATGGCTTCAGTTTCCAAGGCTTCGCCCTAACCTCTACATCCTCCCCACTCTCCTTCGAGCTTGCGCCCGCCTCCCTGCTCCCGAGAGAGGAAGATCCTTGCACGCCATCATCCTCCGCTCATCGTCCCCCATGACGCCTTCGTCTGCAGCGCCTTGATCGACTTGTACTGCAAGTGCGGCTGAGTCATTTGCGCCCGCCAGGTGTTCAACGAAACGCTTAGAAGGACCTCGTCGTCTGGAACTCCATGGTCTCCTGCTACGCCAAGCGGGGCGCAGCAGAAGTTGCTTTGCTTCTTTCCATCGAGATGAAATCTTTGGGACCTTGTAACGTGGAACACGCTCATTTCTGGCTTCCCTCGTGAGGGCGGCGACGGTATGGCCATGGATCTATTAAGTTCGATGCAGTCAGAAGATGTTGAACCTTTTGGCTTCCCTGGTGGTCGCAAAACGGTCACATCTGCGGCCGCAGGCTATGCTGTCACGAAAATGCCACTGCATATAGCCTGATTTCTAGTAATGTTCCAACCAAAAAGGATCTCGCACTTTCGATTTGTTTCAATTATATCATATCATCAATTTAGCCATTAGGATTGGTTCCGTGTGGCATTGCCATGTGGATCAGAATTTTAGTTAGTATCTCTAAATACATATGAAAATAATAATGTCATGACACTAAATTTTTGAGATACATGAATGATGCATAACCATTCACTTTGTTTGAATGGACAAGGAGGTTCTAATTAATTGATTGGGAGTGCACGAGAAACCATAGAACTAACGTCCACTTACACTCTTGATATATTGGTAGAAAATGTTATAGAGTTCAACAAATACATTTAGCATGATATTTATCCTTGATGCATGAAATGAATCATAGTGATAAAATTATGAGTCAATATCCACATAAGATATTACCATCCATATTACACTACTAGAATTGTGACTTTCACTGATGGCTATCACTGACGTTCGATGGAGCCGTCGGAACGGGCCACGACTTTCTTACGACCACTCGGGCCGTTACAAATGTACGAACATCTGCAACGGGTTGCTTACGGCCACCATCACCGATCACTTATAAGTCGATGGCGTGCGAGCAGCGCGAAAATGAAAAATACTTATTACCAACGACTTTGCGTAGGCGTCGTGGGTCGTCCGAGACCTAATAATTCAATAGTGACAGCTCGCTTATGGCTTCTAGACCCGTCGCTCATGAGTCGATGGCGCGCACGTGGTGCAAAAATGAAAAAACTTATCAACGACGGCTTAGAGAGGATTGCGTCGGTCGTTGGTGATATTATATATTCAATATCAATCATTCAGCAACGGCGGTTTCGACCATCGGTGAAGGGTGTTTTATTTGCGTTCGCGCCCGCCCCCTTCTTTCTTCCTCCTCCTTCTTTTTCCTCTTTGTTGCCACCCCTTCTCCCCGTTGTTGTCGCCAATCTCCGCCCCTCCTCCTCCCTGTCTCCGGCTCCAGGTAACCCGGCTTCGCCCCTCCTCCTCTCAGTCTTCATCACTTCTCTATCCGCCCTTTGTTGTTGGGCCCAAAACCCTAGGGTTTTGACTCCAACTCTGACATCCAGTGTTCGCCAGCGGACACTAGACTCTGACACCGAATTTGGGGCCGACACCTAGGTTTCAGCCCCATTAATCAAACATTAGCTAACTACTGTCGGCAACTCTTTAATTAAACCCAAATCAATTTTTTTATTGATTAGTTTTTTTGAATGTTTAATTAATGTAATTGGTTTAATTATTAATTAGGTTTAATGTTCAATGTTTGTTAATTAGGTTTAATTGTTAATTAGGTTTAATGTTTAATTGGTAGATTAATTGGTATAATGTTTAATTAATTGTTATTTTTTTTACATGATCTCGACGAGTTGATATGTGTCACGTATGTATCGACCAGTCAGATCACATAAATTTTCAAAGTATCCTTAGATCCATTCGGGGGGTTGTATGTTCGTATAAACGAAGTGAATGATCTTTTACACGATCTACAACCCTTGAATTGTCCTTAATTGGACAGTTTGACAACATAGTTATTTATATTGCACTTAGTTATTTCTTTTAATTGTTAATTCATTCATAAAGTTTGGCTATTATATCTCCCTTGTTCTACGAACGCGCCCAAATGATGTGCGCATTCGAAGAACTTTAGGAAGATGCTGCCAAAATTTAGAATGAAGTTAACGGTTAAAAGAAATATTTCGTGCAATATGAATAACATGAATCCTGAATGGAATAGGATCATCACCTAAAGACATTAATTGAAGATATTATTATTGATTGACATAATCATGTCAGTCGATTTAAGTTGGATGTACCTATGTTTTGATTGTGGAGCTTTAACGAATGAGTTTCGATTAGATGCAACTTACTTCCTAAATTTCGCCTATTTGAATCGAAAATTCATTAGCGGTGATAAAATTCGATGTTTAATTGTGTTGCAATTGCACAAACGTTGTTGTATGGTAAGTATTATACCTCAATTTAAATTAAATTATATATTTGTTTCACGGTGTACTAATGTATTTGTTTCTTAAATTGTAGACGACAGTTGGGGATGACGACACTGTCCAGCGACCCTCCCCGATGGAGGTGTTCAAGTGGACTCACCGTCGAGGACATCGGGCGGAGGAGTACGTCAGCAACCGAGTTGGAGTCATCGTGGTAAGTATATTTGTTTTAATTATGCAATCTTTATTTATAATTTAAGTTTGTAATTATAAAAAAATAAATAAAACAAAATACAAAGTGTGACCCAGCGCGGAGGCACTCCCGACGACTTTGATGCCAAAGCGTGGGTCAATGCCGTCGGTGGCTAGGACCACGGCCGCGTTTATGGCTTCACAGACAATAGTCATGTGCGAGCTGTGCTAGGGCCACTTGGGGTACTGACCTCTCTATTCCTCCGTGAGCGGCCCTCCACATCTCAGTTGCAGGATTAAAGCCGGATAACAGCCTTGGAGGAGACTGTCGGACGTCAAAGTCAGTTGATAGAGGAGATGCATGCGATGTTGATGCATATCACAGCTCAGTCTAGCACTAGACTGTTGGCGTATACGATATACTTGTGTTTATGACTTGAATTATATATACTTGTGTTTTGATACTTATGTTGATATGATAGTTTTGATTCGTATCGTGTTGATACAATAGTTTTTATACGATTATGTTGATACTTGTAATTATAGATATAATTGTATGGATGTGTAAGGTGTTGTTGATGGGTGTGTGAGTTATGTATCAAGGTTTGTAAATATATTAATGGATTTTTTTTTTAGTTTTAGGTTAACAGCAACAGCAACAGCTTACCAACAGCTAGCCATCCGTCCGTACGCTATCGCTAAAAGTGTATCGTAATACCTGGGCCACATTGTTAATGTCGTTGATGATGACCTATAACAACGACTTAGCAACAGACCTTCAGTGGCGACTTTACCTCGGCCCAGTCGATTATTGCCGATAACTATATCAGCAACAGCTGAGGCGGTCGTTGCTGATATATAAACACCAACGGTCGCGACGGCTGTCACTAAGTTATTAGCAATGCAGTTATTTGTAATGGCATGGGTCGTTGGTGTAGGGCTTCACCGACGACTTACAAATGGATTCGGTCATCGGTGAAACTCACAATTCTAGTAGTGTTATATTATGTTATTGATCTTAGATAGTGATTGGTACATTGCTTGATAATGTTATAATGATAATCCACATTACCAAAAGATAGATTTCCACCTTCAATTTATCAGTAATATAACATTGTCATGTTTGACATATTTGGTCAACATAGATGACTATTTAAATTTGTATTTTTTTTACCTCACAAAAAATTACCAAAAATCTGTGAAAATCTTCCTTCATCATTTATTCTTCCTCTACAAATCCTAACCACCACCCTTGCCATCAGCCTGTGTCCATCGCTTATGGTGTCAGCTCCTCTTCGACGTTGTCAAACTACTTCGCCGCTCTTGTCGTCAGTCCATCTTCGCTGCTCTTGCCGTTAGCTCTTATGCCGCCTCTCGATTCTTCTTCTTTTTTCTCCTTTTCCTTGTGCTTCACCGGAGTCGTAGTATTTTATCTTTGAAGTAGAGGGGCTTTGATTGAAGCCCCTCTGCTTCGAAATCGAGGTAGAGTAGTTTCAGGCGAAGCCCCTCTGCTTCAATCGAAGTTGTGCTTTGGTTTTGAAGCATTGGGTTATTTAGGGATTCTGATTTTAGGTTACCTAGAGGGGAGAAAGAATAAGATGAGTGAGTGATGGTGGCTGGGACGACGTGGTCGTGACGACTGGTGGTCGTGATTGAGTGTCCGAACCAAATACGGTAATATAGGGGTCTTGAAAATTTAAAAATCACATTATTGATAATACAAATAAATTATTGCATATCAAAGACCCCTTTAGTGTTACAAAGATTTTCTCTAAATCAAGATGTTTGAGTAGGTTAAAATGAAATACCCTTTTTAGATTTTGGTCATATTTGCAACTCAATAGACGGCTTTGTTTGCATGTCTTTGGGTAAAACAAAATGTTGCAACATCAAAATGGGGTTATACGATGTAATAACTAGTGTATTAGAAACTATAAATAGGCATCTAATGAGAAATAAAGGTAGCATTCGGGTTGGTTAATCCTGATCCCCTTTCTCTCCTCTGTTCTCTCTATCTCTCTCTATCCACTACCTTTCTCTCTCTCTTTCTCTTCCTCTTTGCTCTGCCTCTACGTTCCCGCGGATCGGCCACTCGAAATCAAAATCTGAGGATGATGACGGCGAGGCGAGATAGGCGACGCAACGATTCCGGTCGATCTGGGACTGTCAGGTAATGCACCTGACATTGGTGCTTTCATTGAGAGTATTGCTATTGTATTTTACTCGAAATCTCGGATCGATTGATTGTTGAGAGCATTATGGAAACGCAATCTCAAACCATCGCCGAATCGGTCAAGATCTTGCAAGAGGCCAATCTGAGGCATGAACAGATACTGGGGGCGATGCAAACCAGCTTAGAAAACTAGCAGCAGACGGTGGATGCTCAACAAAAATTGCTTGAGACTGTTTCTTCGTAGATCACCATCTTGAATAACCAGATGGTCCAGATGGCTAAGGTCAAGTCGGAGGCCGCTGGATCTGGCAGTCCCGCGAGCTCAGCTCCGATGCGATGGAATTCGTCACCCTATGGGGAGATGGTGGATGAGGATGAATTCCCATTTCCACCGAAGCCTCCACAGGCCGAGTTACCCATTTTTAACGGAACATATGCGGAAGACTGGATAGCATCCGCCGAAGATTTCTTCGAGTTTTACTCGATTGAGGATCAACACCAAGTAACAATGGCATCGTTCCGCATGGAAGGCTTGGCGAAGAAATGGTTCAGATGGATGCAGCGTTGGAAACAACTATCCAGGTGGAATCATCTCGTGGAGGCGATTCGTCGCCGCTTTGAGCCGACCGATTTAGAACCCCCGGAAGGGCAATTAACTAAGCTGATGCAGTCCTCCAGTGTGGAAGAATATGAGGGCAGATTTGAGGATCTGGCTCTGCGCACGAGTAATTTGTCAGAATCCTTTTTGATTAATTGCTTTGTATCCGATTTACGAGCGGACGTGAAGACGGAAGTGCTGACGCAATTGCCTGCAACTATGCATGACGCGGTGACATTGGCCAAAAGATACGAAGCCAAAATTAATGTGGGGAGGCGCAACACTGTACCATATTTAATGAACAAAGGACCGCCATTGCTGCCGACACTCGCCCAAGGAGTCAGCTCAACAACAGCAATGACCGTTAATAGCCGAGCGATATGGACGGCGGCGCCAACGCTGCGGCCAGCAAATAATGTTGTCACTACTCCCCCAAAGGCTATTCCGAGAAGAATATCGTCAGCCGAAGCACAGAAACGGAAGGAGCAGGGTCTGTGCTTCTACTGCGATGATAAATACACCTGGGGGCATAAGTGACGATCGCCCCAGCTATTTATGTTAGATGACGAGGCGACAACGGGTGGAGTTGAAGGAGATAGTGAGCTGACGTCAGAGATTCCTGATATGGAGTCGACTGAGACCACATTAATATCCTATAACGCGATGTCAGAGTGTTTTCCTCCGATGACTCTGCGCTTCCAAGGGACCATTCGAGGGAGGAATGTGCAAGTGCTACTCGATGGGGGAAGCACACATAATTTCATTCAGACTCGAGTAGCTAAACACCTCAGAATGTTGATTGAGCCTACGTCGGCCTTCACAGTAATGGTTGGCAGCGGCGACAGAATTCAAAACGAAGGAGTTATTCGGAACTTGGAAATCAGTATACAAGGAAGCTCTGTAACTACTGATTTCTACATTCTGCCGATTAAAGGATCATAGGTGGTGTTAGGAGTGGCCTGGATGGCCACCCTTGGACCTATGGTAATGGACTTTGCCAACCAAGTGTTCAAATTTAAACTGGAAGGCCAGGAACACTCGTGGAAAGGATTGAGCAGTCGACAGCCTGAGCAGGTTAACTATCCATCTCTGTGAAGGATGAGTGGTAACCAGTCCATAGCTGAGTTATATCAGCTAGAATTGGTTAATACAGAGGAATTGATTCCATGCATAAACAGTGAACTTCAACGGGTGGTGGAGGCATTTTCGGAAGTGTTCCAAGAGATGCGGGGGCTGCCACCGAGCCGACGAACTGATCACTGTATTCCTCTTCAGGTGAACCACCCTCCGGTGAACGTGAAGCCTTATCGATATCCGTACTTTCAAAAAGAGGAATTAGAACGATAGGTCCAACAAATGCTCGCTTAGGGATTGATTCGAGAAAGTAACAGTTCATTCTGATTGCCTGTCCTGCTGGTGAAAAAAAAAGACGGGACGTGGCGATTTTGCGTGGACTATCGCGCACTCAATGCGACCACAATCAAGGACCGGTTCCCTATACCCACCGCCGATGAACTGTTCGACGAACTGGGCGGAGCTGCTATCTTCTCCAAACTCGACCTACTCGCGGGATATCACCAGATCCGAGTCAACTAAGATGACATCCACAAAACTACCTTCCGAGCGCACGAGGGACACTACGAATTTTTGGTGATGCCTTTCGGTCTCACCAACGCGCCCTCCACCTTCTAGGCGACGATGAATAGCATTTCAAATCTTACCTACGTAAGTTTTTACTGGTTTTTTTCGATGATATCCTGGTGTATAGCAGGATCATGGAAGATCATAAGGATCATCTTCGGAAGGTACTGCAAGTTCTCAAGGATCAATAGCTGGTGGCCAAACAATCCAAATGCTCCTTCCGCAGCAGTTCTATTGAATACTTGGGCCACATCATCTCAGCAGGGAGCTTACATGTTGACCCCGGAAAGATAGCAGCCATCAAAGTGTGGCCTCCACCTCAAACCTGAAGGAGTTGAGGGGATTCTTGGGCCTTGCCGGCTATTATAGGCGCTTCATCAAAAATTTCGCTCAACAAGCAGCGCCCCTCACTGACTTGATGAGAAAAGGAGCTTTTACTTGGAATGACAAAACGGCAAAAGCTATGGAGCAACTCAAAAATGTGTTAAGTAGTGCCCCAGTGATTGCCGGACTTTAGCAAGACTTTCACAGTGGAGACCGATGCTTCAGGAAATGGGATTGGAGCAGTCCTCAGCCAAGATAAGAAGCCAATATCCTATTTCAACCAAAAATTATCACTTCGCATGCAAGCAGCACCCACCTATCAGCGGGAAATGTTCGCAATTAGCCGTGTCGTGAAGAAGTGGCGGCAATACTTGCTAGGAAGGAAGTTTTTAATCATCACCAACCAATGCTCACTGAGGGAGCTTACTACTCAGGTCATACAAACGTCGGAGCAATAAAAATGGTTAGTTAAACTCACGGGGTATAACTTTGAAATCCAATACCACTTTGGTAAGTTAAATGGAGCAGCCGATGCTTTATCGAGAGAACCTTCATACTCCTCTTTAGCTGTGTCGCAGTCGATCTTTGGAATATTGGAGGAAGTCAGAAGACTGAACAACAAAAATGAGGAGATAAAAATGTTACAGCAGCGGGCTAAGGATTCACCTGATGAAGGGTATGAAATCAGAGATGAAATTCTTTTTCTTCAGAATCGGATTGTCATACCAGATGACTGAACACTCAAATCGATATTGGTCAGAGAATTCCACAGTTCAACCATAGGCGGGCATGCTGGAGTGAGCAGAACGCATCATCGACTGGCTTCGAATTTTTACTGGAAATCCATGTGTCGGGATGTCAGGGACTTTGTCAACCATTACCAAGTTTGCCAACGATTAAAGGTGGAATAGATGTCCCCAGTCGGGTTGCTGCAACCATTGCCCATACCCAAGGAGGTATTTGAAGATGTGTCGATGGATTTCATTACCAGCGTTCTCGTCTCCAATGGGAAGACCGATATTATGGTGGTGGTCGATCGCCTTACAAAATACGGCCACTTCATTCCCTTACCTCGACATTATTCAACAGAGAAAGTAGCTGAAGCTTTTCTCAAAGGAGTGGTGAGATTGCATGGGCTGCCCCGATCAATAGTCAGCGATCGGGATAGCCATTTTGTTAGTGAACTCTGGCGTGAATTGTCGTGGTTGCAAGGGACGGAACTCAGTTTCAGCTCCTCATACCACCCGCAGACTGACGGGCAAACAGAGGCACTTAATCGGTGTTTGGAGATATATCTCCGAAGCTTAGTATATGAGGAACCGGCTCAGTGGGAAAACTTTCTGGCATGGGCAGAATACTGGTACAACACCTCCTACCAGTCCTCTGCCGGAATGACCCCATTTCAGGCGTTATATGGAAGAGAACCCCCGCAATTGATCCGGTATGCAGGAGGATCTAGTACCAATTCACTGGCGGATAGAGTGTTGATGAAACGAGATGAGATGTTGAAGTTACTCAAAGCAAATATGACGAGAGCACAGCAACGCATGAAGGCGCAGACTGACAAAAAACGGAGGGATGTAGAGTTCGGAGTGGGCGAGTGGGTGTTTGTTAAACTGCAGCCTTATCGCCAGCTCTCGATTCGGCTACAAAGGCAACAAAAACTTGGAGCACGTTTCTTCGGACCCTTTAAAATCGTTCAGAAGATTGGGAAGGTGGCATACAAATTGGAATTACTAGCGGCCGCTAAGTTGCATCCGATATTCCACGTCTCGATGTTGAAGCTCTGCCGGGGAAATCCCAGCTTGCAAATAACTCCCTTGCCATTGTTGGCGGTCGCGTCGGGCACTGATCCTTCGGAAGATATACCGGCCAGCTCAGAGCCGAACCCTGAAAGAAGTACGGAGACAGCATCTTTGATGAGGGGGGTGCAGACTGAGGTTAAACAGAACATCGTGAACGAGGTTCTATTTGGGGAAGGGAGTAATGTTACGAATGCAAGTAACATGGCGCCCATCCATGAAGACGTGGCGACGGTTGAGAAACTGACGCGTGTACGTGGCTTGATATCAAACAACGGGGATGAAACAACGGTGGACTAGGGGACACGTGTACGTAGGAGGCCGAAGTACTTGGACGATTATGCGATGTAATAACTAGTGTATTAGAAACTATAAATAGGCATCTAATGAGAAATGTAGGTAGCATTCGGGTTGATTAATCCCGATCCCCCTTCTCTCCTCTGTTCTCTCTATCTCTCTCTATCCACTACCTTTATCTCTCTCTCTTTCTCTTCCTCTTTGCTCTGCCTCTACGATCCCGTGGACCGATCATTCGAAATCAAAATCTGAGGATGATGACGGCGAGGCGAGATAGGCGACGCGATGATTCCGAACGATGTGGGACTGTCAGGTAATGCACCTGACATCGACATAACCCATAACGAGTTGAAAGTTAAGCATGTAAATTTTTCCACAAAAAATATATATATGTCAAAGGAAAGAGAAAGTTCTACAAAATAGGCCAATCACTACTAGAATAGTTGCTTTCATCAACGGGGCTCACCGACGGCTGCCTAAGCCGTTGAAAACATCCACGGCTTTCTGACGGCCACAGAAGCCGTGACAGATGTGACCACAACAGCAACAGCTCTCATACGACCGTCTTAGCCTATCGCTCATAGCCGATGATGCGCACGGGGCGCGAAATGAAATAAGTCATTAGCCATGGCTTAGAGGGGGCCCAGTGGGTCGTCGATGATATAAATAACTCATTCGCCACGGTTAACAGTGGCCGTCGCTTATGAATTGATAGCGCGCACGCGGCACGAAAATAAAAAACTAGTCACCAACGGCTTAGAGAGGGCCACGTTGGACGTCGGTGCTATAATAATTAAAGATCCACAATTTACCGACGGTTGACGAACCGTCGATGAATAACCCTTTTATTTGCGTTCGCACCTATCTCTTCCTCTTTCTTCCTTTTCTTCTTCTGCTCTCTGCTACCGCCGCTGTTGTCGCTGCCCGATGCCGCGCCCGCTGCTCCGCCCGCTACTAATGTCGTCGGTTGTCTCCGTCGCTCCTTCGCCTTTTCCGCAGCTCGTCCACAGGTATTCTCTGTGGCCTCGCCGTTTAATTTCTTTTCGTTGCTAGCTGTTGTCTTTGCCACCATCTAGTGTTGGCGACCATTCGGTCATCGACACTGGAGAACGGCACGCTAGTGCCGGATTTGGGGCTGAAGGTTTCAGCCCCAACTGGATGAAACAATAGCCGACAGTGCTGCTGGCTACTGTTGATTAGAGTTAAATTAAACTCTAATAATTTATTTATTATTTTTTAATGTTAATTAATGTTATATAGTTTGATTATGATTAATGTTAATTAGTTTAATTAGTTTAGATTATGGTTAATGTAAATGTTAATTATGGTTAATTAGTTTAGATTAGTTTAGATTAGTTTAATTAGTTTAATCATATCAAGAGTATGACACCAATTTAGTTCAATATTATGACGAGTTTACTATGGACTCACGTCGGAATCATCTACTGTGGGCTCGCGCCAGAATCGTCCACTATGGACTCACGCCGAAATCGTCAACTGTGGACTCGCGCCAAATCGTCCACTGTGGACTCGCACCGGCATCCCTTGCATGTAGTCACCGTCCCTTCTCCACCACCCAACATCCCCCCACCTCTGGCCACCATCCCCCCACTTCCGACCACTATCCCTTCAGTCAATCCAGGTCTATCAACATCGAGAGGCCGGCCACGAGGGCTTAACAGAATTATCCCTCCGCCAGGCGAGGGAGAGTCGCACAGAGTAGTTAGTGTGCGCGGAAAAAAGTAAGTAGATGCATTAATTATTGTTTATAATTTATATATAATTAAATATATCATAATATATAATTGTACCATATTTGGTGCATGTTTGAGCAGGAGGACGTCCCTCACACGATAGCAGGGACGATCCAACGATTCATGCACGGGGCATGACCTACATGGTCTCACGTGCCCCGTGAGCATGTAGATTTGTTGTGGCAAGAGTTCTAGGTACGTATATTTATTAAATTAATGTTAATTATAAATATTGATCGGTAATAATAAATTTGTTTTTTTTTTGCAGGCTCATTATACATCACTGGAGGATCAAGCCACTTTTGTAGAGAGTGCATGGGAGCACGTTGCCCGCGCTGGCTACAACGGGCTGCTGAATTAGACCCGGGAAATCATGATGAGACAACTGGGGGCCACACACATTGAGGAGACTCAGGGACACGGCTCCGAGTGGATTCCTATACATTTGTGGGACCAACTCGTTGAGTTGTGGTCAACACCTGAGTGGCAGCAGGTCTCCAGGACTGTGATGAGAAATAGCATGTTGGGGGGGGGGGGGGGGGGGGGTTCTAATGTTAGACACGAGTGAAGAAGGATGACACCATCCATCTCCCCTCGATGATGGAGGAGTTTTTGCGCACTCACCGTCAACGACATGGGGCGGGGGAGTATGTCAATAGGAGGGCCGCGGTCATCGTGGTATGTATATATATTTGATTTACGTAATTTTTATTTATAGTTTTTATATATATAATATTTAAAAAATAAACTTGTGTAGGAGACATACACGAGGACCATCACCCAATGTGGAGGAACGTCGTAAGACTTTGACCCTGTAGCGTTAGTCGAGGATGCAGGTGGCTGGGAGCATGGATGTGTTTATGGCTTTGCTGACAGTGGTCATGCACGAGTCGTGTTAGGGCACCGACCCCTCCTGTTGCAGGCCAATGAGCGACCCTCCACATCCCGAGTGCAGGACCATAGCCAGATAGCGACCTTGGAGTCTGAGCTTACACAGTAGGTACGCTAGTGTTGGCGACCATTCGGTCATCGACACTGGAGAACGGCACGCTAGTGCCGGATTTGGGGCTGAAGGTTTCAGCCCCAACTGGATGAAACAATAGCCGACAGTGCTGCTGGCTACTGTTGATTAGAGTTAAATTAAACTCTAATAATTTATTTATTATTTTTTAATGTTAATTAATGTTATATAGTTTGATTATGATTAATGTTAATTAGTTTAATTAGTTTAGATTATGGTTAATGTAAATGTTAATTATGGTTAATTAGTTTAGATTAGTTTAGATTAGTTTAATTAGTTTAATCATATCAAGAGTATGACACCAATTTAGTTCAATATCATGACGAGTTTACTATGGACTCACGTCGGAATCATCTACTGTGGGCTCGCGCCAGAATCGTCCACTATGGACTCACGCCGAAATGGTCAACTGTGGACTCGCGCCAAATCGTCCACTGTGGACTCGCACCGGCATCCCTCGCATGTAGTCACCGTCCCTTCTCCACCACCCAACATCCCCCCACCTCTGGCCACCATCCCCCCACTTCCGACCACTATCCCTTCAGTCAATCCAGGTCTATCAACATCGAGAGGCCGGCCACGAGGGCTTAACAGAATTATCCCTCCGCCAGGCGAGGGAGAGTCGCACAGAGTAGTTAGTGTGCGCGGAAAAAAGTAAGTAGATGCATTAATTATTGTTTATAATTTATATATAATTAAATATATCATAATATATAATTGTACCATATTTGGTGCATGTTTGAGCAGGAGGACGTCCCTCACACGATAGCAGGGACGATCCAACGATTCATGCACGGGGCATGACCTACATGGTCTCACGTGCCCCGTGAGCATGTAGATTTGTTGTGGCAAGAGTTCTAGGTACGTATATTTATTAAATTAATGTTAATTATAAATATTGATCGGTAATAATAAATTTGTTTTTTTTTTTGCAGGCTCATTATACATCACTGGAGGATCAAGCCACTTTTGTAGAGAGTGCATGGGAGCACGTTGCCCGCGCTGGCTACAACGGGCTGTTGAATTAGACCCGGGAAATCATGATGAGACAACTGGGGGCCACACACATTGAGGAGACTCAGGGACACGGCTCCGAGTGGATTCCTATACATTTGTGGGACCAACTCGTTGAGTTGTGGTCAACACCTGAGTGGCAGCAGGTCTCCAGGACTGTGATGAGAAATAGCATGTTGGGGGGGGGGGGGGGGGTTCTAATGTTAGACACGAGTGAAGAAGGATGACACCATCCATCTCCCCTCGATGATGGAGGAGTTTTTGCGCACTCACCGTCAACGACATGGGGCGGGGGAGTATGTCAATAGGAGGGCCGCGGTCATCGTGGTATGTATATATATTTGATTTACGTAATTTTTATTTATAGTTTTTATATATATAATATTTAAAAAATAAACTTGTGTAGGAGACATACACGAGGACCATCACCCAATGTGGAGGAACGTCGTAAGACTTTGACCCTGTAGCGTTAGTCGAGGATGCAGGTGGCTGGGAGCATGGATGTGTTTATGGCTTTGCTGACAGTGGTCATGCACGAGTCGTGTTAGGGCACCGACCCCTCCTGTTGCAGGCCAATGAGCGACCCTCCACATCCCGAGTGCAGGACCATAGCCAGATAGCGACCTTGGAGTCTGAGCTTACACAGTAGGTACGCTAGTGTTGGCGACCATTCGGTCATCGACACTGGAGAACGGCACGCTAGTGCCGGATTTGGGGCTGAAGGTTTCAGCCCCAACTGGATGAAACAATAGCCGACAGTGCTGCTGGCTACTGTTGATTAGAGTTAAATTAAACTCTAATAATTTATTTATTATTTTTTAATGTTAATTAATGTTATATAGTTTGATTATGATTAATGTTAATTAGTTTAATTAGTTTAGATTATGGTTAATGTAAATGTTAATTATGGTTAATTAGTTTAGATTAGTTTAGATTAGTTTAATTAGTTTAATCATATCAAGAGTATGACACCAATTTAGTTCAATATCATGACGAGTTTACTATGGACTCACGTCGGAATCATCTACTGTGGGCTCGCGCCAGAATCGTCCACTATGGACTCACGCCGAAATGGTCAACTGTGGACTCGCGCCAAATCGTCCACTGTGGACTCGCACCGGCATCCCTCGCATGTAGTCACCGTCCCTTCTCCACCACCCAACATCCCCCCACCTCTGGCCACCATCCCCCCACTTCCGACCACTATCCCTTCAGTCAATCCAGGTCTATCAACATCGAGAGGCCGGCCACGAGGGCTTAACAGAATTATCCCTCCGCCAGGCGAGGGAGAGTCGCACAGAGTAGTTAGTGTGCGCGGAAAAAAGTAAGTAGATGCATTAATTATTGTTTATAATTTATATATAATTAAATATATCATAATATATAATTGTACCATATTTGGTGCATGTTTGAGCAGGAGGACGTCCCTCACACGATAGCAGGGACGATCCAACGATTCATGCACGGGGCATGACCTACATGGTCTCACGTGCCCCGTGAGCATGTAGATTTGTTGTGGCAAGAGTTCTAGGTACGTATATTTATTAAATTAATGTTAATTATAAATATTGATCGGTAATAATAAATTTGTTTTTTTTTTGCAGGCTCATTATACATCACTGGAGGATCAAGCCACTTTTGTAGAGAGTGCATGGGAGCACGTTGCCCGCGCTGGCTACAACGGGCTGCTGAATTAGACCCGGGAAATCATGATGAGACAACTGGGGGCCACACACATTGAGGAGACTCAGGGACACGGCTCCGAGTGGATTCCTATACATTTGTGGGACCAACTCGTTGAGTTGTGGTCAACACCTGAGTGGCAGCAGGTCTCCAGGACTGTGATGAGAAATAGCATGTTGGGGGGGGGGGGGGGGGGGGTTCTAATGTTAGACACGAGTGAAGAAGGATGACACCATCCATCTCCCCTCGATGATGGAGGAGTTTTTGCGCACTCACCGTCAACGACATGGGGCGGGGGAGTATGTCAATAGGAGGGCCGCGGTCATCGTGGTATGTATATATATTTGATTTACGTAATTTTTATTTATAGTTTTTATATATATAATATTTAAAAAATAAACTTGTGTAGGAGACATACACGAGGACCATCACCCAATGTGGAGGAACGTCGTAAGACTTTGACCCTGTAGCGTTAGTCGAGGATGCAGGTGGCTGGGAGCATGGATGTGTTTATGGCTTTGCTGACAGTGGTCATGCACGAGTCGTGTTAGGGCACCGACCCCTCCTGTTGCAGGCCAATGAGCGACCCTCCACATCCCGAGTGCAGGACCATAGCCAGATAGCGACCTTGGAGTCTGAGCTTACACAGTAGGTACGCTAGTGTTGGCGACCATTCGGTCATCGACACTGGAGAACGGCACGCTAGTGCCGGATTTGGGGCTGAAGGTTTCAGCCCCAACTGGATGAAACAATAGCCGACAGTGCTGCTGGCTACTGTTGATTAGAGTTAAATTAAACTCTAATAATTTATTTATTATTTTTTAATGTTAATTAATGTTATATAGTTTGATTATGATTAATGTTAATTAGTTTAATTAGTTTAGATTATGGTTAATGTAAATGTTAATTATGGTTAATTAGTTTAGATTAGTTTAGATTAGTTTAATTAGTTTAATCATATCAAGAGTATGACACCAATTTAGTTCAATATCATGACGAGTTTACTATGGACTCACGTCGGAATCATCTACTGTGGGCTCGCGCCAGAATCGTCCACTATGGACTCACGCCGAAATGGTCAACTGTGGACTCGCGCCAAATCGTCCACTGTGGACTCGCACCGGCATCCCTCGCATGTAGTCACCGTCCCTTCTCCACCACCCAACATCCCCCCACCTCTGGCCACCATCCCCCCACTTCCGACCACTATCCCTTCAGTCAATCCAGGTCTATCAACATCGAGAGGCCGGCCACGAGGGCTTAACAGAATTATCCCTCCGCCAGGCGAGGGAGAGTCGCACAGAGTAGTTAGTGTGCGCGGAAAAAAGTAAGTAGATGCATTAATTATTGTTTATAATTTATATATAATTAAATATATCATAATATATAATTGTACCATATTTGGTGCATGTTTGAGCAGGAGGACGTCCCTCACACGATAGCAGGGACGATCCAACGATTCATGCACGGGGCATGACCTACATGGTCTCACGTGCCCCGTGAGCATGTAAATTTGTTGTGGCAAGAGTTCTAGGTACGTATATTTATTAAATTAATGTTAATTATAAATATTGATCGGTAATAATAAATTTGTTTTTTTTTTGCAGGCTCATTATACATCACTGGAGGATCAAGCCACTTTTGTAGAGAGTGCATGGGAGCACGTTGCCCGCGCTGGCTACAACGGGCTGCTGAATTAGACCCGGGAAATCATGATGAGACAACTGGGGGCCACACACATTGAGGAGACTCAGGGACACGGCTCCGAGTGGATTCCTATACATTTGTGGGACCAACTCGTTGAGTTGTGGTCAACACCTGAGTGGCAGCAGGTCTCCAGGACTGTGATGAGAAATAGCATGTTGGGGGGGGGGGGGGGGGGGGGGGGTTCTAATGTTAGACACGAGTGAAGAAGGATGACACCATCCATCTCCCCTCGATGATGGAGGAGTTTTTGCGCACTCACCGTCAACGACATGGGGCGGGGGAGTATGTCAATAGGAGGGCCGCGGTCATCGTGGTATGTATATATATTTGATTTACGTAATTTTTATTTATAGTTTTTATATATATAATATTTAAAAAATAAACTTGTGTAGGAGACATACACGAGGACCATCACCCAATGTGGAGGAACGTCGTAAGACTTTGACCCTGTAGCGTTAGTCGAGGATGCAGGTGGCTGGGAGCATGGATGTGTTTATGGCTTTGCTGACAGTGGTCATGCACGAGTCGTGTTAGGGCACCGACCCCTCCTGTTGTAGGCCAATGAGCGACCCTCCACATCCCGAGTGCAGGACCATAGCCAGATAGCGACCTTGGAGTCTGAGCTTACACAGTAGGTACATGCGATGGAGGAGCGAAGACAAACGAATGAAGAGTTGAGATAGACGATGGAGGAGTAGAGATAGACAATGGAGGAGTAGAGACAGGTGATGGAGAACATGCAGACGCTCCTGACTCAGATTACATCTCACTCCGGCATTCATATACCGATGATGTCCGAGCTATCCTCCTCAACCCAGTCGACGCTCCTGACCCAGTTGTTGTCGACTCCATCGCCTCCACCGTAGCTGTGAGATTTTGTTTTATTGTATTTTGATTATATTTTGGTATTTGATGCTTGATAGCCTCCGTTTGAGGCTTAGATACTTGATATATATATATATATATATATATATATATATATATATATATATATATATATATATATATATATATATATATATATACTTTAGGTTTAATATTTGATACTTGTTTGTCACAGTTTGAGGCTTAGATTAATGACATTTAAGTAAAAATTATGTGGTTGCTTGTATTTGTATGTGTAAGATATTTTTATGGTTGTAAATAGATTGTATCATATGAATATTGATGTATACATACATTTTTAAAATTTTAATTTTTTTCAGTTACGGGATATAACGTCAGCGACGCTTACCAACGGATGACCTTCACTAGGTCGTCGCCGAAAGCGTATCGTAACTGGCTCATGGCCTGGACAACAGCAAATATCACAGTTGCTAATAATATCAACGACGGCTCTGGACCGTTGTTGATAATTAAATCTCAGCGATAGCCGTCTCGGACCGTCAATGGTGTATTTAAAGCAGCAACAGCTCTTGTAGCTATCGTTGATAATTACTTGGGACGTCGTCCTGCGCCGTCACAAATTATCAAAGACGCATGCATAAGCGATGACTCATTACAACGGCTCGTGTCGTCTGTGATAGTTTTTATCGACAGTTCATAATCACAGGTATAGTATGTAAGAGGTTTCTGAAAACCCGTAGGCTAATTTAGTGTAGAAATCCCCTACTATTCAATTTCCAAATCCAATAGTCATCACTATAGCGTATAGATAATTCAATCTGTTTAATGAAATCCTAGAAGGACAAATGAAAAAATTATAGCATGCACAATAATTCGAGCATTGGTTCAAAATAAGGTCACTCACCTTTAAATCATTGTTAATGTTGTATCTATTAATAAAAGTAGGTTTCGATGCTAGAGGAGTATCAAAAATCTAAATATAAGATATGATAGAACTTGAAGTACTAGAGCAAATTATTATTTTTTAAACTAGATATCAAAAATTGGAAAGCATGAATCAACAACTTCTAGGAGTACTTGTTGGTAGTGTAATTGTATTCCAATTACCAAGATGTATACCATTATTATTATATTCTTTTCTGAAAGATTGTTCTTATTGCCTTATTAATCTTTTCAATGCTAGTATTTGACATCCAATTAGATAGTCCAAGGAAATAGACAAGAATAGTATTTGAAAGTGAGTTGATCAACACTACTCCAATATGGGCTAAGTAATTTGGTTGCTAGCCAACAAGCTTACCATTGATTTAGCCCTACAAGTGGCCATTAGTATCTTGTGAGTATCGTCTAGGTGTTTACCATAGACCCAAGATACATTAAACGAGAAAGATATTTATTTCACTACTTATCGTAATGCAAGTTCAATGCTATTTTTTTTGGAAAAAATATTTCATATTTGTTGAAGTTAACTTTGACGAGTGAGTTTACCAAAAGTATCAAATATTGTCTAATGGAATTTAAACTTTTCTTGATCGACAGAATGTCATCAATAACATTAAATGGTTGATTTGCATAATTTTTTTAATTTTGAAAGGTGTGATTGGGTTATTAAGGACAACATGATTAATTAAATTACTCAAAGTTTGAACTACCGGCATGTATATAGGACTAGGGGTATTCATTGGGTCGACCCAACCCGCCTGAACTAATCAGGTCGGGCTGGGTCGAGTAATTGGGCTGAGTCGAGTTCAATTTATTCAAACCTGACTATAATCGGGGTCAGGTCTCAAGTTTCAATGTTTGGAACCCGATGACCCAAGACCCAACTCGATTACCCGATTATTTATATTTTTTATTAATGTATTATTATTATTATATATATATATATAATAAACTCCGCTCGGGAAGACGCGGGCCGTGTCTTCCCGAGAAGAAGCGGCCATGCGGCTTGCGTTTTCCCAAGAAGACGCGTCCTCCCGCGTCTTCAACAAGGGACACAATTTTTTTTTTTTAAAAAAATACTTTTTATTTATTTTTAACGGGTAACCCGGCTTGACCCGACCCGACCCGATTTTGGGTGGGTCAAGTTGGATTGGGTTCAAAAAAGTTTACTTCCAAACCCCAATCCGACCCCGGTTGCTTATTGTTCGAGCCAAGCTAATTTTTCTCCAAACCTGACCCGACCCGACCTGACCCGTGAATGACCCTATAGAGTATAATGGATCCATTGTCTAATGCTATGATGTGATTGGAAGAAAACAAATGTAATACCATTTACGTAGGAGTGGAAATGCAAAAAAGAATCCAATCAATGAACTTTTGAGGAAAATTATAAGCATATAATATAGAATCGGTAGGGTTTCTTTGCGTCGGACAATCATTTTCGTGATGACCAATGAGATCGAAAACATAGCATACAAACGTACAATAGGTTTTGAACAAGAGAGAACCATTTGAAAAATCTCAAAGAACATGATATCCAAATGTTAGAAAATGATGAAAAATAATGTAGAAGATCTTAGCCATGCTATAATTCACAAAAAAAAGATATACAATAACACGTGGAAATAAAATTTACAAATCGTAAAATGTAATACCTTCCCACACAGGATATCCTTAATTCTAATCACTACACAAGTTCAAAAAAAATGTACCTTAGCATGAGAGTTGGTAGCCAAACTTAGAAAAATTAGCACTTGATCTTCCCTCTTCCCTCTTCTTACTCTATCCCTTATGCTCGTACATGATGGGAGCCACACAAGCTAGAAATTCTCTTATGCAAGTATATCTCAAGTGGAGAGAGTGACCAAGAGCCATTTATAAATATTGTCGGGTGACTCATCCAATCAATGAGCCATTTGGCTCTTTATCTTCCTCCATTAATAATTATAAATCCACCATTTTTTCATTGTGGCTTATCAATGCACATTACTTTGGTTGATGTACATTTATGCCTGGGGAGTTATAGGGTGGAAAGGGTTACATTTCATGGTTATAATGTCCTACATATATTGGAAATTGATTAAGCAGCTAATATTCAAGGGTAATAATAGGGCAATTCGTGATGACATTATGGGATAGGATGCCTCTTGGGATTCTCTTTTAATTTAGTGTCTTAATGTGGTCGTGAAAGGTCACAAAATCTTACACCAACCTCTCTATTTTAATGGAATCGGTAGATCAATCTCTACACAAGCATAGGCATTGGCGGAGCCACATGAATGGGAGGGGAGCAACTGATCCCCTATCATTTTAATTTATCTTAGGGAAATTAATATATCTATCTTAAATTTTAGTCTTTTTCATAAATTTATTTCGAACTTTAATTTATACTAATTATATCCCAAATAATTTGATTAATAATAATTATATCTCATCGTTAGATGTCCGTCGATGCAATTATTAGGTGCTAACATGACATCTGACTCAGTAAATAAAAAATAATTTTTTATTATCACATATGTCACATCAACATGTAATAAAATATTATAATATTATATAAATAAGAAAAATTAATGAATTCATTTCAAACTTTGACAATTGTAAAAAATTTATTTTAATTTTTAATATTTTTTTCTAATCTATCACAAACTTTGGAATTGACAATAATTATTTTATTTGAAATTGAAATTTAGATTACAATACAATCCAAAAATTTGAATTACATTCCTCCATAATTTTTTAATTAAATTCGACTATTATATTAAAAATAATTAAAGCTTTGAATGAAACTTATATTTTTTCCATATATTTTTATTATATATTAAATGTTCAAACTTTTAAAAATAATTTTATAATTATCTATTGAAATTTTATTTAAAAAAATTAATTTTCTTATTAAATTTTTGGGTAAATTACACGGAACCTCCCTCGACTATAGTCGATGTGCGCAAAGACTATCTAAACTACCAAGTGTGCACAGAACTCTCACGACTATTCTTTTTGTTCAAATAACCCTCATATGTTAGCCTGTCATGAAGGGATGTGGATTGCCTTCTAGCTATCACGAAGGGAAACATGCTTTATATGTTAAGTTAGTCCATTTATGTTTTGAGATGAAATGCACACGAACAAAATTATCAAATTAGTGCATGTTTTTTAGAAGTCCGTGGTTCAAACTTTAATATAAGGGTTAAGGGTAATTTTTGCCCCCAAGCTATTAAAAATAGGGTAAAAATATTCTTAAACTCTTCTTTGGTTGATTTTTTCCCTTAAACAAGCGAAAATAGTTGAAAAATACTATTGAACTATTAGAAATGAGTAAAAATACCCCTAAAATTATTTTTTGAAATTTTTTTTACCCTTAAATAAAATGAAAATAATTGAAAAATAATATTTTTACTCATTTCTAAGAAAAAAAACTCTTTCTACATTTGAACATGAGTAAAACTACTGGTATTTTTTAACTATTTTCGTTTATCTAAAGGTAAAAAATTTATCAAAAAAAAAGTTTAAGAATATCTTTACCTATTTTTAATAATTCAAAAATATTTTTTAACTATTTTTGTTTGTTTAAGAGTAAAAATTAATCAAAAAAATATTTAGGAATATTTTTATCCTATTTTCAATAATTCAAGAATAAAAATTATCCTTAACTCTTAATATAATCTATCTTTGTTTTTAAAAAAAACCTTCATCCACTAGACAAGTTACCTCTTTTTTTTTTCCTTTCGCATCGTGTGATGCATCTTAAAGCGTAACGCTTCTTGTTTATCTTTCGTTTTAACGTCGGACAACAATATTTATTGATCATTTATTTCCGTTCACTCCGATAGTAGATCGATGAAATATTACAATAACTGAGCTCTAATATTACAGCAAAATGCACTTTTTAATGGACTAACACGTGTAAAGCCAAGATCAGTTGACGCTCCTCTTTCCGGCAAAGCCAAGCAACATAGACCGTCCCTTTCCTCACGTGACGTTCCACCATCTCTGACACCAAGCATGGTCCCACGTGGCCCCACCTCTTCGGCACCACTCCCACGAGCTACAGCGAATACCGTTTATCTTCTGCTCGTACGCCGACACAAGTGCCATAACCTAACCCGCACTTATCTGTCACGTAGCACTCTACGCTGACTTCATGATTACATGTCGTCCCGTAATAGGAGATATGATCGATTGTGTGTCCCCTGCATAACACACAAGAGCAGCTCCGGAAAACGGCCGATCTTATCAAGTAAACAGGGTCCCCACGCATCCGCCAGGTCACCATCCCGATCGAAATCGACGGTTAAGATCGGTTGATCCATTCCATCATTCCTCTATAAATTATGCACCACCCCCTTTGCCTCTTGATCTGTTATTATTTGAGCTCTGCTACTCTCAGCTCTCGGAGGGGCATTTCCGTGAATAAGCGGAAGTAAATGGGCCTTCTCGACAAGCTTTGGGACGAGACCGTCGCCGGTCCCCGCCCGGAGACCGGCCTCGGTCGTCTCCGGAAGCACTCCGGCTTCCGCCCCAATTCCGGCGGCAAAGGTCTTGACTTTTTTCTATCTTTTGCTCCTTCCATCTTGGATTTGACCTCAGATCTGAGGCGCCCGCTGCCAGGATTACCTCTGATTCGACGGCTCTGATGGTGGTCGTGTGTGGTGGTGCAGCAGGGGTAGCGGCGGCGGACGGAGGGATCGCCAGATCGGAGGGCGGCGAGGAGATCGAGGTGAGGGTGACTCGGAGCATCATGATCAAGAGACCCGCCGGGTGCCCATCTCCAGGAAATGCAACGCCGCCGGCTTCGCCCGCGGGATCGACGCCCCCCGTCTCACCTTTTTCCGGTGAGAGTTCGGCGTTCTAGCCAGCGAGCATTTTTATCATCGGAATTTGAGGGCATTTTGGTCATTCAATAGGGATTCGCTTCAGTTTACTGATACTTTAACTTACTAACAAACTGTTAATAGTGTTATCTTCCAAGTCGAGCCTTTACGCATTGCAAGCAGACTATCTTTATTTTTCCGGCTTATAAACAATTTTGTTCTTAGTATAAACAAACCCACGCTTCCATCATTTTTAACGTCGTACAAATAAATCGAAGTCAATTATACAAATTAACTCTTAAATCCAATGTGTACAGGAATTAATGTTTATTATAAGTTCCTGTATGATTACTGCAAAGCACTATACCTATAAATTAACAAGAACTAGTACATAAGTTCATTACCAGTAAATTTGATGCATTGCATGTATGACAACTCTGCTACCTCGATTTTGACGACGCCAACTAGTCTAACACTAGATGTATTAACACATAAAGAATTGCAAAGTTGTTTATATAATTCTCTTTTGAACAACTACAAAGTTCGTTCTTCTTGTCTTTGCTCCATCAGACACTCATTTTTAAAATCCTAGTTGCTTACTGATGTCACATTTCGATTATTTTAAATATGAGATTAGATTACTGGAAGATATGCTGAATCTAGGCATCACTTACCAAACTTCTTGTAATCATCCAATGCAAACAGGAAGTCGAGAGTGGAACCGGTTTAGGAGGAAATCATCATCAGATGCATACGAAAGGGCTGGAGGAGGAGTAGGAACAGGAATTGCCACCGGCGTGGGATCCCGGGATCCTTCTCCTCCTTATGAAGTTTGAGCTGCACTAGCTGAGCTCCCTCCTCCATCCTGTGTTGATGTTTAATTAGGCTACCACATACCTTAGTTACCATGACAGATAGAGACCCAACACTTGATCATAGAGCAAATGAGGAACGCAGGCAGTCAGGGGTTTTCTTCTTATGTTATGTTCTAATGTGTTGGTATTGTAGAATTCTAGTATCACAAAGGATGAGGGATTAGAGGGGAGTTCTACTCTTTTAATGTACATACGCACGCCGGGTTGAGGAGAATGTTTGCTTTGTCTAGCTGTTCCTTCTTTCCCAGACAATGAAATAAGAAGCTAGTGGTGATGTTAGTGGAACTTCATTAATTATATCTTGTGTGCTATGATGATGTCTTTTCCATGTGTTCAAGTGGTAGTGGATGTATGTCCTGCATCTGCTTGATGATGCTATGCTTTACTGTTGTAAGAGTTGTTATCTTCAATCCGACAAGAGTTCCAGCTCAACTTTGTGTAATCTAAGTTTTCTTGTGAAATAAGATGAGGTGTGGATAAGAATCTTATCAGGTTAGGTAAAGCTTGAAAATGTATTGAATATATATATAAATGTCTAAGACCTGACTGCTTCCTTTCTCTTTCTTTTTGGATTATTTCGAAACTACTTAGAAAGGCATCTGATTAAGATTTGCTGCGTTGATCCATGCATTGAGGTAATTCCTTGAATTGATTTTAGCAAGTTCTTTTTTGCATTAGCAACGTTAAATTTTATCACGTGGGATTTGACTGAATGTTATCTTTATCTTATTTAACATAGAAGGATTTGACTTGAGTTTATCTTTTTGTGTCATATGAAATGTAAAATTTAACCTTCTTTATGTTTGAATTACATTGTAATTTTAAAAAAAAATAAAGATAGAAAATTAATAGGTGATCAAACTTACTAAGGTTTGAACACTAAATCTCATATAAGATGTCATCTACAGGATGTTGTCACCATTGTGATTAAAAAAGTAATTTTTCTCTGCTTAAAATTTAAGTTTATTTGATATGCATTTAAATCATTGATAGGTTAATAAATTGTTTGATATGCATTTAAATCATTGAACCGAATAAGAATAATTATTTTAGTGTTTGATTTGTATTAGAAATAGACGCGGGGGGGGGGGGGGGGGGGGGGGGGGGGGGATAAATTAGTGGATTGGTTGATTTGCATTTGTAAAAGAGAAGGAATAATAGAATAAATATGTAATTAGCGGATAAATTAGTGTTAGTGGAGTATTTGTTAGTGCATTTGCTTACTAATGATATTTTTAAAATATTTATAGTTTTTACTTATATTAAATGATAAAAATATCCTTTATGTCATTTAATTCTCATATTCAACTAACATTAATTTCGTGAACAATATTAAATAACAAAATATTTTTCTTAATTTTTTATTTTTAAAATATTTATTCAATTATTTTATGTATGCATTTTAATGATTTTTCAACACGAGGCATAATCGAGAAATCACAAATGCAACTTATTCATAGAAAAAATAGGTAGTTTCTTTCTTATTTTATTTAACCTTTTATTAGTGTTATTACTACCTAATAAACTCAATAGTTCTTTTATATTTTTGTTTTCAATTGTAAGTCATACACATGATATTAGATTGGAGCCAATATAGTTTGGTCTCTCTACCCATACGTCGGTGAGATTATTCATTATATAAAATTATATATTATTGTATTTCCTCCCATCTTAAACTTATGGACTAGCTATCTAAACAAACTTTGCAAGTCTTGAAGCAAAAGACTAATTAGGGTTGGTTTAATCCAATGTTTTCAAACCCAAACCATTAGTCGGACCAGTCCAACTTGAGGATCGAAAACTAAATTGGGTTTGGTTAATGCTAAAAATGAACTTCTTATATGCTTAAGACTCGATCAAACTCGTTGACCCAATTGATATGAATCAAGTTTCGGTTGGTGGACAATTTTGCTACTAAATTAACCTTACAAGATGAGGCTATTTTTGAAGTCGAGCTTCACTATAACACATTGTCCATCCTCTTAACCCTGTTATTCCAAACTCAATGTTGCAAAAATTGTCTTTCTACTAGGACACCCCTATACTAAGACCATCTTAATCTCGAACTTGAGTAAATTGATGTTAGCAAACGTAATATCACCTTAGAACCCCCCATCTCCCTGTAATATTATCTCTTTTTTCTAATCAATAACTAAAATTACTCAACCTGAAATGTAATTTTTTATCCTCATATTTTGATCCTTTTCTTTTCTCCAACATTATTTGTGTTGTATTATCCTTGCACCTCGATCTCACTCACAATGATTGTAGCCCTACCCACGCATGACCACGGCCTCGCACCCTGGCTCGGTGGCATGTGTACATCTCACCTTGCAACATAGCTCATCAACTTTCTTCACATTTTTGTTAAGAAAGATATTTTAATATAATTGATAATAAAATTATCATGCAATGTTATCGACGCATGAAAATTTGTCGAGGAGAATTATAATTATTTTATAAATTTAGATTTTAAGTTATGTTTTATGCCTATGAATTATATATGGCTAATATTTATTGACATTTATATACAATATAAAAATTATCTCTTAAAAATATGTTTATTTTTACCAATTATAATGTTGTTAATCATCGATCGATTTAGATTAATCCCCCATTAGTTTTAATTCCTAGCTTCACCACTATATATATTGTGATTGACCATCTAGCTTATCATAATATTTTTTTTATCAAAAAGAGGAAATCATATTATTAAGCGGCTAGTGCCAGGTCCAAAATAGTCACCATACATAATGTCCTCCAATTCTATAGGTTGAACACATGACCAAACCAACAAGTGCTTAAATATATTTGTCCTATTTATTATCCAATGAGTAGCTTTGTTTGCATCTCGATAATACAATATGAAGTTTACAACATGACACTGAGTTTTCAAATACAAAATGTAATTGAAAACTCTCGAAGAAATAGACCAAGGGACAAGGATATCCTTATAAAGGGATTGTACCAAAGTCTTCGAGCCCGTCTCTAGAACAAAGGGAGGCAAATTATCGTTGATTTCATATTTGAGGCTCTCCTTAATAGCCAACGCCTCAAGGTACATATCAGAGTCTAAAGTAGCTTGTTGCACCAATACATGTACCATCATGCGTGCCTTCTAACAACTACTATCCCAATGCCACCTGGAGATTCCACGAAGGAAGCATCATAATTTATTTTCAACAAATCTAGTACATGTGGAGTCCATTTAATCAGAGATTGATAACTATTTGAATTTCCCTCGGACATGGGCCTTTTGAATTAGTTATTTGTAAAGGCTAAGGTTTTGTTCACTAGATGGCAGAGGGTAGACTACCTAACATCGTTTAGCCAACTATTCCTAGCGTAGTGAACCAACATGAGTTGTAAATTAAAGCAAGACCAAATTTCGAACCCAAGGAATGTTGGGTGCGAAAGGTCATCCAATCACCAGGACCCAGTATTCCCTCAACGAAAAGTCAAGACCAGTTCATAGGCTAAGGCCCAAATCTGATGAGCAAAGCTACATTCGAAGAATAAATGATCCATACTTCCAGTGGTAGTAGAGGAAAGAAGGCATGCACTAGAATTTTCAATGTTCAAATGCATAAGTCTCGAACGTGTAAGAAGGCATATTCGAAGTAATTCCCAACAGAAAATATTAACTTCTAGGGCAGTATTCAATTTTCGAAGGAATTTTCGAGGATTAGGATTATGGGGAGAAGGCTGGGCATAGCTTCTAATGAATAAATAGATTGATTTAGTGTGATTGTACTTCTTATTGATTTTCCAAATATATTTATCTTTATCGGACTTCATAGGGAAACAAATTTTTTTTAATGGACTCAAATAGCAGTGGACCAAAAACATTAATACGCAAATAATAACTCCATGTTGATTAACAATGAAGGCATGCACAATATTGAAAAAATCAATAGAGTTTACATTAAAAAAAAAGTAGGCTTCAAATGTAATTTGACATCAGAAATCCAATTATCTAATAAAATAGAAGTATTCATGCCAAAGTTAATGACTTTCAAAGAGCCATGGAATAATTCATCAAAAGCATTACAAAAAAATCTCCAGCTCCATGAATACTTAAAATCAAAACTGAGATAATTTTGTAAGTCACAATACTTTACAAAGACAAAGTTTACTAATGGGGTGTTAGATATTGACTCAAATTGGGTCTGAATCGAATCCAACGAGTTCGACCAAATTCAAATCAGAGTTGATTTGATCAAGATATGCTTGAACCAATTTGTCAATTTAATTGAACCATGTTGAACCGGACTCGATCAAAATAAACTATGATTTTATAATCATGGGTCTGGGAGCCCAGCCCACCATCTTCTCAAGATACCCATGTCAATGTTGCAGCGGCACACGTAAAAGTTTTCAAATTGATGATAACTTCAGAAGTTTTCAAATTGATGATGTGAAAATCAAATATTGCTTTTTACTAGTCAAAAGAAAAAAAATGTGGAGACATCACGTGAAGCCACTAAGCATTTTGAAAGTTTCTTTGGTCAAAAGAAGCATTTCAGCCATCCGATTAAATCAGACGGAGCAGCAAATTCCTTGGAGATTTTTTCTTCACTAAAGTAGGCATGAATCGGCTCTCCCCCTCTATTATAAATAGGAGCCTAATATGCAGTTCAAATGAATCTCACACCAAAAGAAAATCCCTCATACGAGAGTTTCAGAGATCCAGAAAATTAAGAGTGCCGTTACGACCCTTTTCCTAAGGAGTGCCCCTTCTCAGTTTCTGACATACAGCAGCAGGAGTTCAGTTTTCAGGCAGATCTTGCAGAGACAGTGCCTCTACTCCGTACCAGTTTCAGGTTCAATTAATTTAAGATAGTTTGCTGTATTCCGAAGGGGATTTAGATTATTGCACTCTTATTGTAAAAGTTTTTTTTCTGGATTTAATAAAGCAATCTTCTCTTCTCCTTGTGGACGTAGGATCGGCACCCCGCCGAGTCCGAACCACGTTAATCCCCTTGTGTTTTTTGTTTTTCCTACATTATTATTATCGTATTTGGTTTTCTATTTTCCTCGCCGGGTTCGGGTTTTGTAGATCCTGCAGGAAATTACCCCAAATTTTCAAACAGTTGGTATCAGAGCCTACTTCCCCAACCATGGCGAGCACCAAATTTGATATTGAGAAATTAGATCGCAATGTCAACTATGCACTTCGGTCAATGAAGATGAAAGCGATCTTAACTATGGAGAAAATACATGATGTTATTCTTGGTAAGGATAAGATGCAGGGGACCGAGGAGGAGAAAGAATATAAGGAGCAAAAGACAATTGCAGTTTTGTACCTAAGCCTGTCAAATGAAGCACTTCGAGAAATTGCATCCCAAAAGACAGCTAAAGGTATTTGGGACAAGCTCGCATCCTTGTATCAAGACAAAACTCTCACCGGTAAGATGACTTTGAAGCAGAAGCTCCATTTCCTACGTATGGCAGAAGGCACATCAGTCAAAGAGCATATCAATACTTTTCAGACAATCATCATGGACCTGGAGAATATGGATGTCAAAATTGAAGAGGAAGATAAGACTTTATTCCTTTTATGTTCACTTCTTACTTCTTTTAAAAATTTTCGTGAAACAATGCTTTTTGGAAAGACTACTATTACTCCAAAACAGGTGATCACTGCCCTTGTGTCTAAGGAGCTCATGGACACACATCTTACAGTAAATTCATCTGGTGGAGGGAAAGGAGAAGCTCTCTACTCTAATGAAGCAAGAGGAGGTACTGGTCGTGACAGATGGCACACGCACTGCTAAGACACGCCGTGGGCGATGACGGTCTCGTCGGCGACAACACACATCAGGTCAAAATCCCTCTTCATCTTCTTCTGATATGTCTGATCATGCAACATGCAATCCAGGTCAGCAGGCGAACATATCAACCACCAGTAGCATTAATGAGTGGTTCCTGGATTCTGGGTGTTCCTATCACATGACTCCACACCGGACGACCTTTATGGATTATCGACGCACCAATGGTGGAGTAGTTCGTGTCGGCAACAACGTTCCTTGCAAAGTTGTCGGATTCGGAATAGTGAAATTAAAATTGCATGATGGCTCGACAAAGATCCTAGTAAATGTTCGCCATGTCCCGAAGCTAGGAAGGAATCTAGTATCTCTTGGAGTTCTTGACACTAGGGGCTATACGACATCCTTTGCAGGAGGAGTCTTGGAAGTACAGGATGGAGCCACGATAGTACTGAAGGCTCTAAGGACGTCGAACAATTTGTACAAGGTGGACGGATCCATCTTTCGTGAAGCAGTCCAAATTTCGAGGCAAAACATACCAAATTCAGACACCGGGTCAGGTATAAATTTTGCTTTCAGGGAAATCCTTTCTCAAAGATGCACAACGAAGGAGGAGACTCGGAGGACTATGTGGGTTCCAAAGTCCAAGCAGGAAGCTGACTTGGCCCATTTGAGCATTGATTCGACGTAGGCCCTTTACGGGCCTTGTGGGAGAGGACAACTTTTGAGGATTGCTTCAGCTCCAATTTTCATCAAAGGAGGAATTGTTAGAGATTGACTCAAATTGGGTCTGAACTGAATCCAACGAGTTCGACCAGATCCAAATCAGAGTTGATTTGATCAAGATATGCTTGAACTAATTTGCCAATTTAATTGAACCATGTTGAACCGGACTCGATCAAAATAAACTATGATTTTATAATCATGGGCCTGGGAGCCCAGCCCACCATCTTCTCAAGATACCCATGTCAATGTTGCAGCGGCACACGTAAAAGTTTTCAAATTGATGATAACTTCAGAAGTTTTCAAATTGATGATGGGAAAATCAAATATTGCTTTTGACTAGTCAAAAGGAGAAAAATGTGGAGACATCACGTGTAGCCACCAAGCATTTAGAAAGTTTCTTTGGTCAAAAGAAGCATTTCAGCCATCCGATTAAATCAGACGGAGCAGCAAATTCCTTGGAGATTTTTTCTCCACTAAAGTAGGCATGAATCGGCTCTCCCCCTCTATTATAAATAGGAGCCTAATATGCAGTTCAAATGAATCCCACAATAAAAGAAAATCCCTCATACGAGAGTTTCAGAGATCCAGAAAATTAAGAGTGCCGTTACGACCCTTTTCCTAAGGAGTGCCCCTTCTCAGTTTCTGACATACAGCAGCAGGAGTTCAGTTTTGAGGCAGATCTTGCAGAGATAGTGCCTCTACTCCGTACCAGTTTCAGGTTCAATTAATTTAAGATAGTTTGCTGTATTCCGAAGGGGATTTAGATTATTGCACTCTTATTGTAAAAGTTCTTTTTCTGGATTTAATAAAGCAGTCTCCTCTTCTCCTTGTGGACGTAGGATCGGCACCCCGCCGAGTCCGAACCACGTTAATCCCCTTGTGTTTTTTGTTTTTCCTACATTATTATTATCGTATTTGGTTTTCTATTTTCCTCGCCGGGTTCGGGTTTTGTAGATCCTGCAGGAAATTACCCCAAATTTTCCAACAGTTTGTATCAGAGCCTACTTCCCCAACTATGGCGAGCACCAAATTTGACATTGAGAAATTAGATCGCAATGTCAACTATGCACTTTGGTCAATGAAGATGAAAGCGATCTTAACTATGGAGAAAATACATGATGTTATTCTTGGTAAGGATAAGATGCAGGGGACCGAGGAGGAGAAAGAATATAAGGAGCAAAAGACAATTGCAGTTTTGTACCTAAGCCTGTCAAATGAAGCACTTCGAGAAATTGCATCCCAAAAAACAGCTAAAGGTATTTGGGACAAGCTCGCATCCTTGTATCAGGACAAAACTCTCACCGGTAAGATGACTTTGAAGCAGAAGCTCCATTTCCTACGTATGGCAGAAGGCACATCAGTCAAAGAGCATATCAATACTTTTCAGACAATCATCATGGACCTGGAGAATATGGATGTCAAAATTGAAGAGGAAGATAAGACTTTATTCCTTTTATGTTCACTTCTTACTTCTTTTAAAAATTTTCGTGAAACAATGCTTTTTGGAAAGACTACTATTACTCCAGAACAGGTGATCACTGCCCTTGTGTCTAAGGAGTTCATGGACACACATCTTACAGTAAATTCATCTGGTGGAGGGAAAGGAGAAGCTCTCTACTCTAATGAAGCAAGAGGAGGTACTGGTCGTGACAGATGGCACACGCACTGCTAAGACACGCCGTGGGCGACGACGGTCTCGTCGGCGACAACACACATCAGGTCAAAATCCCTCTTCATCTTCTTCTGATATGTCTGATCATGCAACATGCAATCCAGGTCAGCAGGCGAACATATCAACCACCAGTAGCATTAATGAGTGGTTCCTGGATTCTGGGTGTTCCTATCACATGACTCCACACCGGACGACCTTTATGGATTATCGACGCACCAATGGTGGAGTAGTTCGTGTCGGCAACAACGTTCCTTGCAAAGTTGTCGGATTCGGAATAGTGAAATTAAAATTGCATGATGGCTCGACAAAGATCCTAGTAAATGTTCGCCATGTCCCGAAGCTAGGAAGGAATCTAGTATCTCTTGGAGTTCTTGACACTAGGGGCTATACGACATCCTTTGCAGGAGGAGTCTTGGAAGTACAGGATGGAGCCACGATAGTACTGAAGGCTCTAAGGACGTCGAACAATTTGTACAAGGTGGACGGATCCATCTTTCGTGAAGCAGTCCAAATTTCGAGGCAAAACATACCAAATTCAGACACCGGGTCAGGTATAAATTTTGCTTTCAGGGAAATCCCTTCTCAAAGATGCACAACGAAGGAGGAGACTCGGAGGACTATGTGGGTTCCAAAGTCCAAGCAGGAAGCTGACTTGGCCCATTTGAGCATTGATTCGACGTAGGCCCTTTACGGGCCTTGTGGGAGAGGACAACTTTTGAGGATTGCATCAGCTCCAATTTTCATCAAAGGAGGAATTGTTAGAGATTGACTCAAATTGGGTCTGAACCGAATCCAACGAGTTCGACCAGATCCAAATCAGAGTTGATTTGATCAAGATATGCTTGAACTAATTTGCCAATTTAATTGAACCATGTTGAACCGGACTCGATCAAAATAAACTATGATTTTATAATCATGGGCCTGGGAGCCCAGCCCACCATCTTCTCAAGATACCCATGTCAATGTTGCAGCGGCACACGTAAAAGTTTTCAAATTGATGATAACTTCATAAGTTTTCAAATTGATGATGGGAAAATCAAATATTGCTTTTGACTAGTCAAAAGGAGAAAAATGTGGAGACATCACGTGTAGCCACCAAGCATTTTGAAAGTTTCTTTGGTCAAAAGAAGCATTTCAGCCATCCGATTAAATCAGACGGAGCAGCAAATTCCTTGGAGATTTTTTCTCCACTAAAGTAGGCATGAATCGGCTCTCCCCCTCTATTATAAATAGGAGCCTAATATGCAGTTCAAATGAATCCCACAATAAAAGAAAATCCCTCATACGAGAGTTTCAGAGATCCAGAAAATTAAGAGTGCCGTTACGACCCTTTTCCTAAGGAGTGCCCCTTCTCAGTTTCTGACATACAGCAGCAGGAGTTCAGTTTTGAGGCAGATCTTGCAGAGATAGTGCCTCTACTCCGTACCAGTTTCAGGTTCAATTAATTTAAGATAGTTTGCTGTATTCCGAAGGGGATTTAGATTATTGCACTCTTATTGTAAAAGTTCTTTTTCTGGATTTAATAAAGCAGTCTCCTCTTCTCCTTGTGGACGTAGGATCGGCACCCCGCCGAGTCCGAACCACGTTAATCCCCTTGTGTTTTTTGTTTTTCCTACATTATTATTATCGTATTTGGTTTTCTATTTTCCTCGCCGGGTTCGGGTTTTGTAGATCCTGCAGGAAATTACCCCAAATTTTCCAACAGTTTGTATCAGAGCCTACTTCCCCAACTATGGCGAGCACCAAATTTGACATTGAGAAATTAGATCGCAATGTCAACTATGCACTTTGGTCAATGAAGATGAAAGCGATCTTAACTATGGAGAAAATACATGATGTTATTCTTGGTAAGGATAAGATGCAGGGGACCGAGGAGGAGAAAGAATATAAGGAGCAAAAGACAATTGCAGTTTTGTACCTAAGCCTGTCAAATGAAGCACTTCGAGAAATTGCATCCCAAAAAACAGCTAAAGGTATTTGGGACAAGCTCGCATCCTTGTATCAGGACAAAACTCTCACCGGTAAGATGACTTTGAAGCAGAAGCTCCATTTCCTACGTATGACAGAAGGCACATCAGTCAAAGAGCATATCAATACTTTTCAGACAATCATCATGGACCTGGAGAATATGGATGTCAAAATTGAAGAGGAAGATAAGACTTTATTCCTTTTATGTTCACTTCTTACTTCTTTTAAAAATTTTCGTGAAACAATGCTTTTTGGAAAGACTACTATTACTCCAGAACAGGTGATCACTGCCCTTGTGTCTAAGGAGTTCATGGACACACATCTTACAGTAAATTCATCTGGTGGAGGGAAAGGAGAAGCTCTCTACTCTAATGAAGCAAGAGGAGGTACTGGTCGTGACAGATGGCACACGCACTGCTAAGACACGCCGTGGGCGACGACGGTCTCGTCGGCGACAACACACATCAGGTCAAAATCCCTCTTCATCTTCTTCTGATATGTCTGATCATGCAACATGCAATCCAGGTCAGCAGGCGAACATATCAACCACCAGTAGCATTAATGAGTGGTTCCTGGATTCTGGGTGTTCCTATCACATGACTCCACACCGGACGACCTTTATGGATTATCGACGCACCAATGGTGGAGTAGTTCGTGTCGGCAACAACGTTCCTTGCAAAGTTGTCGGATTCGGAATAGTGAAATTAAAATTGCATGATGGCTCGACAAAGATCCTAGTAAATGTTCGCCATGTCCCGAAGCTAGGAAGGAATCTAGTATCTCTTGGAGTTCTTGACACTAGGGGCTATACGACATCCTTTGCAGGAGGAGTCTTGGAAGTACAGGATGGAGCCACGATAGTACTGAAGGCTCTAAGGACGTCGAACAATTTGTACAAGGTGGACGGATCCATCTTTCGTGAAGCAGTCCAAATTTCGAGGCAAAACATACCAAATTCAGACACCGGGTCAGGTATAAATTTTGCTTTCAGGGAAATCCCTTCTCAAAGATGCACAACGAAGGAGGAGACTCGGAGGACTATGTGGGTTCCAAAGTCCAAGCAGGAAGCTGACTTGGCCCATTTGAGCATTGATTCGACGTAGGCCCTTTACGGGCCTTGTGGGAGAGGACAACTTTTGAGGATTGCTTCAGCTCCAATTTTCATCAAAGGAGGAATTGTTAGAGATTGACTCAAATTGGGTCTGAACCGAATCCAACGAGTTCGACCAGATCCAAATCAGAGTTGATTTGATCAAGATATGCTTGAACTAATTTGCCAATTTAATTGAACCATGTTGAACCGGACTCGATCAAAATAAACTATGATTTTATAATCATGGGCCTGGGAGCCCAGCCCACCATCTTCTCAAGATACCCATGTCAATGTTGCAGCGGCACACGTAAAAGTTTTCAAATTGATGATAACTTCAGAAGTTTTCAAATTGATGATGGGAAAATCAAATATTGCTTTTGACTAGTCAAAAGGAGAAAAATGTGGAGACATCACGTGTAGCCACCAAGCATTTTGAAAGTTTCTTTGGTCAAAAGAAGCATTTCAGCCATCCGATTAAATCAGACGGAGCAGCAAATTCCTTGGAGATTTTTTCTCCACTAAAGTAGGCATGAATCGGCTCTCCCCCTCTATTATAAATAGGAGCCTAATATGCAGTTCAAATGAATCCCACAATAAAAGAAAATCCCTCATACGAGAGTTTCAGAGATCCAGAAAATTAAGAGTGCCGTTACGACCCTTTTCCTAAGGAGTGCCCCTTCTCAGTTTCTGACATACAGCAGCAGGAGTTCAGTTTTCAGGCAGATCTTGCAGAGACAGTGCCTCTACTCCGTACCAGTTTTAGGTTCAATTAATTTAAGATAGTTTGCTGTATTCCGAAGGGGATTTAGATTATTGCACTCTTATTGTAAAAGTTCTTTTTCTGGATTTAATAAAGCAGTCTCCTCTTCTCCTTGTGGACGTAGGATCGGCACCCCGCCGAGTCCGAACCACGTTAATCCCCTTGTATTTTTTGTTTTTCCTACATTATTATTATCGTATTTGGTTTTCTATTTTCCTCGCCGGGTTCGGGTTTTGTAGATCCTGCAGGAAATTACCCCAAATTTTCCAACAGTTTGTATCAGAGCCTACTTCCCCAACTATGGCGAGCACCAAATTTGACATTGAGAAATTAGATCGCAATGTCAACTATGCACTTTGGTCAATAAAGATGAAAGCGATCTTAACTATGGAGAAAATACATGATGTTATTCTTGGTAAGGATAAGATGCAGGGGACCGAGGAGGAGAAAGAATATAAGGAGCAAAAGATAATTGCAGTTTTGTACCTAAGCCTGTCAAATGAAGCACTTCGAGAAATTGCATCCCAAAAAACAGCTAAAGGTATTTGGGACAAGCTCGCATCCTTGTATCAAGACAAAACTCTCACCGGTAAGATGACTTTGAAGCAGAAGCTCCATTTCCTACGTATGGCAGAAGGCACATCAGTCAAAGAGCATATCAATACTTTTCAGACAATCATCATGGACCTGGAGAATATGGATGTCAAAATTGAAGAGGAAGATAAGACTTTATTCCTTTTATGTTCACTTCTTACTTCTTTTAAAAATTTTCGTGAAACAATGCTTTTTGGAAAGACTACTATTACTCCAAAACAGGTGATCACTGCCCTTGTGTCTAAGGAGTTCATGGACACACATCTTACAGTAAATTCATCTGGTGGAGGGAAAGGAGAAGCTCTCTACTCTAATGAAGCAAGAGGAGGTACTGGTCGTGACAGATGGCACACGCACTGCTAAGACACGCCGTGGGCGACGACGGTCTCGTCGGCGACAACACACATCAGGTCAAAATCCCTCTTCATCTTCTTCTGATATGTCTGATCATGCAACATGCAATCCAGGTCAGCAGGCGAATTGAACATATCAACCACCAGTAGCATTAATGAGTGGTTCCTGGATTCTGGGTGTTCCTATCACATGACTCCACACCGGACGACCTTTATGGATTATCGACGCACCAATGGTGGAGTAGTTCGTGTCGGCAACAACGTTCCTTGCAAAGTTGTCGGATTCGGAATAGTGAAATTAAAATTGCATGATGGCTCGACAAAGATCCTAGTAAATGTTCGCCATGTCCCGAAGCTAGGAAGGAATCTAGTATCTCTTGGAGTTCTTGACACTAGGGGCTATACGACATCCTTTGCAGGAGGAGTCTTGGAAGTACAGGATGGAGCCACGATAGTACTGAAGGCTCTAAGGACGTCGAACAATTTGTACAAGGTGGACGGATCCATCTTTCGTGAAGCAGTCCAAATTTCGAGGCAAAACATACCAAATTCAGACACCGGGTCAGGTATAAATTTTGCTTTCAGGGAAATCCCTTCTCAAAGATGCACAACGAAGGAGGAGACTCGGAGGACTATGTGGGTTCCAAAGTCCAAGCAGGAAGCTGACTTGGCCCATTTGAGCATTGATTCGACGTAGGCCCTTTACGGGCCTTGTGGGAGAGGACAACTTTTGAGGATTGCATCAGCTCCAATTTTCATCAAAGGAGGAATTGTTAGAGATTGACTCAAATTGGGTCTGAACCGAATCCAACGAGTTCGACCAGATCCAAATCAGAGTTGATTTGATCAAGATATGCTTGAACTAATTTGCCAATTTAATTGAACCATGTTGAACCGGACTCGATCAAAATAAACTATGATTTTATAATCATGGGCCTGGGAGCCCAGCCCACCATCTTCTCAAGATACCCATGTCAATGTTGCAGCGGCACACGTAAAAGTTTTCAAATTGATGATAACTTCATAAGTTTTCAAATTGATGATGGGAAAATCAAATATTGCTTTTGACTAGTCAAAAGGAGAAAAATGTGGAGACATCACGTGTAGCCACCAAGCATTTTGAAAGTTTCTTTGGTCAAAAGAAGCATTTCAGCCATCCGATTAAATCAGACGGAGCAGCAAATTCCTTGGAGATTTTTTCTCCACTAAAGTAGGCATGAATCGGCTCTCCCCCTCTATTATAAATAGGAGCCTAATATGCAGTTCAAATGAATCCCACAATAAAAGAAAATCCCTCATACGAGAGTTTCAGAGATCCAGAAAATTAAGAGTGCCGTTACGACCCTTTTCCTAAGGAGTGCCCCTTCTCAGTTTCTGACATACAGCAGCAGGAGTTCAGTTTTGAGGCAGATCTTGCAGAGATAGTGCCTCTACTCCGTACCAGTTTCAGGTTCAATTAATTTAAGATAGTTTGCTGTATTCCGAAGGGGATTTAGATTATTGCACTCTTATTGTAAAAGTTCTTTTTCTGGATTTAATAAAGCAGTCTCCTCTTCTCCTTGTGGACGTAGGATCGGCACCCCGCCGAGTCCGAACCACGTTAATCCCCTTGTGTTTTTTGTTTTTCCTACATTATTATTATCGTATTTGGTTTTCTATTTTCCTCGCCGGGTTCGGGTTTTGTAGATCCTGCAGGAAATTACCCCAAATTTTCCAACAGTTTGTATCAGAGCCTACTTCCCCAACTATGGCGAGCACCAAATTTGACATTGAGAAATTAGATCGCAATGTCAACTATGCACTTTGGTCAATGAAGATGAAAGCGATCTTAACTATGGAGAAAATACATGATGTTATTCTTGGTAAGGATAAGATGCAGGGGACCGAGGAGGAGAAAGAATATAAGGAGCAAAAGACAATTGCAGTTTTGTACCTAAGCCTGTCAAATGAAGCACTTCGAGAAATTGCATCCCAAAAAACAGCTAAAGGTATTTGGGACAAGCTCGCATCCTTGTATCAGGACAAAACTCTCACCGGTAAGATGACTTTGAAGCAGAAGCTCCATTTCCTACGTATGGCAGAAGGCACATCAGTCAAAGAGCATATCAATACTTTTCAGACAATCATCATGGACCTGGAGAATATGGATGTCAAAATTGAAGAGGAAGATAAGACTTTATTCCTTTTATGTTCACTTCTTACTTCTTTTAAAAATTTTCGTGAAACAATGCTTTTTGGAAAGACTACTATTACTCCAGAACAGGTGATCACTGCCCTTGTGTCTAAGGAGTTCATGGACACACATCTTACAGTAAATTCATCTGGTGGAGGGAAAGGAGAAGCTCTCTACTCTAATGAAGCAAGAGGAGGTACTGGTCGTGACAGATGGCACACGCACTGCTAAGACACGCCGTGGGCGACGACGGTCTCGTCGGCGACAACACACATCAGGTCAAAATCCCTCTTCATCTTCTTCTGATATGTCTGATCATGCAACATGCAATCCAGGTCAGCAGGCGAACATATCAACCACCAGTAGCATTAATGAGTGGTTCCTGGATTCTGGGTGTTCCTATCACATGACTCCACACCGGACGACCTTTATGGATTATCGACGCACCAATGGTGGAGTAGTTCGTGTCGGCAACAACGTTCCTTGCAAAGTTGTCGGATTCGGAATAGTGAAATTAAAATTGCATGATGGCTCGACAAAGATCCTAGTAAATGTTCGCCATGTCCCGAAGCTAGGAAGGAATCTAGTATCTCTTGGAGTTCTTGACACTAGGGGCTATACGACATCCTTTGCAGGAGGAGTCTTGGAAGTACAGGATGGAGCCACGATAGTACTGAAGGCTCTAAGGACGTCGAACAATTTGTACAAGGTGGACGGATCCATCTTTCGTGAAGCAGTCCAAATTTCGAGGCAAAACATACCAAATTCAGACACCGGGTCAGGTATAAATTTTGCTTTCAGGGAAATCCCTTCTCAAAGATGCACAACGAAGGAGGAGACTCGGAGGACTATGTGGGTTCCAAAGTCCAAGCAGGAAGCTGACTTGGCCCATTTGAGCATTGATTCGACGTAGGCCCTTTACGGGCCTTGTGGGAGAGGACAACTTTTGAGGATTGCATCAGCTCCAATTTTCATCAAAGGAGGAATTGTTAGAGATTGACTCAAATTGGGTCTGAACCGAATCCAACGAGTTCGACCAGATCCAAATCAGAGTTGATTTGATCAAGATATGCTTGAACTAATTTGCCAATTTAATTGAACCATGTTGAACCGGACTCGATCAAAATAAACTATGATTTTATAATCATGGGCCTGGGAGCCCAGCCCACCATCTTCTCAAGATACCCATGTCAATGTTGCAGCGGCACACGTAAAAGTTTTCAAATTGATGATAACTTCATAAGTTTTCAAATTGATGATGGGAAAATCAAATATTGCTTTTGACTAGTCAAAAGGAGAAAAATGTGGAGACATCACGTGTAGCCACCAAGCATTTTGAAAGTTTCTTTGGTCAAAAGAAGCATTTCAGCCATCCGATTAAATCAGACGGAGCAGCAAATTCCTTGGAGATTTTTTCTCCACTAAAGTAGGCATGAATCGGCTCTCCCCCTCTATTATAAATAGGAGCCTAATATGCAGTTCAAATGAATCCCACAATAAAAGAAAATCCCTCATACGAGAGTTTCAGAGATCCAGAAAATTAAGAGTGCCGTTACGACCCTTTTCCTAAGGAGTGCCCCTTCTCAGTTTCTGACATACAGCAGCAGGAGTTCAGTTTTGAGGCAGATCTTGCAGAGATAGTGCCTCTACTCCGTACCAGTTTCAGGTTCAATTAATTTAAGATAGTTTGCTGTATTCCGAAGGGGATTTAGATTATTGCACTCTTATTGTAAAAGTTCTTTTTCTGGATTTAATAAAGCAGTCTCCTCTTCTCCTTGTGGACGTAGGATCGGCACCCCGCCGAGTCCGAACCACGTTAATCCCCTTGTGTTTTTTGTTTTTCCTACATTATTATTATCGTATTTGGTTTTCTATTTTCCTCGCCGGGTTCGGGTTTTGTAGATCCTGCAGGAAATTACCCCAAATTTTCCAACAGTTTGTATCAGAGCCTACTTCCCCAACTATGGCGAGCACCAAATTTGACATTGAGAAATTAGATCGCAATGTCAACTATGCACTTTGGTCAATGAAGATGAAAGCGATCTTAACTATGGAGAAAATACATGATGTTATTCTTGGTAAGGATAAGATGCAGGGGACCGAGGAGGAGAAAGAATATAAGGAGCAAAAGACAATTGCAGTTTTGTACCTAAGCCTGTCAAATGAAGCACTTCGAGAAATTGCATCCCAAAAAACAGCTAAAGGTATTTGGGACAAGCTCGCATCCTTGTATCAGGACAAAACTCTCACCGGTAAGATGACTTTGAAGCAGAAGCTCCATTTCCTACGTATGACAGAAGGCACATCAGTCAAAGAGCATATCAATACTTTTCAGACAATCATCATGGACCTGGAGAATATGGATGTCAAAATTGAAGAGGAAGATAAGACTTTATTCCTTTTATGTTCACTTCTTACTTCTTTTAAAAATTTTCGTGAAACAATGCTTTTTGGAAAGACTACTATTACTCCAGAACAGGTGATCACTGCCCTTGTGTCTAAGGAGTTCATGGACACACATCTTACAGTAAATTCATCTGGTGGAGGGAAAGGAGAAGCTCTCTACTCTAATGAAGCAAGAGGAGGTACTGGTCGTGACAGATGGCACACGCACTGCTAAGACACGCCGTGGGCGACGACGGTCTCGTCGGCGACAACACACATCAGGTCAAAATCCCTCTTCATCTTCTTCTGATATGTCTGATCATGCAACATGCAATCCAGGTCAGCAGGCGAACATATCAACCACCAGTAGCATTAATGAGTGGTTCCTGGATTCTGGGTGTTCCTATCACATGACTCCACACCGGACGACCTTTATGGATTATCGACGCACCAATGGTGGAGTAGTTCGTGTCGGCAACAACGTTCCTTGCAAAGTTGTCGGATTCGGAATAGTGAAATTAAAATTGCATGATGGCTCGACAAAGATCCTAGTAAATGTTCGCCATGTCCCGAAGCTAGGAAGGAATCTAGTATCTCTTGGAGTTCTTGACACTAGGGGCTATACGACATCCTTTGCAGGAGGAGTCTTGGAAGTACAGGATGGAGCCACGATAGTACTGAAGGCTCTAAGGACGTCGAACAATTTGTACAAGGTGGACGGATCCATCTTTCGTGAAGCAGTCCAAATTTCGAGGCAAAACATACCAAATTCAGACACCGGGTCAGGTATAAATTTTGCTTTCAGGGAAATCCCTTCTCAAAGATGCACAACGAAGGAGGAGACTCGGAGGACTATGTGGGTTCCAAAGTCCAAGCAGGAAGCTGACTTGGCCCATTTGAGCATTGATTCGACGTAGGCCCTTTACGGGCCTTGTGGGAGAGGACAACTTTTGAGGATTGCATCAGCTCCAATTTTCATCAAAGGAGGAATTGTTAGAGATTGACTCAAATTGGGTCTGAACCGAATCCAACGAGTTCGACCAGATCCAAATCAGAGTTGATTTGATCAAGATATGCTTGAACTAATTTGCCAATTTAATTGAACCATGTTGAACCGGACTCGATCAAAATAAACTATGATTTTATAATCATGGGCCTGGGAGCCCAGCCCATCATCTTCTCAAGATACCCATGTCAATGTTGCAGCGGCACACGTAAAAGTTTTCAAATTGATGATAACTTCAGAAGTTTTCAAATTGATGATGTGAAAATCAAATATTGCTTTTGACTAGTCAAAAGGAGAAAAATGTGGAGACATCACGTGAAGCCACCAAGCATTTTGAAAGTTTCTTTGGTCAAAAGAAGCATTTCAGCCATCCGATTTAATCAGACGGAGCAGCAAATTCCTTGGAGATTTTTTCTCCTCTAAAGTAGGCATGAATCGACTCTCCCCCTCTATTATAAATAGGAGCCTAATATGCAGTTCAAATGAATCCCACACCAAAAGAAAATCCCTCATACGAGAGTTTCAGAGATCCATAAAATTAAGAGTGCCGTTACGACCCTTTTCCTAAGGAGTGCCCCTTCTCAGTTTCTGACATACAGCAGCAAGAGTTCAGTTTTCAGGCAGATCTTGCAGAGACAGTGCCTCTACTCCGTACCCGTTTCGAGTTCAATTAATTTAAGATAGTTTGCTGTATTCCGATGGGAATTTAGATAATTGCACTTTTATTGTAAAAATTCTTTTTCTGTATTTAATAAAGCAGTCTCCTCTTCTCCCTGTGGACGTAGGATCGGCACCCCGCCGAGTCCGAACCACGTTAATCCCCTTGTATTTTTTGTTTTTCCTACATCATTATTATCAGATTTGGTTTTCTGTTTTCCTCGCCGGGTTCGAATTTTGTAGATCCTGCAGGAAATTGTCCCAAAATTCCCAACATGAGGAATGAGCATTATTCAAATAATCGAACACTCTTTTTGCTTGAAGAGAAAGACATTTAGAATGCAAATCATGAATTTCTAAGCCACCCAAAGGTTTAGATCTAGTAATATTATCCCATTTTATGATATGAATAGATTATTTCCCAAGGGATCGAACTAAGATCCAAAAAAATATTTAATTATTTGTTCAATTTTTCGACCAACATGGGATAAATAGTTTGAATACCAAGAGCCCAACTTTGATTTTTTTAATTTGATATAAGATAAGATCGACAGTGGAAGGTGGACGTCGATCGGCAATTGTGACTAAGTATTTAAAGAGAAATTTTCCCACTTTCATATTTAAGGCAATGTCAATAGAGTTAATTGATGGTCTCCCCAGAATTATTTTTTTGAAAAAATGATTTCTGATTTAGCTAGGTTAATTGTTTGTCCTATGAAAAGCTAGTGAACGTCAAATTGAACAGATTGCCTGAGTTTAAAGGGGGAAAAATGTTTGTCCTGATTAGATTTATTTATGAGGTTAGTTAAAGATTGTACAACTAAAACATAGAGGTAGGATGAAGGAGGATCGCCGGTTGAATACCTTGTTGGGAGGTAAAAAAAAGGGATAACCTATTATTAAGAATACAAGTAAAGCTAACAGTAAAAATACTAAAAGCAATTCAATTAATAAATTTGTTAGGAAACTTGCATGCATGTAACATTGAAATGATAACTTACCAAGATAATTTATCATACATCTATTCAAGATCGATTATGACCATAAGTTCATAAGTTCACATTCTTAATTCTTCCACGTGTAACCCCAATTTTATGAGAACAAACAAGTACGATGGCGATCATAAAGTGACAAAAAAAAAATACAAACAAATTAAAAATAAATTAGGATACTTGTATTAATTATTTTGTGACTTGCCATCAATGTAAAGGTGTATCAACTAATAATACATAGACTAATACACGAGGAAAACTTACAAAAAAAAAAGACTATTAATCCAAGATGATGTATGAACATATTATTAGACTGTGTATATCATGCATGACACATGAATTTAAGAAATTACTATATATCCTAGATTATGTATGAACAAATTATAGAAATATAGTGCATGTAATGCTTCATATAAATAAACTATATTATATGTGCACTGAATTATTGTCATAGCAAAAGAAATAACATTTGTATAATAGTTACCAAACCTCCTTGCCATTGACTCAGTCTAGCTATGGGTCATTGGTTCACTAGGTGAACCGGTGGGCAACTAGTTGAACCACGTACGTCTTATTAAAATGATAATGAAAATTATATTTAATATATCATAAATTAGGTAAAATAAAGTCATTCATGCCAACCAAAGCCCATATGAATTAGTCGGGTTAATCCAATACTACACCAGGTCAACTAAGTCAATTTGATTTTTATTATTTTCAATCTTTGGGATCGAGTGACCCATCCTAATTTTTAAGCCGCCTAGGTCCCAAGTTTTCCAATTTAATCGAATGGGTCTGGTCGGGTCTACACAATTGGTCATTTGACCCTTTCTTGCTTCTGCACAAATTTGTTGTCATTGAAGAATTAGGTTATTCCACTATACATTGTGATTGAGATTTGAGTTGTTAGCGGGAGAAGACGTGAACTTTAATGAAATTGTCAATTATAATCAATACTTTGATTGATATCAATCAACTTTAGACGAAGGCAGAGGAAAAGAAGAAGCGCAAGGAGGAGCTAGACCTACTTCTCCCTCACCATGGTAAAGGTGGAGATCAAAGCAGGAAGTAGGATAGGAGGAAGAAGAAATAGAGAAGAATATAAATTTTGTCGCCAAGTTAATGCACAATCTTTCGGTTTGTAGACGAAAAACCATTATTAAAACTAATACAAAAATTTATATATACAATTGAGATCAATAAAAAAATTGACCATAATTAATAATTTATTAAAGTTGGAGCCATTCTCCGTTGATAACCTTGTGATTGAAAAGATTCTAGATAGGTGGCAATTGCAATACTTCACCACGTTCCTTCTTTCAAATTGCAATATTTTAAGGTTAATTCATATAATAACTTCTGTAAAATTGTAAATTTATCATGCACCAACTCCAGCTAAAATAATTGCGTTAAATAAATCGTGTTATTTAATTGTGTTAAATTTTGACAGGTCCATTTACGTTCCTATTTGGGAATATGACCTACATAGTCGCATAAATGAATATACAAGATTGGATTTTATAATGTTTCATTGTTGGAAAAAAGGTCTAAAATGATATCTAATTTTTTTTCAGAATTTTTACATTGATTTCATAACTTTTTTTTCAAATCAATTAGGTTCTTGAAAATTTGTAAACGTCACTTTGGTCTTTGATCATGACCAAGAGCCAATGATCAAAATGACATAATTTTTTTAACGATAGGGTTACGATCCGGGACCAAAGTGATATTTATAAATATTCAGGAACCCGATTGATTCGAAAAAAATTTATGAGATTAACTTAAAAATTTCGAAAAAATTAGGGATGATTTTAGACCCATTAAACATTTATAATCATAGAAGTACATAAATATGAATCCAAACCCAAATCGAATCCATGGGTCGGGCCAAGTCGCTACTAGGTCCTGACGCACACTCCTGGTTTCAACCATCCAACGGTTAAGATTTGTTCCTTGTAATCCAACGCCCCACCTCCGACAATAAGCGTCCACTCGTAACCTAAACCGTAGACACAATATAAATACCCCCCCCGCAAAACGAACAGGCCGTGGGAAACCGAAGCACCAAAACCCTAGAAGCTAAGCCGCCGCGAGGAGGAGAGAAGTGCAGCGCGCCCATGGTGATCCCATTTCCAGCACCACCTATTGATTCGAACGCCCCTTTCTCTTCCTCTTTACTGAAACTGGATTCTCTCTCCGTGGTTCCTTTCAGGGTATCGATCTCGTCGCCGGAGGCCGGAGCAAGAAGGCGAGGCGCACCGCCCCCAAGTCTGACGATGTCTACCTCAAGCTTCTCGTCAAGGTAAAATTACCTTTAATTTTACTTCTTTTGTTGATCTGGTTTCTCTCACATTAGATCTGAGATCATTCCGATGGATTTTGTTTATATGCTCTATTTGGACCAGCTCTACAGGTTCTTGGTGCGAAGGACGGGGAGCAAGTTCAACGCGGTTATCCTGAAGAGGCTTTTCATGAGCAAGACCAACAGGCCCCCGATCTCGCTCAAGAGGCTTATCCAGTTTATGGATGGAAAGGTTGAATTTTTATATATATATATATATATATTATGGTTATTCTTGAAGAGATATATGTTTTAGACAGATGTTATGGTTCGAGTCTTCTGATTGATTTGATTTTTACCAGGACAATAAAATTGCTGTGATTGTTGGCACTGTCACCGATGATAAAAGGGTTTACGAAGTTCCTGCACTCAAGGTGACGGCTTTGAGGTTTACGGAAACAGCGAGAGCTAGGATTCTCAAGGCCGGTGGGGAATGCATGACCTTTGATCAGCTTGCCCTCAGGGCTCCTCTTGGGCAGAACACGGTACACACAATGCTTAGCGCTACATGCGTTTGTATTTTTCTGATGCCTCATAATATTTTACTTGAAGATTGAGTAAATTTGAAGATATAAACTATTAAATGCAGTATTCTGTAACAAACTATAGGAGGAATTTGATATCTTCATATGACCTGTTACGCTTCATGATATAAATAAGTCTTTAAAAGCAACTGTCCATGAACTTGGTTCTGGTAGAATCTACTACACTGAATACCATGTGCGTTTATGGAGGAACCAAAGTTTTAGCTATGATTTGCCTTCTTTATTGTTTAATCATGGTTATCTTATCGGTTCATATGGATAGTTGACAGATTGATGTTGCCTCCTATTTCATGCCATGTGCAACTTCTGGCTTTGTGAAACTTGGTTAAATTTGGTTAAATTTTGAAATAAAATGACTACCCTAGTTATTTCGTTAAATTTTTGAATTGATTACTACCGAAGTTATTTGATATTTTGAAAAAAAATCACCCATCATGTGTTTAAATGTAAAGAGAACCAACTCAGACTGTCAATTTTGGAGCAAGGAAGAAGCATAGATGCTGTAGGGAAGATGGTTGCTGGTAGTGGGAGAGGGTGTATGAGAGAAGAATATATGTTATGTTCTACTTTGAGTTAACTTAAACTCACTGAAGAACCATATCAAGAAAATTTTAACAGTTTTTGAAAAGGATTTTGAATGTGTAATTGAACCTATCATTGGAAGAAGTATCTAGAATATTGAAGAGTTGTGTGATTCATTCTTTTTAGCCTTTATGCATTCGTTTAAGTTTCCGTCTGGGCTAGGGGTTCTTATTTAATGTTAAATATAAATGCAATGTTAACATTCTATATTTGATTTGTCCATTTCAATTTTGCTACATACATATAGTGTGTTATTGGATATGCCTAATTGCACCTTCTAGGGATTGCATGCTGTGTTCTTTTCCTACTCGATGTTGAACATCGTGCTGATTGTTTTTCTTGATGTTTCTTCCCTCTGTCTGTCCAATATACTTGAGAGTAGTCTCTTGTTGTGGCTTAATGATGTATATGGTGGTTTATTGTCTTATCAATGTGATGGAAATGACTAGAATGTTCATCCAGTATATGCAATAATTAACATGCAAATCATCTCAATGTCTATGCAATGGCTTTATGCACAATAATTTTCCTCATGGGTTTACGAACATGCGCCTTGATTGCCACATCACAAGATTGTGAAATATTATAGCAGCATCCATTGTAAGATGTGATTAATTTTATGAATCTAATTGTGTTAGATATGACTCAATTTTCAGGTACTTCTTAGGGGTCCAAAGAACGCTAGGGAAGCTGTTAAGCACTTTGGCAAGGCACCTGGTGTTCCACATAGCAACACCAAACCTTATGTCCGTTCCAAGGGAAGGAAGTTTGAGAAGGCAAGAGGAAGGAGAAACAGCAGAGGATTTAGGGTTTAAGTCATGCCATTTCGATCTTGGTGCTAGATTTTCAGAACTAAATGCTGCTTTTTGTAGCATTAGGGATTTCCTATTATCATCTCTTTTGTTTCCATCATGGTTTTGTCATTGAGAGAATATTAAACATTAAACTTTTGGTATGATTGAGATAAGAACATAAGCAGGGTAGTCATTTTGTTACAAGTGCCATTTCATGGATTGTTATTTTTCAGCTTATATATTGATCTTGTTAAGTTCTTTGGAGTTTTCCAAACAAATTTCAGCAATTTCTTCAAACATTCTTTATATTCCCAAAAGTAGAATTAATAAAGGAGAATAATAAATGAGTTATTTCCCAAAATTAAATAAAATTCAAAATACCTCCACAATTAGGTATCACAGATTGGTTAACTGTTCTCTTGGGTATTACAATGATTTGGTTAACTGTTCTTTTTGGTTAATCGAAACTGAAATTGGATAAAACATTTGCTAATCGAAATTGAAATATCAAAAATCAATTTCTGTAATCGGTTTATTCAATATTTTGCGTGATAATTGAAATTGGGCATTTGGTAAAGGGTAAACAGGTTTTGAGTAGAGATTTATGATTTTTATATAATTGGTAAATGGGTAGCGTATTTAGAATTCTTGGATAAGAAAATATATATAATAAGTAATTATCGGTTCCGGTTACCGATTAATCGTGGATAATTGGTAACTATAATTGAAATATATAATTGGTTTCAATTATTGATTATCCGTGACTTAGTAATCGAAATCGAACTGATTAAAATTAATTTTTAGATTTACTAATCAAAATTGAATTGTAAATTCACTATCCAAATCTAAATTTAACAGTTTGGTTAATCTATTTCAATTGCCAACACTATCCACAATACCTCTTCTAATGGGGTTGACATTTCGTTAATTGTATTAATCTTATTAACCCCTCCCGTAATGGTGTAACGGTGTAATGGTTTAAACAATGAGTGAAATTATTTAAGCTTGAAAATATATCATAAAATCATTAATAATATATCAAAAAGTTACATAAATTTTGATTTATTAAATGAAATAAGATCTACAACTTGGATCAATAAAAATGAATGCGTATAAATTCTAAAACAAAATTGTTTAAATCATTTAAATAGTTTTAATTTCACTAAAACTGGTTAGACTATTTAAAGTTGAAAATACATTCTAAAATTATCAAAAAAATCACAAAAATTCTAATATACTCTATGAAACAAGATCCACATGTTGGATAAGTGGAAATGAGTGTTTACAAGTCCCATAACAAAATATTTAAATAATTTAAACCGTTCCAGTTTCATTTAAGTAGTTTAAAACTATTTAAATAGGTCATTTAAATTTGGAAATACATCATAAAATCATCAAAAATTATAAAAATTCTAATTTACTAAATGAAATGAGGTGTACAACTTAGATAAAAAAAAATGAGTGTGTACGAATCTCAGAACAAAATTGTTTAAACTATTGAAACTCTTTAAATGATCTAACGAGTGGGACGTGAAACATGTTTAAATGATCTGTTACAGTAAGATTAATGCGGTTAATACAGTTAACGAGATGTCAACCCCATTACGAGGGATATTTTGAATTTCATTTGGTTTTAAGGAATAACTCATTTCTTATTCTACTTCCGGGAATATGCAAAATTCTTATTCTGCTTTGGGGAAATCACTGAACAAATTTTACCCACCCAAATAGATGTGAGAATACTGGTGTCCGGTAATCTCATAGGGATATTGCTCGGAATGGGTCCAGGCTAATCCCGAAGATATCGGGCTTGTAATGACATATCCATTGTAATTAAAGAGGACGTGAATACCCTTGTATGGCCGAGTTCAGAAGTGGGGGTGTGGTTGAGCCGAATCCAACCAGGCCCAAAAATACTAGTTCGGTCCAATCACTAATAGGAATGAGGTCATAGCACTCATAAATTTATACGCAGAAGATGATGATGCCTTACCTCTAACCGCAGGAATCTAAACCTCACTATCATCGTGGGACTGTAAAAGTAATTAAATGTTTGTAATGGCCTCCTATAAATCTTTTAGCTAATAAAAGACCATTTCTGATCTTGCATCAAATTGTGTACATGCGAAATATTCTACATCAAGTTGATATTAATAAAAGTTGGTTTTCAAGGCTAGGGGTAAATCTAGCACCCAATGATTATTTAGAAAGGATATATTATTGCCTGATCCAATGAAGTTTGGAGTAAGCATGCAAAAATAACTTCCAAGCCCAAGAGGAGTACTTCAGTTTAAACAGTGATTCAAAATAGTAGATTGAGTCTCTACCTTGGGTTCAGTTGGTTTAGTTTGCGTTGGGTCAAACTAGGACTAGGTTTAGCAATCGAATCAAAATTAGTCGATTTGGTTTCTCGAGTCACATTAGCTTGTTTAGGTACTCAACTTTTTGAAACCTGAGCCGGAGAATCGTGTTATAAAAGATTTATAACATCCTTGTCACCATTAATTGGGAGAGGCGTAAAAGGTATCTAAGGATGAGATATGCTATTAATGTTGTGATTCACCATTACTGTGTCAAAAACAATATCCCGAGAAATATGCATGTAAGAGCGGGAAGGCTGCGGGTGTTCAATCCCATCAAATTTGGAATTGGAGACAGCTTTCATGTGCTTGCCATATGATGTTGGAACGTCGAGCAATCATTTGGTTCAAACTCATGGTGAATCTTCTAGTGCCACTATTCCTTCTAACTCCAGTAATCTATATAGAACAATGATTCTTGATAGTCTTGGTGGTCAATTCCATTTGAATGATAATATCAAGTCAGTTCATGAAACGTTAGTGCTGAATATTAGAGCTGTTGATGTCACAGAAGAACAACCCGCGGTAGAAATTGAATTATCAAATACAGATGCTATAGAATTTTACGAGTTGCTGAAAGTCGCCGCTGAACTTTTGTATGAAAATTTTGATGAATATACTAGATTATCGACAATGACACAACTTCTGAACATCAAGTTCGATTATAATATAAGCTAGATTGCATTTGATCAGCTTGTGGACTTTTCTCGTCGAGCATTACCTGAAGATAACTAGTTTAGAGCCAACTTTTTCCACTGTTGGTTCCTATCGCCTAACCATTAGTATCAAGGGAATCACGATAAATTTATTGATGGCTAACTTGGAAGAGATGAGTCACCACCGCTACGGTCTTGTGAACAGATATTAGCACGTGTTTCCATCTTTCTAAACATTGATATGATCATAATGATAGAGTGATAAGCTTTAATCAAACACATAATTGGGTAAAAAATATATCTTTTGAGAATTATCATATTAGAGTTTATTATTGATTCATCGTAATTTGGATATATGCATATTGAGAAAAATATTTTGGAAAATATTTTTAATAATTGGATGGATATACCGGGAAAAACTAAAGATAATGTGAAGGTCAGACATGATTTAAAAATATATTATAAGAGGCCAGAGTTAGAGTTGCTAGAGGTCAGTTGACAACTTCATAAACCAAAGATGTTGTATGTATTGAATAAACAATAAATGAAGAATGTATGTAAATGGATCAAAGATCTAAGATTAATTAACTGATTGATATGCCTTAAATTTATGACGATGTGTGAACGTCGATGATCCTCAAATTTATGACGATGTATGAATGTCGATGATTGCAAAGTATTAGAGATGAAGACCCACGATTGTTATGTGTGTGTGTATATATACATATATATACACACACACAACGTCGATGATTGCAAAGTATCAGGAATGAAGAGTCACGATAGTCATGTATATAAATATATATAACTGAAAGTGGAGAGAGAAAATCATCTATTGGGGAAATGTTAACGAATGAATCAAACGAACCGAAACATAAAAATAACCTAAGCGGTCGAATCAGGCCCGGATGCGCCACACTCATGAACCAGACTTAGGTCGAGCTAACCACAACTTAGCCCTAGGGCTCCACTCGGCCAAACAAGGATATCGACATCATTCATTAATCACTAGGGATCCTGCAGTAATGATCCCGCCATCTTCTTGACCCGTTCAGGGAATATTATAGCGAGATACTGGGAGACATCGTCGCCAAACATCCCTGACCCGCCTTATAAAATAGACACAATGCACATCAGGTAGACTCTCGATTCCAATTCCAATTCCATACCCATCACCCAGGATTGCTTCTTAGTTGAGTGTCAGAGTGTCTTTTTAGGTCCAACCGAAGCCGCGCTGGACTAGGAGACGCGGAGGCCCGCATTATCAAAACTTCAAACATGAAAATTTAGCGTCAATTGCATTTCATGATCTTCTACCTCATAATATTTGAGGTCCATTGACCAAATCAAGTATGTTTTTCAGAGATATCTGTGCAAATATCATTCAAGTCGAAGATATGCCAGTATTTGAAACTAATATTGTTAAGAAATACATGTGAACCAGTATTTGAGAGATACATGAATCGTCTTAAGAAAAAGTAAGGAACACTACGATTGTTGAAGGTTCAATATGTGAAGCATATATTATTTAAGAAATGCCAACATTCTGTTCGTTTTATTTTGAATTGACCGTTCATACAAGATTTAATCGTCTTCCATGGAACGACGATAAGGGAGTTCGATAATCAGATAATCATTTAAATATCTTCTATTACCCAGGTCGTTGTTTTGGGTTCTCATCTGTGTTGGCACTTAAATGACAAGGAGTACCATTTTGGCACACTTATATGTATTACTCAATTGTTAAGAAATTGAACACTTCATCCAGATATTTGATATATAGATGGTACAACAATACTCTATTTGTACCGACCAGGAATTAGAGAGATTACCGAGTTGTGCTTTCCCTAATTGTCTTCGATCTTATACCACAGAACACAGGGTCGAAATAGATGATATAATATTTGAGTTTGATAGCAGATCGTCGCGACTTGTAACATGTTATAATGGTTATTTTGTTAATATGTATAAATTTCACACAGTTGAGTATTCGTTAACAAAAGAAGACAATGAATGCCAGGGTATGCGTGAAAATGACAACATATGTTGAATGTGAGATTGATTTTATGGACTACCGGAAGAAGTGTTAGAACTGGACTACTTCGGCTACAAATTAATTATCGTTTTAAATGCCATTGGTTCGATGCAAGTGATAGGTGCATGAGAGTTTATTTAAAGTATAAACTTCTCGAGGTCAATTACAAATCAAAATTGACTTTAAATGAGCACAAGCCCAACAATTATATTATACTTGGTATCCTTCTAGAAAGAAAGATCGAGCAGATTGATGTGTATACTACAAAAATAAATGGGAAATCGGTGCCGGCTATAATAAAAAAACTAGTGCTGATTTGAAGTCTAAATTGAAATTCGACCTTTTTAAATTGGATGGAATACCGACCGAAAATAAATATTGAATGAATTTGGATACCGGCGCCTAACAAGCATTGATATCAAAATATTAATCAAGTTTAAGGTACTATAGGTAAGATTTGATGAATTATTTAAAACAATTTATGAAATCAAGAAAAAAATTAATTAGACAATGTGGGAATTAAATCGGTTAGAAACCATAAAATTTTTGAAAATCGACGCCTACATAAGCGCTGGTTTTAAAGAAACTGACGTCACTGTGCTTTGTGGCGCTTGAAATGGAAATATTGATGCCTGATGTGGCAGACGTCCGTATTCAAATATCATTAATTAAGGTATAGTATGACCTAAAGAAATTAATTTAAATGCTATACTTGACATTTAAATTGGCGCTCAGCCCGAGCGTTGATTTCACACAACGGGAAATGAAGGTGTGAAAGTCTATAAGATTAAAGCAAGAGTAAGACTTGATCCAGTATCTAGACAGAATGAGCCAATACATGATTTTGCAAAAGACTTGTATCAAGAAGATGATCCTCTCGAAGTGCACCGAGTTAGTCCAATACTTGAGGGTGAGGACAACAATGTGCATCCTCAATTACAAATTAAAGATGTCGATGACAACAATAAAGAAGAAGGTTACGACCCGTCGCCACCACTTTTTCCACCAATGTCGTCATCACCTCTTCCACGAAGGTCGCCCCCATTCCCCTACCTCGAGCCACCATCCCCCCACCTCCAAGCCCTATCCCTTTACCTCCAACCACCCTCATTTGCCTCCAATCTCCATCGTTGTCCCTTCTCCTCCAACCACCATTTCCACTTTGCTAGTCACTAATGCCACTACACTTGCAGACATCGATGATGTTGGTCCATCAACATCACGATGTAGGCCAAAAGGGCCTAACTGTTATGCACCTCCGCCAGTCGAGGGATAGACATAAATACACATTGTGGTATAATAAAAAAGCTCCAACATAGTGATCATTCTCCTCACGACATCTCAATCTATGAAACCCTTTGAACTTTCTTCTACCTTAACTCCGAAGTATGAATATGCTAACTCAAATATTTCAAACGTCGTCTCATACATCTCAGCTACACTCAACATCAAGTGAAGTTCCACCTAGTGCACACATCTAAACACAATGAACTCTTGCATTCAATTTGCGTTGAATCAGCACAATCCTTGAATTTCTTAAGCATGACGGGAGATTATCTAATATATTTAATTGCCTCCCTAACCCACCTAATTGATGGATCCAAGTCCTTTAAACCATATTGCACAATTAAATTTATTATATGAGCAATGCATCTCATGTGTAAATACTTGTCATTTGCAACAACAACATCGATTGAACTAATATTATCTACCGTAACAATGAACACTTTATCTATCCCCAAGTCTAGTAAGCATGTCTTAATTGCCCTGTCAATATAATCACCCTTATGACGAGAGATTGGACAAAAATCCAAAATTTTCTTGTGTAGCTTCCAATCTCTATCAATGAAATGAGTCGTGATGCACATGTAGTTGATTTGTTGAATGAAAGTCCATGTGTCAATTGTTATAGAAATCCGTTAATAATTCTTTTTCAAATAATTTTTCAACATCAACATCTCATCCATATATAACTGAAAACAATCGCGTGAAACAATACAACTTGAAGGAATTTTAAATTTAGGACATGCATCATGCATAAACTCTATAAAGCATTCTGATTCAAATAATTTAAATGACAACTCATCAATAATAATCATATGTGCAAGACTTTTTCTAATAGTAGCTTGATCAAACTTCCAAATAGACAACATACCCGTATTTTCATCATCTCCCAGTGGTTATAAAGACAAGTGTGCCTGTGTTCTATCTTTGTTCCCTGATATCTTCTTACATGTTTTCACATGATAGTTGATCGCACTTGTCCTATTTTTCTTTGAATCTACAACACAGTCTTTCTAACAATATTTGCACTTGTCTCTAATGTAACCTTTCTCTTTATCAACATATACTTCAAAGTGTTCCCACATTTTTTACCTTTGTTTTGGCGGCTTAATTTGTTGATTTTCCAATTTGACTACTTTCGAGTATATTTTCGTTTTCATCACTTCTAGGTATTGATATTGTTACTGTATTTAAATTCGCCTCTTCTTGAGAGTGAGGCATCTAACATTTTTATTTTAGCATTAATCTTTGACATTGAGAAGAAATATTAGTTTACTAATCACATTTAAATAGAAATTCAGTAGAAATTCTCACATTGGACATGTTAAACATCAAATATCTTGGTGTAACAAGACAATTATTTTCACTTGCATCATCATATCAGCTGAACCAAGATAGATATTTGCAACTCACATCACAATTAATAAACAAATGTAGAAAAAATAAATAAATTTCAGTTGCAACTCACATCACAATATGGAGTACACAAGCCATGATATTATCATCAGTTGCAACACTTGGATAAGCTTGAAATAGTAAGATTAAAGAAAGAGAATGAGAAAGAGCATAAAGAAAAGAATGATCATGAGATCATCCAAAAGATATATCAATACTTTTCTCTTCTAAAAGAAAATTAAAGAAGTCAATTCTAATTAATTGTTATCACCCACCAAAAAAATAAATTGTTATCGCCCACCAAAACAATAATTTAATTTCATTAATCTTTTGTAGCCTCCTGGTCTCACGGAAGAACAAGTCATGAAGTCAATACAAATTGTTCTCACCCACCAAAGTCCAAAACAATAAATTCCTTTCTCAAACATAAAGTTGACCCTCCCTGGTTCATAAATGATTCCATCATGTTTTACCGTGCTCAGAGACGATAGTTTAATTCTTTGAAAACACAATTTTAATAAATTAATTTGCCTCTACTTCACCCCAAACAAAATATTGGGCTTGGAGCTACTGTTATTAACAGGAAAGAGGTATTAGAAGTAAACAAGAGGGAAAGAGGGAAGAAGAATGAGCTGATTATTGATCATGGTGCTGGTGTATCACCTTGCTGAAAACAATCTCGGAGGACCTGAGATCATCCAAAAAATGGAAAGAGGAAGCTCACGATGATGGCCGGAGGAGAACTGCCGAGTGCAAATTTGGGGGAGCCGGCGAGTCGAGGAGAAGAGGATTAGGTCTGGCCGCTTGGGGGAGAAGGGTTCGAAGGGAGACGAGTAAGGGGGATTAGGTTTGGCGCACGTAGAGAGATTTCAATTTCGTGGGTCACGAGCGTCGGGTTGGCGGGTTCGGGATATTAGGTAAGGTATTTGAGTTACATGTCATATAGGTAAATAAGTGATTTATTGGGGGTAAAATAGTCTTTTTCTATTTTTTAATTTGGTAAATTTGGTTAAAACCGATTTTTTAAATTGAAAATTAATCGAACCAACAAAAAACCGAATTTTCAAAAAAACATTAATTGTTAATCGAACCGAAATTGGTTCGGCAAATTCGATTCGATTAATTCGGTTTCGGTTCGGTTGATTAATCGATTCTTTCGATAAATCAGAGAATTCTGCTCACCCCTACCTCGTAGAGAGCTGTGTTGGGTGAAATGACCACACTAGAGGGGTGGTGAATAGTATATTTACTAATCGATTCGCTTAAATAAGATTTTAATTGTTTCTTTGGTTACTTAGACAAATTACAAGTTGAGTAGCAAGCAGAAGCAAAGTAAATACGATAATGAAATAAACATAAGTAGAATCAATGCAAATACAATTATTTATAGTGGTTCGACCCCAATACCTACTCCACTACCTAAGCACACCGCTTAGGATTTCCAAACTAGCTTTATTAGATTATCTTATTTCCTTTACAACGAGGACATTTTCACCGGAGAGTCTCCGCTCTCACACCGAAGGCACTTCCACACTCGAAAGTCTCAGACTTCCTACCGAGTGCACTCTCCCACCTCAATCCTAAGGATAACAAGAACTAATCCTAGCAAACTATGTTTACATCGGTGGATTTAAGCCTTAAACATCAAGGTTACCACCCAATTTTAAGACCCACACTCTACGTCTTACACAAACTCGAATACAAAGATATAAACAAGAAAATACAACACTAAATGGAGTAATAAATCAAACAATAAATTACTTAGCTCCAAACAAAGTTTCCTAGCTTCCTCTTGATGCCTTTGATGGTGAATCAATGAAGTTAAGGCTTACTCAAGGAGTTAAAAGATCAAAGCTAGGGATTTCAAGAATGGTGGCTCAACAAGCTTAAGGATCATCAAAATATGGCTCAAGGTATGTTATGTTGAGGGTGGAAGGCTTGCTAAGGCTTCTATTTATAAGCCTTGAGGAGATGGCATGAAACAGGCGGCTCAACGGGCGGAAAACTAGTCGTTTCCGTCGTTCGATCGATGGTTGGTCGATCGATCGAAAGCAAACTGCCGCTTTCTGACACACTTCGGTCGACCAACCGATCGACCGAATTGGCTACTGCCAGTTTTTGTCACCATGCAGTCGACCGAAACTGGGCAGACTGCACTTCTTGGTTTTTTCTACTTGTTTGCTCATTTTCTGATTCCGTATTCGCTAAGTCTACTTATATAACATAGTTAATAACTTTAAAACATAAATATTATATAAGGATTACCCCACATTTGGATTCAATAAGAATATCTAAAAAATCAAAATCCTTAAGAATCAAAATCTAATTTTTGAGGTCTAGTACAAATTTTCAGAAAATAGAAATTTTCTAATCTACCGGTTCAAATATAGGTAGGCTAAAGGCTTCCAAAAAGTCCTTAAAAATATCTCGTTATATAGTTTCTACCCAAGGAACAATTTCTGCCATTTTTTGTGTCAAGAAAATATCTAGGTCATATAGTCCTCCAAGGAGTTCTCTAGGCTTAGTGAATTTTAGAGCGATTTTCAGGATTTCATGTTTTGGGGTTCGGATTTGGTTTTTGGGTTCTTTGCATCGTAAAGAGAATTACATTACATTCTAGACACCCTAAACCTAAACTCTAATTTTCCGAAGAATCCCGAGCGTCGATGAACGTCCTTGTCGATTTCTCTGATTTCTCTGATTTTTTCGATTTTTTTGATCGTGGACTTCGTGTGCTAACCGACTTGGAACTTGAAAGATTTCTCAATGAAACATTAGTTCCATGTTTGTTATCATCAAAACCAAGATTAAGACCAAGGTAGAAAACCTTAGGCCAACAATCCCCCTCTTTTTGATGATGACAGACATCCTTAAAAAAATATATCATTCAAGCACAAAGGATATCAAACATAGAATTTCTTCCCATATCAACATGCATATCTATGAAAATAAACTCCCCCTATCTATATGCATGGTTTCCTATATTTTCTTCCATTTTTATCTTGATTTTTCTCCCCCTTTTGACATCAATAAAAAATGGCTAGAAAAGTCAACCTATAGTTAACGTTGAGACTCTAATTTTTTTTTTTCATGAAATATAAAAATCTCAACTAAAGGGATGAAAAATCAAATATCTAATATGAGACTAAATCATACATGATAGCATTAAATGATAAATACATTCCAAGTCTAGAAATCATGTATAGGCTTAAGTATTGATATTTTTAAGTATTGGTCAAATAGACAAAAAATCACTTTAGAAATGATTTTTCTCATCAAATGAGTAGAACAATACCATAAGTGAATTTTAAATATCATACTTCAATTCTCATTTAAAAATCTAATAAAAATTTAAAGTATCAAAAAAATGAGAAATTTGAGAAGAGTGATACTTTAGTGACATTTTTGTAAATAAATGAGATTTTTATGATATTCCCAGAAATCATTCAAACTTTCAAAATACAAAGATATGATCATGTAAAACATGTATAACAAGTTTGAAGTGAAAAGAATGTCATTTGATCAAAATATGAACTTAGCGCGATTTCATTCAAAGTAAACATGAAAGCATGAAAATGACTAAGTATCAACTTTTGCTATCTACTCATGTATTCTCAAATTTAGGTACCTAAATATCTAACATGAGTGAATCTAAGTATATTGATCAAGTTTGGGCTTAAAAGGAATTTTCTAAGTTCATTTTTCATCATATCTTGATTTCAACTAAAAACTCACTTTTAGGATATCACTCAAGATATCAAAATCATTTTTAGAAATGATTTCACTCAAAGAATAATGAGAACTATATTAGAAATGAAATCAAAATAGTACGCACAAAGTTTCATTTGAAGTTTTCGATAAAAAATTAAAGTATCGAAAATATTGATTTTTCAAGAGGATGATACTTTACATTTTTGAAATCCAACTTCAAAATTCCACTATAAATTAGATTCTTGATGAAACTTTTCAAAATTTTGACTGAAAAAACTAGATATTTCAGTGAAGATGTAGTTTCAAGAATCAGTTAAAAAGATTTTTCTACATTTTTCTAAAAATAACTAAAAATGCTAAATTTTCAATCACATTTCCGTAATTTTCAGTTATTTTCAAAACGTGCTTAGTTTTCATTCAAACTTTTATGACACCACATAATGGTCATGTAAAGAGTGTATGTCAAGTTTGAAATTAAAATTATTTTCTTAGGTCAAGATATCAACCTAGCATGGTTTTATTCAAAACTAAGCTAGTTATCATGAAACTTGCTAAGTATGCTAAGTGTCAATCTTATCATTTACTCATGATTTTTCAAATTTAAACCTATGGACACATAACATGAGTAAATCTACACATATTTCTCAAATATGAATTGAAATTGAGACCTCTAAGTCAATTTGTTGACTTGGGTCAACTTGGTTCAAAAGAGGTTATCATGAAATGACCTCTATGTCATTTTATCCATATTCATATGAATTTCTCATTCTAAGTGCATGGAAACATGTCATACCTATTCCTAAACATATTTATGAATTTTGGACTTTAAAATGAAGTGTCCAAGTCGATTTGTTGACTCGGGTCAAACTTTTCAAGTTTAAGTTCTCTAAAGTAATCTAGTTATCATATTGTTCATCTAGACATGAATTTTCAAGTTTAAATACCTAGAGTCATGTGATATATGTATCTAAACATGTTTGCCAACCATTAACTCAAAATGAGGTCTCTAATATGAATTTTAATTTAGAGCAAATTTCATTCAATCAAGGTATCATAAAATTATCTAAGTTATCAAAATTTTACCTACTCATAAAATTTTATATATTTATCATGCAAAACAATCATGAGTATAGAGACGTCATTATATCACAAGTATTCAAGTATTATACTAAGATTTTTGTAAAATCAAGCCCATACCTCATTCCTAAATTTTTTTCCAAACTTTTCATTTTCTTTTTGATAGCATAGCCTTCCATTAACATTTTCAACTTGCAAGTACACTTCATTAGTAGATTTCATGAAAATAAAGCTACTAGCGAGCAACTCAAACCAAATAGCAAAAAGAAGAATCAAGTATCATATTCAAAATTCACTTTGCTAAATAGTTTGAAATTCGTTTCGAAATGAAATCGAGTGATATCAAAACGAATTTAAAGAGATCACAAGTGAAATATAAATGAAAACATGATCTCTAACCCTTTTTATTGATTGAAAATCGGAAGGCTATAATTAGTATACGATTTAGAATCGCAAGGTCGCTTAGGCCCGTTATAGGCCACATAGGTCTCCGAAGAGACCGAAAAATCAAAATAAAAAATCATTACATAAAACAAATTGAGAGCACGAAGATCAACTAGAATTAAGCATAGTATTATAATATTCAACTAAAGTAAAACAATGCAAGTTAGAAGATGATACCGGAATAGTTTTGATGCCAACTTTACCTAAGGCATGAAGGTAGCTTGAAGTTGCAACCAAGGGAGGATTCACCATTCAAGTCCATGGTCAACTTCAACACATATCTTTTCTTCAACCATGTGTGGTAGCTCCCCCTACAAGAGAACAAGAAACCTTCGGTACCCAAATGGCTTGGGTCTTTGGGGGTGAGTTGGCCTAGGAATCCAAAGTGTCTTAGCTGTACACTTGGATTTCTTTTAAATGCATAGTCATATATTGCATGACCATATGTACCACAACAAAAATAATGTCCATTAAACTTCTTTTCATTTTTGCTATGGACATAAGATCTATTATTAGAATGCTTAACATGTGAACTATGATGAGCATGAGCATTCTTAAAGGAAGCATTCTTGTTTTGAGGTTTCCTAAATGAGACATTCTTAAAAAAGGAAGCATTAATTTTCCTACTCAAAACCAACATCTCATTCTTCAACTCATTCATGATTTATTCAATGCATATAGTTGAGATTTTAACATACAATTCTCAACTCTTAATTTTTCATTATCAGGCTTGAAATTATTATTCAAATCATTACTCCTAAGTTTCTTTTTTGATTTCAAATCTTTATTTTCATTTGTCAAATCTTTAACCTCACTTTTTAAATTCTCAATTTCAAGCTTAAAATCATCATGACAAGAAACAAGTATACTTGTATTCAATTTTTCATTTTTTAGTTCATGCACATGAGAACTAAGCCTTAAAATTTTCTTCTTTAGTGTTTTCTATTTTCCTTGTTCTTTTTCATAAGCAAAGCATACATCTTTTTGCATTCTTCTAGTAGTTTTTCATAAGACATGTCAAGGGATTTAGAGCTACTAGAATCACTATTTTGATCATGACTAGTAGACGGTAAATATACCTCATTCCGAAGGCCCATGAGGCAAAAGTTATATGTAGCTTCATCGTCATGTCTAGAAGAGACTTCACTTGATTGAGATGTGGATGGAGAAGCACACTTATTTTTTTTGGATTTCTTCTTCAAGAGAGGACAATTCATCTTCTTGTGTCCCGTCTCTTGGCAAAGGAAGCACCCAAGTTTCCATTTCCGATTTTTGCTTGTACTCCTTTAGCTAGAAGTGCTTTGGGCATCAAAACCAAGGTTAGTACTAGAGGGATGACTATTGTCATCACCACATTCATTGGAAGTGCCAATCTCTTCGGTCTTGGCATAATCATATAGCATTTTTAAAGTTGCCGAAATGTTAAAAGCCGAAGTACGATGCATGACTTTTTCAAGGATGCTATTAGGTAAGGTACAAAATATGAAATACATAGCATCTCCATTAGATTGAAATATTTTCTTGTCATGTTCATTCCAATCATGCATGTCAACCTTAAGTTCAATGTATTCTAATTTTATCATGTTATAAACATCAAAACCTCTAGTCTTTAAGTAGGTGTACATCCTAAACTTCCAAAGACCAAAGTTCGATTCATCAAACCTACACTACAAAAAAAATTGGAATTAGTAACTAACTATTTTTGCCACAGTAGTGAGATATAGTGGCAAAAAGATGATTCAGTGGCAAAAAAGTGCTGGCCACCCGTTTGTCACGTTAGGTCCGCCACTAAAAGTCATTTTTGGCTTTCGTGGCGAGATTTAACGGATTGTCATGAATTGTAATTTCTTTAGTGGCAAACGAAAAAGTCAAACTACCTCAACTCTATTGTGGCAAAAGGAGCTTGCTGACGTCACATATCTTTTATGACAATTTTTTTTTGTCACTTATTAATAAATATTTATCATCATTATACTCTTTCTAGAACTCTTTTCGTGGCAAAAATATATGAAATTTATCGCTAATATCGTGTTACATTTAGCCATTATATATCAAATTTGCTACAAATTTTTTTGCCACTACATGTTTGATCCTTTGTCATTAAAGGTTAAAATATATTTGCCACTAACATGATTTCTGATTTGAATTATTGCCACAATATCAGTGATGATTTTGCCACTAACATGATTTTAAATTTGGATTATTGTCACAATATTAGTGATGATTTTGCCACAATATATGATGACTTTGCCATAATTTTGAGAATTTATAATGAATAAATTTGTCACAAACATAAAATTTAATAATTAATCATTCATTAAAATAATAATCCACATGCTAATTACAAAACCTACAACTGGTATACAACCACCTACAAATCCAACCATCAACAATCCAAAATAAGTTTATCATTAATCCAAATACATCAAAAATAACATTGTTCACCAACACAAGATATTCCAAGGTATCTAATATCCATTAAAAAGTTAAAGTAAATACACAAGATAATTCGTACGCCAAAAGGTTCACAAGATAATCCGTACGCCAAAAAAAAACAAATACTGCTCCAATAAAAAGAAGTTCTAGTAGGTTCGCTAGGTACGCCTCATTTCTTCTTTTTTTTCTTCTGCAAAAGAAGAGAAGTAAGAACACAAGTCAAAACTATTACATCAAAGAATCAAACTAATTTAGAAATAATATCTTAATGCACAAGGAACATCAGTGTACTCTTTTTTTTTAAAGAAAAACATCAATCATTACTCATGAATCAAACATACATTGTCTAATAAAGAAATTACATTATACATTTCCTTATTATCATACAAAGAAGGATTTAAGATGTTTAAAGAAATCTTTGCCTCTAAAGAGAGTAAAAAACAAGCTAAGAGAGCTATTAGCGCTATTCTAATAACCTCAGTTTCAGCTAAGAGAGATTCATTGCAAAGAAAAAATTTCATTCCTATCATTAACACCTTGTTAGTGGCTGCATAGACAATCACAAAACCTGCGCCAGTTTTTGAACTTGTCTCAAACCAAGAACCATCACAAAAGCATATATTTGAATCAATAGGGACAAAAATGTTTTGCAGCTCAGGAATGTTGGTGTTAGCTTTCATTTGAGGAGAAATTTTCTTATCATAAGAATTAGTTTCGACCAAAATGGCTTGAATATAGAACCTGATACCTTTGGCCTTATCATTGAAATAGATTTCATTTCTATGCTTCCAAATATATAAATAGATTTCATTTCTATGCTGAATTTGTCTCATACTGAGAAATGAGTAAGCATGTTTAGCCCTTAGATTACCATCATGACTCAAAGTCAAGACCCACTTGTCATTCTGATTCCTAATAGGAATGAGAATTTTATTGATAGATTCATTATTTTGTATCAGATCTCCAAAAGAAATCATTTGATAGATTCATTATTTTTTCACATGCATGATTTGAAGCTGATAAAGCCAAAAGTGAATGAGTTGGAATCATAATAAAATTATTTTTTCACATGCAGACCTTCAAGGATGACTTCATAATAAAATTGTTTCTTGCTAGATGTAAACTTGATGTTCCTAGAATCATATTGGAATGTAAACTTGATGTTCCTAAGAGTTTATTTTACTAAGTAATACTAATTATGATTAAACAGTGAATAGATATTTCCTTTAGTAACCATACAATTTAGTTTAGCTGTCTGAATGAAAAAAATAGTACAAGGTACATATAGGCAATGTGAGCTATACAAGTTTGTTTAGCTGCCTGAATGGAGATAAAAACACATATATATGGAGACGTGATAATGAGCTCTCACTAATCTTCTTCATAATTGCTCATTATGTACTTAGGACCCTGATGATTAATTAATCTTATAATTTCTCTTTTTTATTAACTCAAAGACATGAATGAATGATAATTAACTTCAGTGCTGCACAAACCGTCTGCTTAGTTTATATTTCCTCACGAGTGCATCATGCATCTGTTCAATTAAACTAATGAAAGCTAGATGTTGATGGCTGATTAATTATCAGTAATGAATGGATGTCTGCTAAATTATTAGGGCTCACCATGATCAGGGTGTTGGACCACAACTTGAGAGCCTAAGAAGCTTGATTTTGTGTTCATTCTTTAGCAATTATTTAATGTAAGTTAAGTTCAAAGGGAGTCTACAATGTTCATTCTGCTAAATTAATGTGTGTCTACTGCCTTCTCTGTTGTGTCTTGAATTCAGCTTGAGGAACCACAAGGCTTAAATGTAGATGACAAGAATAAAGGTGTTTGAAGCTTGAATGTGGTTCTTAGCATGCATAAGAAGCTCAATGGAAATGGTTGGAAATTAAGATCAAGCATATCATCATTGCAACCAAGTTTCTACTTATGAAAATGAAAGAAAACAATATAGAAAGCGCATTAAGGTGAAGATCAAAATACCTCAGCCAGATGGTCTCAGCTTTTACTTTGTAGTGCCATACAAGATGATGCAGTGACTGGTTGGTGGCTTTAACCTTTAGGCGGAGGGGAGCTTCTACTCCTATTGTTGCTTGAGCTTCTTCGTCTACCAGGCCTAAATGATGGACTTACAAAATGTGACCACAACCTAAGTAAGAAAATTGCATCTTAAAGAACTAAATACATGATTATCACTAGAACAGAAATAGAAATGTGATCCATCACAGACAACATACATTTTACTATGTAAGTTAAAATTTCTTATTTTCTGAAAAATATCAAGTGAACTCAATTCAAACTTCAAAGAATTAACAAGAACTACCTTTTGGGATTGCGACTTCTTGATATCCTTGGAGGTGATATGAAAGAAATCAACCAGCTAGTTAGTTTCAAAGAAATCAACCAGCTTGTTAGTACCAAATAAGATTCCAATGAAAAATTATCGAAAACTAACTAAATTAAAATAGTAACTAGAACTAGTTAGTTTCAAAGATTAGGAACCCGAGTCTACAAATCTATTTCAAACATATGTGGGCCAAGGCTAGTTCCAATCTGGAACCTATGCTCAACATAAAGCTCTTCCCGTCACCTTTTATGACAAATTATGGTCTTTGTTATCATAAAGAGATGCTTGTATAGGTTTCCCACACGAAATATATTATGACTCTGTTCCGTTTCCTACAGTATTGTTGCAACAATTGTCATCATAAACTAGCCTCCTTAATTTTTAGGTTTCATTAGCATTGACTGTGGTCTTGCTGCAAATGCCAGATATAAAGATAATATGAAAATAGAGTAAGTTTCTGATGTAGATTACATTGATACGGGAGAAAATCGTAATATTTCTAATGAATATTGAGTTAATTCACTTCCAGATCAAAACAAAAATTTAGTTCACTCTGTCCACAGTAAGAGTAATCAATCAATGAAACAGAGATTTCTTTTACAAATACACAGAAGCAACAAATGAATGATAGATTTGGATCTTGGTCACAACTGGTTGTCATCCAACACCTTTAGTATACCATCTTAAGCGAGCCCATAATAAGCAATGATAGATTATTCTTCAAAGCTCTCATGTGTGATATTGGTTTGCTTATTCTTCAAAGGTTTGTACTTTTTGCAAGGATAAAAAGAGAAACCTTATGTTACAATTGAACTCCCAACCAAAGAAACACTTTTTTTAAGTGTTTGTTGTGCTAATCTCTAACGTAAATTCATAATTCATGTTGATTCATATTTAAGGCTATTGGAAACTCTAAACGAACCAGTAAAGATAAAGAGGTACATAGAAAATCCCTCCCTATTTTTGTGAAGCTGCATCTGTTTCCACGTGACACTTACCTTGATTGCCTAATTGCCTTGATTCATTTTAATTATATTTAGGGCAAGAAAGCATAAGGGTCATTCCTTTCTACAATAGAATAATTATCAAAGTTCTTTGTGGAAAACTCATACAAGAATATTTTCATATGGATGTTAAAGCTATGAGGTAATGATGTAATTGAACTCCAGGAGGTTCAAAATTTGATCACTTAGCCATGTCTATATATGTTGTAGACCGGAGAAGTAAAATAGATTGAAACACACAAAGAAACGCTTAGCAAGGTAAGACAATGGTTATGTGGCAAGTAAAATAGATTCAATGTCCATCCTCCTGTATCATCACTTTTTATGTGGTAGGTCTCGAAAATGCATGAAGCATGCAAGCACAGAACTATCCAACCTAAACTAATGCCTCGGGCAAGCATTGAAAAATTAATCCCTTTGGAGCATATATACATAAACAACACAACTGAAGAGGAAATAAATTGACCTAACCTTTAAGTGAATGAGAAGACAACCTTTGGACTACAAAGTGCCCCTCGAAAGCAAGCATATAAAGAACACATCAAACATCTAATAGGAACCATAAATTTACTAATCATCAACATACCAATAAGACTAATGTAGTGTTTCCAAGAGCTGCTATAGATGCTCAGCTACACTTAGGGCTGTAAACTAGCCGGGCCACCGAGTATTGGCTCGTTCAAACTCGGCTTATTTATTTTCGGCCCTGTTCAGACTCGGCTCGAACTCATACATGTATGTGTAGAATAAACAAACATATAAACAAGCCATTAAATGAGCATGTATGTGTAGAATAACTATTATGATTCCATAAATATAAAATTACTTAAATCCCGATAAATCCACAAAAATTCAAAGAAAACACGTACATGTAGATAGTTTCAGTAGACAAGGGGATGACCATCAGATAATTAAGAATACTCATTCTCATTGCATTTTGACTTCTCCCTCCTCTAACATGAACACTAGCTAATTAATCATACAAATTCCCTAGCTAGACTAAATCTTACCAAACAAGTTATTCATGTTGTTCATTTCCATATATAATAATCTATTAATCTAGCATTCACTGAGTTAACAAACAAGGATTAATCCTTATATATATTGTTTTAACAAACAAGGACTAATCTAGCATACACTGGGTTTAATTGTTTCTGAGACTATGGAGAAACAAGGGAAAGCCTTTTTAAAATATTGGGGTGGAGAAAAATTCCATGTGATTGGTTCCAAAGGCATCCTTTATTAAAGTTAGGTGACAACCTAACATTCAGTTTGCAACCTTATTGGTTCCTTTTAAAAATTTATATCATCCCTTCAACAATCAAATTTAATTCATGTCTATTCGGAACCTACCCGATCGGGTCGGTTCCAACAGATTTCGGGTCTCCCTAGTACCCATGCACACCCCTATTGGGTAGCATCATATATCATCGTTGTTGATGTGTTCAACGACGACTGCACCGTTGGAAAGTCGTCTCTACGCCGTCACTAATGTGAGTTATTGGTAACAGCTTCGGTTTGTAGGTTGCTGATTGTTTCAACTATCAACAACAGCCCAAGCGATCGTCGTTAATGATTAATCAACGGTGGTTATTGCGGTCGTTGTTGTTAAGTCTAGTTGCTACTGTCGTTGAACGTTGTCGTTGCAACTTATTTGTGAACGACTCTTTGCAAAGATTTTAGTTGTGTATCATTTATGGTTTAGCAACAGTGCAGTCGGTGAAAACCCTTATTTCTAGCAGTGACCTAGCGTCATTAATTAATAGATGGATATAAAAGGAATTCAGTTAAATAATTAATTCTTGCACATGCATGGATATGGATGCCAAGTTGCCAACTCTCCATCATATTCAATTATATATATAGATAGATATGAAAGGATTTTCAGTTAAATAATTAGTTCTTAATGCATGGACGCCAACTCTATATCATATTCAATTATCTATATATATGACATGTTGATGTGGACTCGGTCCATCCATCCATCTATATAAACCACTTCATGTACAATATATCCCCCCAACACACACACTATTAAACATCTCATCATCGATCATGGCTGCAGCTAACCAAAGTGTTCACGCCATCATTGGCATTTCATTGTTGTTGATGATCTCATTCATCGCAATGTCAACAGGTTCTCTATTTTGTATGCATTATTATTGAGTTAATAGGATTTGTTTTAGTGATTGATATATCTGCTTAAATAACTTGTGCTTCATTATATAATTTAGGCGTGCATGGAATCGGTGTCTGCTACGGCATGCTCGGAGACAATTTGGCTTCGCCCAGCGAGGTGGTGGCTCTCTACAAGTCCAACAACATCGACCGCATGAGGCTTTACAATCCAAACCGATCTGCCCTCAAAGCCTTACGAGAATCCAACATCCAGCTAATGGTCGGCGTTCCCAACGAGCAACTCGGAGACATGGCCTCCAACGCCTCCGCAGCAGACGACTGGATCAACGCCAACGTAATCCCCTACTGGCCCAGCGTATCCTTCCGCTACATCGCGGTCGGAAACGAACTCATCCCCGAGTTACAAAAGCAGTACGCCCACCTCGTCCTCCCGGCCATGAAGAACATCCACAAGGCGCTGTCGTCGGCCGGTCTGCAGGGCCAAATCAAAGTCTCGACCGCGCTCTCGGCTCAGATTCTCGGCTCCTCGTACCCGCCGTCGAACGGTTCTTTCGTCGCCGCTGCGCAGAAGTACTTGAATAAGATCGTGAAGTTCCTGGCGAGAACCGGGTCGCCGCTGCTGTTGAACGTGTACCCTTACTTCGCCTACAGGGACAGCCCGAGAGACATCCCGCTGCCCTACGCCTTGTTCACCGCCCCCGGAGTGGTGGTGCGCGACGGGGGGCTCGAGTACCGGAACCTGTTCGACGCCATGGTGGACGCGACCTACGCGGCGCTGGAGAAGGCGAGGGGAGGGAATGTGACGATTGTGGTATCGGAGACCGGTTGGCCGTCGGCAGGACACCCCGCGGCGACGGTCGAGAACGCGAAGACGTACAACCAGAATCTGATCCGGCATGTCGGAGGAGGAACTCCGAGGAGGGCGAGAGCGCTGGAGACCTATATATTTGCCATGTTTAACGAGAACCAAAAGCTAGGTGATGAAGTAGAGAGGCATTTTGGTCTCTTCCTGCCCAACAAGCGACCTGCTTACCCGATTAACTTCTAGCTATTAATATTAAGAATAATATAATATGTTTTAAAGAGACAGAATATGAAGAAATCTGGTCGTTGGATAATGTTATGTAGACATGTAGTTGGATATTGACCTTTTATATTAAATAATTAAAATTCAGAACTTTTCCAACTTTTCTTTGAGGCTTAGTATGTATAGTATTTAATTGAATTTTCGTATATTTACCCTTTGAAATATAAAAAAAAATGCATTTATCTCCATAAAAATTAATATTATATATGTACTTTTGAGTAAGTGACATTATGATCATCCTGCCAATCATGTATGTGAACTCGAGTTAAACTTTTCTAGTTATATACTTATTGGCACCATCAGATCAACTTCTATGGAGCCCGGCTCCATAGAAAAAGTTATGGAGCCGGGCTCCGATGACTCAGCATGAATCATAAAGCAACAAAAAGTTACTTTGCGATTTGTGCTGAGTCATCGGAGCCCGGCTCAATCAGATTTTCTATGGAGCCGAGCTCCATGATAGTTATTTCCACGTAAGGAGCTAGTAAGTAGCTTTGTTTTCACCCTCTTCCACATTAGTACGTAGTTTGGTCATCTTGTTCTTCCATGGTGCTATCTGTACCAAATATAGTAGTGACTGAAGTAGGCGATTGAACACTAATGGACAATTATCTGAATTGACAATTTTTGTTTTCATCAAACACTATCACTACAACACATCGTTGAATTTTGACGGCAAATTATAAATAAATTTCGACGTCGGTAGAAGTAAATATTTGCATATTGACAGCAGTAAATTCGTCGAAAACGTGTGTGAAACAACCAACGCTGAATTTTAAATATTGAGGCGTCAATTAATATTTAAAATTCTACATCGTCTACCGTCGAAAAGAGGCATCAATACTTAAAATTCGACGCCGTCTACCGTCGAAAAGTTAGGCGTCAATATTTAAAATTCGACGTTGTTTACCGTCGAAAAGTTCGACGTCGTCTAACGAGAAAGGTATATTGACGCCTTTGACGTCAATATGTGGCGTCAATATGCTAAACATATTGACGCCTTCACTGGCGTCAATATTGCCGCCCTTTTTGTTTGTTTTTTTTTAAAAAATAAAATTTCGTGAACCGCGTAATTACCGTGAACTCGTAACAGATAATTAATAATTAGCTAATTAATTTAAAATTAATAAATTAAATTTTCTAATTACACATTAATCAAATTACCTCTAACCATTAATCAAATTTGGCATTAAATTAATAATCTCATTTGATTAAAACAATAATACATAGAAGAGCTACCAGTAATTTTATTTACAAATAAAATTAAATAATCTAATCTTATCGTCCATTTCCTCCCGTTCCTCCTCATCTTCTTGTTCTTTATATGGATCGACATCTCTATCTATACATCAATATCAATTATAAATATATAAGTTTGAATATTATCAATTAAAATATTCAGTATTACAATATATAAATTTACTTACTGTTTAGAAATGGATCTTAACTTATACCTTCTCCGATATTAGCCGACGGTATTTCATGAGGAAAACTTTCAGGAACACACAATCGACTTTCAGGCCTACATTTCATACAATAGATTATAAATTTAAAAAATATTAATTTAATTCATTCGAAGATGTGTTATACCATAAATTGAGCTACTTCTTCGCGTACATATCCTCCTCCACTTCTACGAAAATTGTTGTTCTATACACTTCAAGCTCACTGGGCTTTCTATCATGTGCACTCCGCTTCACACAATGTAAATAATAATTAATTATTTAAATGATATTAAAAATATAAACAAATAAATTATAAATTATTTACTAAACTACTTACAAAATCAGCACGTCTTTAAATGTAAGGGGTCGCACTGCTAGTATGTATGCAATCTTGAGTTGCACTTCTTGCCCTTCGACCCAGTTCAGATGCAGCCTGTCATATTTAATTATAATTATAAAACAAATATTGCAAGTATCAAAATATAAATTCTTACTTGACTAGCTGAAAAATGCCAATAGTCGACCATTCTTATCCATGATTCCCTACTAACATTTCGTGGTCGACGTGCCAGATTTTTCTCCTTTGACTCTTCAATTTTAAAATATTTTCTTTCTAATAGAAGTTTATAATTTTTAAATTTTCTATCAAAGGCCGCCATAGTAGTGCAAAAAATACGATCCATGTTCTCAGTAGGGATCAAAAAATATCTCTGCATTTATAAATGATATTATTTTGACCCCAAAATATATATTTAATATATAGTTTCACACAACCAAATAATGCAATCTAACATAAATTCATATAAATTCATAACATACCAATAGTTGCTCCCATAATCCATTCTTATATATGGAAGAAATTTGATTCCAAGGGTCAGACGTCAACAATAAGAATGTACAATCACGCACTAGTAACCCCATAAAACGTGAGTATAATCTGTGGCCGCCATCATGACTTTGATCCCAATCAAAAAAGTTGACCATAATTAATCGGGCGGGATTAAGTGTATACACAGAAGAAGCTGTAAAATATGAAGACCCTTTATGTTGCATTTGTGTTGTAGTGTCTGTTTTTAAATTACAACAAAAAACATTAATATTAATTTGATTAAATAAATAATATTCACATGTATGATGACATATAAACTACCCAAATTATTTTGAGTGTGCTTTCTACTTGTGTTGGTAGTTTTGCCATAAACATGTTTAATGTGTTGAATCTGCTCGTAAACAATCTTTGAATCAATTGGCACTGGTGCATTATTATTTTCTATTGTCCCGTCAAATAATTCAGTGTCCCGACGAAACGAATGTTCTTGTGACAACCATCTACGATGGCCTAGATAACAATGTTTTTTTCGATGATTAAGCCAACGAGAATCTATCTTATCACCGCATATGGGACATGCATATCGTCCTTTAGTGCTCCAACCTAATAACATTGCATATGCTGGAAAATAATTAATGGTCCACATTAAAGCTGCACGCAGAGTAAATTTTTCGCCGAATATACTATCAAATGTTGTTACTCCGCTCCACAATAGCTTCAATTCAGAAATGAGAGGTTGTAAGTACACATCAATATTATTTCCTGGTCCCTTAGCGCCTGGAATTAACATTGATAACATTATTGAAGACCTCTTCATACATGCCCATGGTTCCCTATTATAAGGTATTAATACAACAGGCCAAGTGCTATAAGTTGTGCTCATTGATCGAAATGGATTAAATCCATCACTTGCAAGACCCAATCTAACATTACGTGAATCAACAGCGAAGTCTAGATATCTTCTGTCAAAAGCTTGCCAAGCTTCTGCATCAGCAGGATGTCGTATGATTCCATCTTTGGTGCGTCTTTCAGAATGCCATCTCATCGAGCTTGCGGTCTTCGATGACATATATAAACGAGTCAGTCTTGGGATAAGTGGAAAATATCGTAACACTTTTGCAGGTTTTTTTTTCCGTTCTAACTGACTCGTTGATTCATCATTAGTTGAAGAGGAAGTTCATCGAGACTATCCACAAATGTTGCATGTTGATGCTTCCGCAGTTTCATCCATGTATAGAATGCAATCATTTGGACAAGCATGTATCTTTTGATAGAATAAGCCTAAATCATTCACATATTTTTATGCTTGATAACAAGTTGATGGAAGTGTATTGCCTTCTGGAAAAGCTTCTTTCAACAATTCTAACAACATTGAGAATGACTTTCCAAACCAACCATTAAGAACCTTTATATGATATAATTGAATGATAAATGATGATTTATTGTATTTTACACAATTTGAATACAGAGGAACATCAAGATCATCCATCATAGAATGTTGGGAGGTTCTTGTGGCGGTTCTAATGCATTTGGAGCTTCATCAAGATTAACATTTGATGTTTCATCATTGACATCAACTAGATTTGGTGCATCATCATAAATCACATCGGTTCTATTTAGTGTGTCATCATTATGATAATGTACTTGCTCAAATGCTTCGGCTCTGTTTGATATATCAAGTTGTGCATCTATTGTCGGATATAAAGGTTCACCATGGTAATACCAAATGGTATATCTCGGTAAAATTCCATTCCATATTAAGTTCCTTTGAACATCTTCTGGTTTATGATATTTCCTATTGATGCATTTTCTGCACGGACATTTCATTGCGCCATCATCATCCAATCCATGATCAACTGCGAACTGAATAAAATTTTCCATGCCTCTCGCATAGGCTTCAGATGATTGAGGTGTTAACATCCAGGTTTTATCCACCTTTGACTTCAAAATTGAACTTCAATGTTACTATCAATGGTATAGTCATATAGGTGGGTTGGTTTTATCCCATTCAGCAACACATTATTAATATGGCACCTATAATCTCATTTAATCACAACAAGTCACTGAAAATTTCGGCAGCATCTCTATTTAGTTCTCCAAGTACGCAAAACATCTGAAGCGTACCGGAGAACAAAAAAGATGCAATCGATATTCCATTGACATGTGTGATAAAATGAAATTAAATTTGCAATATTAAAAATTGTGTTGCTAAACTGTCTAATAAGGGACAATTCGAGATTTATTATTTGAAATATATAAAGTTTGTGGATATTATTTAGTAAAATATTAAGTAGAATACACATTCCTTCATATCGAAATAAGTATTCAACCTAATATTACAACTAAATTTTATCTATAAAATTTATAAAATCAATAAATATTTCTTGAACGGGTCTAAGTTCTTGGTAGAAAATTATACATCTCAAAATTTGGACAACCAAATTATTTTATCCGGTCTATCATAATTAAGAAAGATAAATTAAAATAACACAAATCCATATTAAATAAATAAAAAATATCAAATTGAGAACAAGACATATGATATTAAATAAATAAAAAGTGCATTCTTCGGAGCAAGACATGTTTAATGAATTCAATATTTTGTTATTCTAATTAATTATACTCTAATACAAGTTTAAATAATAATAATAATAATAATAATAATAATAATAATAATAATAATAATAATAATAATAATAATAATAATAATAATAATAATAATAATAATAATAATAATAATAATAATAATAATAATAATTTAGTAATAACAATAATGCGCATTTGGTAATTCGAAGAGTATTTGTTCCTAACATAACATATACATAAAAGAAACCGTTACACTACTAGAAAAATGGTCATCAGCAACGGCTGATGCCGTTGCTGAAGAGCATCAGCAACAGCTGAGCTGTTGCAATAGAGCCGTGACAGAAAGTCGCGTTGCTGATGACTTAGCAACGGATCAGCAACGACCGCTCGGGCCGTCGCTCAAAACATTATCAGCAACGGCCGCTCGGGCCGTCGCTAAAACTATTATCAGCAACGGTTTTGCCACAGACCCGGAGCCGTTGCTGATAACATTAATAGCAACGACCGCTGAGTCCGTAGCAACGCCGTTAGTAAAACGCCGTCGCTAAGCCGTTGCTGTAGGTCATCAGCAACGGCTTTCGATACACTTTTAGCAACGGCTTTCCCACGGACGCTCGTGGGAAAGCCGTTGCTGATGACGAATACCTGCAACCAGAAAATTTGAAAATTTCAAATTTCCATTGATACATTGATACATTTATCTGATACATAACTCACACACCCATACCCTCATACACACATTCATTCACACATCACAAACACCTCATACACATTCATTCACACATCACAAACACACCAACATATATACATCAAAACAATTATATTTATATTGATAATTATCCACGATAGTATAAAAACAATTCAAATGCAAAATTGAAGTATCAATATCCAAACAAAATAAGTTAAACAAGTTCAATATCCAAACAAAAAATCTCACGATCAAGATGGAGGATGGTTTGGATTATATGGCGGGGTCTGGAGCGCTTGAGTGTACACCGGCGTGGACTGACTCGAGGACGATGGATTAGATGATGCCGAAGAGATGACTGGTTCGGGATGACCTGACAAGTTGCGTAGCATAGCTTCTATATTCGCCATCGTCTGACTCTGACGCTCCATCATCTCAGTCTGAAGCGCGACCGTCTCCTTTAGTGTCCTTATCCTATTACTATGATCATAACTGGATCTAGAGGTGGACGGCCGTTCACCAGCGACCGGAGGGGTCGGTGCCCCAAGTAGCCCTAGTACGGCTCGCGCATGACCACTATCTGTGAAGCCATATACGCGGCCATGGTCCCAGCCACCTGCGGCCTCGACCCACGATGCTGCGTCAAAGTCCTCGGGGGTACCCCCGCGCTGCACCACCGTCTGGCTGTAGGTCTCCTACTCGAGTTTGATTTTTTGTTTAATATTTATCATAAAACTTAAATTATAAATATATAATGAATAATTTAAACAAATATTTAATTACCATAATGTATGCAGCGTGATTGTCGATGTACTCCCCCGTCCCATGTGCTCGACGGTGAGTCCGCTCGAACACCGCCATCGGGGAGGGTCGCTGGACAGTCCCGTCATCCGACACCGTCGTCTACATTTACAAAACAAATACATTAATTAGTACACATAATAACAAATAAAATATATAATTAAAAGATATACTTACCATACGGTTTGCGTGCACTGCAAATGCAACAGAGCCGCCGGTGTGACGCGCTGCTCCTCCCGACATGCGATTTCTAGCCGCATTCCGAGAAACCTCCTACCATCGATCCGTCGACCATATCCCCACGAGCTGGTCCCATATATCCGGAGTAATCCAACCGGGGCCGTATCCTCGAGTCTCCGCGATGTTAGTGGTCCCAGCTCGGGCCATCGCTCGGGACCGAGCCTGCCCCAGCTGCCCGTTGTACCTTGCCCGGGAAATAGCCTCCCAGGCAGCGTAAATGAAGGGCCTCTGGTCCTCGGCCCATGTATAGCGAGCCTGCAAAATAATAATATCAGTACCAATATTAATATATCATCATGCATGTAAAAAATAATAATAATACGTGCCTCAAACTCGTGCCATAACATGTCGACGTGCTCGCTAGGCACGTGAGACCACGTAGGCCATGCCCCGTGCATGTATCGTCGAATAGTAGAAGAAATGCTCCTCGGCACTTCTTCTTGCTCGAACCTGCACAACAAAAATAAATTTTAATATTATATTATGATATAATGAATTTGTAATGATTCATAATTCATGATATATTACCGCTCCCCAATCACGCTAATCAATCTACGTGACTCTGTGGCTGGTGGAGGCTGCCACCTGTTCGGCCCGCGTGGCCGCCTACGTCTGGATGTACTAGCCTCGGCAGTATCATCGGAATGAGGATCAACAACAGGAGGGTCAGCAGCATGAGTAAGTGCTGGAGTCTCACCGATCGGAGACTCCGAAACTCTCCTGCGTCGATAACCACGACCAGACATATCCGTCGAACAGACATATAATCAGATTATTGTATAAATAGTAGAGATATATTTAATAAAATATATACTTTACAATTATTCTTCATCATCTGAATAATAGTCTTCGAATTCTTCTTCTTCTTCCTCTTCTTCCTCTTCTTCCTCTTTTTCATCTTCTTCATCTCCAGCTTCCTCAATTTCATGATCGTCATCATCAGCATATTCAACTTCTAATTGAATTGACGTTGTGTCTGCATCCTCGAGTATTGGAATAATACGATCCACAGCAGGAAGATCATCTTCTTGATAGAAACCAGGAGGATCATTTTCTCCTACTATCAGATCAATTTTTCCTCTACCTTTTGTCTTACAGACTACACGCCAATCTGCTCTATCTTTATTTCGAGCCGGATACTTCGCGTAATATACATGTTCGGCTTGTGATGCCAATATAAAAGGCTCATTTGCTGCCAATTTCGATTTGTAATTAACCTCAACAAGTTTGTATTTTGGATGAACTTTCATGCCCCTTTCTGTTGTATCGAACCAATGACATCTAAATAGGATCACTGATTTCAAGCCGAAGTAGTGCAACTCTATCACTTCTTCCACCAGTCCATAAAAATCCATATCACATTCAACATAGGTTGTCCCTTTCACGCAGACCCCAGCATTCATCGTCTTCTTTGCAAATGAATATTCAACCGTGTGAAATTTATACCCGTTAACAAAATATCCGCTATAGCACGACACAAGTCGCGACGGTCCACTAACAAACTCAAATATTTTTTCATCTATTTCAGCTCTGTGATCTTTGTTGTAAGTCTGAATCCAAGTAGGGAAATCACGATTCTGTAATCTCTCCAATTCTTGATCGTTGTGAATAGAGTATTTTTGCACCATCTCAATGTCAAATATTTCAATGAATTGTTCAATCTCTGGACAATTGAGTAATACATACAAGTGTGCCAAATGATACTCTTCATCGCTTAAGTGTCGAGATGGACGAGAACCAAAAGCACGACCAGAGTGACAAAATATATTTAAACGTCCATCTGAATGTCGAACACCCCCGTCGTCGTTACGTGGAAGACGATCAAATCTTGTCTGTACTGTCGATTCAAAGTAAAATGAGCAGAATGTTGAAATTTCTTGGATGATATACGATTCAGATATTGATCCTTCAATAGTTGCGGTGTTCTTTACTTTTTTCTTCAGATGATTCATGTATCTTTCAAATAAGTACATCCAACGATATTGAACGGGGCCACCAACTCGTGCCTCGTATGCCAAGTGTATTGGTAGATGCTCCATCGAGTCAAAAAATGCAGGAGGGAAAAATTGCTCCAGCTTGCATATGATTTCAACAATATTATTTTTAAGTGTTGACATATCTTCGACTCGAAGGACATTTGCACAGATGCTTCTAAAAAACATACTTAATTCAGTCAACGGACCCCAAATATTATCAGGTAGAAGATCTCGAAATGCGATCGGAAGTAATCTCTGCATGAATACATGACAATATATCATGGCTCTTCATCCCTGATATTTTGCAATCATCGACGTTCACACATCGAGATAAGTTTGAAGCATATCCATCGGGTAATCTGAGTTCTTTTACCCATTAACAAACATCTTTGTTCTGTTGTTTATTTAACACATATAGGGCCTTCGGTTTCAGATATCGTCCGTTGACCTGTTGTAACTCCAACTCTGGTCTTTTACAAAGTATTTTCAGATCATGTCGGGCTTTGACATTATCTTTAGTTTTTCCAGAAATATCCATCACAGTGTTGAAAATATTATCAAACACATTTTTTTCAATGTGCATGACATCTAAATTATGTCGAATCAATAATGAACTCCAATAGGGCAATTCCCAAAAGATACTTTTTTTCACCCAGTTGTGTGTTTGGCCAAAACCTGACACTCTTTCATTGCAACCAAATACTATATCTGGAAGTGCTGAAACACGTGCTAACATTTGTTCACCAGACAACATCGGTGGTGGCCCATCTCTTTCGACTCCGCCCTTAGTAAATTTATTACGATTCCTTCGATACTGGTGATGAACCGGTAGGAATCGACGATGACAATCAAAGAATGAGATTTTTCGTCCGTTCTGAAGACTGATTGATTTAGAGTGTTCCATACAATACGGGCAAGAGAGTCGGCCGTGAGTGCTCCAACCCGACAACATGCCGTACGCGGGGAAATCATTGATTGTCCACAAGACCGCGGCCTTTAAATTGAAGTTTTGCTTCCGATGACAATCATAAGTGACAGCTCCCTCAGTCCACAATGTTTTCAATTCATCTATCAAGGGTCTGAGAAATATGTCAATTTCTTTTCGCGGACCCTTAGGACCCGGAATAATCATCGAAAGATAAATAAATTCATCTTTCATGCACATTGACGGTGGCAAATTATAAACTGTCAGCAGCACTGGCCAAACTGAATAAGGAGTTGCAGAATGTCCAAACGGATTAAAACCATCTGTGCACAATCCCAATCTGATATTTCTAGTATCCATAGCAAATGAAGGATAACATGTATCCAAATGTTTCCTTGCTTCACTGTCAGATGGATGAGTCATTACTGTATCATCACGACTTCTTGCATGCCAACTCATGTAGGGGGCTGTCTTTTCCGACATGAATAATCTTTGAAGCCTCGGTGTTAGTGGAAAATACCGAAGCACCTTAAACGGGATATTTTTCTGTCGGACCGATTTCTTCTCCTTGTAACGAGGGTGTTGACATACAGGGCATTTATCCAACTGCACATTTTCTTTATAATATAAAATGCAGTTATTTTGGCACGCGTGTATTTTTTCGTACCCAAGCCCCAATTTTCTCATCAGCTTTTTAGTCTTATAAAAAGTAGGCTCAAACTTGTTATCAGTAGGCAGCATTCCATTAATCAATCCAGCAATCCGATCATACGCAACTCCGCTGATATTACAATCGGCCTTGATGTTTAAGAGCTGTGTCATTATTGAAAACCTAGTGTATTTAGGACAATTCTCATACAAAGGTTCATCGGCAGTTTTCAACATCTCGTAAAATTCTGCAGCTTCTTTATTCGGTAATTCAATCTCTACCGCAGCCCCTACTTCTGTGATATCAACCGCTGTAGTATCTGGTGGGACTGATGTCTGAAGATCTGGCCGATCAACATTATCATTCAGGCGGAATTGACCCCCAAGACTATCAAGTATCATAGTTCTATAGGGATTACATTGACCGGATGAAGAAGCACCAGCAGAGGAAGATTCACCATATGTCTGAACGACAGGATTGCTCGACGTCCCGACTTCGCGTGACTCCCCGTGACAAGTCCATAGAAAATATCTTGGTGCAAATCCTTTGGTATATAGATGCAGAGTGACAGTCTCCCGATCCAAAAATCGTCCATTTGAACAAATGCGGCACAGACATCGGATTTGATCACCCATGCTAACAAAATTCCGATTCGAATAGGCAAAATTTAGGAAGTACGTTACGCCTAATCGAAACTCATTCGTTAAAGCTCCACGATCAAGACGTCGGTACATCCAACTTCGATCAGCCGACATAATTCTGTCAATCAATGACAATTTCTTTGGTTAATGTCTTTAGGTGAGATTGTCCTATATTCCATTCGGGATTTATGTTATTCGTACTGCACTTACGTTTTTATTTTAACTGTTAACTAATTATTTTAAATTTCGACAGCATCTCCCTACAGTTCTCCGAATACGCATATCATCTGGGCGCGTATCGGAGAACAAGAGAGATGTTGCCGAATTTTAGAATAATTAGTTAACAGTTAAAATAAAAACGTAAGTGCAGTACAAATTAATAACTATATTCCCAAATTATCCAATTAGGGACAATTCAAGAATTGTACGTTGTATAAAAGATCATCTACTTCTTTTACACGAACATACAATTCCCGAACGGATCTAAGGTTTTGCTAAATCATATCCGATTCGTCGATGCGTACGTGAAACATATCAACTCGTCGGATGGATGATTATTTTCTAAATGTTTCGACACAGTTCGAGTCCATATTGGACGATTTCGGCGCGCGTCCGAAGTCGACGATTCCGGCGCGAGTCCGAAGTGGACGATTCCGGCGCGAGTCCGAATTGGACGATTCCGGCGCGAGTCCGAAGTGGACGATTTCGGCGCGAGTCCGAATTGGACGATTCCGGCGCGCGTCCGAAGTGGACGATTCCGGCGCGCGTCCGAAATTAATCTAAACACTAATAATTAATCTAACAAATTAAACAATTAATTAATAATTATAAAATAATTAATTAACAATTTCAAAACAATAAAAACAATAAACAATAATTAACAATAAAAAATTTCGGCGCCGGAGGGTCCAGTGGCCGGACACACTGTCCGGCCACTGTAGAAGGTCCGGCGGCCGGACACACTGTCCGGCCACTGTAGAAGGTCCGGCGGCGGCCATAGGCCGACCGCCGTCGGCCGAAACCCTAGAAATAGGGTTTCGGCCGGATTGATACCAATACTCCGGCCGATCAACATACCGGCAGCAGCGGCAGCGGCGGCGAGAGGCGTCGGCAGCAGCGGCAGCATCGGCGAGAAGCGTCGGCAGGAGCGGCGGCGGCAGCAGCGGGAGGAAGAAGGGTCGGGCGCGACTGGTGCCCTATATAAACTTATCAGCAACGGCTCACTCGCCCGTTAGAAAGCCGTTGCTGATAAGTTATCATCAGCAACGGCTCACTTATCCGTTAGCAAGCCGTTGCTGAAGATTAAAAAATCAGCAACGGCTCGCCTTTCCGTCAGAAAGCCGTTGCTGATAATTAAAATAATCCGCAACGGCTCGGTTTTCCGTTAGAACGCCGTTGCAGATACAGATATCTGCAACGGCTCGGGCGGCCGTAAGAACGCCGTTGCAAATAGCAACGGCTTGAGCGGCCGTTGCTGATAGCCGTTGCTGAAGATCATGTTTCTAGTAGTGTTAGTTTAATTATATAAAAATGAATATTTTATATACTAACCAATGAACACCAATCTCACAAGTTTATCTTACAATGCTAACTAATTAATTACTTAGTCTACTTAATCGATCGATGGGGCTAATTAATTAATCCTTAATTAATTCAGCCAACAAAATAATGCAGCAGACGACTCACCTTATATTTAAGGTCATGTTCAAGTGTACGAGGAAAACTAGTTCTGTTATGATATTTTCTATATCAAGTTCTGTTTGGCATTTCTTCACACATATGTCATACCCGAAAAAAATATCAAAGTAGCACATCAGACCATAAAAATTTTACTTGTCTATACCATATCATAAAAATTTTACTTGTCTATATCATTATTTAAGAACTTGATATAAAAAATAAAAGCATAAATAAATTATTTTATACTAACCTTGGTGTAAGATGAAGAAATTAAAACCACCTGAGTGTTGAGCTTGTTTCACCGGAGGAAAAGAGCTGGTTTCACCGGAGTAGTGTGATTTTGAGCTGATTTTATCGGAGGAGAAAGATTATTTTGAGTTGGTTTTATTGGTGGAGAAAAGAGGAGAGGGTAAAGATGAGGAAGGAGGAGGGAAAAAGTTAGCGGGAGAGACGAAATGAGAGGGTAAAGAGAGATTTTATATACAAAATTAAATATTAAAAAAATTAATAAAAGCTGCAGCTGAAAAGACGGTTTTGCAGCTGAAAAGAAATTTCAACTGCAGGCCGTACGATTCCTACGCTCACGGGTCGAAAATTTTCAACCCGTGAGACGATGCTTTGATGACCGCAAGCGTCGAAACATTTCGACGCCAGCGCGCGTCGAAACGGTTGCGTCGAAATATTTCGACGCCAACGCTGACGTCGAAATGTTTCGACGCCAAAGCGCGTCGAAACGCCGGCGTCGAAATATTTCGACTTCAGCACTGCGTCGAAATGTTTCGACGCCTTTAACCCGAAGCGTTTCAACTCCAAAAAGACGTCGTTTTGCCGGATAAATGGCGGGGCCGCGCCAAATTACTAATTTTTATATATCGATGTCTATATTAGACGTCGATATGTATAGACTTTCGTTGTCCATCATTCTTTAGATATTTCGACGCTTCTCCGGACGTAAAAAATTAAACGTCATTATTTCGAGAGTTTGGTGTAGTGTATGTATATCTGTATTGATTACTAGCTTCTTTATCACAAGATTAAACATTAATCCATGAACCTTGAATGACCAATAAAAGGTTTTTCTCCAAATCATGCTTCACATGGTGTTTGATCAAAGCACTTGTCATACTTTTGTTTAACAATTAATTAAGATGCGGTGTCGATACGATCAGTCCATGAATGCAATTCCAACTTCTTTTCAACATGCATTTAGTAACTTCAATGAGAGTAGACTTAGCTTTTTCCTTTGAGTTATACCATTATCTATGTTAGGGTGTGAACATTGAAGTGAGGTGTCTTTTAATGCCTACGAAAACTCACCACAACGATCAGTTCTCGAAGTTTTTAATTTGTGTTCAGATTCAGCTTTAGTAAAAACAAAAAAAAACATCTAAATGCAGAGAAAGTTTTTACTTGTTAGAAGTAAACCTGGATATATCTTTTTACTACAAAAATATTAATTTGGAGCCATTGCTTGAAGAAATTAACCTCCGTAGATCCACACATATCTCAAAGACCATATTTACTTTGCAAGATATGATTTGAATGGATAAAATTTAAGGTGGATAGGATATGATATAAAACTAAGATGATTTCTTGAAATCTTATCATATGTTTATTTTGACATATGATAAAAAATATGGATATATAAAATATGAAATTCATATCTTGTTGTCACACCCCAAATCCGGTATGACCGGCCAGGATACGCCACGTACCCCGAAGCCTAATCCAACTCAAACACAACAACAATAACATGAACAGTGAGAGATTTATTTTTTTTTTGAAAAGAATAGACATAACATCACGAACCAAATCAAATCAAAACTCAATATAAACACACTGAACAAGTTATTAAAAATGAGTTCAAATAAATAAATAAGACTTCCAAAAAAAAAAAAAAACAACAACCCGAGTCAACATGACTTAACAACTCAAGAGACACTAAACACTACAACAGATCAGTCTTATAGCCACAAACCTCTATCCACGGAACGTATTTTTGTGGCAATAAATTACTTTGTACTCACATTCTACATGTTCGTGGCAATTGATTACTCTTTTCCCACGAATATTTAGCATCGTAGCAACAAAGTATGCCGTTAGCCACGAAGCGCATATTAGTTACCACCAACAATCTCTCGTGGATATACATTTACCGCCAAAACATACTTTTTTTGGCACAATTTATATATTTTGTAACGAAGCAAAACTTAGTGGACACGCGAACCCGTGCCAACATGGTGCCCTCGCCCAAGAATGACGCACTAAATCTCCCGCCTCCTGCGAATGTTTTTTACAAAATTTTATTTTTTTTAGAAAAATTAATTTTTTACTTCTATTTATATTTCTATCCTTTTCATTTTTTCCCTTCTTCCATTTTTTCTCTTGTTCTCTTCTTTCTCTCCATGTATTCTTTCTTTTATCCTCTCCTCCTCTATTTTATTCTTCTAATTTTTTTCTTCACTAATTTTTTTCATGTGCTTGCCATATGATGTTGGAACATCGAGCAATCATTTGGTTCAAACTCATGGTGAATCTTCTAGTGCCACTATTCCTTCTAACTCCAGTAATCTATATAGAACAATGATTCTTGATAGTCTTGGTGGTCAATTCTATTTGAATGATAATGTCAAGTCAGTTCATGAAACGTCAGTGCTGAATATTAGAGCTGTTGATGTCACAGAAGAACAACCCGCGGTAGAAATTGAATTATCAAATACAGATGCTATAGAATTTTACGAGTTGTTGAAAGTCGCCGCTGAACTTTTGTATGAAAATTTTGATGAATATACTAGATTATCGACAATGACACAACTTCTGAACATCAAGTTCGATTATAATATAAGCTAGATTGCATTTGATCAGCTTGTGGGCTTTTCTCGTCGAGCATTACCTAAAGATAACTAGTTTAGAGCCAACTTTTTCCACTGTTGGTTCCTATCGCCTAACCATTAGTATCAAGGGAATCACGATAAATTTATTGATGGCTAACTTGGAAGAGATGAGTCACCACCGCTACGGTCTTGTGAACAGATATTAGCACGTCTTTCCATCTTTCTAAACATTGATATGATCATAATGATAGAGTGATAAGCTTTAATCAAACACATAATTGGGTAAAAAAAGTATCTTTTGAGAATTATCATATTGGAGTTTATTATTGATTCATTGTAATTTGGATATATGCATATCGAGAAAAATATTTTTGAAAAACTAAAGATAATGTGAAGGTCAGACATGTGAAGGTAGTTTTGCCATAAACATGTTTAATGTGTTGAATTTGCTTGTAAACAATCTTTGAATCAACTGGCACTGGTGCATTATCATTTTCTATTGTCCTGTCAAATAATTCAGTGTCCTGACGAAACGAATGTTCTTGTGACAACCATCTACGATGGCCTAGATAATAATATTTTTTTCGATGATTAAGCCAACGAGAATCTGTCTTATCACCGCATATGGGACATGCATATCGTCCTTTAGTGCTCCAACCTAATAACATTGCATATGCTGGAAAATAATTAATGGTCCACATTAAAGCTGCACGCAGAGTAAATTTTTCGCCGAATATACTATCAAATGTTGTTACTCCGCTCCACAATAGCTTCAATTCAGAAATGAGAGGTTGTAAGTACACATCAATATTATTTCCTGGTCCCTTAGCGCCTGGAATTAACATTGATAACATTATTGAAGACCTCTTCATACATGCCCATGGTTCCCTATTATAAGGTATTAATACAACAGGCCAAGTGCTATAAGTTGTGCTCATTGATCGAAATGGATTAAATCCATCACTTGCAAGACCCAATCTAACATTACGTGAATCAACAGCGAAGTCTAGATATCTTCTGTCAAAAGCTTGCCAAGCTTCTGCATCAGCAGGATGTCGTATGATTCCATCTTTGGTGCGTCTTTCAGAATGCCATCTCATCGAGCTTGCGGTCTTCGATGACATATATAAACGAGTCAGTCTTGGGATAAGTGGAAAATATCGTAACACTTTTGCAGGTTTTTTTTTCCGTTCTAACTGACTCGTTGATTCATCATTAGTTGAAGAGGAAGTTCATCGAGACTATCCACAAATGTTGCATGTTGATGCTTCCGCAGTTTCATCCATGTATAGAATGCAATCATTTGGACAAGCATGTATCTTTTGATAGAATAAGCCTAAATCATTCACATATTTTTATGCTTGATAACAAGTTGATGGAAGTGTATTGCCTTCTGGAAAAGCTTCTTTCAACAATTCTAACAACATTGAGAATGACTTTCCAAACCAACCATTAAGAACCTTTATATGATATAATTGAATGATAAATGATGATTTATTGTATTTTACACAATTTGAATACAGAGGAACATCAAGATCATCCATCATAGAATGTTGGGAGGTTCTTGTGGCGGTTCTAATGCATTTGGAGCTTCATCAAGATTAACATTTGATGTTTCATCATTGACATCAATTGGTGTTTCATCATTGACATCAACTAGATTTGGTGCATCATCATAAATCACATCGGTTCTATTTAGTGTGTCATCATTATGATAATGTACTTGCTCAAATGCTTCGGCTCTGTTTGATATATCAAGTTGTGCATCTATTGTCGGATATAAAGATTCACCATGGTAATACCAAATGGTATATCTCGGTAAAATTCCATTCCATATTAAGTGTCTTTGGACATCTTCTGATTTATGATATTTCCTATTGATGCATTTTCTGCACGGACATTTCATTGTGCCATCATCATCCAATCCATGATCAATTGCGAACTGATTAAAATTTTCCATGCCTCTCGCATAGGCTTCAGATGATTGAGGTGTTAACATCCAAGTTTTATCCACCTTTGACTTCAAAATTGAACTTCAATGTTACTATCAATGGTATAGTCATATAGGTGGGTTGGTCCTATCCCATTCAGCAACACATTATTAATATGACACCTATAATCTCATTTAATCACAATAAGTCACTGAAAATTTCGGTAGCATCTCTATTTAGTTCTCCAAGTACGCAAAACATCTGAAGCGTACCGGAGAACAAAAGAGATGCAACCGATATTTCATTGACATGTGTGATCAAATGAAATTAAATTTGCGATATTAATAATTGTGTTGCTAAACTGTCTAATAAGGGACAACTCGAGATTTATTATTTGAAATATATAAAGTTTGTGGATATTATTTAGTAAAATATTAAGTAGAATACACATTCCTTCATATCGAAATAAGTATTCAACCTAATATTACAACTAAATTTTATCAATAAAATTTATAAAATCAATAAATATTTCTTGAACGGGTCTAAGTTCTTGGTAGAAAATTATACATCTCAAAATTTGGACAACCAAATTATTTTATCCGGTCTATCATAATTAAGAAAGATAAATTAAAATAACACAAATCCATATTAAAAAAATTAAAAATATCAAATTGAGAACAAGACATATGATATTAAATAAATAAAAAGTGCATTCTTGGGAGCAAGACAAGTTTAATGAATTCTATATTTTGTTATTCTAATTAATTATACTCTAATACAAGTTAAATAATAATAATAATAATAATAATAATAATTCAGTAATAACAATAATGCGCATTTGATAATTCGAAGAGTACTTGTTCCTAACATAACATATACATAAACCGTTAGTTTGATTCTATAAAAATGAATATTTTATATACTAACCAATGAACACCAATCTCACAAGTTTATCTTACAATGCTAACTAATTAATTACTTAGTCTACTTAATCGATCGATGGGGCTAATTAATTAATCCTTAATTAATTCAGCCAACAAAATAATGCAGCAGACGACTCACCTTATATTTAAGGTCATGTTCAAGTGTACGAGGAAAACTAGTTCTGTTATGATATTTTCTATATCAAGTTCTGTTTGGCATTTCTTCACACATATGTCATACCCGAAAAAAATATCAAAGTAGCACATCAGACCATAAAAATTTTACTTGTCTATACCATATCATAAAAATTTTACTTGTTTATACCATTATTTAAGAACTTGATATAAAAAATAAAAGCATAAATAAATTATTTTATACTAACCTTGGTGTAAGATGAAGAAATTAAAACCACCTGAGTGTTGAGCTTGTTTCACCGGAGGAAAAGAGCTGGTTTCACCGGAGTAGTGTGATTTTGAGCTGATTTTATCGGAGGAGAAAGATTATTTTGAGTTGGTTTTATTGGTGGAGAAAAGAGGAGAGGGTAAAGATGAGGAAGGAGGAGGGAAAAAGTTAGCGGGAGAGACGAAATGAGAGGGTAAAGAGAGATTTTATATACAAAATTAAATATTAAAAAAATTAATAAAAGCTGCAGCTGAAAAGACGGTTTTGCAGCTGAAAAGAAATTTCAACTGCAGGTCGTACGATTCCTACGCTCACGGGTCGAAAATTTTCAACCCGTGAGACGATGCTTTGATGACCGCAAGCGTCGAAACATTTCGACGCCAGCGCGCGTCGAAACATTTCGACCCCAGCGCGCGTCGAAACATTTCGACCCCAGCGCGCGTCGAAACGGTTGCGTCGAAATATTTCGACGCCAGCGCTGACGTCGAAACGCCGGCGTTGAAATATTTCGACTTCAGCACTGTGTCGAAATGTTTCGACGCCTTTAACCCGAAGCGTTTCAACTCCAAAAAGACGCCGTTTTGCCGGATAAATGGCGGGGCCGCGCCAAATTACTAATTTTTATATATCGACGTCTATATTCGACGTTGATATGTATAGACTTCCGTTGCCCACGTTGGTATGACCGGCCAGGATACGCCACGTACCCCGAAGCCTAATCCAACTCAAACACAACAACAATAACATGAACAGTGAGAGATTTTTTTTTTTTTGAAAAGAATAGACATAACATCACGAACCAAACCAAATCGAAACTCAATATAAACACACTGAACAAGTTATTAAAAATGAGTTCAAATAAATAAACAAGACTTCCAAAAAAAAAAAATAACAACCCGAGTCAACATGACTCAACAACTCAAGAGACACTAAACACTACAACAGATCAGTCTTATAGCCACAAACCTCTATCCACGGAACGTATTTTTGTGGCAATAAATTACTGTGTACTCACATTCTACATGTTCGTGGCAATTGATTACTCTTTTCCCACGAATATTTAGCATCGTAGCAACAAAGTATGCCGTTAGCCATGAAGCGTATATTAGTTACCACCAACAATCTCTCGTGGATATACATTTACCGCCAAAGCATACTTTTTTTGGCACAATTTATATATTTTGTAACGAAGCAAAACTTAGTGGACACGCGAACCCGTGCCAACGTGGTGCCCTCGCCCAAGCATGACGCACGAAATCTCCCGCTTCCTGCAAATGTTTTTTACAAAATTTTATTTTTTTTTAGAAAAATTAATTTTTTACTTCTATTTATATTTCTATCCTTTTCATTTTTTCCCTTCTTCCATTTTTTCTCTTGTTCTCTTCTTTCTCTCCATGTAATCTTTCTTTTATCCTCTCCTCCTCTATTTTATTCTTCTAATTTTTTTCTTCACTAATTTTTTTCTTCTCTTTTTTTTAGGTTATCAAAGCTGTTTGAGTCATCAAAATTTTTAACAGGTTAATGTATAATTTTTCTTCTCCTCTAATTTTTGTTTAATTAATTTTTTCAGGTATAATTTCTTTTTATTATCATCAAATCATTTAGTTATTCATATGTTTGATTAAATTTAATTAGAATGTTCTGTTTAATTATATTTAATTAAAACTAATTAATTTCGTGGTGCGAAATTCAAAAATTGAATTCTACGATTTTCATCACGTGGTAGAGATCGAGCTGCAAACCCTCCGCCTATTCAATTTTCGCCACGCGACGGAAATCGAGCAGGGCGGAGTCACTGACTATTCGATTTCCACGAATTTTGCGTGCAACAGAAACATCTTTTGTAAAAATAATAATAATAAACCATATTGGCGGAAACATTTTTAAATTTTATTTTTTAAAAATATTTCAACGCCTCTGACAGGTGTCGATGTCAAACGTTTCGGCGTCTGTCTCAGGCGTCGATATCTGACTTTTTGGTACAGGCGTCGATATCTGACTTTTTGGTACAGGCGTCGATATCTGACTTTTTGGTACAGGCGCCGATATCTAACTTAATTTTTGGTACATGCGTCGATATCTGACTTTTTGGTACATGCGTCGATATCTAACTTTTCGGTACAGGTGTCGATATCTTACTTTTCGGCGCTTGTACAGGCGTTAAAATGTCATATTTAGGCGCTTGTCATTACCCACACATTTTCAATGCCCGGGCAGGCGTCTAAAATAGTATTTTCGGCTGAAAAAACATCAAAATTTTAGGGTATATCTAGCGTCGAAATTTCTGTGTTTTGTTGTAGTGATTGGTTAGGCCTTGGTTGTGGATATACCTTTAGAGAATTTGGTTTCTTTGGTTGACATTGTCTATGAAATGGTGGGACGTGAGGAATTGGTAGGTTGGTACTTGGTAGGAGCAATGGTTGCTTGGAGACATTGTCTCCTATATGGAAAAGCATTATTAAACTTAAGGATGTTTTTATAGCCGATATTTGCTACGTGGTCGAAAACGACGTTGAAATTGAATTGTGGAAGGATGTGTGAGTCTGTCAGTCTGACAGATAAATATCTTTATCTTTATCTTTATCACTTTGCGGAACATCCGAATATCATGATTGTCGTAGCTAAGCTCCTATCATGATTGTCGTAGCTAAGATCAGGAGCAGTATTGGCTTATTATCGGGTTGGTATATCTTTTTTCTTTTTTCTTTTTTCAATTTTGGGGGTGTTTGATTGTCCGCAAGTGCAAATGCTGCAAAATTTATTTGCATGCAAAAATAAATGCCCACAAATAGATTTTGCAGCCTATCGTTTGGTTGCCTGCAAGTAGGATTGCAATTTCTATTTGCAGGTATTTGATTGCCTGCAAATGAAAGTTGCAAATACACTTAGCAACTTTTATGAATAGATTTAAGGATAGGGCAGTGCAAAATAAAATTGGAAGTGCCAAGAAAGGAGAAAAAATATAGCATGCCAGATAGATTAAAGGGAAAACTTCAATATAATAACCACTAATAAATTCCAAAAGGTAATTGAATATTCTTGTATAAAGCAATCACATTACTGCTAGTATATAACTATATATGATCTCTTTTGTTCTGTCTAGAACATAATCATATACCCACTGTTAAGAAAAACTCACAAAACTCTTTTGTTTGTGATCTCTTTTGTTCTGTCTAGAAAAATATTGCATCGCTTATTCAACAGAAGAAAAAAAATCACAAAACTTCCATTCTTTTAGACAATAAAATTAACCAGCTTTCAAATACCTCAAGAGTTGGAACAAGTAGAATGCTGCTAAGTAATTGTTTGTTTTTAAGATGCAATAACACCAAAATGACCAATATGGGTAAAACATAAATAAGTATATTGGCCTTTGGATCTCTTACCATCAGGCAGGCAAGGATACAGATAAAGCCAATGGCAAATGAGAAAAGAAAACAAAAGACTATTAGTTCTCTTGTGAACAGAGACTGTCATATAAAAAGGTAAATGAAAAGATCCTTAACTAGATGAACAACAACATAGTAGTTATGACCAGAAGCTATGTGCGGGATAGAAGCACTTGCGTTACCTTTTTGCTAATTTCATAATTGTCTGCAAGCATGAGCCTTATGGCCTCAAATTAATTTTCCTCCTTTTCATCATTACTGAACCATGAAGATAGGCATAGATCTATAATGTCTTTACCACAATTAACAGTAGTGCACCCTTTTGATTTCCTTGGTATCACAAACCTCATGATTTTTTTCAAACTAGTGTCATAAGGATCCTCTGCAAAGTTTAGAAGGATGTCTTTTGCAGCATTGCACCACACTGGTCAGGCCATCTTCAAGAAATCATATAAAGTTGCAAGTGGTAGATTAACACTCCCCAGGTCACATTCATCATGACCACCTCTTCCATGATAGTCTAATCCTCCAAGCTTTAAGAGCTCATAGGTATCAACCAACTCACCAAATCCTAATGAAGAATGGCAACAATCATGAAATAATGACCAAAGCATTAAGCAAGAACACTTCCAGGATAAACAATAACAACAAAGCATATAGAGTTCAAAAACTGTACCAGTAGCCTTCCCATCACTTCTATAAACCCCAATCGCAAAAACTGTACCAGTAGCCTCTTCCCTGCTCAACCATTACTACCTGGGATGTGGAATTTAGGGAGGCATGAAAGGCCTTTTATAACATGCTTGGTGTTTGTGGTTTGAGCTAGGAGCATTATTTAATGCACCCATCGACCCACTTTCTCATAAAGGCGTTGACTTTTGTTGCGCCCGTGAAGATAGATTATGTTTATTTGGGAAGAAAGGGAGTCAAAGTTTTGGGCGTGGGATGATCGATGGAGAGGAATTAAAAACTTGCAAGAAAAGTGTGAGGATTGATTCATTTTAAATCCAATATAAAATGGGCCAGCAAAGAGAGAGAGAGAGAAAAAAGAAGAGCAGCATCTATTTTGGGCTCGGCCGAACATCCCTCCAGCCACTAATTTTGACCGATTCCTTGCATGAAACTCGGTCTATTTTTCACTGTTTCCAGCCAAAAGCTTATCCACCGCCTCAATTACTTGGTAAAAGAAATTTCAGTAACCATCTGATTAAATCAGACGGAGCAGCAAATTTTATGGAGAGTTTTTCTCCACCAAATCAGGCATGAATCGGTTCTCCTCCTCTATTATAAATAGGGGTCTCATATGCAGTGTCAAATGATCATCCTAATAATTCTCCGAGCCTCTCATCTACTTCGTTTCTCAGGCAGGATTCCTTTCCAGCAGCTCTCTTCTCCTTCACACTGTCTTAGGCAGAAGCAAGAAGCTCAAGGACGCCACATCCATAGTTTTCAAGCAGAAGCAGGAATCCAGATTTCGGGGTGCAGAAAAATATCCAAGAACAGACAATATTTCTATTTACAGTTTATTAATAAGTTGTATTCTGCTCTTGTATTGGCCGTGTTTTCTCCTCCTTCTAATAAAATCAAGTGCCCTCTTCTCCCCGTGGAGTAGGCCCGGTACTCCGCCGAGCTGAACCACGTAAATTTGGTGTTCTTTGTGTTTTTTCTAGATTTACTCGTTTTGGTATTTTTCCTTTTGGCGTTTGGATTTTTGGATCCTTGCAGGAAGACCCAATTTCTTCCTAACAGTTGTGGTATCAGAGCCAACAATCCACAATGTCAGGGGCAAAATATGAAACCCAGAAACTAGATCATAATGTCAACTACTCATTATGGGCTTTGAAGATCAAAGCAATTTTGATTAAAGAGAACCTTCAGGACACTATTCGTGGGCGAGATGCAATGGAAGGCACTGAAAGAGAAAAGGACCGAGCCGATGAAAGTGCTAAAGCCACCTTGTACATAAGCATTTGCGACGAGGCACTACGAGAAGTTGCATCAGAAAAGACCGCCACAGATGTATGGAAAAAGCTTGCCACAATCTACCAAGATAAAACTCTTACAAGTAAGATGACACTTAGACATAAATTATATTTTTTACGCATGACTGATGGCACTTCTGTTAAAAATCATATTAGCATTTTTCGCTCTATTCTTGCTGATCTTGAGGATATGGAAGTTAAATTTGAGGAAGAAGATAAAACTTTTATGCTTCTAATTACTCTCCCTGCTTCTTTTAAAAATTTTCGTGAAAGTTTATTGTATGACAAGAATACTATAACTCTGGATGAAGTGACAACAATGCTAGTATCCAAGGAGATTGTCGACTCTCAACTTACCACAGGATCCTCTAGAAGCCGTGGAGAAGCCTTGAACACTAGAGGACGAAACAGGTCACGGGACAAAAGCCGGGGTAAGTTCAGATCTAAATCCAGATTTAAAAACGTGCAGTGCTATTATTGCAAAAAGATGGGACACATCAAATCAGAATGCCGTAAGCTGAAACAGAGACTGGAGGAACAAAATCAGAACGGGGAAGCATCCTATGCTGATGAGGATGAAAAAGTAGAGGTACTTACTGTTTCTGCTTGTTATGCTAGATCTCAAGATGAATGGATTTTAGATTCAGGTTGCTTTTATCATATGACACCGCACCGAGAATGGTTTGCCACATATGAAAATGCTGATGGTAAGGAAGTGCTAATGGGAAATGACTCATCATGTCAAGTAGCAGGAGTTGGCTCAGTAAAAATTAAAATGCATGATGGCATTACAAGGACTCTAACTCAGGTATGGCACGTTCCAGGTCTTAAAAGAAATTTAATTTCTTTATCTTCTCTAGATGCACTTGGATACAAGTATTCAGGCCAAGATGGAGTTTTCAAAGTCACAAAGGGGTCATTAACAGTAATAAAAGCACTAAAAGTAAACCAACTCTACATTCTGCAAGGCACAACGGTAAAAAATGTTGCAGCTATGGTAACTTCTGAACACTCTGATGATGACAATGCAAAATTATGGCATATGAGACTAGGGCATATTAATGAAAGGAGCATGCTAATACTTGAACAAAAGGGGCTACTTGGAAAACAAAAATTTGCTAAGCTAGACTTATGTGAACATTGCATCTATGGCAAACAGAAAAAAGTCTCATTCTCCACAGGGCAACACTATGCAAAAGAAAAATTGGACTACATCCACTCTGATCTATGGGGGCCATCACCGGTTGAATCTCAAGGAGGAGCTCGATACATGCTCACTTTTATTGATGATTACTCCAGGAAGATATGGGCTTATTTTATTAAAAATAAATCTGATGTCTTCTCTAAATTTCAGTCTTGGAAGACAATGATTGAGAAGCAAACCAGTAGAGATGTTCGGACCCTGCGAACCGACAATGGCCTAGAATTTTGTAGTGGAGAATTTAAAGATTTTTGCTCCAGAGAAGGGATCATAAGACATCACACAATTCCCTACACACCTCAGCAGAATGGAGTAGCAGAAAGGATGAACCGCACCATCATAGAAAGGGTAAGAAGTATGCTTTCTAATGCTAACCTTTCTAAAAGTTTTTGGGCAGAGACTGCATCCACCGCTTGCTACCTGATAAATCGATCACCTTCTTCATCTATTGAATTCAAGACGCCTGAGGAAAAATGGACCGGGTCGCCAGCCTCTTATGACCACCTTAAAATTTTTTGGGAGCACTGTCTATGTCAGAGTGAATGAAGGAAAATTAGAACCTAGATCAAAGAAATGTATTTTCTTAGGATATCCTAGTGGAGTGAAAGGCTATAAAGTATGGTGTCTAAATAACTATAAAGCAGAAATCCATAGAGATGTAATTTTTGATGAACAAGTACTTTTGAAAATGAAAAAGGAGAACCAAGAAGAGGAGGACTCACAGGAACCTACAGTGCCACCAGAAGAAATACCACCTCAGCCTGCTACCAAAGAATTCTGGTTTCCTACACCTACGCCCCGATAGTCTTCCATAGAAGCCAATGATATTGCTCCATTAGAACAGGCCACTGAAGAACATGTGCAGGTCCAGGAGGAGCCACACCCAGTTCAGGAGGAGCCACATCGGGTCCAGGAGGAGCAACATCAAGTTGAGGAGGATAATCCTTATTCTATTACCCTCAACCGACCTAGGCGAGCACCATGTCCTAATCCTAGGTATGCAAATATTGCTACATATTCTCTAGTAGTGGCAGAAGAAACTCCATGCACTGAAGAACCAGCCTCTTATAAAGAAGCACTAAACCAGACAGATTCAAGAAAGTGGCATGAAGCTATGGCAGAAGAATTCAAGTCCTTGTAGAAAAATAATACTTGGGAACTTGTGAAGCCTCCACCGCACAAGAAACTTGTTGGGTGCAAGTGAATCTACAAACTCAAAGAAGGCGGCATCTATAAAGCTCGGCTTGTGGCAAAGGGATACAGTCAAAAGGAAGGTATTGACTACAAAGATATTTTTTCTCCTGTGGTTAAGCATACCTCTATTCGTGTTCTTCTAGGATTAGTAGCCATGCAAGACTTGGAGTTGGAACAGCTTGATGTAAAGACAGCTTTCCTACACGGTGACTTAGAAGAACAAATTTACATGGCACAACCAGAAGGGTTTGAAGTGAAAAATAAAGTCGATCATGTCTGCCTCCTAAAGAAGTCACTATATGGCCTCAAGCAATCTCCCAGACAATGGTATAAGAAGTTTGATCAGTTCATGCTTAGTATTAATTTCAGTAGATCATCTTTTGACAGTTGTGTTTATTTAAAGAAAACAACTAGTTCTATGATTTATCTGCTTCTTTATGTTGATGACATGCTTATTGCGACAAAAGATATTACTGAAATAGACAGACTTAAGAAACACCTTAAAGGCGAATTTGACATGAAGGACCTTGGGGCTGCAAGAAAAATCCTTGGGATGGAGATAAAGCGAGATCGCAAAGCAAGAAAGTTGTACCTAACTCAAGAAAGTTATGTAAAGCAGGTGGTTGAGCGCTTTGGCATGCAAGAAGCAAAATCCGTCAAGACACCTCTTGCCGCACACTTCAAATTGTCAGAATTACTATGCCCAAAAGATGAAAAAGAAAGAGTTAATATGTCACAGGTACCCTATGCAAGTGCAGTTGGCAGCCTTATGTACGCCATGATCTGTACCCGCCCAGACATAGCACATGCAGTCAGTGTTGTCAGTCGGTACATGGCAAATCCGGGAAAAGCACATTGAAAGACAGTCAAATGGATCCTGCGCTACTTACATGGTACTTCTAAAACCAATCTTGTTTTCGGTGGAACTAATGAATCATTTGCAGGATACTCAGACTCGGACTATGCCGGTGACCTTGATAAAAGGAGATCAATTACCGCCTACATCTTCACTATAGGCGGAACTGCAATAAGTTGGAAAGCTGGTCTACAATCTACTGTCGCCCTCTCTATCACTGAAGCGGAATACATGGCTATTACAGAAGCAATTAAAGAAGCAATCTGGCTTGGGAACCTGATAAAAGAATTAACTTCTCAAAATAGGGACATAGTCGTACATAGTGTCAGTCAGAGTGCAATTCATTTGTCAAAAGATCAGATGTTTCATGAAAGGACGAAGCACATCGACGTCAGATTCCATTTCATCAGGGATATAATTTCAAAAGGAGAAATAAAGCTTCAGAAAATTGACACAGCTCATAATCCTGCAGATATGCTTACTAAAGTACTACCAACGGCCAAATTTGAACACTGCCTGAACTTGGTAAGATTGATTAATGGTGCAGGTTAGCCCTATAGGGCTCTTGGGAGAAGAGGAGAATGCTACACATCGGACTTAAAATTCATCAAATGAGGAAATTGTGAGGGTTGATTCATTTTAAACCCAATATGAAATGGGCCAACAAAGAGAGAGAGAGAGAGAGAAAAAAAAAGAGCAGCATCTGTTTTGGGCTCGGCCTGGCCCAGGCGGGCCGAACATCCCTCCAGCCACCAATTTTGACCGGTTCCTTGCATGGAACTCGGTCTATTTTTGACTGTTTCCAGCCAAAAGCTTATCCACCGCCTCAATTACTTGGTAAAAGAAATTTCAGTAACCATCTGATTAAATCAAACGGAGCAGCAAATTTTATGGAGAGTTTTTCTCCACCAAATCAGGCATGAATCGGTTCTCCTCCTCTATTATAAATAGGGGTCTCATATGCAGTGTCAAATGATCATCCTAATAATTCTCCGAGCCTCTCATCTACTCCGTTTCTCAAGCAGGATTCCTTTCCAGCAGCTCTCTTCTCCTTCACACCGTCTTAGGCAGAAGCAAGAAGATCAAGGACGCCGCATCCACAGTTTTCAAGCAGAAGCAGGAATCCAGATTTCGGGGTGCAGAAAAATATTCAAGAACAGGCAATATTTCTCTTTACAGTTTATTAATAAGTTGTATTCTGCTCTTGTATTGGCCGTGTTTTCTCATCCTTCTAATAAAACCAGTGCCCTCTTCTCCCCGTGGAGTAGGCCCGGTACCCCGCCGAGCTGAACCACGTAAATTTGGTGTTCTTTGTGTTTTTTCTGGATTTACTCGTTTTGGTATTTTTTCTTTTGGCGTTTGGATTTTTGGATCATTGCAGGAAGATCCAATTTCTTCCTAACAAAAAGCATGAAGATCAACACAAATATTGCAGTAAAGCAGTATGAAGAACAAGTTCAACATGAATTGAAAGCGAAAAATGCAAGGATTCTGAATCCCACCCCATTTTTGTGAGCTCGCTCGATCACCGTAGCCGGCGCGAGGAAGCCATCGTTGTGGTTAGAGTGCCAGTCAACTCGAACACGAAGAAGAAGCTTGATGAATGGAGGAGGAGAAGACTGCAAGACAAGCGACGGAAGCTTGGTGGCGGCCGACTGTCCCAGCTACCTCCCTACGTGCTGCTTTCCAAGAAGTCAAGCTCGGGGGAAGAAGTCGAGCCAGAGGCGAGGGCTCGAGGGAAGCAATTGCATGGGGAGCGTCGAGTAGAGGAGTCGAGCTGTCGAGGGCTCGAGGAAGAGAAGTCGTCGTCACACGAGGCTCGGGGAGTCGAGACAAAGCCCTTACTTGCAGGCTGTAAGTAAGAGCGGCAGGCTGTAAGTAAGAGCGGCAGGCTTTTGGGCCTGCAGCTATTTTGCAGCCTGCAAAACTTAGATCCTGCAATTGAATCAATTGCAAGCAACCAAACAATTAATGGTTATAGATGCTAGAAATTTAGTTGCCTGCAAATTCAATTACAGGCAACCAAACAGCCCCTCTGTGAACATCTAGTTACAAAATTTGAGGAACGATCTCATTAATATGGAAAATATTAGGGCCATATTTACTTTGCATGATATGATTTGAATGTGATAAGATTTAAGATGATTAAGAATGAGATAGAAATCTTTTTTTTTTTTTTTGAAATCATATCATATATTTGTTTTGACATAAAATAAAAAAATATAAATAATATATGAAATTCATATCTTGTAGATTTGAGCCTTAAACCCATCCCCTCCCTAGGTTTTTTAAATCGGGCTAGCGATGAATTTAGGCCAAAATAAATTTATTCAATTTCTAATTCGATTCTTATCCATTGCTGCAGCAAGTAGTGGATTGAATTTTAAAATTCAATCCACCTCCTTAATTCGACAAAAACAATGAGGCCTAGGAGAATACGATGGAAACGGAGATGGTCGATAAACTCGAATTTCTCCACGCGTTCACTCTATAAAGGATAGGTGCACACCTATCCATGTTTGATATTATGATTAATTACTATGATACGTAAATGCAAAGTAATCTTCAACTAATATGCAATAAGATATGTCATTTGGTTGAGAATTGTATTTCTAGACTTTTCTAAACAGTATGCTTAAACATCTTCAAAGGAAAAAAAATAAAATATCATAGAGATTATTTCACAGTAAACTACCTACTCACTCAATCCATAGCAAACGACAAACTACCCACTCTTGGTCTTCCAATTTAGATATGTTATCCTAAAATTACTAATCATTTATATTTTTAATACCCATATGCTGGTCTAAGTCTGATTTAAATCTTAAAACAAAAAATTAACTAGATTTTCAAATAAGGATGTATGACTGTTTGGTGATTAACTCAATTATTTTTTAATGTAATGGTAATTAATTCAATTTCCAACATGATTGGTCACTTCGTAAGAAAATCAATAATATATGGTAACTTGTTTAAAAATTAGTAGAGAATAAATATAATATAATAAATTCAATAGATTCATGATAAAAAAAAATTATTATACTCATTACAAGAAAATTCAGTAAGTTAAAGATAATTATTATACTCATTACATTTATAATATATGTTTTCTAATTTAAATAGGGAAAATTAAAATAAAATATAAAAATAATTTATATTGTCATTTAATAGGAAGATTTAACATCTCATAACCTAAGAAAGATGATTCATCCCACCTCAACTTATAAGATAGAATGATTTATCTCCCTACTTGAGAAAAATTTTAGCTATCAAATGCTATCATAAATATTTGTTTAGGTGCTTATCATCTCTTCTTTCCATTCGAATCCACACCAATGAAAAAAAAAGAAAAACACAGATGTCAACAACCTGAGCTGCATAGAAACCTTTTCTGTCAACTAGACATGTACTCAATATAGCTAAATCACATTCAGATGTCCTCTGTGCCCACCATTTCTTTATTGAATGTCAATAAAGGATTCAGTTATCCATAATCCTTCTGATAAGTACTACTGAACAAAAGTGCACAAAGCACATAGGTGGAATGATTAGAACTTCTTGATGAAGTCATATATATGATTAGATATTTCCTGTGGCCTCTCCTGGTTGATGAAGTGACCAACTCCTTCCATTACAACAACCTCTTGGAGAAATGGAACCATTTTATTAAAACCACCCTTGTGTAGGTAGTCTTGCACACCTGGTGTATGGTATGTTAGGTCAAGATCCCCAACAATGAACTTCACGGGAACCATTATTTGGACCCCAGTCCAAGGTGATGTGAGCTCCCAATTCCTGCATATTAAGAAGAAGAATTATATAATATAGGAGTGTTCGTGATCTTTCAACGAAAGCCTATTCACTTTTAGGTAAACAACCTTTTATTCACCCTGGTATATTACAAAATCATGTAAATCTTACAATGTGTAGAAACGAAATAGCCAAAACTACATTCGTACAGCTATCATTATTAAGTAATAAGAATAAAGTTTGTAGATAAATAAATAAATCTCGGAAGCACCTCAAAGGAATCTATATTTAGTATATGAACCTGAAGGAACTTACAAGTCCAAGCACCGGTAGTAGTTTAATGGTCCACTGAAGCCTGACTTCTCAAATTTGCTAGCAAAATAACTTATGTCTTCTTGCGATAGCCATGAAGGCAAGGTAATGGGAGTTTCAAGGGAACCTTCAAATCCTTTCTCCTTTGGTACAATAAGGGCTGCTGGTTTGCGATAAGTTAAGAACTTTGTAATCACCCTGGTAGTACCTATCTGTGCAAACTCCTCTTCTATTGCTCCGTGTTCCTAATTCATTATTATGCTTATTGTATTAGATTGTAATGACAAAAAGATAGGAAATAGAACTGATGTGTGCTCACTATTTTGACTAAGAAATTACATAAGCCTGAAGAAAAAAATTGAAGATTAAATTAACAAATGGAACTAATTAATGCTTTTTTTTTAACTAAGAAACAAAATGAACTGAGTATACATCAAACAGATATATCTCTAAGTTCTCATTTAAAACTATGCTTCATAGGGACCCATGTTTTTCATATAATAATACTTAGCTACGGGTAACAAACCACATAGAATTATACTAAACCAATTTTAAAAAGAGAGAAGATTTAATTAAATGACAATTTATTGGGAAATAAGAAAATTAAAAAAGAAGAAGAAGATTTTCCCGTTTACTTAAAATAAGGAACAACAACTACTACTATGTCCTATCTATTTCATCTTTATTGATAAGCATAGTATAACAAGAGATTCTGGAACTCAACATCACATGATAAGCAAGGTTTATGATTAAGCAAAGTCATACACTGACCGATTATGGTACAAGTTTCCTTAAAGAAAATGTGATTATAAAATAAATGATCTCTTATCACAAAAATGTTAAGAAACGTCCAGTACATGAGGAAAGTCATACACTGCTTGCCCTCTTAGGCCTTGTTTGTTTCATAGTAGAGTATGGTTTATCATAGTATGGTATGATTTAATTTTATGTTTGGGAAGACTTCTAATAAGTGGTCATGGTATGATATGGTAATCTCATGGTTTGAAAACCATAAATTTTGGCCAAGTTTTCAAACCATGGATTTGGTGGTTTCTCATAGTTTCATGAAATTTTATTTCTAAAATATCATCAATCAAAATTTATAATTTCTCTTATGTCCTTTAAATACACATATCATATTAGACTTTTATTTATCATTCTTGTTTGGCTTAGTCAAAACGCCGTTCTCCTCCATAGCTACCGTCATTTAACCATACCATACCATATCATGCTTCCAAACAAGATAATAACTTTTACGGTACCATACCATACAATACCATACCATACCATACATTATTAAACCATGCTTCACCTCATCCAAACAAGGCCTAAGTTAGAATATCTTGGTATCAACAGAAAAAACAATTACTGTGAAATCTTATAGAAGTAATTTTAAACCTATTGGTTAACTTCTTCCCTTCTTTACATCGCTTGTAGAGTAGGGAGAGCTTGAGAGACACGTGATTTTATGTACATGTATACCAAATAGCAGGGTCATTATACAACCATCATACCTCAGTCTAGGATATGGTAAAAAGTCAAGGTTACCAAGAGTTCAGTATGAATTTAGAGGTACCCACTAACAATTCATATTTTATCCGACCAAAAAAGTTCGATCATGTCCAATATGGAGATTCCTTCATGGTCAAGTATTCTGATTTAAATCAACTTAACAATTCTATGTGATCATTATTATAATTATTTGATCAAACACGAACTAGACACGCGAAAAAAATAATAATAACTACCTGGAAGCGGCAGATATAGTGGCCATCCCCGAAGGTAGCTCTCAAGGAATCCACCGTCCTCCGGTGAGGATTCCGCGGGGTGAAAGGCACGCTCATGTTGACCAGCGCCTTCACCTTGTCGGGCCGCAACATGCAGAGCCACCACGCAACGTTCGCGCCCCAATCGTGCCCCACCACAAACACCTGCGGCGATCGACCACCTCGGCGTCATAAAAATCATCAAGATCATTGTCTATTCATGTAAGAAATAGAGTACCTGGTCTTGGCCAAGTGCTTCGATCAGGGCGACGAGGTCGCCGACGAGGTGAAGGATGGTGTAGGCGGAGGGAGAGGGAGGGGCCTCGGAGTCGCCGTAGCCGCGGAGGTCGGGGGCGACGGCGCGGTAGCCGCGGGCGGCGAGGGAGTCGATCTGGTGGCGCCACGAGTACCAGAGCTCAGGGAAGCCGTGGACGAAGAGGACGACGGGACCGTCGCCCTTCTCCGCTACGTGCATGTTGATTCCGTTCACCGGCAGCGTCCAGTGCTTGGTTCCTTCCATCTTGCTCCCTCTCGATGTCTTGATTGCCCTAATTTTGTCTCAGTCTCGACCACTCCCATCTTTTGGTATTGCGATAACAGTCAATTTTATTGACTACCTTCTAAACGCGGAACGGGGGGGGGGGGAGGTGTTTCGAAATTATTATTCGGGGTGGATTTAAAATAGAGTTGGCAATGAGTTCGATTGCGGGCCGTGCTTGACCCGCCCTCAAGAATTTCGGACTAGGCCGAGCACGGGATATTTGTGCCTAGGAGGCGGGTTGGACTCGCCCCTTGGGCACGCGGGCTGAGCACAGTCCGCGCACTGTGCTGGCCCGAGCACGGCACCCGCGCGTGCCAGACCTGGGTAGTCTGGCTCGGGCCAGACCGGATCAATTAAAAAAAAAATTCAAATAAAACTTAGTACAATGATTAAACTATCTCAAATAAAACTAGAGGTCCAAGGTTCGAAACTCATCCTTAGAAATTAAATTTTAAACTTTTTAAAATTTAAATTTAAATATTTAAAAATTCAAATTTAAATATTTAAATATTTAAATATTCGGGACGGCACGAGCTCGGCCTGGGCCTCCCCGTTGTGTTGTCGGGCCGTGCCAGGCACAGCCCGAGTGGTGGTCGGCCTGTGCCAAGCACGACCCGGAGGTGGCTGGGCCTGCCCGGGCTCAGGCCTGGGCCGGCCCAAGCACGGCTCATTGCCACCTCTAGTTTAAAGAATTTTTCCCTCATTTAGTTATCTAATTTTAACGAAGGAAAAAAAAATTAGAGGAAAATTATTTATCTCGATTTCTCTCCAAATTCTTTTTTTTTCAACCGCGATTTGGGGTTGGATGGTGGTGAAAAAAATTATAAAAATTCGTCCAAAATAAATTTACAAATTTACCTTTATTATTTTAATATATATAAAAAGTTTTATTAAACCATAATGACCTCTTCTAATATCTATTGAATACATAGACAAAAAAATCATCTTATTTTTTATTTTTTCTATCTTCTTCGTAATCCTAATATTTGTAGTTGGCCAAATATATCCTAATATATGTAGGAATAGAAATGATAAAAAAAAATAAAAAATATATATAACACAAAAAAAAAAATTATCTATTAAATAAAAGATCTTTTCATTCCTCTTCTTTTCCCTTACAAAGTATATTCAAACAAAATTAATTATTTTTTTGCAAAAATAAAAGCTACTTGTTATTAACGAACAAAATCGGGACTGCAACGATCCCTAACAATAATGTTTTGGAGCTCTAGTGGTCTCACACGAAACCAAACCTGCGAGACACCATTCAAACGAGTGAAGTTTGCGGTCCAGTGGGCTGCTTTATTATACTGTTTATAAGCAAAATTAAAAGAAATATTATTACAAGCCAAAATAAATGAAAAGATGTCATCAAGCTCAGCTTGTATTCTCCAGTCAGGGCATTTCTTTTGTGTCAGAGAATCGACCAGGGACTTAGAATCCGATTCAGTGATAACATTGTGATAGCGTTCCTGCAAAGCAATAACCAAGGCTTGTCGGAAAGCAAGAATTTCCGCATGCAAAACAGTGTTAGCATTTATTTACATACACTCGGCATACAAGATATTACCAAAATGATATCTGGAAATAATTCCAACAGCAGAGGAAGTAGTAGAAAAAAAGGCATCACAATTGATTTTGGTGCAATTGAGAGGAGGGGGCATCCATTTACATATGATAGAGTTTCTTACTTTAGCATTGCCATCAGACATTAGATTTAAATCGAGGAAGCCCACATAAGAAATAATTTTTTTCACTAAGCAAGATGGGGAAAGCTGTCGCGCCTGATGCAACCCCTCATTTCTCCCATACCAAATAAACCACCATAAAACGACAACTAATCTTTTTATCGAGCAACGAGTTGAATCATCACTCAAGATAAGAAGATTGCTACCAAGTGTCCATGTTTGTCTATTTGGTAGCATGATTTTAAAATAAATTTGTAAATGACTCCAAATTTTGAGTGAAAAAGGGTAAAAACAAAAGAAGTGTTCTAGAGTTTTAACAGCAGATTGACAAAGAGAACACAAGTTATTAGGAGATAATTTTAAAGAATTAAGTCTATCCATAGTAAGTAATCGACCATGCATTAATTTTCAAAGAAATAATTTTATTTTTTCAAGAATCATTAAGGACCAAATAGCCGACCAGTTAAGAGAAGAGTTAAATTTTAAAGTATCATGCTTGAGGAGAAATTTCTAGGCTGTAGTAGTGGTAACATTTTCATCCATGCTATCAGTCCAAATTAGCTTATCATCATGGGGTGTTAAAGGGAGGTTGATCATAGAAATGGGTGCACCCAACTCATGTGAAAACATATCATTGCAAAGAGCATTATTCCACTGATGGCCATTGATAAAACAACTAACTTTCAAGTCGTCATTGATTAATTGAATGTTGATGAAAGTAGGTTTCATGCTTAATGGCAAATCGAGGAGCCAGGCATCATACATAAGGGAAGTATTGTTCCCAGATCTAATAATAGAATGGAAGCCCAAGCTTAGCTTTTTGAAAGCTTTCACAAAGAGCCTCCAAGACCAAGAATAGGAAGGGGGAGTCTTAGCATTATTGACAGAGAGTTTAGGATATTTGTGCTTAACCAGGTGGAGCCAAAGGTTATCCACATTGTTAAGGTAAGCAGCCACCTTTTTAGCATTAAGGAAGAGGCTTTGTAAGAAAACATTATGGATACCTAGGCCACCACTAGTTTTGGGAGTAGTGATTTGATCCCAAGCGATCAGGTGCATCTTTTTATGGTCACTGTTAGAACCCCAAAAGAAGTTACTAATGATGTTGTTGATTTTGTTCATAGCTTTCTTAGGCACCCAAGAGACAGAAATGGTGTGAAGGGGGATGGAGGTAAGGACCGACTTAACCAAGGTCAGTTTACTAGCTTGGGAGAGATAGTTTGATTGCCAGGAGCCAAGCTTGTTGTTGATAGAGTCAAAGAGATGATCATAGGCTCTATTAGGAGGGTTTTTGGGGAATATCATAGTACCAAGGTATTTGAAAGGAAATGTGACTTCATTCATGCTAAGCTTGAGGCAGATGGCTTGCTTAATGTGGGAAGGAGTGTGATTTGGAAAGTATATAGCAGACTTGAGAGGATTGCATAGTTAAACTATAGTAATGCTCAAAGATGGTATAAATAGAGTTGAGACTCTCTTCATTAGCTTTGAGCATAAGAAGGATATCATCAGCAAAAAGAAGGTGACTTGTTTTAAAAATCTTTTTGATGGTAAGGGGGGTAAAGGTTTTACTTTCAACAGCCTGGTTAATTAAGAGGGTATGGGTTTGGGCTACTAGGATGTAAAGAAAGGGGGAGATGGGGTCTCCCTGTCTCACACCTCTATTAACCTGAAAAAATCCAAAGAGATTCCCATTAGCTAAGTAGGAGAAGGAGGCAGTGGACATACAAGCATGGATCCATTGAATGAAAACATGAGAGAAGTTACAAGCTTCCATGATAGTGGAGATGGCTTGTCAAGAGACAGAGTCAAAGGCTTTAGCAAGATCCAATTTGATCAAGATGTAAGGATGCTTGCCTTTAGACTTAAAAATAGAGTAAGTGGCCTCTTGGGCAATGAGAATATTTTCATGAATATTCATGCCCTTAATAAAGATAGATTGCTCCCTAAAAATGAGGAGAGGAAGGGTTTCCTTGAGTCTATTGGCCAACATCTTGGATAGAATGCGATAGTTCAAGTTGCATAAGGAGATAGACCTATAGTCTTTAACCTTAGAAGGGTTTTTGACTTTAGGGATAAAGGTTAGGACAGTTTGATTCCAAGAAAAGGGAAGGAAGGAAGTGTTTTGAAAATTGATGATACAATCCAAAAAATCATTTTCAATAATTGGCTAGTAAGCTTTGTAGAACTCAGCTGTAAAGTTATCAACTCCCGAGCTTTTCCCATTAGCCATAGTCTTAACAGTGGACCATAGTTCATCCTTAGTGAAGGGTCTGATGAGATTGTCCTTCAAGGAATTGGGAATAGTAGGGTAGTAAGGCCAAAGCTGAATGGAGAAGGGGTTGGTGGAGGTAGATTGCCATAGATTTTGGTAGTAGTTAGCAAAGGCTTGAAGGATGGAGCTATCATTGGTAAGAATATTACTATTATCATCAATAATTTTGCTAATAAAGTTTGTTCTTCTCCTAGAGGTGACAACTCTGTGGAAGTAAGCAGTATTTTTGTCACCATCTAGAAACTATTTGAGTTCAGCTTTTGCCCACCATTTAAGACTAATTTATCTCTAAAGGACATGAGTTTTATTGTAAAGAGAGATAAGAGAATCCTCTTCAAGGCTGGAGAGGTTAGATGTGGCTTCTTTGTGTTCGAGCCTTCTAACCTCAGCCTTGGTGATCTTAAGGGAAGTCTCAAGGTTACCTAGTTGGTCATTATTCCATTTGGAGAGGGTTTGCCTTGTGAGCTTGAGGTGGGAAACAAATTTATTTTGAGGGATAGAAGGGGGGAGGGGGTTATACCAAGCTGAATTAACAACATCTCTGGATTCAAGGTATTCAGTCCAGAAATTTCGAAATTTGAAGAGGTTGTTTCTGTTGTTAGCCTTAGGGTTTAGCTCAATGTGAAGGGGGCAATGGTCAGAACCATATCTAATTAGGTGCCTAACAGAGGAGGTGGCATAGTGATGCAGCCAGGCAGGGTTAGAAAAGGTTCTATCCAGCCTAATAAGAATTCTACGATTACCTTTTCTATTATTGCACCAGGTGTACTTTGGGCCATTAAAACCTAAGTCAATAAAATTTGAATTAAGGATAAAGTTTCTAAAAGTTCTAATGTGGGGGTTGAGCTTGAAAACTAAGCCACCTTTCTTATCCTCAGGATTTACAATACAATTACAGTCCCCAGCAAGAAGTCAGGAGTAAGTAGAGAAGTCTAACCTAGATAGTTTATGCCAAAGCTTATCTCTAATCACAGGATTGATATTGGTATATATATTAGAAAATAGGAAAGGAGGGGAATCAAAAATAGAAATAATAGCATGGATCACATCCCGACTAGAGAAAATAATCTCAAATTTAACAACACAAGTATTCCACAACAATAATAAATCACCAGAGGCTCCATTGGAAGGAAAAGAGGAGTCAGTCCAATTCCTACCAATTTTAGAAATAAAAGAGATCGATAGCAACAGTATCATCTATATGAGTCTCTTGGAGAGCAAAAATCTTAATATTGCAATATTTAATTAAACTATGCATTCTATCAAGAATGGTAGGTCTTAAGACCGGCCCCTCTAATATTCCAGACAATAATATTCATGGATTATTAGAAGGAACAAACATCATTTGATCTTGGGGATCAGCTAAAGGTGAAATAGGGGATCCACTTCTATGTCTCTTGCTATTAGAGGAGTTCTCTAAGTTGGAGCTTACTAAGGTGGACTTATGAGAAGTTTGCTTAGGTTTATCAGCTTTACTAGAAGGAATGGATTTACCCTTCCTAGAGTCCTTAGACTTATCAGTTTCACAGTTAGGAGGATCAGCTTTGAATATAAGGGAGACCTCCTTAATTAATTCATCAAAGGACTTTTGAATGAAGGTAGAGGTAGTAGGGTTAGGGGGGTTCCCCTCAGCCTACTTAAGGGAAGGGTTTTTAAGCCTAAATTGGGAAGATTTTTTAGGGTTAGTTTTAGTAGAGGCTTGGTTAAGGTTTAGAGAATTGTTTCCCTTAGAATTTTGGTAATGGGGGGGGGGGGCCTTGAGTTTTGAAAGGATTCTTAGCTATCTGTTCAGGGGGTTTATTGTACACAGCCTTCCTGATAGAGACATCATCGTGTGTTTTAAGAGGTTTGGAAAAGTTAGATTTGTTAGCACCATGAAATGCTTGAGATTGCTGCGTGGTAGCAATGCTTGAGTTTTGAAAGGATTCTTAGCTATCTGTTCAAGGGGTTAATTGTCCACGGCCTTCCTGATGGAGACATCCTCGTGTGTTTTAAGAGGTTTGGAAAAGTTAGTTTTGTTAGCACCATGAAATGCTTGAGATTGCTGCATGGTAGCAAGTTACGATCTCTCCGACGTCTAACTTGAATCCAGGGACCACACACTGATTCCTCAACATCATTTGGCTGGGCCAAATTTGTCCCCTGGGTAGAGGAAGAAGGAGTGGTATGGGTAGAACTAGCAGGGAGGGCATCAGGGACATTACTCTCCTTAGAAGGAGGGGATTGAGATTCAAAATTAGGGCTTATGTTAAGCTTTTTAGGGCAGGTATTTTCTCTGTGACCAACTAGACCGCAATGAAAGCAAATAGAGAGTAGGTTTTCATAAATCACAGGTTGAAAAAATTCACTCTCGGGAATCGAGATCCATACATCTTGTTTAACAGGTTGGGAGACGTCAATTTCAACACAAATCCTGATGTATTTGCCCCTTTGGAATTCAAAGGATCGGGAATCAATAGAATTTCAATTTACCTAAACTATTAGCAACTAAAGAAACTGAGGTAGGGTTCCACAGTTCAAGAGGTAAAGCATGTATGTGCAACCAAACAGGTGTAGAAGAAAAATCTTCCAGCTAAGGCTGAAAGAAAGGTTTCCGGGGAACTAATCTGATAACCGCACCACGGCAAGACCACGGGCCACCAGTAAGTACAGTGGTGACATTCGAAGAATTGCGATAACGAAAGACAAAGAATCATTCTTCAAGATCGAGAACATTACATAAGCCATATGAAGACCACAAATTGAAAGCCCAACGAGAAACAACATTTAAAGGAGGTGGCCGGCCGAGGAATTTACCAACTAAGCTAGTTTGCCAAGAAGATTGTCATTCAGGGATCTGTTCAAAGGTAAAGGAAACTTTACCAGAAGCATTATTGGCGATTTTGGAGTAGATGAAAGCTTCTGCAGATTTAGGGTTCTTGGAGTGGGATCCACGAAGGATCTGTGCCCAAGTGAGCGCCGGAGGGGGGGGGGGGGATGGGTAGAGGAACCCATGGTCACTAGATCAGAGCGAGCCAAGTCTAGATTTGGGTTCGGGGATCTGTTGGAAAAATTATAGTTAGGGTTTTGAATAATTTTTGGGGAAAGATTCATACTTGCAGAGAAACGTAGGGTTTCAGTGGATGAGGAGGGGGGAAGGGCACAAGATGCAAGATCAGAGATGATTTGCCCGGAGGAACCAGAGGGGTTCTTGGCGAGCGTCAGAGGGGTATGCGAAGAGGAAGATTCGCCCATTGGAACATCCTTGGAAGGAGGGGGGGGGGGGGTTGGAGGTTGCTGACGGGAGGAGGAGAGACCGTCGGGAGGTGGAGGATCGCCATCCTCCACCATCACCGAAGCAATCGCCCTAGAGTCGCTTGTTGTCGCCAGAGGAGTCGCACGAGACATCGAGCCTTCTCAAGTCTCCAAACAAAGTTAATTTTTTCCTTCACTTTTTTTCCTTCTCCTTATTAAATTATATCCACACAATGTTAATTTTTCTCCTCTTTTCTCCTCCCCTCCCTTTCGCTTCCTTCATTTTCCTTCCCCTTAATGATTTGTATCCAAACGGATCCTTACTAATATAAAAATAATTTTTGTGCAATATAAATAATTACTGGTCTAGAGGTAAATTGTTCGATGTATGAGGTTCTTTCCTCAGGAATATCGTGACTGCTATTTAAATCCTGGTTTTTAATCGATTAGGTAGGAAACGTGGTGGGTCTTTTTCATTTCGTTACATAGGAGCATTAATTGCACCTAGAATGGCTCCTTCCAATGGCCATGACATCATCCTATGTGAACAAATTAATGCCTAATTGCTTCTTTGCAAAATAATTATTTATCTTGGATTAGTAAAATTTTACTTATAAATTATGCTATTAATAATACCACTCCTATGCACACTTTAACACCATGTTTGGATTGGGGTTAAAAGAGGGGAAGGGAAAGGAGGAAATTTTTTCCCTTGTTTGGTTTTCTAATTCTAATGGAGGGGAAAGGGATTGGGGGAGAATTATTTACCTTGGTTCTTCTTCAAACCCCAATTTTCTTTCAACCCCGATTTGGGGTTGAATGATAGTGAAAAAAATTATAAATATTCGTCCAAAATAAATTTATAAAAGTACCCTTATTATTTTAATACATATATACGATTTTATTAAATCCTAGTGATCTCTTCTCATCTCTATTGAAAACGAAGGCAAAAAAATTCTCTCGTTCTCAATTTTTTTCCTTCATAGTATCTTCTGCCTAATCCTAATATTTGTAGTCAGCCAAAAAAATCATAATAACTGCAGGAATAGAAATGACAAAAAAAGAAAACATATATATAACACAAAAATAAAAATGGTATGATTGTCTATTAAATATAAGATTTTCTTATTCCCCTTCTTTCTCCTTATAAAGTACATCCAAACAAGGTTAATTTTTTTTCTTCCCTTCCCTGGCCTTATTAAACTATATCCAAACAATGTTAATTTTTTTCCTCCTTTCTCCTCCCCTCCCCTCTCTTCCCCTCCCTTCCCTTCCATTCCCCTTAATGATATGTATCCAAACATACCCTAAGGGTCTATTTGGATTGGGGTTAAAGGTGGGAAAGGGAACGGAGAGGAAAAATTCATTTTGTTTGGTTTTATAATTTTAATGGAGGGAAAAGGGATTGGAGAGGAATTATTTACTTTAGTTTCTCTTCAAACCCTATTTTTTTTTTAACTCCTATTTGGAGTTGAACGTGGGTGAATAAAATTATAAAAAATTTATCCAAATAAATTTACGAAATTGCCCTTATTATTTTAATAAATTTATAAGATTTCATTAAATTCTAGTGGCCTCTTCTTATCCCTATTGAATACAAATGATAAAATAGAAGAGAGAGACCGTGAAGTCTTGCCCTGCCTTCGTTCCGACAATATCTTCCAAATTCTAATTTGAGGTAAAATTTTAATTTATTTATTTATCCATATCAATTGGAATTAGTAGGTTCTGTACAATGCTCTTATTCTCATTTTTTTCCCTCCATGATTTCTTTTGCCTAATTCTAATACTTGTAGTCGGCCAAAGGAAAAAATTCTAATATCTATAGGAATAGAGATGGTATATATATAAAATAGAAATAAAAAAGGTATAATTGGTTATTATAAAAGATTTTCTCTTTTTCCTCCTTTCCTCTTACAAGGTACATCCAAACAAGGTTAACTTTTCGTGTCTCTTCCCTTCCCCTTATTAAACTATAGGGTTAATTACATGGTATATCCTCAACTTTGGGTGTTTTCTTAATTATGTCCCGACTTTTTATATGAATCAATTCTATACTTTAACTTTAATTTTATTTAATTTCTTTCCTGACGTCAACCATATGTTAATTTTACCATTTCAGCGATGACATGACATTGCTGACCTGTATCAGAAATAATGCAAAATACCTCAATGCCATGCCTATATATATATATATATATATATATAATAATAATAATAATAATAATAATAATAATAATAATAATAATAATAATAATAATAATAATAATAATAATAATAATAATAATAATAATAATAATAATAATAATAATAATAGTGCTGATGTGGATTAATAAAATAATCTACGTCAGCACATAAGGTCGATTGTCCTATGTTATTGGCACCTGCTTGACGTCCATATCCAGCAACCCGGCCACCATCACCCTAATGTTTTTCGTCTCCCCGATCATCTCCACCACCACCTCGCGTGCGCCACTCAACCTCGCTATCGGTCGGGACGACCAACTCCGTCTGATCCCAACAAATGGCCAAGGCATCAAAGCGGTAATCCCATGTGGCTACCTTTCGGGCGGCGACCACCAGAGTGTGGGAGTCGAACATGATGGACAGGGCTTGCACCCGGGTGAAGTTGCAGGCTTTGCCCTCTGACCACGTGTCGATGAAGTGCACATTGATATGGAACTTGTCGTTGGAGACGAGGGCGAAGTCGTCGCCCTTGATGCGCTTGTTGTTCCTGGGCATACAATTGGTGCACTACGCAGGGCACTCGAGGGTCTTGTAGCGGCACCGGCCCCTACAATATTGAAACTAAATATGAAGGATCAAAAGCACTCCCAAATTGAAGCTAACTAATACAACTAGAAGGAGCACTTCGACGGAGCTCGATCGACGGCTCGCATGAAGTTAGCCAATTCTAAAACCCTAGCCACCTTGGTTCCCCTCTTCGCCTTCGTCGATGCCTTCTTCTTTGCTGCCTTCTGGTGCGCCTTCACCACAGTGTGTTAGCTGAAGGATTCTCCATACTTCCCAACATGTTTTTAATGCACGCTTTAACCTGTTTTGAGGATTGATCGAGATACGATAGACTTGACGAATCTTTCATCAATCCTACAATTTTCATACTTAAACACTTGTTGAGTGGGTTTGTTATCATCAAAATAATCACGAGGAAAATAAAGCATGAAGGAAGAACCCTTCAGCTAACAATCTCCCCCTTTTTGATGATGACAAACCAATTACGATTAATATCAAGATACAAGGAAGCATTAAAGAAATAAAGCAATGTTAATCAAATTAAGCTCCCCCTATCTATATGCATGTATCTTCTAAATTCTCTTTTATCATTTTGTATCTTCTATATGAATGTATTCAATTATACTACTTCTCTTATCAATATATTTACTCCCCCTATCAATGAGCATATATCCATGTACTCTCCCCTTTTGTCATCCATCAAAAACAAATATAGCAAGCATAGCAAAATGAACATGTTCAAAATGAACATGTTCATAAAGATGAAAAATACATCACATAGTCAATCAAAGACAAAGTGTCAATACATCACAATACCAATACATCAAAGTGTCAATCAAAGACATGTCCATAGGATGAAAAATACCAATACATCATATGTTCTGTCAATACACCAATACACCAAAATATCAATACTCATCCTCAGGTGGTGGAGGAGGTGGTAGATGCGACTGATAATACTGTCACATCTCATCCACTCTCCCATACATTTCATCAACTCGACGACCGTACTCACCTATTTGCTGACCATACTGGTCAACACGTTGACCATACTCGTCGATGCACCGGCCATGGTCACCGATGATGGTGCCAAACTCGTCCATCTGTCGATCGATCGCTTGCATGTGGGCTGATGATGTGTTGTTCCACTCCATCTGATTAATCTAAAACTGCGCAAAGCGATGCTCCAGATCACTTTGACTCGCACGGGAAGGGCCGGATGATGATCCTCCACCAGTTTCGTCCTCCTCCATCTCTGTCTCATGCTCCGCCTGGTCCATAGGATCTCCTCGCGACCTTTTGCCGCGCTGATGTTCAAGAATCTTCATGCGGCTCAGGGAGGAAGAGTCTATGGCTCTCGGAATAGGTTCTATCTCAAATCTAGATCTATCAACCCCGACTTTATATATGAAATAAGAGATTACTGAGGCATAAGGAAGAGCTTATTTTTTTTAGGAGTGGACTTCAGCTATATATCTAAGCATGAGGTCAGGGACATCTATAGGTATACTAGACATGGCACAGAAGAGTGCCCTAGAACTCATGGAGGTGACCTCATCGTAATGTCCTGCTCTAGGAAGAATGTTATATGCAATGATGAGGTGCACAATCCTAGCTATGGGTGAAAGCTTGATGCTTTGGGTAGGCATCACCCCCTCATAGTCCTCAGGGCATATGGCTGGTATAATTACATGAGGAGGGTACTCCTCATAAAAATGGTTGGAGGACATCTTATAAATTCGTTTTCCCATTAGGGAAAACTCAAAGACATCTCTAATGAGGGATTCTGTGATGACTATGGGTTTTCCTGAAATTTCAAACCGTAGGACTAAGCCATCACCAAGTCTTGCCTTCTCTATTACTATATTAGAAAAAAAAGGCTTTTACTAAGATGGGACAAACTGGTACTTGGTTTGCTAAAAATTCTACCCAACCCATGCTAGCAAGTTTCTCTCGAATATTAAATCTTTCTAAGTCATCTAAGTTTACTGGCCGAGTTTGTAGGATGGCTCTATCTTCAAACTTGGAGGCTTGTTTCTTTCCTAATTGGGTCAAGAGATTATTAGGTAAGGATGGGAGTTTGGTTTTAGGTGCCATTCTGCAGAATAATTTTGAAGATGATATAAGGGATTAGTCTTTAAATGAAAAATGCATGCTTTCTAATGCAAAAGAAAAAGAGCAAAAAGGTTTAAAACTCGGTATCGGCTCATGCAACAAAGATTTCTCATTAAATCTCAAGATAAATAAAAAATAAAGATAAAATAAAATAAAATAGAAGGGTTAATCATGAAGATCCATATATAAAAAAATGTTTTGGCCAAAAATAAAATTTTTCAAGAAGACCTAAACTTAAAATTGAGTCAAAAACTCTTGCAAGCAAACAAGAAGATTTTTTACTAACAATTTGATCACATAAAATTTCATTAAAGAACAAATGATGAATCATTTTAAGAACACATGAAATCTTTGATTTTTGTTGGAAGAAAAACTCTTTTTGAGGTACATATGCTCAAGAGAAGTTATCAAGAAAAAATTGCATGAATGACATTTTGTGTGTGAATAATGATGCATTGAAAGAAGAAATCATGTTCTTGAAGACAACTTCATGAATGAAGGATGAAGAAAGCTTTTTACCTTGGAGAAAAAGCTTGAACAGGAGGTAGAACCCTAAAAGATAGTAAGAGAGGACTCAAGATGGGACACCTAGTCGAATGGGCAAGGAAGCCCTAGTTTTGGGCTTAAGTAAATAGATTGGATGGATAATATTCAATCTGGGTGAAAAATAGGGCAATCTGGGCATTTTTTCGCCCGCTGATCGATCGGGCGGTCAAATGCCTATCAACCGCTCGATCTGCTTTATCTTTTATTCCTTAAGAAAAAAAAAATTCGAGAGGGTGTGATCATCCTAATTTTGTGAAACTTTTTCTACATAAATTAGAGCCTATGAGGATTCCAAAGAATCAAGAATCACTCAAAAAGGATATCCCTACAATTTTCTAAAAATCCTACAAGATCTCAGTGGCATTTTTGTAAATATGTGTTATTTAACCACCGATTTCTGATTTTGCTCAAATCTTCTGGATATCAAGATATGATCATTTAACACTTGTTTTATCAAATTTGAAGTGAAATTTAAATTAATTAGTCATGTTATGAGCTTAGCACAATTTTAATCAAAATAAGCTTGAAGCCATGAAAGTGCTAATAATCAAATTTGGCTATCTACTCATGTTTTCTCTAACTTAGACACTTGGACATCTACATGAGTGAATTCAAATATGTTTGTGAAGATTTAAACCCAAAAAGAGATTTCTATGTCAAATTGTTGACTTAGGTCAATTATTTCCAATTTGAGTCTCATGAACCAATCAAGTGATCACATTGTTCATCTAGTTATGAGTCTTCATGTGATACCAAGTGTAACAACCTAGACTCATGTGATATATGCATTCGAAACATGTTTGCCAATCATAGAAAATGAGGCCTCTAATGAAGGTTCTAACCTAGAGCAAATTTTATCCAATCAACATATGAAATTGCCTAAGTTATCAAACATTAACTTACTCATGAATTTTCATACATTTATCAAGCAAAAGCAATCATGAGCATAGAGACTTCATTAATCATGAATAATCAATTATTATACAAATATTTTTGCAAAATTGAACTCATACCTCACCCTTGAGAATTTTCCAAATTTTTCATTTTCTTTTCAATTTGGCTCTACTAGCTTTCCATCACATTTTTGATAGCTTGCAAGCAATATTTATTAGTAACATAATGGAAATGTAACTACTAACAAGTTATCGTACTAGATAGCTAAGAAAAAACCAAGTATCGATCTCAAGATTTACTTTGCTAAATAGTTTGAAATCCATTTCAAAATATGTTGTCATGAATCCAAAATGAATTTTCAAGAGATCATAAATATAATATCGATGGAAACATGATCTCCAACCCTTCCTATTAGTTAAAAACCGAAAGGTCACAATAAGCCTATGATTCAAAACCGCAAGGTCGCATGAGCCCATTACAAGCTACATAGGTCTCCGAGGAGACCGAAAATCAAAAATCAAAAATCGTTTTAATAAGACTTATCAAGAATGAAAAGTCTACTAACATTAAACATGTATCAAAACTCCAACTATGATTTAAGCAAGTAAGTATAAGAGATGATACCAAAGATACCTAGATGCCAATTTTCATACCTATGGCATCTTCATGACTTGAAGTTGCAACCAATGATGAATTTTTCATTGATGTCTATGGTCAACTTCAATTCTTCATCTTCCTTTACCCTTGTGCGGTTGCTCCCCCTACAAACGAGCATGAGACCTTTGATACCCAAATGGCTTTGAGTCCTTGAGTGTTAGAGGAATTAGCTACCCAAAGTGTTTTAACTCCACTTGGGTTCATCTTGAATGCACAATCATATATCGCATGCCCATATACACCGCAACAAAAATAATGTCCATTAAATTTCTTCCTTTCATTATAAACATGAGATTTAATGTTGGAAGATTTGGCATGAGAAAAATGATGGACATGAGCATTCTTAAGTGAAGCATGTTTATGTGTTGAATGTCTAACATGAGAATGATGATGAACATTTGCATTCTTTACATATAATATTTTTTATTCTATTTTCCTTAGGAGATGGAGCATTCTTAAATTCATTTACTTTCCTACTCAATGAAATGACTTCACTTTTCAAATCATTCATAGATTTTTGAATAGCATGCAATTGAGTTTTCAACGTGCTATTTTCATTTTTCAAATTATCATTTTTATGTTTCAAGGCTTTAATCTCGTGTTCTAAGTTATCATAGCATGGATCAAGTGAGCTAGATTTCAATTTCTCATTTTCTAATTCTAGAGTGTGCACATATGAGCTAAGCCTAGAATTCTCATTTTTAATTCTTTTATTTTCTTTATCCTTTTTCAAGAGCAAGGCATACATGATTTTATACTCATCCATTAAATCATCAAAATCATAAGAACTAGATGAGTTTATACTATCCTTTTTGTCAACATGACTAAAAGGAGAGGAGAGTACCTCATCATTATCATTCATGGGGCAAGCTCTAGAGTTAGCTTCATCATCATTGCAATAGGACGTTTCATTTGAATGGGAAGATGATGTGGAAGCGTTCAACCTCTTCCTTGCCTTGTTCTTTATACAAGGGCAATTCTTTTTCACATGCCCTTTCTCATTGCATAGGTGACATATCACCTTTCTCTTTCGACTCTTTGTACTTCTTTGGCTAGAAACACTAAGAGCTTCAAGAACTTCATTAGATATAGGAGCATGACAATTTTCATCGTCTCCTTCATTTAGAGTAACAAGTTCTTCAGTTTTAGCATAGTCATATAGCATGTTCAAAATATTCCATATATCATATGCAGAAGTACAATGCATGATTTTTTCAAGTATATTATTTCCCAAAGAATAAAATATGCAATATGTAGCTTTTGTATTTAACTCAAACATATTAATTTGTTCTTGGGTCCATGAAATCATATTCTCCTTAGGTTCACTATATTTTATCTTCACCATGCTATATACACCTAAATCTTGAGTCTTTAGAAAAGTATACATTCTACTCTTTCAAAGACCAAAGTTGGACTCATCAAACTTAGGGGGTGAAGACGCTCTACTCTCTAGTGCCATTTTAGAACCGAGATACGGTATAGAAGAGACAGTGAAATCTCAAGCTACGGACCTGTTCTGATACCAATTATTGAGTAAAACGGTACACTAGAGGGGGGGTGAATAGTATGTTTTACTCAACACGATGTTTTACATCTTCTCTATCGCCCTTGCCCAATGCTTGTCCAGTTTCCTCTAGTTTATAAGAAGAAGAAGAAGATAAGAAGATGATGAATTGAGAGAGGTCAAGCGTCGATTTCATTTGATTTTTGTTGATGGGTACCTCAATTTTCTTCAACCAAGCAGAGGCTTTCTTGACCTGCTCGCTCTCCCAACCGTTGATGATCACCTCCTGGCGCTTGTACTAGTTGTTGACCTTGGCAACCTACGCAATTTGCCACGCCGACACCTTCGACTCCACCTCCTCCTTCTTCACCAGGTGAACCTCCATGTCATCGTCGGACTTTGTGCTTGCGGAGTCATTTATGCCGCCACTGCCAGGGGAGACACTACTAGAATAATGATTTTCAGCAACGGCCACCCAAGTTGTTGCAATCACTAACGGCTTACCAACGATCGCTGCGGCCATTGCAGATATATCACATCTGCAATGGCCTGCGTACGGCCGCTCGGGTCGTTGCTAACAAGTAGATGGCGCGAACGCGGTGCACAAATAAAATAATTCATTAGCAACGGCTTACGTACGACCGCGTCAGCCATTGCTAATGATAATTATCACATTACCAACGGCTTACTTACGATTTTTGTATCCATTGCTTTTTAGTCGATGGGGCGCTCGCGGTGCGAAAATGAAATACTTATCAGCAACAGCTTTGCAATGGATTAGTGAGACATTGATGATGTGTTATATTTATTAGCAATGGCTTTGTAACGGCTAAGTGAGACGTTGCTGATGAGTTTATTTAACTCGCGATCGCGCCTGATCCCTTTCTTCCATGCTTCTTCCTTCTCTGTCGACGCCGCCGATGCCTACCGCCGTCTTCATCCGCCAACGTCGCCTGCCAACGCCGTACCCTTCGACGTCGAACCATTTCCAGGTATTAGCTCCCCTCTTCTCTTCTCCTTTACTAGGGTTGACCGTCGGACGCCGAACCAATGTCTAGTGTCCAATGTCGAACACTAGACAACGACACCGGAACACTGTTTGTTAGAGTTTTATTAAACCCTAATCAAAAGTTTATTAGGGTTTAATTAAACCCTAATAAAATTTGATTAAGGTTTAATAATCTATGTTAATTGTTTACTGTTTAGATAAATTTTTCATATTTTAGATTAATTTTTCATGTTTTATGTTAATTTTTCATGTTTAGATTAATCTAGGTTAAATGTTTAATGTTTAGATTTTTTTTATGTTTAGATTAATGTATTTTAATGTTATTTAGATTTAGTTTTAGATTATATATGTTAATTAATTTTAGTTTAGATTAATTTTAATATTAATATTTAGATTTATATTAATTAGAATCGTCCATTTTGGACTCGCGCTCGAATCATCCACTTTGGACTCGTGTTGGAATCGTCCATCGTGGACTCGAACCACCATCAAAAATTTTAGAAAATAATCATTCATCCGACGAGTTGATACGTTTCACATACGCATCGACGAGTCGGATATGATTTAGCAAAACCTTAGATCCGTTCAGGGGTTGAATGTTCGTGTATAACATACAACCATTGAATTATCCCTAATTGGACAATTTGGGAACATAGTTATTTGTATTGCACTTAGTTTTTTCTTTTAACCATTAACTCATTCTTAAATTTTGGCTATTGTATCTCTTTTGCTCTTTGATACGCGCCCAAATGATATGCATATTTGGAGAACTGTAGGGAGATGCTGCCGAAATTTAGAATGAAGTTAGTGGTTAAAAGAAATACTTAGTGCAATATGAATAACATGAATCTCGAATGGAATAAGACCATCTCACCTATAAAGACATTGACTGAAGATATTGTCATTGATTGACAGAATTATGTCGGACGATTGAAGTTGGATGTATCGACATTTTGATCGTGGAGCTTTAACGAATGAGTTCCGCTTAGGCGTAACTTACTTCCTAAATTTTGCCTATTCGAATCAGAAATTTGTTGATGATAAAATTCGATATCTGTGCCGTATTTGCATGAATGCACGATTTCTGGATCGAAAAACTATCACTCTGCATCTATATAGCAAAGGATTTGCACTAAGATATTTAATATGGACTTGTCACGGGGAGTCACGTGAAGTCGGGAGATCGAGCAATCATATCGTTCAGACACATGATGAATCTTCCTCTACTGGTGTTTCTTTATCTAGTCCATCTAATCCGTATAGAACTATGATACTTGATAGTCTCGGGGGTCAATTCCAACTGAATGATAATGTCCATCAGCCAGTTACTGAGACGTCGGGGGGAGGAGCGTGTCACACTGGCGGCTCAATATCATTTGTAGTGTACGGTCATCGTATGGTAAGTATATATTATACCTTAAATTCAATTATATATTTTATTTATTACTCTGTATAATAAATAATGTATTTGTTTTGTAAATGTAGACGACGGTGATGGATGACGGGACTGTCTAATGACCCTCCCCGATGGAGGTGTTTGAGCGGACTCACCGTCAAGGACATGGGGCGGGAGAGTACATCGACACCCGCGTTGCAATCATTATGATAAGTATATTTGTTTAAATTATTCACTATTTATTTATAATTTAAGTTTTAGGAAAAATATGAAATAAAAAATTAAACTTGAGTAGGAGACCTACACTCAAACGGTGATGCAGCGCAGGGGCACCCCCGAGGACTTTAATGCAGGAGCGTGAGTCGAGGCTGCAGGTGGCTGGGACCACGGCCGCGTATATGGCTTTGCAGATAATGGTCATGCGTGAGCCATGCTCGGGCCACTTGGGGCACCGACCCCTCCGCAGTAGGATAAGGACACTGGAGGAGACGGTCGCGCGTCATAGTGAGATGATGGAGCGTTAGAGTCAGATGATGGCAAAGATGCATGCTATGCTACGCAACATCTCAGCTCATACCGGAGTAGGCATCCCTTCGGCATCATCAGATCCATCGTTCTCGAGCCAGTCCACGCGGTGTACACCCAAGCACTCCAGACCCCGTCATATTATGATCCAGACCTTCCTCCACCGTCGTTGTAAGGTTTATTATTTTGTTTGGATATTGACTTTGTTATTTGGGTACTACTTGATTGACTTGTTTTGTTTGGATATTGATACGATAGTTTTGAATTTGAATAGTTTTTATATGATTATGGATAATTATAAACATAAGTATAATTATTTTGATGTATATCTGAGTGTATCTTTGATGTGTATGTTATGTATGAGTGTATTAATGTATTAATGGGCGTGTGAGTTATGTATCATGTTAAATGTATCAATATATTAATCGAAATTAGAAATTTTAAAATTTTTCAGTTACAGGTTAGCGTCATCAGCAACGGTTTTCCCACGGCTGTCTGTGGGAATGCCGTTACTGAAAGTGTATCGTATTTTCTAAGCCGCAACCTCAAAGCCGTTGCTGATGACCTACAACAACGATTTAGCAACGGGCTTTCACTAACGGTGTTGCCACGGCAACCGAGCCGTTGCTGATATATATATCTACAACGGCCCTGCAACCATGGCAGAACCGTTGCTGATCCGTTGCTAAGTTATTAGCAATGTGATTTTCTGCCATGGCTGCGTTGCAACGGGCCGAGTCGTTGCACGCCGTTGTTGATGGCTTTCAGTAACGGCTCAACAATGGTTGGAGCCATTGTTGATGCTTGTTATTCCAGTAGTGAGAGGCGACGAGGGGAGGGGAAAGGGTTGGTGTTGAGAATGATAGCGGGCGGGTTGGTCTCCTCCAAAGCGTCCTCCCCGATCCGCGCTAGCTGGTTTAACGCGTCCTTAGCGCTGCTACTGTTGCTTGCGACGGTGCCATTGATCATCTCGTTGTGCAGAGTTGAGCAGGCGATGTCCATAGCGTTGAACTCCCTACTCATAGTCGTGAAGTTGTCGCTGGCGGCGGCGTCGCTCCTAATCGAGAGGTTGTCCCCCTCCCAAAGCTCTCTTTGGTGGCTACGGCTAGGGTGCGAGGAGCGAGGGGTCAGCGGGTGAATGTCACAGACTTCAGGGATGTCGCTTAAGGGCGCTTCTTCTTAGTTAGCTGTTGCAGTTGTGGTGGTAGTTGTTGTAATGCTAAGCTGTTTGTGATCATTCAACATATCCAAGTGAGGATGCCGAGGGGGGTTGAGATTAGTATAAATTAAAATGGAGGAGGGGATAAGGTGGTGGTGGGGAGGCTAAGTGACCATTAGTTTTGTGAGAGAACGACAGGAGATGGAGGAAGCTTCTTCCGAGTGGAGGGGGACGTGTACAATGAGAACCTAGACTACAAGGGCTCGGCGGCCAGTCCTGCAGTGGCGGAGGTGAAGACACTACAGGTAAGGTCATTTTTATAAGTTGCATGAGTTTGCAGGTTATATGTTGGGTTATTAGGGAAAATAATCTGACGTCATGTGTTGACGTGGATTATTTTATTAATCCACATCGGCACTTTATTTTATCATAAATTAATATATATATTTGATGATGTGGCAGTGAGGTATTTTTTATTAGTTTTGATACAGGTCAGCAATATCATGTTATCGCTGAAATGATAAAATTAATAGATGGTTGACGTCGGGATAGAAATTGAAACAAAATTAAAGTTGAAGTATAGAATTGATTCAAATAAAAAGTTAGGAAATAATTGAGAAAACACCCAAAATTGATGATATACCATGTAATTAACCCTAAACTATATTCAAATATGATTAATTTTTATCTTGTCTTCTCCTCCATTCCTTTCTTTTTCCCTTAATGAACAGTATCCAAAGAGATCCTAAGGATTTCTTAGCTTTCAAATGATTGCATTGAGAAAATTAATAAGATTACTATAGCCTTCCTATGGAATAAGGATTAGGATCATAGGGGACTTCATATCATTAAGTGGATCACGGTGACTCTTCCTAACTCCCATGGATGTTTAGGTTTGTAGAAATTCTTGCTTATCTCAATAATGTTGACTCTTTTTGTGATAGAATTGTCTAGACTAAATATAGGCCCACTACTTGTGTGAACAATACTGCTCCTAGTAAATCATCTTGGTCATGGTGTTCATTTGTTAATGCATTTTCTCATTTGCAATTTGGTTTTCATAAGAGTATTGCTTCTAGTGAAACAACTTCTATTGCTCTTAATAACTGGATTTTTGATATGCACATTGCTTTAAAACCTACATTCTTTAATATTGATGTTATTGATATTGTTGAAATGGTTACTGACTTGATCTAAGATTCTCTATGGGATGATCAAATTGGTTGGGATTTCATTAAAATGATTGGTGTTTTTTTCTTTGACACTTATCTCCATTGAGAAATTAGGTTTAAGCTCTATGATTATCCTATCTTTAAGTATTTTGCACAGAAGCCCCTCGGAAACTCAAATTCACAAATCAACCATCGAGGCCTCCAAAAATTTTAAAAATTATTGAAATGCAATAAATATATATTCTTACTGTTAGGATATTACAGGAGAATATCTTATAAAACTAAAATTGAAATTCATGGAACCTCTAAGTACAGTTCGAATTATATAAGCACTACTTTTCTCTTGTTCTCTCTTGACGAACCAAACATTATCTTGAAGCCTCAAGCCGTGGGTTGCCCTCTGATGCTTTGGTATCAATACACCATTTATTCCTCAAGCAAGAGGGACTGCCATATATATAAGAAGGATGCAAGCCAATCTCAGCAAGTGATAGATTCAAATTGATGCAAAGATTTGGCTAGAGAAGCTGATGATTGCTTCCACAAAAGGTGGGCAACAAGGTTGAATGAGGTTGGTCCGAGATAATGATTGGCAATGTCACCATGATACGTGCCTTTAGTTTGCTGATTTCAAGCTGAGAGTTTTGCTGATTAGCAGTAGATAGTATGCCGAGATGAGCTGCTAAGAGGCGGTCGATCAGTTTGCTGCAGAAGATGCCTGCAATTGCTGAGGTTTTTGGCGGAAACATTCAGTGCTGGAAGAACATCCCAAAGAAGCTACAAACTGCCATTATTTTTGCCATCAAAATCTGAAATTGATGATCCAATTATCTTCGGCTCGAGAAGAAGATTGCAGCTGTAAAAACAGATTCGAAATAGGCGAAGAAATCACTGAGACATCGAGTTCTGAAAGAGCTGTAAAAGTTGTGGAATTTGGGTTACTATTCATGTGCGAACAATAACCAACTGAAGAGAAGAAAATGAAGTTGACTGGTCCAAATTGATTTAGACCAGTCCAAATAAAAAAATTAATTCAGAATTTGGTTTAAAGGAACATCTCTTTGATGTTCCTTTCGCTGCTTATGATTGATTCTCCCATGAGAATTATCAAAAAATTTATCCATAAGTCAACCAGGTTAACTTTTACCCTGCTTTAGATTCTGAACACCTGGAGAAAAATATCAATTATTGGATAAATAATAAGATGATCCAAATCATGAAGGTGAATTGAAACTTTATACATTTCCTCGACTTGGGAAGAATCAAATATCACATAAAAGAGTCTTGAACAAAAAATAACAACAGATGAAACCAAAATAGCATGAAAAGGAACTTATAATCCTACTCCTGTCACCTAAAACAAGTACTAAAAACCACCTTAATTATAGGCAAACAAATTAGCAAAATTTGATCATGAACAACACCATAATTTATCCAGACAGTCATTTCTTCAAGCACCTTCTGCGCTGGGCAGCATGTCCTCGAAGCTCCAGAGCATCTCCATGCCTGCCGAGACCGGCGGATTACATGCCTCCATTCCGTTCTCCGTTACCACCACAAGATCTTCCGCCGCCGGCTCCTCCTCTGCCGCAACTCCTGCCGCCGCCTCAGCCGCTCCGCCCTCCATGTACGGGATCCCAAAGAAGTTCATGTAGGACTCATACGCCATGAGCTCCTCCGACAGCCGCCTCACCTCGCCGTCGGCGTCCGCCAAGGCGGAACCTTTTTCCTGCTTGGGTAAGTTGGGTTCGACGAGGAAGCGCGCGGGGGCATTGCAGGGCGGCGCGACCGGCTCCGCCTCGTTGGAGAAGTTAACCTTGGCCTTCTTCCCGCGGATGCGGCGGGCCTCGCGGTCGTACGCGCGGGCGGCCTCCTCGGCGGTGGCGAAGGTGCCGAGCCAGACGCGGACGCCCTTCGCAGGGTCGCGGATCTCCGCCGCCCACTTCCCCCATGGCCGCTGCCGGATGCCCCTGTAGAGGTTCTTCCGCTCCCGCTTCCGAGGCACTGCAGCGAAGCAGAGCAAGACTAATCGATCAAGACGCCGTCTTTGGGTCAAAAGCAAGGCCGAACCGAACAACAAGAGAGCACAAAGTGTGAGAGAAAGGAGTACCTTTTTCCTGGGGAACACGTTGGGGCTCGACGGAACCAAGCCAAAGGTCGGAAGAAGAGAGGACGTCGTCGGCATCGACGCGGCGTCGGTGGTGGTTGCGGGAAGGAATGAAGTTTGAGATGATGGCACCGCCACACATCTTGGCTGCTGCTTCCGCTACTGAGCTTGCTTCGACGAGGGAAAGAAGAGAGGAAAGAAAGGAAAGGATACGGTGGGATTAGATGGTTTCGGGGTTGATTTATACCGCCAGAAAGCGACAGCGATCGCAGGCTAAGAATGGCGCGGTCGCAGTGCGCGTGGACCAGCTCGGTGGCACTTTCTAGAATCAGAACGGATGGCCGCGGGATTATTTTTCTTTCCACCGTGGCATCATTTTTTGTATTTTCTATTATTTATAAGAATGTCCCAAAATAATTATAAAAAAAATATGCATTCCTATTTTCATTTTTAAAAATAAAATTAATACAATATAAATCGAATCAACATTTACCTGTACCAAAACAAATCAAAGTCTTGCCTGTTCATCTTGACTGGGTTTGCTCTTTGCAGTACAAAGCGATAAAGTTGCTTGCAACTTCAAGCGAATCTAATTAGATATTTTGGCGACACCGACGGCGGCACACAGAATCATCCGCCGCCGTTTTGCGAACACGGAGTCGTAACCGAGCCTGGTCACGAATATGTAGGTCAGCAACTCGTTGGCGCGTGGGGCTTTCAACGAGCACGTGACTGCACTATTTATAATTATGGCAAAATTTGAAAGACGCTATTTTGCATAAAGATATTTATGCGCATCCCATGTTCCTGTCACAGCAATTAACATCCCATCTTCATCGGTATATTTTTTTTAAAAAAAAGAAACCACGCAGGTCACTCCGCTCAATAGCTGGGTGGAGAGGGCATTGGACTATGGACGTGCATCCCCTCATCGGCATATTGAGGAAAAATATATTCCTCATTAATAATCATTTTATTAATATCAGAAAATAAAATAATTCTTACATCATTAAGAAAATAAGAACAAGAAAATAACATGTTAACATTGGAGGAAGCATGAGCTCTTGAATTAGAGCCAAGCAAATCAGGAGGCATAGCTTCATGAAAGACCACTTTGGAATTGTAGAAATCCTTGGCATAAGGTTCATGATCCAGTAAAAGAGAAGAATGAAAAAAATTAGGAGGAGCATGAGATGAAATAGCATGAACAGCATTATGCTGGAAATCAGACAAGTGATTTGGTGACTGCAGCAGAACATCTCTATTTGCCTGAGTAAGGTGTGCTTTTTTGACAAAATTATATGCTCTTTCATTACAAGACTTGTAGATATGAAACCAACTTACAGGACCCAAATCATTAACAATGCTTAAAATATCAGAAATAATACTTTTGAGGTCCCATGGAGCTTTGCTTTCTTTGTTAAGAAATTTGATAGCAGTGCTACAATATGAGAATAGGGAGAAGTCTCTCAAGTTCAAAGTGCTTACTTTATTAACTGCAAGTTTAATGGCCCATAACTCAGCATGAAGGAGAGAGGAAGCAATTCTAGAGCAGATTTCTTCAAATATCAGACAACCTTCAAAATTTAGAGCCAAAGCACCCAAACCAGCATACTTGTTAATATGATTTTAGGCAGCATCACAATATATTTTAATAGGGCTATTTTTGTGAGAGCATGTCACAGGATTAATTGCTTGAACAACATTAACATTCGGAGGCATCTGAACATTTAAACATGAAGGATCAGTGATAATGACGAATAGAACAGTCGGCAAGAGCTCTACAGACAAGAGTATTTATCCCTACACCAAGATTCTTGAAGCATACATTATTCATATTTTTCCAAATTTGCCAAAACCCAGAGGCAATGAACCCAATTAGTTTTTGTTTGCTAGGAACATTTAACCCAGAACCTTCCTGGAGCCAACCACCATTACACCAGTTACTGAAACTAAAATGAAATTTTATGACTTACATTGCCTTAGCCCAGAATTGTTTAGCAAAATGGCAATAGAAGAAAATGTGCTCAAGACTGTCCTCTTGATTATTGCAAAGAAAACATGGCTTCGGCAGCACTTTGCAGAAATTAGAAAAATAGTGAGTTGTTGGTAATCTTTTCCAAATGAGCTTCTAGGCAAATATCTTAATCTTTGGAAGAGTATCAGATTTTCAGAGGACTTGCCAATTCAAATCAAGACAATTAGCAATTGAGTCTTTATTTCTTAAGAAGTTATAAGCAACTTTGCAGCTAAGCTTTCCATTGGGATTGAGAAACCAGATCCATTTATCCTTGACATCTTGTTTTGATATGTATATTTGGGAAATATTTTCAGCATGTAATTTACCAAACAAGTACTACTGGAATAATGAGCATCAGCAATGGCGTGCAACGGCGCCAGCCGTTGCAACGGAGCCGTGGCAAAAAATCGCATCGCTGCTAACTTAGCAACGGATCAGCAACGGTCGTTCGGGCCGTTGCTAAAAATATTATCCGCAACGGTTTTGCCACGGACATGGAGCCGTTGCTCATAACATTAATAGCAACGACTAGTGAGTCCGTAGCAACGCCGTTAGTAAAAGACTGTTGCTAAGCCGTTGCTGTAGGTCATCAGCAACGGCTTTCGATACATTTTTAGCAACGGCTTTCCCACGGACAACCGTGGGAAAGCCGTTGCTGATGATGTAAACCTCAAAACGAAAAAAATTTAAAATTCCAAATTTCCATTGATACATTGATACATTATCTGATACATAACTCACACACTCATACACCCATACACACATTCATTCGCACATCACAAATACACCAAGATATACATCAAAATAATTATACTTATATTTATAATTATCCACAATAGTATAAAAACTATTCAAATACAAAATTGAAGTATCAATATCCAAACAAAATAAATTAAACAAGTATAGTATCTAAGTAACAAAGTCAATATAAAAAAAATCTCACAATGACGATGGAGGATGGTCTGGATCATATGGTGGGGTTTGGAGTGCTTGAGTGTACACCGGCGTGGACTGACTCGAGGACGATGGATCAGATGATGCCGAAGATATGCCTGCTCTGGGATGACTTGACATGTTGCGTAGCATAGCATGCATCTCCGCCATCATCTGACTCTGGCGTTCCATCATCTCAGTCTAACGCGCGACTGTCTCCTCTAGTGTCCTTATCCTGCTACTATGATCATAATTGGATCTGGAGGTGGACGGTCGCTCACCAGCGACCGGAGGGGTCGGTGCCCCAAGTGGCCCTAGCACGGCTCGCGCATGACCACTATCTGCAAAGCCATATACGCGGCCATGGTCCCAGCCACCTGCGGCCTCGACCCACGCTGCTACGTCAAAGTCCTCGAGGGTGCCCCGGCGCTGCACCACCGTCTGGCTGTAGGTCTCCTACTCGAGTTTGATTTTTTGTTTAATATTTATCATAAAACTTAAATTATAAATATATAATGAATAATTTAAACAAATATATAGTTACCATAATGTATGCAGCGCGGTTGTCGATGTACTCTCCCGTCTCATGTACTCGACGGTGGGTCCGCTCAAACACCGTCATCGGGGAGGGTCGCTGGACAATCCCGTCATCCGACACCGTCGTCTACATTTACAAAACAAATACATTAATTAGTACACATAGTAACAAATAAAATATATAATTAAAAGATATACTTACCATACGGTTCGCGTGCACTGCAAATGCAATAGAGCCGCCGGTGTGACGCGCTGCTCCCCCCAACATGCGATTTCTAGCCGCATTCCTAGAAATCTCCTGCCATCGATCCGTCAACCATATTCCCACGAGCTGGTCCCATATATCCGAAGTAATCCAATCGGGGCTGTATCCCCGAGTCTCTGCGATGTTAGTAGTCCCAGCTCGTGTCATCACCTGGGACCGGGCCAGCCCCAGCTGCCCGTTGTACCTCGCCCGGAAAATAGCCTCTAAATGAAGGACCTCTGGTCCTCAGCCCATGTATAGCGAGCCTGCAAAATAATAATATCAGTACCAATATTAATCATCATACATGTATAAAAAAAAAATACGTGTCTCTAACTCGCGCCATAACATGTCTACATGATCACTAGGCACGTGAGACCACGTAGGCCATGCCCCGTGCATGTATCATCGAATGGTAGAAGAAATGCTCCTCGACACTTCTTCTTGCTCGAACCTGCACAACAAAAATAAATTTTAATATTATATTATGATATAATGAATTTGTAATTATTCATAATTCATGATATATTACCGCTCCCCAATCACGCTAATAAATCTACGTGACTCTGTGGCTGGTGGAGGCTGCCACTTGTTCGGCCCACGTGGCCACCTACATCTGGATGTACTAGCCTCAGTAGTATCATCGGTAGGAGGATCAGCAGCACGAGTAAGTGCTGGATTTCACCGATCGAAGACTCTGAAGCTCTCCTGCGACGATAACCACGACCAGACATATCTGTCGAATAGACATATAACCAGATTATTGTATAAATAGTAGATATATATTTTACAATTATTCCTCATCATCTGAGTAATAGTCTTCGAATTCTTCCTCTTCTTCCTCTTCTTCATCTCTAGCTTCCTCAATTTAATGATCGTCATCATCAGCATATTCAACTTCTAATTGAATTGACGTTGTGTCTGCATCCTTGAGTATTGGAATAATACGATCTACAGTAGGAGGATCATCTTCTTGATAGAAACTATATGTCATATCAGGTATCAATTCATTTTCTCCTGCTATCGGATTAATTTTTCCTCTACCTTTAGTCTTACAGACTACACGCCAATCTGCTCTATCTTTATTTCGAGCTGGATACTTCGCGTAATATACTTGTTCAGCTTGTGATGCCAATATAAAAGGCTCATTTGCTGCCAATTTAGATTTATAATTAACCTCAACAAGTTTGTGTTTTGGATGAACTTTCATGCCCCTTTCTGTTGTATCGAACTAATGACATCTAAATAGGATAACTGATTTCAAGCCGAAGTAGTGCAACTCTATCACTTCTTCCACCAGACCATAAAAATCCCTATCACATTTAACATAGGTTGTCCCTTTCACGCAGACCCCGACATTTATCGTCTTCTTTATAAAAACATAATCCACCGTGTGAAATTTGTACTCATTAACAAAATATCCGCTATAGCACGACACTAGTCGCGACGGTCCACTAACAAACTCAAATATTCTTTCATCTATTTCAGCTCTGTGATCTTTGCTGTAAGTCTGAATCCAAGTAGGGAAATCACGATTCCATAATCTCTCCAATTCTTCATCGTTGTGAATAGAGTATTTTTGCACCATCTCAATGTCAAATATTTCAATGAATTGTTCAATCTCTGGATAATTGAGTAATACATACAAGTGTGCCAAATGATACTTTTTCCCGCTTAAGTGACGAGATGGACGAGAACCAAAAGCACGACCAGAGTGACAAAATATATTTAAACGTCCATCTGAGTGTCGAACATCCCCGTCGTCGTTATGTGGAAGACGATCAAATCTTGTCTGTACTGTCGATTCAAAGTAAAATGAGTACAATGTTGAAATTTCTTGGATGATATACGATTCAGATATTGATCCTTCAACAGCTGCGGTGTTCTTTACTTTTTTCTTCAGACGATTCATGTATCTTTCAAATAAGTACATCTAGTGATATTGAACGGGGCCACCAACTCGTGCCTCGTATACCAAGTGTATCGGTAGACGCTCCATCGAGTCAAAAAATACAGGAGGGAAAAACTGCTCCAGCTTGCATATGATTTTAACAATATTACTTTCAAGTGTTGACATATCTTCGACTATTTGCACAGATGTTTCTAAAAAACATACTTAATTCAGTCAACGAACCCCAAATATTATCAGGTAGAAGATCTCGAAATGCGATCGGAAGCAATCTTTGCATGAATACATGACAATCATGGCTCTTCATCCCTGATATTTTGCAATCATCGACGTTCACACATCGAGATAAGTTAGAGGCATATCCATCGGGTAATCTGAGTTCTTTTACCCATTGACAAAAATCTTTGATCTGTTGTTTATTTAACACATATGGGGCCTTCGGTTTCAGATATCGTCCATTGACCTCTTGTAACTCCAACTCTGGTCTTTTACAAAGTATTTTCATATCATGTCGGGCTTTGACATTATCTTTAGTTTTTCCGAAAACATCCATCAAAGTGTTGAAAATATTATTAAACACATTTTTTTTCAATGTGCATGACATCTAAATTATGTCGAATCAGTAATGAACTCCAATAGGGCAATTCCCAAAAGATACTTTTTTTCACCCAGTTATGTGTTTGACCAAAGTCTGACACTCTTTCATTGCAACCAAATACTATCTCTGGAAGTGTTGAAACACGTGCTAACATTTGTTCACCAGACAATATCGGTGGTGGCCCATCTCTTTCGACTATCACTACTAGAAAAATGGTCATCAGCAACGGCTGATGCCGTTGCTGAGCCGTTGCTGAAGAGCATCAGCAACGGCTGAGCCGTTGCAATAGCGCCGTGACAGAAAGTCGCGTTGCTGATGACTTCGCAACGGATCAGCAACGGCCGCTCGGGCCGTCGCTAAAACTATTATCAGCAACGGGTTTGCAACAGACCCGGAGCCGTTGCTGATAACATTAATAGCAACGGCCGCTGAGTCCGTAGCAACGCCGTTAGTAAAACGCCGTCGCTAAGCCGTTGCTGTAGGTCATCAGCAACGGCTTTCGATACACTTTTAGCAACGGCTTTCCCACGGATACCCGTGGGAAAGCCGTTGCTGATGACCAATACCTGCAACCAGAAAATTTGAAAATTTCAAATTTCCATTGATACATTGATACATTTATCTGATACATAACTCACACACCCATACCCTCATACACACATTCATTCACACATCACAAACACCTCATACACATTCATTCACACATCACAAACACACCAACATATATACATCAAAACAATTATACTTATATTGATAATTATCCACGATAGTATAAAAACAATTCAAATGCAAAATTGAAGTATCAATATCCAAATAAAATAAGTTAAACAAGTTCAATATCCAAACAAAAAATCTCACGATCAAGATGGAGGATGGTCTGGATTATATGGCGGGGTCTAGAGCGCTTGAGTGTACACCGGCGTAGACTGACTCGAGGACGACGGATTAGATGATGCCGAAGAGATGCCTGCTTCGGGATGACCTGACATGTTGCGTAGCATAGATTGTATATCTGTCATCATCTGACTCTGGCGCTCCATCATCTTAGTCTGACGCGCGACCGTCTCCTCTAGAGTCCTTATTCTGTTACTATGATCATAACTGGATCTAGAGGTGGACGGCCGCTCACCAGCGACCGGAGGGGTCGGTGCCCCAAGTGACCCTAGTACGGCTCGCGCATGACCACTATCTACGAAGCCATATACGCGGCCATGGTCCCAGCCACCTGCGGCCTCGACCCACGATGCTGCGTCAAAGTCCTCGGGGGTACCCCCGCGCTGCACCACCATCTGGTTGTAGGTCTCCTACTCGAGTTTGATTTTTTGTTTAATATTTATCATAAAACTTAAATTATAAATATATAATGAATAATTTAAACAAATATATAATTACCATAATGTATGTAGCGCGGTTGTCGATGTACTCCCCCGTCCCATGTGCTCGACGGTGAGTCCGCTCAAACACCGCCATCGGGGAGGGTCGATGGACACTCCCGTCATCCGACACCGTCGTCTACATTTACAAAACAAATACATTAATTAGTACACATAATAACAAATAAAATATATAATTAAAAGATATACTTACCATACGGTTTGTGTGCACTGCAAATGCAACAGAGCCGCCGGTGTGACGCGCTGCTCCTCCCGACATGCGATTTCTAGCCGCATTCCGAGAAACCTCCTGCCATCGATTCGTCGACCATATCCCCACGAGCTGGTCCCATATATCCGGAGTAATCCAACTGGGGCCGTATCCCCGAGTCTCTGCGATGTTAGTGGTCCCAGCTCGGGCCATCGCTTGGGACCGAGCCTGCCCTAGCTGCCCGTTGTATCTTGCCCAGGAAATAGCCTCCCAGGCAGCGTAAATGAAGGGCCTCTGGTCCTCGGCCCATGTATAGCGAGCCTGCAAAATAATAATATCAGTACCAATATTAATATATCATCATGCATGTAAAAAATAATAATAATACGTGCCTCAAACTCGCGTCATAACATGTCGACGTGCTCGCTAGGCACGTGAGACCACGTAGGCCATGCCCCGTGCATGTATCGTCGAATAGTAGAAGAAATGCTCCTCGGCACTTCTTCTTGCTCGAACCTGCACAACAAAAATAAATTTTAATATTATATTATGATATAATGAATTTGTAATGATTCATAATTCATGATATATTACCGCTCCCCAATCACACTAATCAATCTATGTGACTCTGTGGCTGGTGGAGGCTGCCACCTATTCGGCCCGCGTGACCGCCTACGTCTGGATGTACTAGCCTCGGCAGTATCATCGGAATGAGGATCAGCAACAGGTGGATCAACAGCATGAGTAAGTGCTGGAGTCTCACCGATCGGAGACTCCGAAACTCTCCTGCGTCGATAACCACGACCAGACATATCTGTCGAACAGACATATAATCAGATTATTGTATAAATAGTAGAGATATATTTAATAAAATATATACTTTACAATTATTCTTCATCATTTGAATAATAGTCTTCGAATTCTTCTTCTTCTTCCTCTTCTTCCTCTTCTTCATCTTCTTCATCTCCAGCTTCCTTAATTTCATGATCGTCATCATCAGCATATTCAACTTCTAATTGAATTGACGTTGTGTCTGCATCCTCGAGTATTGGAATAATACGATCCACAGCAGGAAGATCATCTTCTTGATAGAAACCAGGAGGATCATTTTCTCCTACTATCGGATCAATTTTTCCTCTACCTTTTGTCTTACAGACTACACGCCAATCCGCTCTATCTTTATTTCGAGCCGGATACTTCGCGTAATATACTTGTTCGGCTTGTGATGCCAATATAAAAGGCTCATTTGCTGCCAATTTCGATTTGTAATTGACCTCAACAAGTTTGTATTTTGGATGAACTTTCATGCCCCTTTCTGTTGTATCGAACCAATGACATCTAAATAGGATCACTGATTTCAAGCCGAAGTAGTGCAACTCTATCACTTCTTCCACCAGTCCATAAAAATCCATATCACATTCAACATAGGTTGTCCCTTTCACGCAGACCCCAGCATTCATTGTCTTTTTTGTAGATGAATATTCAAGTGTGTGAAAATACCGAAGCACCTTAAACGGGATATTTTTCTGTCGGACCGATTTCTTCTCCTTGTAACGAGGGTGTTGACATACAGGGCATTTATCCAACTGCACATTTTCTTTATAATATAAAATGCAATTATTTTGGCACGCGTGTATTTTTTCGTACCCAAGCCCCAATTTTCTCATTAGCTTTTTAGTCTTATAAAAAGTAGGCTCAAACTTGTTATCAGTAGGCAGCATTCCATTAATCAATCCAACAATCCGATCATACACAACTCCGCTGATATTACAATCGGCCTTGATGCTTAAGAGCTGTGTCATTGCTGAAAACCTAGTGTATTTAGAACAATTCTCATACAAAGGTTCATCGGCAGCTTTCAACATCTCGTAAAATTCTGCAGCTTCTTTATTCGGTAATTCAATCTCTACCACAGCCCCTACTTCTGTGATATCAACCGCTGTAGTATCTGGTGGGACTGATGTCTGAAGATCTGGCCGATCAACATTATCATTCAGGTGGAATTGACCCCCAAGACTATCAAGTATCATAGTTCTATAGGGATTTGACCCCCTACATTGACTGGATGAAGAAGCACCAGCAGAGGAAGATTCACCATATGTCTGAACGACAGGATTGCTCGACGTCCCGACTTCGCGTGACTCCCCGTGACAAGTCCATAGAAAATATCTTGGTGCAAATCCTTTGGTATATAGATGCAGAGTGACAGTCTCCCGATCGAAAAATCGTCCATTTGAACAAATGCGGCACGGACATCGGATTTGATCACCCATGCTAACGAAATTTCGATTCGAATAGGCGAAATTGAGGAAGTACGTTACGCCTAATCGAAACTCATTCGTTAAAGCTCCACAATCAAGACGTCGGTACATCCAACTTCGATCAGCCGACATGATTCTGTCAATCAATGACAATTTCTTTGGTTAATGTCTTTAGGTGAGATTGTCCTATTCCATTCGGGATTTATGTTATTCGTACTGCACTTACGTTTTTATTTTAACTGTTAACTAATTATTCTAAATTTCGACAGCATCTCCCTACAGTTCTCCGAATACGCATATCATCTGGGCGCGTATCGGAGAACAAGAGAGATGTTGCCGAAATTTAGAATAATTAGTTAACAGTTAAAATAAAAACGTAAGTGCAGTACAAATAACTATATTCCCAAATTGTCCAATCAGGGACAATTTAAGAATTATACGTCGTATAAAAGATCATCTACTTCTTTTACACGAACATACAATTCCCGAACGGATCTAAGGTTTTGCTAAATCATATCCGATCGTCGATGCGTACGTGAAACATATCAACTCGTCGGAGGATGATTATTTTCTAAATGTTTCGAGACAGTTCGAGTCCATATTGGACGATTTCGGGGCGCGTCCGAAGTGGACGATTCCGGCGCGAGTCCGAAGTGGACGATTCCGGCGCGAGTCCGAATTGCACGATTCCGGCGCGCGTCTGAAGTGGACGATTACGACGCGAGTCCGAATTGGACGATACCGGCGCGCGTCCGAAGTGGACGATTCCGGCGTGCGTCCGAAGTGGACGATTCCGGCGCGAGTCCGAATTGGACGATACCGGCGCGCGTCCGAAGTGGACGATTCCGGCGCGCGTCCGAAGTGGACGTTTCCGGCGCGCGTCCGAAATTAATCTAAACCGTAATAATTAATCTAACAAATTAAATAATTAATCTAAACAATTAATTAACAATTATAAAATAATTAATTAACAATTATAACATAATATAAATTATATATATAAATTATAAATTCCGGCGCCGGAGTCCACCCTCCGGCGCCGGCGTACAGTGGCCGGACACACTGTCCGGCCACTGCAGAAGGTCCGGCAGTGGCCATCGGCCGACCACCGCCGGCCGAAACCCTAGAAATAGGGTTTCGGTCGGGTGATTCCCGCCGGCCGCAGGGAAGAGACGGCCGCAGGGAGGAGACATACCTGAACAAGTCGGAAGCAGCGTTCGGCGTCGTCGGCGTCGGCAGCAGCGGCGGCGAGTGGCGTCGGCAGGAGCGGCGGCAGCAGCGGGAGGAAGAAGGGTCGGGCGCGACTGGTGCCCTATATAAACTTATCAACAACGGCTCACTCGCCCGTTAGAACGCCGTTGCTGATAAGTTATCATCAGCAATGGCTCACTTATCCGTTAGAAAGCCGTTGCTGAAAATTAAAATATCAGCAACGGCTCGCCTTTCCGTCCGAAAGCCGTTGCTGATAATTAAAATAATCAGCAACGGCTCAGTTTTCCGTTAGAAAGCCGTTGCAGATACAGTTTTCTTTAACGGCTCGAGCGGCCGTAAGAATGCCATTGCAAATAGCAATGGCTTGAGCGGCCGTCGCTGATAGCCGTTGCTGAAGACGAAGTTTCTAGTAGTGTATGCCCTTAGTAAATTTATTACGATTCCTTCGATACTGATGGTTAGCCGGTAGGAATCGACGATGACAATCAAGGAATGAGATTTTTCGTCCGTTCCAAAGACTGATTGATTTAGAGTGTTCCATACAATACGGACAAGAGAGTCGGTTGTGAGTGCTCCAACCAGACAACATGCCGTACGTCGGGAAATCATTGATTGTCCACAAGACCGCAGCCTTTAAATTAAAGTTTTGCTTTCGATGACAATCATAAGTGACAGCTCCCTCAGTTCACAATGTTTTCAATTCATCTATCAAGGGTCTGAGAAACACGTCAATTTCTTTTCATGGATCCTTAGGACCCGGAATAATCATCGAAAGACAAATAAATTCATCTTTCATACACATTGACGGTGGTAAATTATAAACTGTCAGCAACACTGGCCAAACTGAATAAGGAGTTGCAGAATGTCCAAACGGATTAAAACCATTTGTGCACAATCCCAATCTGATATTTCTAGTATCCCTAGCAAATGAAGGATAACATATATCCAAATGTTTCTATGCTTCACTGTCGGATGGATGAGTCATTACTGTATCATCATGACTTCTTGCATGCCAACTCATGTAGGGGGGCGTCTTTTTCGACATGAATAATCTTTGAAGCCTCGGTGTTAGTGGAAAATATCGAAGCACCTTAAACGGAATATTTTTCTGTCGGACCGATTTCTTCTCCTTGTAACGAGGATGTTGACATATAGGGCATTTATCCAACTGCACATTTTCTTTATAATATAAAATGCAGTTATTTTGGCACGCGTGTATTTTTTCGTACCCAAGCCCCAATTTTCTCATCAGCTTTTTAGTTTTATAAAAAGTTGGCTCAAACTTGTTATCAGTATGCAACATTCCATTAATCAATCTTGCAATCCGATCATACGCAACTCCGCTAATATTACAATCGGCCTTGATGTTTAGGAGCTGTGTCATTGCTGAAAACCTAGTGTATTTAGGACAACTCTCATACAAAGGTTCATCGACATCTTTCAACATCTCGTAAAATTCTGCAGCTTCTTTATTTGGCAATTCAATCTCTACCACAGTTTATACTTCTGTGATATCAACCATTGTAGTATCTGGTGGGACTGATGTCTGAAGAACTGGCCGATCAACATTATCATTCAGGTGGAATTGACCCCCAAGACTATCAAGTATCATAGTTCTATAGGGATTACATTGACCGGATGAAGAAGCACCAGCAGAGGAAGATTCACCATATGTCTGAACGACAGGATTGCTCGACGTCCCGACTTCGCGTGACTCCCTGTGACAAGTCCATAGAAAATATCTTGGTGCAAATCCTTTGGTATATAGATGCAAAGTGACAGTCTCCCGATCCAAAAATCGTCCATTCAAGCAAATGCGGCACGAACATCGGATTTTATCACCGACGCTAACGAATTTCCGATTCGAATAGGCAAAATTTAGGAAGTACGTTATGCCTAATCGAAACTCATTCGTTAAAGCTCCACGATCAAGACGTCGGTACATCCAACTTCGATCAACCGACATGATTCTGTCAATCAATGACAATTTCTTTCGTTAATGTCTTTAGGTGAGATTGTCCTATTCCATTCGGGATTTATGTTATTCATATTGCACTAAGTACTTCTTTTAACCGCTAACATCATTCTAAATTTTGACAGCATCTCCCTATAGTTCTCTGAATACGCATATCATCTGGGCGCGTATCGGAGAACAAGAGAGATGTTGCCGAAATTTAGAATATGCTAACGATTAAAAGAAAAACGTATGTGCAATACAAATAACTATATTCCCAAATTGTCCAATCAAGGACAATTCAAGGATTGTACGTCGTATAAAAGATCATCTACTTCTTTTACACGAACATACAACCCCCGAACGGATCTAAGTATTTGCTAAATCATATCCGACTCGTCGATGCGTACGTGAAACATATCAACTCGTCGGATGGATGATTATTTTCTAAATGTTTCGAGTCAGTTTGAGTCCATAGTGGACAATTCTGACATGAGTCCAAATTAGACGATTTTGGCGGGAGTCCAAATTTGACGATTCCGACGCGAGTCCAAAGTGGACGATTCCGGCGCAAGTCCGAAGTGGACGATTCTGGCGCGAGTCCACTGAGGACTACTCCGAACTGATTAACATTTTAACTAATTAATTAATATTAATCTACAATATTTTAACTAATTTAAATAATTAACCTACAATTATTAATCTAAAACATAAGTAATCTAACTAAATTAATCTAAAAATTATTCTAAACTCTAACAATTAATCTAAAAATCATAACAATTAATCTAAACCCTAAAAATTAATATAACAAATTAAACAATTAATTAATCCAAATAATTAATTAAAAATTAAAAATATATATAAATAATATAATATAAGCATTTCCGGCGCTAGAGTCCGATGGACTCCGGCGCTGGCGTCCAGTGTCCGGACACTGCATAAACCACCGGTCGCTGGCCGGTGGCTGTCGGCCATCGACCGAAACCCTATTTTAAGGGTTTCGGCCGGCTCTAACAAGAGGCGGAGGTCGAACGGGAGGCGGAGAGAAATACCTTGAATCAAACGGGAGGCGAAGGTCGAAATCGGAGGTCGAGGACGGGGCGGCGGCGGCGGCTCGGCGATGGCGTTGGAAGAGGAAGAAGGGGGCGGTCGCAATCGCGTGCCCTATATAAACTTATCAGCAACGACTCACTTAGCCGTTAGAAAGCCATTGCTGATAGGTTAATCATCAGCAACAGCTCACTTGTCCGTTTGAACGCTGTTGCTGATAATTTAATCATCAGCAACAGCTCACGTGTCTGTTACAACGCCATTGCAGATATAGCATATCTGCAACGGCTTGAACAGCCGTAAGAACGTCGTTGCAAATAGCAACAGCTTGAGCAGCCGTTGCTGATTCTCAAGCCGTTGCTGATGACCGTTGCTGAAGAACCAATTTCTAGTAGTGAAGTCTTTGACCAGACTCATATTCCACTCACCATAAAGCATCAATTCAGAGACCTTTGAATACTTTCCTAGTTTTGCAACATTTAGGTATGTATGCCACTTATCAATAGGATAGCAGCTTAACCAAGGGTCCCTTGTAATGTCGGTATCATTACCATTCCCAATTTTCTTTTTTAGTCCATATCTGAGCTCCATTATGGCTTGATGCAAACATCTAAAGGACCATGAGAATTTGGTTGAGCTAGAGCAATGCCAAGGGTGGTAATTAGCATATCTTTTGGCTGACAATTTTGACCAAATGCTATCCTTTTTATTTAGAAAAAGAAGAATTTTCCTTGCTTAAATAGATATCTTAGTCAAGCTGATATCCCTGATGCCTAAACCACCTTTAAATTTGCGGTTGATAACAATGTCCCATTTCAAAAGGTGAACAAATTTTTTATTCAGCTCAGGCCTCCAAAGGAAGCTCTTTGAAATGCTCTTAAGCCTGTTGGTAGAAAGAGTGTGTATGGGCATTGAATTGATGACAAAATTGAGTAGGATCATTTTCTCTGCATGAGAAACATGCTTACTTGCCTAGTTCTCCATTCTTCACATGGCCTTGTCAATAATTATGTTTTGGTGGATGGAATCCAATCTCTTAGAATCTACCTTGAGCTCCAAGATATTTCATTGGCAGGCATCCCTCTTTGATGTTTAACAACTTACAAATATCAGGCTTGAGCTTTGAAGAACAATGTCGAGGGAATATAAGCTCTGACTTAGCCCTATTAATTTTCTGATTAGTAGCAAGACAGTACTTGTCGAGCAAATCCAGAATATTAGAAACCAGATTTTTGTTGCACTTAGCAAAGATCAGGACATCATCAGCAAAAAAAAAGGTGATTGACATTGATATCCTTTGCCATCAGATATATATTTGTCAATAAGCAGGGACAACAATTCTTGAAGAATAATGAAAAAATAAGATGATAAAGGATCACCTTGTCTCACCCATTTGAAACTCTTGAATTTGTCTGAAGAGAACCCATTAATGGAGCAAGTAAATTTAGCATAACTTAGAAGAGCTATAAGTCATGATTTGAAAATGGCTGAAAAATTCATGAACTCCATCAGTTTTTCAAGAGCAGACCAGAAAGCCCTATCAAAAGCTTTTTCTAGGTCGAGTTTCATTATGAAATAAGGGAACTTTCTCTTTGATTTCTGAATTTGGTACACAATTTCAGAAGCCACCATGATGTTGTCTTGCATAAGTCTTTTTCTAATAAAAGCACCTTGCTCTTTTGAAATGATCTTGCACATATGAGGTCTGAGTCTATTAACGAGGACTTTTGCATAGAGAGATAGACCTAAAACTATTAATAAGCCTTGGGTTGTGTTTTTTTGAGATAAAAATTAATTTTGTGTTACCCCAAGCATTGGGAATAGCAGACGAGCTATGAAACTCATTGAAGGCCTTTAAGAGGTAATCCAGCAAAATATCCCAGTAATATATGAAGAATTCCACCCCAAAACCATCAGGGCCAGAGGTTTTCCCCTTGCCCATACTATTTAGAGCAATTCTTATTTCAGGGCAAATTCATTAACAATTTCTTTTGGACTCGAGATGATAGTTCCATCAACTTCAATTTCAAAAACTGCATTGATTCTCTTCCTAAACTTGGTAAGATTATGGAAGAACTTTGTATTTTTGTCATTTTGCTCCATCCATTTGGCTCTAAATTTATATCACAATTTGATATGAATTTGTCTATTAAGAGCCATCACCTTGTTGCATAAGCATTTGAGTCTTTGAAGGTCCCCATCATTGCACAAGCCTTTTGAATCAAGGTCCTCTAGGATTCTCAATTCATCAAGAGTCTCTTTAAGGTTTTTCTCCGGAGGACCAATCTGATTCCTATTCCAAGAGGTTAAAGAATTCCCCAAAGACCCAAGACAGCAGTTGAATTTTTCCATTGTATCATACTCCCAGGTGTCTTTCTCCTAGATTTTCGAAATGAATTGCCTTATTTCAAGATATTCTAACCAATACAACTCAAAGCAAAACTCTCTCCTGATTTATCAGGAAAGTTCTTGGGATGAGAATCTATCAAGATTGGTCTGTGATCAGAAGCTATTCTCTCCAAATGAAACACTGTAGTTTTATGAAAGATCGACAACCATTTAGGATTGGCATAGGCTCTATCTAGCCTAGCCATAACTCTTTTATCATTGGCTCTATTGTTACACCATGTGAACCGAGGGCCTTTATTGTTTAGGTCCATGAAGCCTGCAACAAGACATAATGATCTAAAAGCATTTAAGGAGCTACTCACTTGCAATGGATTGCCACCTTGTTTGTCTTCGGGTTTATCCACAAAATTGAAATCACTAGCGATTAACCATGGGACATTTAAAGTATTTGTAAGGTTCAACATCTCCCATAATAGCTTCCTTTCTTTGCCTTTGGTGCTAGCATAAACACCTGTGAACAACCAGGGAGGGGATCCTTTGCAACTAATCAGGACATGAATTGCTTGGGGATAGCTATAAACAAGCTTAACATGAAATTGATATTTTTTCCAAACAAAAATAATTCCACCTAATATGCCATTTCCAGGGAAGAAGGTGCCCAGCCATTCACTGCCAAATCTTTTTATACAAAGGCTAGAATTCTCCTCATCTAAATGAGATTCTACAAGAAGAACAAAATTTGGATTATTTTTCTTAAGAAGCTGATAGAGGTAGTCCCACCCAGAGCCTTTTAGGCCACCCCTTATATTTCATACTAATATTTTCATTGAGTCTGCATAATGGAAGAGCAGGTCGCAGAGCAGGTCGCAGCACACTGACCAGTATTTGGATCACCATCAGAACTAACCACATTTAGTTCTTTAGAGTACCTCTTCTTTTTTGCTTTGTTTTGCTCCGAATTTAGACGAAAACTATATAAATGCACAGTTTGACTGATAGGTTTCCTTATCCTTGGAACCTTTTTACCTTCCTGAAAGGTTAAATCTTGGTTAGCCTCCTCTTGGTGGCCATCTTCTTTTTCGATTACTTTGTTTACTGCTATTATAAAAGCATCAGACAACTTGTTATGAAGGGCCTCAACATTCTTATCAAATTAATTTGTACAGGGAACAAGACTGCTTGGGGGTACCGAATTCATCAACAGCCATCCTCTGAGGCTTGTTCTGAGGTAACTGAGAATTCGTAACAGCAGAAGGGTTACTAACAGAGCTCCCAGGTTGAGTCTTAACATTAGGTCCTTCAGTATGCTGTGCTTGCCAATTCAAAACTGCTGGTTCCACCACCATGGTTTCATTGCATTGGATTGCAATATTCTCAAACTCATTTAAAGTCTTAGTTTTATGCAAAGCATTCCTTTTATTTGAGAACTTCTTACGGTTAACATCCATCCAATGTCCATATAAAATCCATCCAAGGTCCATATAGGCAATCATCAGGAGTCGCCTTAGAGAAGGAATTATGGAGTGGGCCTGTAGAAAAAAGTTCAGTCTTAAAATTGTGTTCGGCCTTCTCAGTTGTTGCATTGTTTTGCTCTACTACAAGGGGAGAGACTGTTAGATTGCATTGATCATGAGAGTAGCTAATTTTTTCACATGAGTAACATAATTTGGGAATATTTTCGAATGCCAATGTTTGTCAAAAAAAATTTGCCCAAATCGTTGATCCATATGCCAAGAGGAATAGGCTTTATTAGTATAATTAATCTTTAAAAAGGAGTTGTTAATTACAACGCAAGATGTCATCCATCCTATGTTATATTTTTTGGAGAGTGGTGGATTAGGTCAGGTATTTTCAAACATCGAACGCTATTAGTATATAATACTAATAAAACAACTAATATTAATTAGACAATATATTAATTAAATGCTTTCTTGGAGAACAAGTCGATATCAATTTTTCATTCAACTTTCTGCGTAGAATATGCATGACATGGATGTATAATTTATTACATGTGTAGTTTAATGGAGTGGAGGTGAATGAATTGACTTCAATAACGTGGAGGAAACTTCATTGCATGCAACAGGAATCATGTACATCAAGATGTACACATATAGGATGATGCTAATTCGTACATGATTAATCAAATATATCAACGATTACTGCCTACACAAAAAAGAAAATAATACGTAAAAGGACAATAAAAAAATGTCAACGAGTAACCTCCTTGTACTTCGTCCCTAAGAACGACGTTGAGTCGTTGACACTTAATTTCTGGCCATTTGACTTTTTTTTTTTTTGGGTGTGGTGGAAGATGTGATCTTTTAATTTAATTTTTTTTCTACTATTATTTTTCTTCCTATGTTATTATTGTTTGTTTTCTACTATTCAAATTTATCATGTAATAATTAGTTTCTAAAATAACTTTGTTGTATTATTAATATTATTTATTTTCAATAAATTATTAAATAAGAGTATATATATATATATATGTTATATTAGTCGTGTCATGAAGATTGTTTATTCTAGTCAATAGAAATATTTGAGTTCATTTCATTTATGGGGTGTTTGGTTGCCCGCAAATATAAATACTGCAAAAAATATTTGTATGCAAAGACAAATGCCCACGAATAGAATTTGCAACCTATTATTTGATTGCCCGCAAGTAGAGTTCCAACTTCTATTTGCAAATATTTGATTGGCCGCAAATGAAAGTTGCAATTACACTTGCAACTTGGCATCTTCGTATCTAGGTCTAGTAATTTTAGCCCGATCTAATAGATCAATACGATAAAATCATGCTCGGACCACCTATTATCGTGCCGGACCAGGGGATGTAGGTCCGACCCAACCTTATAGCCTAATAACCAGTAGGCCAGCTTAGCGCAAATCAAGCTGGTCTGCGCCCTGGCTAGACTGCGCCTAGGTCTAGCTAGCTTGGCCAGCGCAAGGCTACGCCTGACACTACCACTACTAGAATTGTCGTTGTCACCGACGGCTCGAGCCGTGGTTGAACCGTCGGTGATGACTATCACGGACGATGCAGACCATGGCAAAATGTTGTCACTAATGTGCGCGTCTCAGATAAGTTATGACGGCTGACCTCTACCATCACAACTAGTCATCAGCGACAACGCAGATAGTCGCGTGCGCTGTCGCTAACTTAAACATATCAGTGACGACACACGACGACTATCGCTGATTTAATTACATCAGCCGCGGATGCTAGCCGTCGGTGATATCATTAGCAACAGTGATATTTGATGCTGCCCAGGCCATCAGCTATTTACGATACGCTTTCAGCCACGGCCTAGTGACGGGCGTCCATGATTAAGCCGTGGCTGAAGTTATATCATGTAACTGAAAAAAATTAAAATTTTGAAAATTTATGTATACAATGATATTTATACATTACAATCTATTTACAATCACATATTACAACCACAAAACATCATACAAATACATTTTCAACCAACCATATAAGTTTTACTTAAATATCATCAATCTAAGCCTCAAACCGGAGGCAAACAAGTATCAAAATATCATATATACAACTATAAGTATATAAACAACTATAAACATCAAACCAGAGGCAAACAAGTATCAAAATATGAAATGTAAATTATAAATATCTATCAAGTACCTAAGCCTCAAACGAAGGCTAACAAGTGACAAAATATAATCAAAATACATAAACATACATCTCACGACTGTACGTACAGGCGGTAGAGTAGATAGCGACTAGGTCATGAGCATCGACTGGGTCGATGAGGACGATGACTGCGACATCATCGGTAGAAGGCCCAAGTGAGATGCAATCTTAGTGAGGAGGGTCTGCATGTTCTGCATCATCTATCTCAACTCGTCATTCGTGCGTCTGTGCTCCTCCATCGCATGTCGTTGCTCCTCCATCGTCGCTCTCTACTGTGTTAGCTCGGACTCCAAGGCCGCTATCCGGCTCTGATCCTGCGTTCGCGATGTCGAGGGTCTCTCACCCACAACGGGAGGGGTAGGTGACCCGAATGGCCCTAACACGGTTGTGCTCCCAGCCACCTGCGGCCTCGACCCATGCACCCGCGTCAAACTCATCCGGCGTGCTTCCGCGCTCGATCACGGTCCTTGTGTAGGTCTCCTACACGCATATATATTTTAAATAATACTTATATATAAACTATAAATAAAAATTATGTAAATCAAATAGACATAAATACTTATCATGATGATCGAGGCCATGCTATCGACGTATTCCCCCACTCCTTGTCGTCGACGATGAGTGCGCTCAAACACCTTTATCAGCGAAGGGCATTGGACGGTGCCATCCTCTGCAACTCGCATCTTACATTAGAAAACAAATACATTAGTATCATTATATACAATATATAATATTTTAATTAAAAGTAAGAAAATTATACATACCATACGACGCTCATGCACCACAAAAGACACTGAACCACTAGTGTGGCGCGCCCCCGTGTCGTCCCCCTCGAACATGCAGGTTCTCGATGCTATTCAGGAGACCTCTTACCACTCAGGCATGTCCAATCGCTCAACAAGCCGATCCCACACAAGTCCAGGAATCCACTCGGGGGCATGCTCCTGAGTTTGCCCAATCTGTGTGGCCCTCAGCTGTCTCATCACGGTCTTACGGGCCTGCTGAAGCAGCCCGTTGTAGCGAGCGCATGCAACGCGATCCCACGCACTCTCCACAAAAGGAGTCTGGTCCTCCGGCCATGTATAATGAGTCTGCAAAAAAAATTTATTATTATCGATTGATATTTAATATTAACATTAATTTAAAAAACATACTTATCGAGAACTCTCGCCATAGTAAATCCATATGCTCACGGGGCACGTGAGACCATATAGGCCACGCCTCGTGCATAAACTTTCGGATCGTCACCGCTATCGTGCGTGGGACGTCCTCGTGCTCAAACCTGCACCAAATATAGTACAATTCTATATTATACTTGTGAGGAATTATAAATAATTTATAAGGAATAATTAATGCATCTACTTACCTTCTACCGCGCACACTAATTAACCAATCTGCGCGACTCTCCCTCGGCTGGCGGAGAGAGAATTCTGTTAGGCCCTCATGTCCTATGTCTCGACGTCGACAGACTGGATCGACTGAAGGGATGGTGGTTGGAGGTGGGGGAATGGTGGCCGAAGGTGGGGGGATGGTGGGTACAAGGGTGGCAGGTGGTAATCGTCGGGGGGTAGTCCTACGAGGAATGCCTCCTCGAGAACGCACTTCTCGAACCATAGCTGTCAAATATGAATATACTTAGTATATATATAATAGATTAATAGATACATTTAATAATTGAAGATATATACTTCACATTTACAATTATTCGTCATCGTCAGTATCATCATCCGTGTAATACTCTTCTTCTTGTTCTTCTATATCAGAATCTTCAAATTCTTCTTATTCTTCTCCCTCATCATCATTATGTCCTTCTTCCTCAAGATGGTTATCGTCGTCATCAACATATTCTACTTCCAATTGAACTAACTTTGTATCATCATCCTCAAGTATTAGACTAATTACTCACTCCACTTCGGCATGATCCTCTTCTTGATAGAAGTCGCCCTGTTGGCTCATTCTCTCCAACTACTGGTTCAATTTTTCCTCTAGCTTTAGTCTTACAGACTACACGCCAATCTTTTCTATCTTTTTTTTGAGATGGATACTGCATATAATATACTTGTTCAACTTGAGATGCCAATATAAATGGCGCATTTGAAGCCAATTTTGATTTGAAATTGACCTCGACAAGTTTATACTTTGGATGAACTTTCATGCCCCTATCGCTTGTATCGAACCACTGACATTTAAAAAGGGCAACTGATTTCGTTTTGAAAAGCATAGATAAATTCATCTTCCATACACATTGAGGGCGATAAATTATAAACTGTTAACAACACTGGTCATACTGAATACAAAGTTGTCGAATTACCAAACGGATTAAAATCATCCATGCTCAATCCCAACATAATATTTCTAGTATCCCTAGCAAATGAAGGATAGCATCTATCCAAATATTTCCATGCTTCACTGTCGGATGGATAAGTTATTATTGTATCATCATGACTTCTTGCATGCCAACTCATATAGGGGCAGTCTTTTCCGATATGAATAACCTTTGAAGCTTCGGTGTCAGTGAAAAATACTGAAGCACCTTAAAGGGGATATTTTTTGTCAGACCGATTTCTTCTCCTTGTAACGAGGATGTTCACATACCAGACATTGCTCCAACTGTGCATTTTTTTGTAATATAAAATGCAGTTATTTGGGCACATGTGTATCTTTTCGTACCCAAGCCCCAATTTTCTCATCAATTTTTTTATCTTATAAAATGTTGGCTCAAACTTGTTATCTAGATGTACCATACCATTGATAAAGCCTGCAATCCGATCAAACGCAACCCCGTTGATATTACAATCAAACTTAATGTTCAAGAGTTGCGTCATTGTCGAAAATCTTGTATATTTAGGACAATTCTCATACAACGGTTCATCGGCAGCTTTCAACATCTTGTAAAATTCTGTAGCCTCCTTATTCGGCAATTTAATCTGTATCGCGGGTTATTTTTTAGTGACATCAACTATCGTAGTATCTGGTAGCTGTACCGTCTTAGTTACTGACTCAACATTATCATTTAAATAGAATTATCCGCCAAGACTATCCAGAATCATTGTTCTATAAGGATTATATGGATTGGAAGAAGAAACAACCACAGTAGAGGATTCACTATGAGTTTGGACAACAGGATTGCTCGACGTCCCGACTTGACGTGACTCTCCGTGATAATTCCATACAAAATATCTTGGTGTGAATCATTTTGTATATAGATGCATTGTGACAGTTTCCTGATCCAAAAATCTTATGTTCGAATATTTTCGCCATGGACATCAGATTTTATCACCACTAAGAAATTTTTTATTCGAGTAGGCGAAATTTAAGAAGTAAGTTACGTCTACTCGAAATTTGTCCGTTATAGCTCCACGATGAATTCATCGGTACATCCAATTTTGATCGCTCGACATGTTCTGTCAAAAAGTTGGCAATATCTTTAGGTAATGTCTTTAGGTAAGATGATCATATTCCATTCGATATTCATGTTATTTATATTGCACTTAATATTTCTTTTAGTCATCAACTTTATTATAAATTTCGGTAGTGTCTCCCAATAGTTCTTCGAATACGCATATCATTTGAGCGCGTATCGGAGAACAAAAGAGATACAAGCCAAAATTTAAAAATGAATAATGACTAAAAGAAATAAACTAAGTGAAATATAAATAACTAAATGCATCATTGCGAGCTACTGTTGCATAGGTTGGGGCCGAAATCCTTTGTTCTCCGATAGCGGCGATAGTGCGGTGGTAGCAAAGAAGAAGAAGAAAAGGAATAAATGGGAAAGATCGGGAGCGAATGCAAATAAAAAGGTTTTTCACCGACGACTCATCAGCCGTCGGTAAACTATGGACAACTAATAATAGTATCAGCGGCGGTCGCGTGGCCCTCTCTCAGCCGTCGGTGACGTGTTTTTTATTTTTGCGTCGCGTTCGCGTCATCAATTAATAAGCGACGGCCACTTTTGGCCGTGACTAATTACTTACTTATATCACTGACGGCCCTTTGGCCATCGCTAAGTCGTTGCTACTATATTATTTCATTTCGCACTCTGTACGTGCCATCACCTATGAGCGACGATCGTGGGCGGTCGTATACGAGTCGCGACTGATTTGATTACATCAGCCACGACCCCTGCGGCCATCGAAAAGCCGTGAATGGTTTTGACGGCCCAAGCGGCTGTCGGTGAGCCCCGTGGCTGATAGCTAATATTTAGTAGTGTACTGTGCTAGCTAGGCCTGGCACTAGGCTAGCCCGAGCTCAGCTTGAAGCGGCGACCCTGGTGCCGAGCTAGGCCGCCCCTCTAGGAATATTCCGGGTCGTGCTAGACACGTCCTGACTGGCAACGGGCTTGACCAGGCTCGAGACTATACCGACTCGAGCACGACCCATTAGAGGCATGAAGATATCAGTCAAAGAGGTAAAAGGGTAAATATATCATTTTACCTTCCAACAATAATTGATCGACTACAATAGAATCAATTTGATCCAGAATAATATTATTTTATACTCTAAATCATCATTTAGTTTAGTGAAATATGTTTTATATTATTTAATTATTTATCAAAATAAATTAATAATTTTTAATTACTATATAATACTAAAATATATTTTTTTAAAATCTACCAAATAATATCATATTTAAAATCTGACACTACCATCGCATTCAGCGCGTGAAAACCTATAACTTTGATATTTATCACGTCTCCATCCAACAACTCTAAGTCATCCAAATTAATTATTTTCTAATATTTAAGTTATTGCATTTGCAGCCCGCAATCTTGTATTGCGAGCTTTCTGGGCTGCAATTTTATTTGCAACCTACAAATGATATTAGAAACACAAGTTGTAACTACTAAACGCTGCAAAAAAAATTTGCAGCCAACCAAATAATTCTTTTATCTAAATGCTGTAACTAAAGGTGTATCATTTCCATTTGCGGACAACCAAACACCTTCTTAGTAGCACATATATATAATAAATATATTAAATATTTCGTCATGCATATTACTCATGTAATTAGGGTTGTCCATTCGGTTCGAACCGAACCGAACCGAACCGAATTTGCCCAAACCGAAATTTTTTTTATACCCGAACCCGAACCGAACTATACCTAAACCGATTTAACCCGAACCAAAATTATTCGGTTCGGTTCGGTTTTCAACCCGAAAACCGAAATTTTAATTATTTTAATTAAAAATTAAAAATTCAAAATAATTACTTAATATCTATTTAAGTAATTCTGTTAAAAAAATTTAAAAAATTATTTTTTTAATTAATTCAGTTTTCGGTTCGGGTCGGTTCCCGAATTTCGAAAATCGAATCCGAACCGAAATTCAAATTTCGGTTCGATTCGGGTCAAAGAACCGAACCTACAATGATTGAAACCGAACCGAACCAAAAAATTCGGTTCGGTTTTTCGGTTCAGTTCGGTGTGAACCGAACCATGGACAGCCCTACATGTAATACACTAGTTATATTCATATTTTGACATACTTGTAGCTTACTAGCGAGACATTCGGGTACGTTATCAATGAATCATGATTCGATCTCTGATTGTAACATTTTATGTACCTATTTTCGTATCTATATGTACATCTTGTAATATGCTTTGTGCGTATGTTTCCAAATATGTACTATTTGTAATAGTTATGTTATAAAGGTTTTTAAAAAATTCTACACTTCTCAATTTATTTAATTAGTTTATAAGATATTTAAGTTTAATTTTTTTACTTTGTAATTTGATTTTATTTTCTATATATTTTGAATTGATTCTTTCCATTAAATTTTGAAAATTTTCAATTAAGTTATAATGATTTAACACAATTTGATTCTTGTTTGATTTATTTTTTTTAGCTCTTTAATTTAATTATTATGCAATTTATTTCTCAGTTTATCCATATTCTATTTCATTAAAACAAAAAATTGAATAATCAATAATATGGTTTGTTTATTGTTTTTACTGTTTTATTTTATTGAAATAACATATAACAAATATTTAGGAAATTTCGGAAATAGAAGTAGTTCGGATTTTGCTAAGAAATTATCATGTTCAATTTCGGTGAATTGATCAATGAAATATATTATATTATAAATAGTTATAGTAGTATAAAAATATAATTAAATAATGTGAGGAATTAATATAAACAAAATTATATATTATTCTCGCTTTTATATTAAATTTTTAAGATAATATGAGAAATATAAGGTATTAGTAATTTAATATATTAAACTTTGTTTGTTTTAGAAATAGTTAAATATTACTTTATATAATAAAGAAATTTGAAACATTTATAAATATTATGTTATTTTCTAAAAATGGTTTACAATATTTAAAAGTAATTAAAACATTATTATTTTTAAAAATTATTCCATAATAATTTTGGATTAAATTTATGATATTCTGAAGTTAAATTATTTATCTTTATTATTATTATTATTTAAATATAAACAATTACAACGTCATGAGCATTAATTCATTTAGTTCCCAAAAGTTAAAAATAATTTATCTTTAAAAATATATTCTTTTGAAATTATTTTTCGTACAAAAAACACATCCTTAAAATTTCTTAACTCAAAATCCAAACTAGCTGATTAATGCCTCTCCTGATCATGAAACTGGTAGCTTTGAACCGCCGACATCAGTCCGGCCAGCAAGGAGTAGTGTGTTATCTCTTCAATTAATTAACCAAGCATTTGAATGTGGGAATCATGTGATGATTCCTGGCCCACCTCATCGTTGTAATTCTGGAATTTTGATGGACAAGCTGACATGCTCTGCCAGCCATTAATGACGACGAGGAAAGCTCACTGGCTCTACCTATCTTGAACATGAACGGCGACAACGAGGAACTTGTATATTTTGATTTCTTCTTCGAGATTAGGCATATCTTCAAAATTTGTCGTTGAAATGTCTTATGATTCTCTTCTTATTCTCATGTTGATTCTTCTCATCCTCCTCTTTCTACTAATTTTCTCTATTTATTTTCATCATTTCATATAATATGTAGTTAAGTAAGTTTAATATATATATATATATATATATATATAAATACACACGTGAAAAGTAATTTTTGTCCTCGAATTATTAAAAATAGAATAATTTATAAGACTTGATTTTTACTCATTTCTAATGAAAAAATCTTTTCTACCTTTAGACATGAGTAAAAATATTGATATTTTTCAATCATTTTCGTTTGTGTAAAAGTAAAAACCTATAAAAATAAAAAATTTAAAAATATTTTTATCATATTTTCATTAGAATAAAATATTTTTATACTATTTTCAATAATTTGATGGAAAAAATCATCTTTAACCCTTCAATAAAGTATTATCAAGTCCTATAAATTTGTAACTGAAATATGACTCTAACGACAAACAGTTAGTAATTGAATGACTCAATAAACTATTATCAAGACCTAGAATGCGACCAAACAGCCATCACGAAATATTGAGGTCATTATTACAAATATCAAATTTGTTGTTTATGGGTTTGATTAAGTTAAAGTACTAGTTATGTAGCTAGACAATTCACAATCAGTATCTCTACACAATCTATTGGCAAACTCTGAAATATCAAACATGATTCAATGACTCAATTTGATTATGCATCTTTTCTGACACTCACTTTGAGTCCTTAGAAATAGTCATTGATATCAGTCAATTGATTCCATCTCTGATGCTTTGAATCCTCATGCAGCTTTTAAAAGTTAAATATCATCTGAAATCAAAGACATCGAGGGAATTGCTCATTGTACCACAAAGCCACTGTCCTATACCCCATGCTTTGTCTGCATTTTCTATTGCCTCCTCTTGGTCCAAAGTTGTATTTATTAACTAAATCAAAAGATAAAGTCATGACAGCGAGCTCCTCTGCTTCCCTCTACAATTTACTAGTGTTGAGGAATCCTTGGTGGCATTTGGTTCCATAAACAATGAATTAACCAGTTGAACCGAAAACCCAAATCATTACTCTTAAAATGTGGTGAATATAATCAAATGAACTGAGGTGGAATGTTTTGTGGTCTGCCAAGTTAATGAGAGAAGACTCAGGAGACAAGAGGGTGTTCCTTCCTCCCATGTTTTAAGAGCCACTGCAGCCATGTTCTTTGCTCAGTTCCACATGGATATATGGCTCTGCTTTCACGAGGGATGGCACAGGAAGAGTCAACAAGAGTAGAGGGAAGAGGACCACATAATCACATGCCATGGTCTTTCTCGCATCCCATCCAATAATGATACAGAACTTCACTCTTTGTATTCTTTCAAGTAGAGGCAACTGTGTCTCAGTTCACATGTTCTTCGACTAATAAGTATAGGCTTCCATCTGCTTTTCCTTCTTTCTTGTTTTATTTGGGACTTGCATTCACATGTCAAACTTCATGTGAAATGTCGCATGTGTGCCAAGTCCAATATATGATGCCTGATATTATGAAAGAAATCATTCGTCATTCCAATGAATGAGAAGGCAGAAGCTAGCGAAGTTAAAAGGCAAATTTAACAGCTTGTTAATATTGACGCAGAGAGATTACAAGTAAACACCATTACAAGAGTCAAGTCACTACTCTCTTGCCTTCTTCAAAGCAAAGTTGCAACCTAGAATCAAACCCTCCGATGCCCTCCTTAGCTGCACCGGGGTCCTTCAGACTCCTAAACTAAGCATAGAAACCAAGCTATTAGTGGGAATAACCAAGTCGCATTGGATTAGAGTTGGCCGGAGGAGTGGGCAAGATAAGCGAGAGCGCCGACAAGGGGGGCGTTGATGTAGGTTGCCGGCTCGGACCGCTCGTAGTCGGACCGGTCATCCGGGAAGCGGTCGTTGGCGTCCGGCCCGCCGACGACGGCGCCAGTGAGCGGGTTCGGGTTCGGGCCGGTGGAGTGGAAGGAGGCGAAGCCGGCAGAGCAGGCGATCTTGGCGGGGTGGGTGGCCACCGAGGGCAGGGATGATCCCCGGTGGTGGACACGCTGCGGGTATCTCGCGCCGTACCCCACCATGTAGGACATCTGCTGCGGGTTGTCACCGAGGATGTAGTCCACCTGTCCCCGCCAACAGCAGCCACAATAAATAGACTTAGCGCCGGTCGGGCACTGGTTAATCCCAAATGAGAATTTAGCACGAAATCAAGTCACCTGTCGTCGGGCAATGGAACGGAGCTTCTGTGGGGTGATGGTGGCGCCGCCGCAGGAGACGACCTTGGAGGAGAAGGCGAGGTACTTGGCGTAAGTGACCAAGAGGAAGGAAGCGGAGGTCACATACTGCATGTTGCTGTCCCCCATCTTAAACAGCAGCCCTCCTGCGTTCACAAAATCAACTCCATTCACTTTCTAAGCTTAATACACAGAAGTAGTTCTACTGGCCGCGAGGGGAGAGACGAAAACCTGGAGTGTATTGGGCTTGGGAGAATTGCGTGCCCGGGATGAGGGAACAGACAAAGTTATCAGCATGGCCCTTGTAGTCATGTAGAGACTTCACATTTTGGATCAGAAAGGCCTAAATAGAACAGCAATGGTTGAGATACAGAAGATATGGAGAAAAGCTCATGGCTTCAAGACGATAGGAGAAATGAGAGTGATACTGAACCTTGGAGAGGAGGATTCGGGCGCCCACATGCTTGTTGTCCCACCCGAAGGTGTTGTCGGACTCGTCAGCGCCGAGGGTTTGACCGTTGACCTCGATGTAGCTGAGGTATGTTGGCTTCCGAGTGGCCTTGTGCAGCCATGCTGCTCCCCACAGTAGCTCATCCTTTTGTTGGATGCATCATGGAAGAATGGGTTATTATACTGTTGAGAGTGAAATTATTTCATCTTTTGGTATCCAACGGTAGAAGAGGAGGAAAAAGAACCTGAAAACCAGAGTAAGAGCAGTAGTAGGGGCAGACATCACCCTTCAACCCATTGCTGTAGGAGCCTCTGTACTTGTCAGCGAACTCGAACACCTAATGACTTTATATATTAAGAAGAGATCATGATGGTATGTTTGGATTAAAAAAATGGCTTCAAGGGTTGTTACTTGGATAGCTCTGTTCCGAAGAAGCTTGGAATAAGTTGGGTCAGTTTTCCTGAAGACCAGGGAAGCGGCTGAGAGGGCGGCGGCAGTCTCGGCGGCGATGTCGGAACCGGGGTTGTTTGTGTCCACCTTGAGGACTGTTCTCGGGGTGTCCATGTCCTCTGGCCTCTCCCAGCAAGCATGATCCTTGCTTGCATCTCCTACCTTTCAACCAAGAAAATAATAGAGTAATATAAAACAAAGGCTAGAGTTAAAATGAAGGAAGCATTGATGCTGTTCGTCTTCAAGGACAAGTTAACGTATGCACAACATAAATAGCAAAAATGTAAGACAACAAAAAAAATCCTTGGATTTTTTCACATTATCATCAGCGAGAGTGAGGAGCGAAGAAAATGCCAAAACAAGGGAGGCAAAGAAGAGGGAAGCATGAAGGAGAAGTAAACCTGAACGTAAATGGTGTTCGGATGAGCTGTGGCTTTAAGGAGGTAGTCAGTGGCCCAGCGAATAGCCGCCCTGGCGTTCACTATCTCACCCTTCATCATCCCCCCGAACTCCAACACGCTCCATGAGAGCATGGTGGCAGTGAACGCCATGGGGAAACCAAACTTCACGTTGTCCCCGGCATCGTAGTAACCTCCAACCAAGTCCACCTACATTTCCGTTAACACATCAAACAAGAGTTACATTTCCCACACAGACACGAACCCCACGAGAGGGAGAGAAGCAGAAAACAGAGCACTTGCATTCATGGCGGAGCCATCGGAGAGGCCGGAGTTCCTCCTCCAACTCATTCTCTGGTTCGGAGGCAACCTCCCCGAGCGCTGCCCCTCAAAGAAGAGGATGGACTTGGAGAGCGCGTCTCGGTAGTTGTGCCTCGCAGGTCCATGGCGGCCCGGAGAGCTAGAGCCGGTGGAAGCCAACAGAGGGAGCAGAAAAGAGAGGAGGAGAAGGGAAGGGCGGGAGCGAGCCATTGGGTTGAGGACCGAGTACACCCTCCACTAGAGAAGGGAGCTAAAACCGAGACTACAGCCACAGCCGAAGAGCTCCGAGAAGAGAGCTTCTATTTATAGAGCTAAAAGCGACCTCTCTGCCCCGCCATTATTACCAACACAAGAATGATACTTTAAAACTTATACAAAACGTAATATCCATCATAGTATCCTTTAACTGTTCTGCACATCACATGAAAGAACAAGCCCTTCAAATTTCATGGCAGCATTAGCTCACACATTTAATAAAGTCATCCAATTTCCTACACTACCAATTACAGTATCATTAGTTCATTACTATACGATACCATGTCATACTATCAAATAGGACTTCAGACTCATAAATCTTGCATTTATTGAAGAATGAGCAAAATAAGTAAAACAACAATATTTCCTTTTGATAAATTGCTATTGATTCTTGAGCTGTTAATTCTTGTTTGGTCCACATGTGATGTTCTTTGGCTCTGTTTGAACTCTGGACTCAGTTGTCAGTCATGAAGAAAAAAGACATGTCACTTTTTACAGGAGCAGCTTACACTTGGCTGATGACTTAGAAGAAACAAAGCATGATAGACATAACTCTACCAAATATTTGGAGGCAAATGGCACAACCACAATGAAATTTGCTAAGGCTAAAACCATTAGCTAACCTAAGCATGACCAAGGATATTAGGGGAGTTCCCAAGAAGGGCCTTGGCATGCTATTGGAGGATGCCTGGGGAAATGATGGAAGCTGAGAAGGGAAAAAGGGTAGGGTGTTCCTAGAGAGGGAGGGAGATACGGGTGCAGGCGGAGGCCGGGCAAATGAGGATCCGATGCCGTGAGGTGATGATGTTTCCGGAGGAGTTGAAAAGTGAGACAGAGCATGTCATAACTCATAACCCAAGCCACCAACATCTCTATCTCTATGTCAATTTTTTTCCACTTATATTGTTTTTATTCTGGGATCATTTCTTGCATTGTTTCTTTGGACTTACGGATAATAACATGTTGCGCTTCTTGAATCTTGAATCTATACAATCTTCTTAAGTTACTTCAAACATGCATACAAGTAAGAGATCTTTAATAGTCAGGATGTTCGTTGTGGAAGCTCAACTGTGATGGCCATTTCCTAAGGTGAATTTTTTCTGAAGTGAAATATCAATTACGTTTGGTTTGTGATTGACCTCAGCAGTATCGGATATTCTCTTTTATTACATTTAATTATTATTTATTTTCATTTAATTAGTATAAAGATTAAAGAAAAGAGAAGAAAGAAAGAAAACAGATATGACAGGAGGAAAGCAATTAAGATGGGTTGCACTTTATGCATGAAGCCATGTGATGCCTGATGTGTGACATGTCCGACCCCACTACATCTTCTCTCTCTGTCATTCATGTGATGTGTTCAATAATGTATGGTCACTTTGGCGGAGATGGAAACTGGACACCCATGGCCGAAAACCCTAATGCGGCTCCCGAAGTTTAGTTGGTTTGACCGCCTCGGGAGGCGTAAATTGCAAGGCTTTTATAATGTTTGCTCTTGCTCGTCTCCGGCGGGGATGGCGGACTCCTTTCCATCCTCTTCTTCTTTTTATTATTTTCGTAGTTTGGTAAATTGGTGGCGTTTGCTTTCTCCAGTAATTCTCGGCTTAATTAGGGGAGGAGGAAAAGGTCGTGGGAAAATGAAACACACCAAGTATTGGTCAAAATTAGGGATGGCAAAACGGGCCGGCCCGGCCCGCTAAGGTTACGGGCCAGAAATTAACGGCTCGGCCCGGCCCGCGAGCCCGCAAAAAATTGTCAAATACAAATTTAAGTATTTAACCCAACACAATTTATATCAAACACAATTTATATCAAACATAGTTTAATCAACAATGAAATCAATTAACCAAACACAATATAACCAAACACAATGAAACCAATTAACCAAACACAAATGAATTTAAATCTAAACACAATGAAATCAAACATTAATACTTAACATCAAACCAAATCACATAATTTTTATCAATACTTAACTTAACATCAAACAAAATAATTTACATCAATACTTTGACATCAAACTAAATCAAACATCAATATTTAACAAAATAATTTACATGAGTCTAAAATCCTAACCAAAAACCAATCACATTCAAAGTTTTACTAGATTCTGAAATTAAAAAGTTACAAAACAACATTAGATCCTTGCATGGACGAATTATTTGCATCATTTGGATTTAAAATATCTTCAGTGTATTCTTGAAACTCTGCAATGGCCTCCACAAGATCTGTAATAGAAGAAAAAAAATTAAAAACCAAATTATTGATATATGAGTTATAATTAAACTATAAAACATTGTAATTTTACCTTGCTCTCCATAAATCCAATCTCTTAGACACAACAATGCTTCGGCATTTTCATTCTTAATCGTACTACGAAAACGATCAATGATGCGGCCACTACAACTGAATGCGGATTCTGAAGCAACAGTGGTGATAGGAATGCATAGAAAATCACGAGCTATGGAACCCAAGATCGGATAACGAGGGTGATGCTTCGCCCAATATGACAAAATATCCAACTTCTCGGTCCTTTTGATCCTCTTCTCATCCAAGTAGGCATCTAACTCCGACTTTTGTAATGCACCGTCTATCTCATCAGTTATGTCAAAATCCTACATTGAATGTAACACAAGAATAAAAGATTAGTTATACTAATCAATGATATATGAAGAATCAAACAAAAATTTTCTTTCAACTTCAGCTTGCAATTTTCTTTCAAACAAAAATATATGAAGATTTATCATACCCCATAGAATGTCTCGTCTTCAACTTTAGCTTGCAATTTTCTTTCACTTTCTTGAGACACAAAATTCATTTGAGAAGCCGCGGAAGATGACCCCAAAGTGGAAGATGACCGCTGAACGTAGTCATCAAAGAGACTGAATAACCTTCTACGAATGGCCTCAATATAAGGTTTTGCGTCACTTCCATAAATCTTTTTATATCCCCACTCCACAAATTCAAACTTGAACCGTGAATCCAAAACAACCGCTATGGCCAACGTTTCATTAAAATTGGACCAATACTTCTCAAATTTCCCCATCATCCTAGTGGCCATTCTCCTCATAGGTTCATCCTCACATGTACACTCCATTCTCAAATTATGATAAATCTTTTAACCACCAAGGGGAAGAACAAGTTTGAAGTTGGATACTTCGTTCCCGAAAATAAACAAGTTAGATTATAATAAGTACCCAAAAATGTGCATAATTTGTCAACCTTGCTCCATTCACACATAGAAGGACAATTTGTATAACTTGAATCACTCATTGCCAAGTGTTCAAATGCGGTCTTGTAATAAAGAGCGCTCTTCAACATAAGAAAGGTAGAATTCCATCTCGTTGGAACATCTTGTCTCAAGCCTTGCTTACCATCTAAACATAAACTTTTAACACATTCAAGAAACTTCTCCTTTCTTGATTGAGAGCCCCGAACATACTTCACACTATCCCGCACTTTTTCTACCACTTTATCAACGTCCTTCAATCCCTCTTGCACAATTAAGTTCAAGATGTGTGCACAACATCGCAAGTGAAAGAGATCTCCATTCAACACAAGTCCTTTTTTACTATTCAACTTCGTCTTTAAGTATTGCACACACACATCATTTGCAGAAGCATTATCCAATGTCAATGAAGATAACCTCTCAACGATGCCCCAATCATTCAAAACATCATAAATTTTATCAGCTAGTGCTACGCCAGTGTGAGGAGAAGGCATATAGCTCAAACATAAGATGTATTTCCTCAAAATCCAATCTCTATTAACAAAATGGACAGTTACGGCAAGATAGCCATCACTATTTATTGCGGTCCACAAATCGGACGTCAAACTGATCCTACCATAAGACGTTGCTAACGCATTCTTAATTTTCATCTTTTCTGACTCATAAAGCTTCAATATATCAGCCTTTGCAGTATTTCTAGAAACTTATTGCACACCAGGACGTAGATATTCAAAACAAGCCCTAATTCCTCGATACTCAACAAATTGAAATGACAAATTATGCATTGCAATAGCTGAAGCAACCAATTCCCTAAACTTATCAGGATCAAATGAGCAATCAGATAAAGTCATATTACCGTAAGAATTAGAAGAGAAAAGCATCTGGCCGACATCGCGTGTGTCTCTTTTCTTACATTTCTCCATATGGCGTAGGAGATTACCAGTCCCGGCTCTAGCTTTGCAAGTGAATTTATCATGACAAATGTTGCATTGACACATCTCTTTTCTATCTTCACCCATGGGAAGTCGAGTGAATTGCTGCCAACACTTTGATCTCCTTTGCCTTTTCGTTCCTTTGTTCTTGTCAGCTACTCCTGACTTCGATGTTGGAAGTGGAGAAGAACCCACATCTCCTTCAATTGCATCCACATCTTCTTCAATGTCATCGTTGACCACATTATCATCAATGAAAAGTCCAATCTCAAGATTCTCAACGGTATCATCTTCTCTCCTCGGCATCTATGAACAAACAACAAAAAAGAACTCATGCATAATATCTCATTCACCCATTCACTCATGTTTAATTCTTAATATATACTTCATTAACTGAAAATAGAATGCAATGTCAAATTCACAAGGAAGAATGAACTGAGAAAGTCATAACAAAGTAGTTTTCAAAATGCTTAATGAAGTATCAATGCTAAATACATATTTAAAAATGCCAAAAACAAGATAAAGAAATATCATAATTACATTAAATGGGTACAAATGGAATACAAATGGAGATAGCAGTATAGCACAATAGGATAATGAAATACTCTCAACCATATTAACGATAGCAGTATGATCAAGCAATCAGTATGATACAAATGGATATGATCAGTATGGGATACAAATGGATATGATACAAATGGATATTAACGATAATGAAATATAGATAGCAGTATAGGCGTATAGCACAAATGGATACAATCAGTAGGATACAAATGGAGACCTATCAGTATGATCAAGCAATCAGTAAATGGGTATGATCAAGAATCCAAGCAATCAGTAATACAGCGAGACAGTGATTACACCAGTAAGCAAGCAATCAAGAATCCAAGCAATCAGTAATACAGCGAGACAGTGATTACACCAGTAAGCAAGCAATCAAGAATCCAAGCAATCAGTAATACAACGAGAGTGCGAGACAGTGATTACACCAGTAAGCAAGCAATCAAGAATCCAAGCAAGTAATCAAGAATCCAAGCAATCAGTAAGCAAGACAGATTAATCTAAATATCTAATACATTACCAAGAATCCAAGATACACATTAATCTAATACATTAAGCAAGATAGTGATTACACCTATGATCAATTGATCAAATTACACATTAGATAGAGTGTGGACCTCAAATCGGAGGCACAGGCGCAGAGCCGAAGGCACGAGGCAGAGGAGAGCTTCTCCTAGGGCTCGGAGGTAGGCGGACAGCGGAGGAGAGTAGGAGGTCGGAGTTGACGAGGATGCTCGAGGCAGAGCCGCAGAGGAGAGCTTCTCCTAGGGCTCGGACTCCTCGGAGGTAGGCGGACTGCGGACAGCGGAGGAGAGTAGGAGGCGAGCGGGCCGCGAGTACTCGAGTAGTCGACTAGTCGAGTGAGGGCGTGACTGCGTGAGGCGCTGAGCCGCAGAGGAGAGCTTCTCCTAGGGCTTGAACTCCTCGGAGGTAGGCGGACTGCGAACAGCGGAGTAGAGTAGGAGGCGAGCGGGCCGCGAGTACTCGAGTAGTCGACTAGTCGAGTGAGGGCGTGACTGCGTGAGGCACTGAGCCGCAGCGGGTGGGTAAAAATTTTTGAATTAAAGAATAAAGATAGGTTACCTCCTTACCCTAAATCTTGCGGGTCAAACGGGCCGGGCCGGCCCGCTAAGAGCCGACCCGCGTCAACCCGCAATAATTGCGGGCCGGGCCGGCCCGGCCCGGCCCGATAAGCTTATCGGGCCAAATTTTTTAGCCCGGCCCGCAGTTATCAGGCCGTGCTCGTGCCGTGCCCATTTCTGCCGCCCCTAGTCAAAATGTTTTTGTTAGCATCACTGCCACGTAGTGTTTTGATTTGCCTGAGAGAACTACCGCATGCAAACTAAAATTTAATTGAGTATACTTTATGGTGTTAACTAGTTATAAAATAAAAATAAAATTTTTAATTTATATTGGTATTGGCCCAAAACGTCAACGACTTATGTGTCACTAGCTATCTAAGTGGCTCAAATGGATATTAATTTTTCAATAAACCTATATTAATCTATTGGTTTATTAACCATTTAATGATTACGAAAAATAATTATGCAAGTTTGGAGTGATTTAATAATTTCTTTTATCAATTCTCAAAACTAGGGGTGAGCAAAATTCTCCGATTCACCGAAATCGAACCGAAACCAATTTAACCGAACCGAATTAATTTCGGTTCAATTTTTTGGTTAAAAAAATTTTGAATTTCGGTTTTCGGTTCGGTTCGATAAATTAACCGACGGTTCGGTTAATTTATCGAATTAACCGAATATATATATATATATATAATAACAGTTATATCAGATGTTGGTATTTGTCTTGGTGGTTAAGTGTAATGTTAAGCTTCCCACCCTCCCAGTTTGAATCCTAGTATTGTTTGAATCCTTGGTGGTTTAGTTTGAATCCCGTTATAAATATTATGTGTTAGTTAGAAATAAATAGATAATAAAGTTTGTTAAGATTGTTAGAGAGGTAGAAATTAAAGTTTGGTTAACAAATGGTTGGGTTCAAGTCTAAGCACATGTATTTTTTTTGAAAAAAAAATTGTTTTTTTTTAATCTTTTCGATTAACCGAACCGAATTAATCGAATTTTTTCGATTCGGTAAACGGTTAAAAAATTTCCTTTAGTTCGATTTGGTTAACCGATGATTCAAATCGATTTTTAATCGAACCGAACTGATGTTCATCCCTGCTCAAAACAGCTTCTACTTGATTGACCCTGTGATTTAATAATTTCTTTTATCAATTCTCGAAACAACTTCTACTCGATTGACCCTATAGATCCTCTTCAAGTTTATTAAAATTTTATCCAAAAAAAATCCAATAATGGACAAAAGAGGAGACACTCGAAGAAGTTGTAATTATCATAATTTAACCTCTAATGCGAAAAAAATTCAAAAAGTATGAAAAAAATATTTAGTTGATAAGAAGTTAATTGAAGGAAAATTTAACTTTCTAAATATATTCTAACAATTCACAACATGTTTGGTAGACCAATATATGCTTCTTTTTACGTATTAATATTTTATTTTTATTTTTCATATATACACATGTTCTTGATTCACAACATGTTTGGTAGACCAATATATGCTTCTATATATATATAAACTTTTTTTTTTCATATATACACATGTTCTTGCCTAAAGTCGGGGGTGGCAGTCCGACACGTTTCCTGATCAAGTGCGACTCGGGGGGAGGGGAGGGCATGCAAAAGATACTCCGACACTCAAGTAAAAAAAGATTTCAGGTGAGGGGACTAGAAATTGGAATCTCCATTTACTTGAGGAGCATCGTGTCTCTATATAGTGCAAGATGGGGGATGTCTAGCAATAATGTCTCCCGATAATCTCGTAGGAATGTGCTCGGAATTGGTCGAGACGAATCCCTCATAATTAATGAGAACGTAAGTGTCCTTGTATGACCGAGTAGAGCCCCCGAGCTGAGTAGTGTCTTGTTTGACTTGAGTCTAATTTATGAGTGTGGACGCTTCTGGCCTAATTCAGGCTGGTCCAAATTGCTAGTCTAGTCCACAACACTTGAGGTTGGTCGGAGTTCGAGGACTTTGTGCTGAGCTCAAATTAGTGTGTTGGCTTTTGGTCTTGGTTCGGCAAATGGACGCTACTGGGTCTTCAGCTGATGTGTTGATCAGGATACCTCAACGAGTATCGATATTATTGCTTTGCGTCCCTTCAGTTTCTGAAGTGAATGCGACAGTTGCGTGCAGATCAGAAAGGGCATCTTTTCGCCTACACAGTCATTAATTCTGCCAAGAGGTAATTATGATAAAAGATTCGATCGATAATTTTTGAGTCACCCGAGTGTCGGTTGTTGGCTGACGAACGTGGCCCCATTAGTGGGTGAGTGGCAAACGATCGTTAAGGTGACGGTCTTGTCAAGCCTATAAAAGCCTCATGTATCTTTGTCTTCTATATGCGTGAGTTCTGTCATATAGTGAGAGGTATCGAAGATTATCATTCTGTTGGCCTAAGATTTTCAACCTTGGTCTTAATCTCAGTTTTGATGATAACAAACATGAACCTAATGATTTTATGGAAAAATATTTTTAGGTCCCATATCGGTTTTGCGGGCGACGTCCCCGATCGAAAAAATTAGAGAAATTGGCTAGGATGCTCTTCGACGCTCGGATTTCGTCGAAAAAATAGAGTTTAGGTTTAGGGTGTCTAGTATACTTGTATAATCCTCTATTTGATGCATAATAAACCAAAAATTCGAAACCCAAACCTCGTAAACTTGAAAACCAGCAAATGCATAAAACTATCTTTTGCGACCAATCTGCTACCAATCTGCGACCGACTATCTGTAACCAATCTACTACCTATCTGCTACGAATCTTCTGCTACCGCCAAGAAGCCAACAACTCTTTTTCAAATTTTCAAATGACTCTTTTTGAGCCCTTACCTTTGGGATCTCTATATAAGCTCTAAAACTTATCTTCCTTTGGTTCCTAACTATTCATTGAGTCATTCTAACAATATTTGAAGTATTTATTGAACCATTTCTCTCAAACATTAGCTTTGACATCAACCTTCTTGATTGAGCCTTCAACCTTGAGTTTCATCATCAAAGACATCAAGAGGAAGCTAGGATCTTGAGTTGGAGCTAAGTAGCTTATTGTTTTGATTATTGCTCTACTATTGTTGTATTTTGTGCTTATTCCCATTGTATTTGAGTTTGTGATAACATAGGGTGTTAGGTTTGTTAGTATGGTGGTAGCCTTAGTATAGAGGCTTAAATCTATTGGTGTTAACTTAGTTTTCTATGATTAATGGTGTAATTCTTAGGAGAAGAGGTGTTGGAGGCACTCTCGGGTGTGAGAGTAACCCTCGGGTGTGAATGTGCCTTAGCTTGTAAATTCTCTTGTAGGATATACTTAATCTAGTAAATTATAGTTTGGAATTCTAAGCGGCCTGCTTAGGTAGTGAAGCAGACATTGGGGCCGAACCATTATAAATTCATTGTGTTAGCATTGATTCTTTGTGTGATGATTACTTGTTTATTTGCTTTCGTATTCATCTAGTTGAATTGAACTCTTGCCTAACTAATCACGAAAAGATTAAAACCGAATTTAGGTTAAGTATTTAGCAAACATACTATTCACCTCCCTATAATGTAGGTTATTCAACTTATACGTTCCTCCAGGGATCATCCTTGGGCTGACAATGAGTAGATCAGACATCGTCGTTGGTTCACACTATTGGGCTTAAGAGATGAGGGTACGTGGGGACACGCAGCAAGTGTTGGGTGCAATTTTACGAGTACCTGTTGTAGTTGGACTGAGGTAGGTTCGCGTCGTTGGGCTTATGCTGTCTTTTGCCCGAGGGTTTGAGAATTTTTTTCTTCCACCTTGTCGTCGACTCTCTTCTTTCCCCCACCATCGACACTTCCTCCATTATGCGGGCAGTTCAACTAGCAGATATGGTGGTGGAGTCTCATGTTTTGTGGCTTGTGATCGGAGGATTGCATTCTTTTTCTCTCATTGTCGAGTTTCCCTCTCCCTGTGATGGTTCTCCATAATTTCACCATCGAAATATTTTTCCTCCAGTAGTTTCCCTCTCCCTGTGATGGTTCTCTCATCGTCAAGTTTCCCTCTTAGTAACTTATTTCTGTGTTTGTAAATTGTCCCTTTGTGAGTCTGTAAATGTATTCTTCGCCTCTAAGGGGCTTTATGAATAAACATATTTTTGCTTTCATTATGGTTGTGTTATTTGTCTTTGCTGGATTGTTCAGCTTTTTTCAGCCAACATGTCGAGCGGTGCCGATGTTGTGCGTCTCGACGGGTATCTTCGGTTTTTTTTGGCAATGTCGAAGAGTAGCTCGGTGCCTCATGGCTACTATTGTCTGTCGACTACTTTTGGGGGCGATGGTTTGCCCCTAAGTGGAGGTTGGACTCCCGTTACAAGTAAAATTTGTTTTAAGAGTACGTTTCTGATAATTGCTAGCGAGGGCCACACTTGGGCATGAGAGCAGGAAGGCAGCGACCGAGAGCGTGAGGCAAGGTATTTTTTGAGAGTGTGGGAGCTCGAGGGCGGCAACTCGAGCCGAGGACCCGACTGGTGAAAATCGAGCTTGGGTTGTTGAAGGTGTGGGCGTCAAATGATCTAGATTCCAATTTTTATTACCCTCACCTAGAACTCATTCTTACTTGAGCGTCAGAGTATTTTTTGCAGGTCCCCTGGAATCATACCTGACCACGAGACGCGCCAGACAGCATCACCCCAACTTCAGGCAAAGATCATTTGGCGCCCATTGTGGGACCGAGTAAATCTTACCTGCCCTACAATGGTTTGTATCTAAAGTTAGATGAACGACACCGCACGCAGGCAACACTCTAGCAGAGATGTTCCCCTGCTACATGGAGACGCTGAATCAGTGAAGAGTGACGCTCCGGCACTAGCCAACCTCTCAACAGAAGAATCATGACGTTTGATAAACGATCTTTAGGCAGAGATCCGGCGGTTAGTAGCTCAATTCGGGGCGCTGATGCGATCCCGGGAATAACACTAGGGTGAACAAAAAGGCCACCGCTCAGAACATGAGGCAAACAACCACTTGAAAAGACCCGGGAGGCTGGCCTATGTCCTTCGGGATGAGGTCTCCTACAAGTATCATCTGAGAGAAGAGGAGGACACCTGGGTCACAAAGGCCACTCCTCCTCCCATCGTCGATTTGGGACCATTCGCCGAGCATAAAATAGCAGTCCGTCTTCTTGACAATTTCAAACTGTCGGCCACACTCCTGCCCTACGACGACACAGGTGATCCGACCACTCACCTGACGATGTTCGGGTCCATGATGCTCCTTAACGGTGCAATTGATTCTATCATCTACAGAGTTTTTCCAACTTTCCTGGAGAAGGCTGTGCTACTCTGGTTCTCCACCTTCAATCATAGTCTACACACACCTTCCAGAAGCTCTCCCGAGCCTTCACCAACCAGTTCTCTTCACCGCATATCTACTGAAATAGCGATGACACCCTCCATTACATCAAGCAAGGATAATATGAATCGCTACGAGACTACTTGAAGAGATTCCAAGCCACAACTATAGAGATCTTGAATCTCGACCCACGTGTTGAGCTATTTTCCATCAAGCATGGCTTGAAGTCCGGGCACTTTGCAGATCAGATCGCCCTGACGAAGCCAAAAGATATGGCTGAGTTCCGAGAAAAGACCATGTGCCACATAGAGATGGAACTCCGAGAGACGAGAAAGGTCGACATGCATAATGCCAAAGACACCACCGAGGATAAGAAATCCAAGAAGCCCGACAGAAGAGGCGAAGACAAAGACTACCGCGACCACGATCTTGACAGGAGAGGGATGTTGCCTTCTGACCTAGCCCCAGATTCGATGAGTACACTCCTCAGAACACCAAAAGAGAGACTATCCTACAGGAGATCTATCACATGCACTTGTTCAGACCTCCAAGCAGCACAAGGAATCTGAGGCCCTCACCCAATGTCAACAAGAGTAAGAGGTGCGAATTCCATCTCACCTATGGGCTTACCACCAAGGATCGCAGGGCTGATCAGTTGAACACTGAAATCCACAGAGTCATTGACTACATCACGGGAGGATTCACCGAAGGAGGATTTGATGCAAGGCCGTTGGTGGTAGGCGGTAGCCTCGAGCAAAAGTTTGATGTGGACGTCGATTGTCAAGTAGATGTACTTTCGTCGTAAGGGTTGGCAGGCAAATCACAACACATGGTCTTGGTCTAGCTTGTGGAAACACTACTAGAATAATGGTCTTTAGCATCGGGGCTCATCGATGGCCGCCCAATAGTCACAAATAGGCACGGCTTTTCGACAGCCGCAGCGGCCGTGGCTGATGTAACCAAATCAATCGCAGCTCGCATACGACCGCCTAAGGCCGTCGCTCATATCTGATGGTGCGCAAGGGATGCAAAATGAAATAGCTTAGTAGCCACGGCTTAGTGAGGGCCCCATAACCGTCGGTGATATAAATAAGTCATTAGCCACAGCTAACAATGATAGTTGCTTATTAATTGATGGCACGAACGCGGTGTGAAAATAAGAAACACGTTACTAACGGCTTAGAGAGGGCCACGTCGACCGTCAGTGATATCATAATTAGGTATCCACAATTTACTGACGACTAGAGGGTCATCGTTGATAAACATTTTTATTTACGTTCGCACCCGACCCCTCCTTTTTCTCTTTCTCTTCTTCTCTTCCGCTGCTGTCGCCGCTACCATCGTTGCCGCGCCTCGCCGCCCGTCACTACCTATCACCACTGTTGTCGCCGCTACCCTCGCCGCATCGCTGCTGCCCTTCGAGCTATTCTCTGGCGCCCCCTTCCCTCTTTTTCTCTGTTGCCACGAGCATCGACGTCTACACGCCGAACGCCGACACTGGAGAACGACGCCAATGTGTAGATGCTAGCACCAAATTTGGGGCCGAATCTCTCGGCCCCAACATGATGCAATAGTAGCCAACAGTAGCTCCCGACTACTATTTGATTAGGGTAATTTACCCTAATCAAAGAATAGGGTTTAATATATCCCTAATCAAACTTTGATTAGTGTTAAAGCCTAATCACAGTTTGATTAGGGATATATATTAAACCCTATTTTTTAATTAATTGTTTTATTAATTTTTTATATTAATTAATTAATGTTGTATTGCATTGTTTGATTAGTTTGATTAGTTTAATTAGTTTAGATTAGTCTAGATTATTTTAATTAGTTTAATCATGTCAAGAGCACTGTGGACTCGCACCAGAATCGTCCATTATTGACTCGCGGCCAAATAGTCCATGGTGCACTCACGCCAGAATCGTCCACTTTGGATTCACGCCGAAATCATCCACTGTGGACTCGCACCGACATCCACAAATTTAGAAAATAAATTAATCATGACGAGTTGATACGTTTCACACGTGCATCAAGTTATAATTTTGTAAAACCTTAGATCCGTTCAAGGGTTGTATGTTCGTGTAAACGAAGTAGATGATCTTTTATACGACGTACAACCCTTGAATTGTCCCTAATTGGATAATTTAGGAACATAGTTATTTGTATTGCACTTAGTTTTTTTTTCTTTTAGTCATTATTTATTTTTAAATTTTGGCTTATATCTCCCTTGTTCTCCGATACACGCCCAAATGATATGCGTATTCGGAGAACTATAGAGAGATGCTCTCGAAATCTAAAATGAAGTTAATGACTAAAAGAAATAGTAAGTGCAATATGAATAACATGAATTCCGAATGGAATAGGACCATCCCACCTAAAGACGTTAACTGAAGATATTGTCAACTTTTTGACAATATATGTCGGGCGATCGAAGTTGGATGTACCGACGAATTCATCGTAGAGCTATAACAGATGAATTTCGAGTAGGCGTAACTTACTTATTAAATTTTGCCTACTCGAATCGAAAATTCATTAGTGGTGATCAAATCCGATGTCCGTGCTGGAAATGTTCGAACATAAGATTTTTGGATCAAAAAATTATCACAATGCATACAAAAGGATTGACACCAACATATTTTGTATGGAATTTTCACGGGGAGTCACATCAAGTCGGGACGTCGAGCAATCTTGTTGTCCATACTCATGGTGAATCTTCTAGTATCGTTGTTTCTTCTTCCAGTCCACCTAATCCTTATAAAATAATGATTCTGGATAGTCTTGGCGGTCAATTCCATTTAAATGATAATGTTGAGTCAGTTATTGAGACGGTAGTGCCACCAAATAATATGACAGTTGAAGTCACTAATGAACAACCTGTAATACAGATTGAATTGCCGAATAAGGAGGCTGCACAATTTTACGAGATGTTGAAAGCTGTCGATGAACCTTTGTATGAGAATTGTCCTAAATATATAAGATTTTCGGCAATGACGCAGTTCCTGAACATCAAGTCTGATTATAATATAAGCGGGGTTGCGTTTGATCGAATTACAGGCTTTATCAATGGAATGCTACATCCAAATAACAAGTTTGAGCCAACTTTTTATAAAACAAAAAGGTTGATGATGAGGAAATTAGGGCTTGGGTACGAAAAGATACACCGTGTACCCAAATAATTGTATTTTGTATTATAAAGAAAATGCACAGCTGGAGCAATGCCCGATATGTGAACATCCACGTTACAAGGAGAAGAAATCAGTCCGACAAAAAAAAAATATCCCGTTTAAGGTGCTTTGGTATTTTCTACTGACACCGAGGCTTCAAGGGTTATTCATGTCGAAAAAGATTGCCCCCTATATGAGTTGGCATGCAACAAGTCCTGATGATACAGTAATGACTCATCCATTCGATAGTAAAGCATGGAAATATTTGGATAGATGATATCCTTCATTTGTTAGGGATACTACAAATATCATATTGGGATTGTGCATGGATAGTTTTAATTCGTTGGATAATTCGGCAACTTCATATTCAGTTTGGCCAGTGCTGCTAACAGTTTATAATTTATCGCCGTCAATGTGTATGAAAGTTGAATTTATCTATCTTTCGATGATAAATTGTGAAATAGATAACTGAATATTTGAGTTTGCTAGCGAACCAGCACGACTTGTATAGTGTTATAACAGTTATTTTGTTAATGGATATAAATTTCACACACTTGAATATTCATCTATAAAGAAGACTATGAATGTTGGGGTCTGCGTCAAAGGACAACATATGTTGAATGTGATATTGACTTTTACAGACTGTTGGAAGAAGTCATTGAATTGCAATTTTTCGGATGCATGAGAGTTCATCCAAAGTATAAACTTGTCAAGGTTAATTATAAATCGAAATTGGCTTCAAATTAGCCATTTATATTGGCATCTCAAGCTGATCAAGTATATTATAGGTAGTATCTGTCTTGAAAGAAAGATATGGTAATTGGCATGTAGTCTATAAGACTAAAGCCAAAAGAAAAATTGACCCGGTAGTTGGAGAGAATGAGCCGACATATGACTTCTATCAAAAAGACGATCCTTTCGAAGTGGAGCGAGTTAGTCCAATACTCGAGGATGATGACACTAAGTTAGTTCAATTGGAAGTAGAATATGTTGCTGACGACGATAATGAAGTTGAGGAAGAAGGACAGAATGATGATGAGGGAGAAGAAGAAGAATGTGAAGATTCTGATACAGAAGAATAAGAAGAAGAGTATTGCACGGATGATGATAATGACGATGACGAATAATTGTAAATGTGAAGTATATCTTCAATTATTAAATATATCTATTAATCTATTATATATAATCTAATTATATTTATATTTGACAACTATGGTTCGAGAAGTGCATGCCCGAGGAGGTATTACTCATAGGACCCCCCGACGATTACCACTGGCCACCCCTGACCCTTCGCTGACACCTACTATCCCCCCACCTCCAGCCACCATCCCCCACATGATTCGACCACCATCCCCCCACCTGACCCATCCACCATCCCCCCAAATGATCCATCCACCATTCCCCCACCAGCCACTATCCCTTCAACCGATCTAGGCCCATCGACATCGAGACGTAGGCCACAAGGGCCTAATAGAATTATTCCTCCGCCACCCGAGGGAGAGCCGGGCAAACTAGTTAGTGTGCGCGGAAGTAGGTAAGTAGATGCATTAATTATTCATTATAATTTATTTATAATTCAATATATCATAATATAGAATTGTACTATATATATTTGGTGCAGGTTTGAGCAGGAGGACCTCCCACGCACGGTAGCGGGGGCGATCCGATGATTTATGCATGGGGCGTGACCTACATGGTCTCACGTGCCCCGTGAGCATATGAATTTATTGCGGCGAGAGTTCTCGGTACATATATTTATTAAATTAATGTTAATGTTAAATATCGATCGGTAATAATAAATTTATTTTTTTGTAGTCTCATTATACATGACTGGAGGACCAGACCACTTTTTTGGAGAGTGCATGTGAGCGTGTTGCCCGTGCTGGCTACAACGGGCTCCTTCAGCAGGCCCGTAAAACCGTGATGGGATAGTTGAGGGCCACACACATTGGGGAGACTCGGGGACATGGCCCCGAGTGGATTCCTAGACCTGTGTGGGACCAGCTCGTTGAGAGGTGGCCTGAGTGGCAAGAGGTCTCCCGGACTGCGTCGAGAAACCACATGTCAGGAGGGGGGGGCACCACACTGGTGGCTTTGTGTTTTTTGCGGTGCATGAGCGTCGTATGGTATGTATTATTTTCTTACTTTTAATTAAATTATATATTGTGTACAATGATATTAATGTATTTGTTTTCTAATGTTAGACGCGGGTGGCACCGTCCAACGCCCCTCGCTGATGGAGGTATTTGAGCGCACTCACCATCGGCAACAGGGGGACTACGTCGACAGCAGGGCCGTGATTATCATGAGTATTTATGTCTATTTGATTTACATAATTTTTATTTATAATTTTTATATATGTAGTATTTAAAATATAAACGTGTGTCGGAGACATACATGAGGACCGTGATCGAGCGCGGGGAACGCCATTGTTTGACTTTGACCTTGTAGCATGGGTCGAGGCTGTAGGTGGATGGGAGCACAGTTGTGTTTATGGCTTTGCAGATAGTGGTCATGCACGAGCCGTGTTAGGAGCCTTGGAGTCCAAGTTTACACAATAGAGACAGGAGATGGAGGAGCAGAGACAGGCGATGGAGGAGCAGAGATGGACGAATGACGAGTTGAGACAGACGATGGATGTGCATAGACAGATGATGTAGAACATGTAGGCGCTCCTGACTCAGATTGCATCTCACTCCAGCATTCATATACCGATGATGTCCGAGCCATCCTCCTCGACCCAATCGACGCTCCCGACTCGGTCGTTGTCGACTCCACCGCCTCCACCGCAGCTGTGGGATTTTGGTTTATTATATTTTGATACTTGTCAGCCTCTGTTTGAGGCTTAGATACTTGATAGTTGTTTATATACTTTAGTTTTGATACTTGTTTGCCCCTGTTTGAGACTTATAGTTGTATATATACTTTTAGTTTTGATATTTGATACTTGTTTGCCTTCGTTTGAGGCTTAGATTGATGATATTTAAATAAAACTTGTGTGGTTTATTATATTTGTATATGTATAATGATTTGTGGTTGTAAATAGATTGTATCGTATGAATATTATTGTATACAGAAATTTCTAATTTTTTTTTTTTCAGTTACAGGATATAACGTCAACGATAGCTTACTCACGGCTAACCATCACTAAGCCATTACCGAAAGCGTATCGTAATCGGCTGATGGACTCGGTAGCATCAAATATCATGGTTGTTAATAATATCATCGACGACTCTGAGTCACGGCTGATAGTTTAAATTAGTGACAGCCGCCCTCGATCGTCATTGATGTGTTTAAATAAGTGACAGTGGGGGCGGCTGTTGTTGATTATTACTTGGGCTGGTTGCCCGCGACCGTCACAAATTATCTGAGATGCACATATAAGCAACGACCTTTAGCCGCGGTGTTGGCCATCCATGATAGTCGTCACCGACGATTCAACCAAAGCATGAGCTATCGATGACAATGACAATTCTAGTAGTGAAAGGAATCTATGCAGCTAAGGCTTGTTTTGCCTCGGGAATTGAGGTGTGCTTGGGCAGGGGGGATGCCACCTTTTTTTGGCACGATAAATGGATCCTTAATGCACGTTTGGCAGATGTCTTCCCACGACTATTTTCTATGAGTAGATCTCAACAAGGAAAGGTTGCAGAGCTATTTGATGAGAATGCTAGAGCTTGGCGCCTTAGTTGGAACGGTCAAGTGAACTTGGAGGAAGTGCAAGGTCTACTTTCTCTCGTGAGCATCCCTGGTCTTGGTAAATCTGAGGATAAGAGTTTTTGGCGTTGGTAACTCTCTTTATGTGCGGTTGGCAGAACAGTGGAGGGGGGGAGGGGTGAGAAACGAATGCTACGAAAGGATTTGAAAGTGCAAAGGGCTTGCAAAATTGAAATTTATACTTTGGCTTCTAATCAAGGAACGACTCCCGACGAGGGACAAGCTAATCAACCATGGGATACCGATAGACGACCCCCTACGCATCTTCTGCCAGGGATATGATCTCTCACCTATTATACGAATGCCCTTCTTCTAAACTAGTTTGGCTTGCCTTCCTTAGTAAGTTGGGAAAGTCGACTTTTCAGGTTATTCTTTTTTCTAAATTGGAGGTGGATTCTTGGGACCAAGAACGTGCTACGTTGGCTATGGTACGTGGTGTTGGAGTCTCTGGACTACGCGAAACGACATTATCTTCCAGGGAAAATCGGCAAACTGGCATTCGACAGTGAATTTAGTGTCCAATTTCTGGGCTAGAATGAATTGAGGTTGTATTTAACTTTGTGCTATATTGTTTTATTTTTTCCTACTCCACGATCTTGTAATCCCTTGGATAACCGATACACACACCTATACATTTCACTTCTTATGAAATGGTATGTGTGGCTTCAGCCTCACTTTTTTAAAAAAAAATCAAAGAATGCGATAAAAGATATGAAATATTGATCATTATTACAAATATCAAATTTGTTGTTTATAAGTTTGATTAAGTTGAAGTTCACCATACATGTTCTTAAAGAATGTAATCAAATAGTCGATTTTTTTTGAAAGAAAATTAGCTAAGAAATAGGGTCAGATATTGTTCATTAGAATAGGTAGAGGAGGCAGAGGACTACTCGTCGTGCACCCCTCGCTATCTAGTAGAACACTATCATATTCTCCCAGAGCTATCAACTCTTTATTAGTTTTTCATTTGAAGTTTACATCATCCTCCCTATAGTTTGCATTGTCATCTACCTGATTCACATTCCCTCCTCTATAACAATCATTACTATTCTTATTATTATGCAACTCAACATTGAGTTCTACCCCTAATTGTAAACTGGAATTAAAATCAAATTCAAAATCAGCTTCCTTTGTAGCTTCCTCCATGGTTGATATATATTAGTTCTTTTTGTTGTTCCCTTATCATCAGCCTACTTTTCTTTTCCTTTTTTCCCAATTTAGTCAAATCATGTGCTTTCTTGTTGTACTCTCCATATCTCGTCCATATCGTCCATATCTCGTCCATCCATGGACGAGATCTCGACGAGATGGAAGAAATCTCGAGAATATTCATCTCGTCCAGACGAGATAGGATTTCTGGCCGAGACAACGATATCTCGTCGATATCTCGACGAGATATCGACGAGATGATAATACTGACTGATTTAGTGCAAGTTAAATGTAAGAGTACATTGTGTTTAGATGTGTGCACCAGATGGAATTCCACTTACTTGATGTTGAGTGTAGCTGAGAAGTTTGAGAAGACATTTGAAAGATTTGAATTAGAAGATCTATACTTCGGAGTTGAGGTGGATGCAAATTTAAAGAGTTCTGTGGATTGGGATGTCGTGAGGAGAACGATCACTATGCTGAGGCTTTTTTATGATACCACGGTACGTGTTTATGGTTCATTATATGTTACATCTAACTCATTTTGGACTGAAATTAGTGACCTACTCGGTGCAATCCTAGAATGGACTCGAAGCGATGATTCAAATGTGAATGGAATGGGTACAAAGATGAAGACAAAGTTTGACAAATATTGGGGAAACATTGATCGAATGAATAAAATCATTTTCTTCGTTGTTGTACTTGATCCTCGTGAGAAATTCATGATAATGGAAGTTTCTTTTTTTGATATTTATGGTGAAAATGAAGGGACTGAACTGTTTGAAAGAGTGAAGATATTACTTTATGACATTTTCAAGGAGTACAAGAATATGTTACAAATTGAGAGTAGTCATTCAAGTGAAACAAGTCCATCAAGCACTACTTCAAGTAATGAATCAGTTGGTAATAGACCAAGAGGACATTACAAGTTAATTGCCAAGAAATGAAGAATTGAGAGTAGACATGTTCATAAGAAGTCTGAACTTGATTTGTACTTAGATGAGGCACTGCAGGAAGATAGGAATGATTTTGATATTCTGAAGTGGTGGAAGCTTAATTCCGAGAGATTTTCGTCATCTCACACATGGCTCGAGATATCTTGGTTGTTCCTATATCCATAGTAGCTTCTGAATCTGCCTTCAGTGCTGACAGGAGGGTTCTTGATCAATTTAGAAGTTTTTTGACTCCGAAGTTGGTTGAATATTTGATATGTGCACAAGATTGGATTCGAAAGTCTAATCGATTGAATGTTGAAGAAGATATCACAGAAGTTGAGAAGTTTGAAAATAGTACTCTATTTTTATATATATTCTTTTATATATTATGTTTAATTTTATGTGCATATTATTAATTGAATATGTTTGTCTATTTGAAAAAATTAGATTTGTCAATTATTGAATTGAGTATAGCTGGCCCGAGTGCGATTACAAGATGAAGAGTTTTAACTCGGTGACTCGGTGAGTTCTTATTTAAGTGTATAGCTTGTGGTTAATCGAAACTAATTAATTAATTTTTATAAAAGCTTGCTGTTTATTAAAATTAATTTTTAAATGGTTGGTTACTTGGTTAGGTTGCTGAGATGGCTGAAAATGGTTAATTTACTTGGTTGATAACATTTCTAATTTACTTGGTTGGTTAGAAATTTAAATAGTGTTTCATTGTGTTTCAGTTGAAATTTAAATTATTTGGTTGGTAACATTACTTTGTTAGCAATGGAATCTGTTAAGTCAAAATGGTTGTAGCTCACATTCCTACTCTTCTTGTGTTGTACTGCCATTTTCTATATTTAGTCTTGTCATCAATCTTTAGTTGACAGCTTGCCATATAAACTCTTCACTGGGCTATGGAATATAAGAGTTTATATGGTTACTTTTTCTTTGTTATATAAGTTTGTACCATATAAGTAAAAAATAATCAAAATCAGTTCCTGCATTTGTTTCTGTAGTTGTTGCCCCTAGTCACTTTTAAATCAGTTCCTATGAAAGTTATTCTGTCATTACCAGTTTAGAATTTATAATATCAAGAATGGCAGTGGGATATGCTGTAGCTATAGAATGGATGAGTCCAGCTTGCTAGTTGCTATAGAATGGATAATGTAGCATTGTACCTATAGTTTCAGTTCTTGCAACCCAGTTCTTGTTTAGTTCTTGTAGCTATGGTAGGTTTTAGCAATATATGATATATGATATATGATTGAGTGTAGTTGCCTAGCTGGTATATGGTATATATGAACAGTTTGATATATTTAATTTAATGATTTATGATCTGTTTGGTATTTAGTTCTTGCTAACGTGTTTTGTTTTCTAGGCAATGGTGATTGGTGGATAAATACTATTTGGTGAATGGAGAATTGAAGATATTGATGTTGCAACAAAATTTTGATGGGTTAATGTTTATGTGGAAATAGTGGAATGTTTATTTTGCTGGATAATGTTTACGTGGAAATGTGGAATACGAGAATATGAAATTATGGATGAAATTTTGAATTTTTTTCTTTGTCAATGTGCTAGAATTAAATTGGATGAATATGTTTATGGAAAGCTATTAGTCTATGATTTTTTTATGTGAATTAAATTGTGGATGAATACTGTACTGGAATTCCAATTTTTTTTTATGATCAAATTTCGGTTATTTCGGTCGGTTAATCGGATCAAACCAAAATTTATCGGTTAATACGGTCGGTTAATCGAACTGTTCGGTTCGGTAAACGGTGAAATTTTTTATGAAACTTCGGTTTGGTTAATCGATCGGTCGGTTCGGTAAATCTCATTTGTATTAGCGCTAAACTATGCTTTGGGATTGCTAATAAGTTGTACTTTGACCTTTAAAGTCAATTTTGTATTTGTTCTAACTATTATGATTATTAATTTTCTCATGAATATAATGTTATAACCTAATAAACGGGTGGGATTGAATCCCTATTTCCTAACAAATATACAATGTTTTAATTAGGAGTACCAAATTCTCTGATAGAAATGATTGACATACTAGTTCTTGGTTAAATTCCAATTCTACTCTGCATAAATTAACCCCTCATGTCACAGTAGCCTTATGGTTCACTTGGTACGCTAAAAATGAGTACATGCACCTTGATCGGCAGCAGTCCCATATGGGAGTAGCAGTTGCAATTTTCTATTCAACTATCCTTAACAGAAGTTTCGTTAGAGACCTATACTGTCATTTGGTATCAGAGCAGTTGTGCTAACCTTTACCCGCACAAGATCCTTGGTGTGTCTTTTTTTTCTTTCAGGCTCAAGATGGAAGGAATGCCTTTGAGAAATTCTATTAATGTTCCTCCTTTACTTATCGAAACAAACTATGCATATTGAAATGCTAGGATGAGGGCTTTCATTAAGTCCTTGGATGATCGTTGTTGGGACACTATAGAGATTGGCTACACTCCTCCCACAACACATGATGGGATTGAGCGCTAACCTAAAAGCCAGTATACTGAAGCAAAAATTGTTGCAACAAATTATGATAATAAAGTTCTTAATGCTATCTTTAGTAGAGTTGATCATTCTCAGTTTAAACTAATCTCAACTTGTATCATGGCAAAAAAGGCAAGGGAAATTTTAGAAACGAATCATGAAGGATCCCTGACGCTTCAGAAGTCCAAAGTTGAAATCATCAACACTAGATTTGAGAATCTAAAGATGGGAGAAGATGAAAGTATATAAGACTTCCATGGACGTATCAAAGATCTTATGAACAATGCTATCAATCTTGGAGAGTCATTCTCAGAAGAAAAGGTAGTAATGAAAGTTCTGAGATTCATGCCTACCAAGTTCGACATGAAAGCTGCTGCCATAAGTGAAATTCATGACCCATTTACTATTACTTTTGACACTCTGATGGTCAAACTTGAAACTTATGAGTTGGAATTATCTTAAAAAAAATATTCTCACAAAAAAAAGAAGAAAAATCTTGCCTTCAATGCTACTGAGGATGAGATCAAGTCAGAAGATTGTATTGGCTTTTATGACAAAGAATTTCAAGAGATTTCTGAGAGTTAAGAATGAGCTAAACCAGAACTCTTAGTCAAATTCGCAGTTCAGTAAGCAGTTTTAACCGCCTGGGTCTGCCAGTTCAAAATCAAACTTTTATGCTGCAGAAAACAGAAGAAGTCAGTCGTCAGGACAAAAAGATGATCCCAAACAGAAGTCCAAAGGTGTTCAATATTTTGAATGTGAAGGATTTGGACATGTTAGATCAGAATGTCCAAACCTATAGAAAAGACTCAAAAAGTCCTTTACTGTTACGTGGAGGGATGAAGAAGAAGAAGTTGATCCAGAAGAATCTGAACGAGGCAATTTTAGAGCCTTCATGGCTCGTATTGTTGACATAGTTAAAACTCCCGACAACTCAAATACAGATGATGATAAATGCAAGGTTCAATACACTGGCAGTCTTGAGGAAGCTTATGAGGAGATGTTTGACAAATGGGTTGAAGTGGCAAAACAACAAGTCTCTCAGCAATCAGAACAAGCTTTTAATTGAAGAAAAGAGGATTCTTAAGGAAAAAGTTCAAACTTTTCAAAAGACAGATTATTGAAAAAGAAGACAAAGAGTCTAAGTTTGTTAGTGTTTGGCTCTTGTTTGTTGGATGTATTTGACAAAAGGAGCTTCTGATATTTTCTCAGACTCAACAAGGTAAAAGCTCTACTTATGCGATGATGACAGTTTCAACTGTGAAGACGCAGTCTTAACTGCTTATAGTCTTAAAGGATTTCTCATGGACTGTCTGAGACGATCTTGATGACTGATGGACTTCTGGTTTAAATGATGTTTTTGTTAACTGATTCTGGACATTTAAGATATCATTATTTTCGTCTTGATCAATTTAGTTTCGAAGAGTTTCTCTTCACTCATTCCTTAGATGTTTCTTATTTACATAAATGATCTTTTGTAAAAACGCCTAAGTTATGCTGACGATTTCTATTGAAGACGACAGTGATTAAATATGATTGAAGTCAATATTTATTTAGATCTTTCAATAATCTTCTAGTGACACCTATAAATACTAGAGAAGAGATCTATTGTCGATAACTCCATTGAGTGGAAACGTTGTTGCCACATATAGAGGAGTTGAAATTACTGAGTGCAGAAGAGGCTAAACCTTTTATCTTCGAGGAGAAGACTGGATATCGGGCGGATAACTCATTATAACACGAGGCCGTGTCGAGGACGGAACTCTGTGGCTGTGATGTCATAGAGAAGCAAGTTGGTTTTACTTGTAATAGCAAATACATTTTTGTTATTCTCGATTCACTGTAGTATTAGTAGTCGAATTTTGGGTGTGAAATCCAGAGAACTTGTATTGTATTTATAGAGAGTGAATTGGACATTTGTCTGGTGAGTGTCTCGCAGATTAGGTGACTTATTTGTCACTGAACTGCGTAAAACAAATCTCATGTGTTTGCATTGCCTTTTTATTTTAATTCTTACTTTTCTACAATAGACTAGTTTCAGAGCAGTTATAATTTCCTAAGCAATTGTCCTTTACAAAAGTTCCCAAACATACCTATATATTTATATTGTCAAAGTTTATTTCCGAACTTGAAAATGTAAAGAAGGAAGTTAGAATAATGAATTCTAGTGCTACTCTTAATAAAATTTTGAGTGCAGGAAAATATCTTTCTAATCACAAGGGACTAGGATACACTAGTTCATGTCAGTTGAAACCCCAGTTTCAACTGTCTACTCAACTGAGGAACTTTCATAGAGGCTTTTCAAGTCGTCAAAAGCCTACTATAAGGAGGGGGAATAGGGTGCCCATATGCTACTATTGCAGGTGCAGAGGACACATTATAGCAAATTGCTTTAAACTCTCCAACAAACTGAGGAGAAAGGATCATGTAAACTTCTCAAGGCAAAAGGTTAAGCAAATCTGGGTAAGAAAGACTGATCTTAACTACCATGTTACTTTTATGTCAAAGACTATTTCTTCTCTTGGATCTTGGTATTTCGACAATGAGTGTTCTCAGCATATGACAGAGAGTCTAAAAAATCTGCAAGATATTCAGGAACATGGAGGTCAAATAGTTACTTTTGGAGATGGAGGACATGGAAATGTCATAGGAGTTGGAACTCTAAATGTTTCAGGAATTCCTAATTTGGAAAATATCCTGCTAGTAGAAGGTCTCAAGGCTAATCTTGTGAGTATAAGCCAATTGTGTGATCAAAATTTAAATGTTCAATTTACTAAAAATAGTTGCAAGGTTTTAGATAAGGATGGTGACTTTATTCTTGAAGGGAATAAATCTAGAGACAAGTGTTACAAAATTGGCTACTCTTCTATTTATCTTTCAGCTGTTTCTTCTGACATTAATCCGTGGCATTGATAGTTAGGTCATGTTAATTACAGAGATCCGAAGAAACTAGTAAATGTTGAAGCGGTCAGAGGTATTCCTAAACTTTTAAGAGAATCTAAAGTAGTTTGTGATCCTTGTCAAGAAGGAAAGCAGACTAGATAGTCTCATCAGCAGCCACAACTGGTAGCTACATCTAAATCTCTTAAGCTTCTTTACTTGGATCTTGTCGGTCCCATCCAGGTTAAAAGTATTTGTGAAGTATGTTCTTGTCTGTAGATGATTTCTCTCGTTTTACTTGGACAGAATTCCTAAAAGAAAAATCCAATGCTTTTAGCATTTTTAGATCTCTATGTTTAAGACTTCAGAATGAGCAAGAACTCCCTTTTCTAAAGGTGATCAGAATAAGGAGTGATCATGGAAGAGAATTTGAGAACATCTCTTTCTCTGAATTTTGTGATGAAAATGATATATTGCACGAATTTTCTGCTCCAAAGACTCCTCAATAGAATGGTGTAATTGAAATGAAGAATCATACTATCCAGGAAATGACTCATGTTATGCTTAATTCTAAGTGTATTTCTGAAAGATTTTGGGCTGAAGCCATCAACACAGCTTGTTACATCATAAATCGAGCTTATCTCAAACCAAGATATATCTACTAAAACTCCTTATGAATTATGGAAGAGTAGAAAATCTAACCTTACATCTTTTCATGTTTTTGGTAGGAGGTGTTATGTTCTAAATGATAGGGAATACCTTACAAAAATGCAAAGAAAAAGTGATGAATTCATATTTCTTGGCTATTCCAAAAATAGCAAGACGTACCGAGTATATAACAAACTCACTCAAACTGTGATGGAGTCACAAAACGTGAAGGTTGATGACTCTCAAATAATCTACCAGACCTTGCTGGCTGATGAGAAGACAATTTCAACTATTGATAAGACTGCCCATAATTCCTCCAAGACCACTGAATAATCAATTAAAATTGCTAATTCAACTGACCATGAGACTGACACTGAACAGGAAGATGAAAGGGATGACTCCATAGTTGATAAATCTGCAAGAACACTCAATAATCGTCCTCTACAAAATGTAATCGGAGATATACATGATGGAGTTAAGACCAGAAATCAATCTAAGAACAGTCACCAGATCAGGTACTCTTGCTACACTTGCACTGTTGAACCTAAAAATGTCAATGAAGCTTTGAAGGATGAATTTTGGATTTCTGCTATGCAAGAAGAGTTGTAACAGTTCGTCCGAAATGATGTTTGGGAACTTGTTCGAAGACCAGAAAGTGTCAATGTTTTTTTATAATAAAGATAGAAAGTTACAATTGGTGACCATACTAGGCTTCGAATCCTAGACCTCTAGACAACATACAAGATGTTGCCACCAACTATGCTACTCACAGTTGGCCCAGAAAGTATCAATATTGTTGGAACTAAATGAGTGTTTAAGAACAAGACTGATGAAGCTGGAAACATTACAAGAATAAAGCACATCTGTTGCTCAAGACTTCAACCAAATTGAAGGTTTGAACTATGATGAAACATTTGCACAAGTTGTAAGATTGGAATCCATCAGGTTACTTCTACCCTTATCTTGTTGTATGAAGTTCAAAAAATAGACGTTAAAACTACCTTCCTTAAGGAGGCGTTCGGTATGAGGCAATCCATCCAGATTGCTGGCAATCTTGTCTTTAAATTACCTGGACCCCATACATTATCTTGTTTGGTGTCTCACTTGTGCAGGTAATGTGGATTGCCTTGGTAATCTAGATTATCATCAAAGTGGTAATCCAGATTGCTCAATAGAGAGGTGCCTATGTGGATTACCTCTGAAGTGATAATCTTAAATTAATTTTAAGGATACAATTGCCCTCCTTAAACTCTAGCTTTTTTATAAGTTCTTTGCTCCTCCCAAGACTTCTCCCATGACATAATATTATAATATAATCTTATAATAATATTATAATATAATATTACAATGTAATATTATAATATAATATTACAATGTAATATTATAAATATAATATTATAATATAATATTACAATATTATATTATATTATATTATATTACATTATTTTAATATTATATATAATATAATAATATAATAATATAATAATATTACACTATAATATTATATTATATATATTATATTATATATTCTTTATATTATATTATATTATATTATGTTATATAATATAATATATTATATTATATTATATTATATTATATATTATATTATATTATATATTATATTATATTATATATTATATTATATTATATTATATAACATATTATATTATATTATATTATATTATATTATATATATATATAATATATTATATAATATGTTATATAATATATATAATATATTATATAAATAATATATATAATATATTATAATATATTTGTGTAAAGGGTATTTTCGGAAAGTATATCTCATTACTTGGTAATGTATTTGTTATACCAAACATGTCTATGTGAATTCTAGCAATCTTACCATAACATTACTTGTGCATACCAAACACTATATTCTACATTACCGACAATCTTTTTAGTGGCAATCTATCTGAAAGGTAATCTAGATTGCTTGATAATCTGAAAATAATGCACCAATCGCCACCTAATGGATTTCTCAACGAAGAAGTCTATGTTGAACAACCTAAAGGCTTTGAAGATCCTACACATCCTGACCATGTGTACAGATTAAAGAAAACTTTATATGGGCTTAAACAGGCTCCTAGAGCTTGGTATGATAGACTCACTCAGTTCCTGCTTTTGAAAGGCTACAAAAGAGGAAGCGTAGATCAAACCTTGTTCATTAAAAGAAAGGAGTCTCAACTGGTAATTGTTCAAATTTATGTTGATGATATAGTTTTTAGTTCAACCTCTGAAATTTATATTAAATAATTTGTAAATGACATGAAATCTGAGTTTGAGATGAGTATGATTGGGGAAATGAGCTATTTTCTCAGTCTTTAAGTAAAGTAATCTAAAGATGACATATTTATCTCTCAGAATAAGTATGCAAGAAATCTTATTCACAAGTTTGGACTAGACATTTCCATGGTAGTTAGAACTCATATCCCTACTCATGAAAAACTGAGTAAAGATGATGAAGGCAAGAGCGTTGATCCTAGTCTTTACAGAAGTATGATTGGTAGTCTATTGTATCTGACTACTAGTAGATCTGACTTATGTTTCAGTGTTGGATTATGTGTCAGATATAAAGCTAATCCAAAGGAGTCTCATCTTCAGGCAGTCAAACGAATTCTCAAATATGTTAAAGGTACTCTCGATTTTGGTCTTTGGTATTCTATTGATTCTATCTCCTGTCTAGTAGGGTTTATAGATGCAGAGTGGGCTGGCAATATTGATGACAGAAAGAGTACTTCAGGTGGTTGCTTCTATATTGGATCAAATCTAGTGGCCTGATTAAGTTAAAAGCAAAAATATATTTCTCTTTCTTCAACAGAAGCAGAATACTTGGCACCAGGCAATTGCAACACACAGTTGATTGGGATGAGGAATATGTTGCTTGATTATGGTTTCAAACAGGAAGAAAAAATTCTATATTATGATAATACCAGTGTTATAAATATCTCAAAAAACTCTATTATGCATCCGCGCATTAAACACATTGATATTCGTTTTCATTACATCAGGGAGCCAATCGAAAAAATAGAGTTGCAACTGTAATACATTCCTACAGATAGATAAGTTAAAGATATCTTCACAAAGACATTGAATGGAGAAAAATTTGAGCAGTTGAGATCTGCTCTTGGACTTTGTGTCATATGATCCATTTTTTTTTGGGTGGAAAAATTAAAGAGTCTTTCGATTTTAATTATTTTTCCAGTTACCTTGTTCATTGAAGGGTTTCCTCTATTTATTTTCCCTCTTATTGCTCATTGAAGGCAAAAATTTATGAAGATTCCCTCAATATTCGGCGAGAGGATTAAAAAGTTATTGTTGTCCTTTTATGAGGACCCGCACATATGACCCAATTTATGAGAATCATGTCCTAATTAAGATCTCGTGGCATTGCAACTCGGCTCATTTTCTCAAGTGGTAACCGACATTTTTGCTCATCAAAACGTCCTCTTAACTGCTTCTCATCTATTTAAGCAGAAGATTCAAAGATGGGCATAGAAATTAATAAGAAAGGTTTCGTGAAAAAGATGTATGCTTCTTTTGAAAAGAAAATGGTGTCTTCAAATCCACTTGAGAAGTTTGAAACACCAGTCCAATACCTCCACCTGAAAAAATATCTCCACCTCCTACTTCTCATGGCCACAATATGAGAAAGAAAATTCGGGAGAAGACCTGCTGACCATCATCTGAGAAGAAATGGTAGATGTATGACATCTAAACCCCCCAAATCCCTATCTAGGGTTTCTGTTCCTGAGGGGGAGAAATGATCTTCTAAGGAAGAGGGTAAAGATGAAGTCAATATTCCATCTGACTCTATTTCTCATGACGATTCCTCTAAAATAGTAGATTTTGATACTAATATTATTGTTGTTGATGAAGAGTTTGACTCAATTCAAGTGAAGACTGGTCCTCTTTTGTCTTCTCCAGTTCTTATGACTAAGGCAGTCTCAACTCCAGTTGGGACTGTATCTGAAACAGTTAAAATTGCTGATGCTAGTCTTGAAATAGTCAAAAATGATGTTCTTGCTGCTGTTGAAACGACACCTCTTGTATCTAAAGTTATGGACCTCAATCTGGCTCCTTCATCTACAGCTGAAAGATCTATTCGTGATGACCTGTTTAATACACAAGTGTCCTTGGCTCAGCTCCACTTGCAGGTAATCTCTATTGTGAAGAAGATTATTGAATATTTCACAGCTGGTTCTGTAGGTCCTGCATTTCTGACTTCTTGAAGGATCTCTATTTCGTACAGTTCTAACAACTCTGAGTGACTGTGATCTTTTTCCTCTCCTTTGGCTTATTCGGCCAAAAAGGGGGAGATCAAAGGTAGGTTCAGCTCTTAGTGAATTTAATGGTTGCAAGTGGCCTTCTATGCTGGATTATACCTTAAATTTCTCTGAGTGATACTTTATCTTGTTTGACTGATTCTGATTGAATGTCTGATATTGATGTGGAAGTTGACTGGTTGTAAACTTTTGCTCTGACTGTGGTGGTGGTTGTGAAATTGTGATGATAGTTATGTTTATAACTGGATATTGCCTTAACTATTGATTTTTATTTTGACAGTTATTTTGACTCTGTGAAACTACCTCTTATCATCAATTTTGCTGATGATAATTTTATCAGAATGGTTTTTGCCAAATAAGCCAAAGAGGAAGATTGTTAGTGTTGGCCTTTTATGAGTTGACTATATTTGACAAAAGTACTCTAGATTAATTTTCAGTCAACTAGGAGAAGTTCTGCTTATGTTGAAGGCAATTTCAACTTATCCTGCAATCAATGGATTTCAGGATAAGGATGCAGCACAAATGATGACCTTTTGTTTCCTGCAAATATGATGACTTTTGGTCTTCATTATTAATGATGATTCTCTTTAATATCTCTGATATTTTTAATCATCTTTAATTATATTTTCATTACCCGTTTATTTTTATGAGTAGATAAGAGGCCCTCTTTAATATTTTCGGGCGTTACTCCTTTGATCTTTATGGTCATGGTGTTTTGGTGATTTAGTGCTGACTATTTGGTTTGAACCGATGACTATTGGTTTTTAAACTGCTGGTATTATTGATCGATAGTTAAGTCAACATTGATTCAGATCTATCAATGGCCACATATAAATTTTGGTGAAAAGATCTGATTTATCAACTCCTGTGTGCGTACATTGTGTTGTCAGTTATTTGAGGAGTTGAGACTGCTAAGTTCAAGATGACAACAATCTACCTTTCTTATCTTCAAGTGAAGATGGATTTGGGTTGTTAACTCACCACAGCACAAGGACTGTGTGGAAGACGGAACTCTGTGGCTGGGATATCATAGAGAGGCAAGTTGGTATGTACTTGTAATAACAAATATATTTTTGTTATTTCCAATTCGCTGTAGTATTGGTAGTCGGATTTCGGAGTGCGAAATCCTGAAGATTTATTGTACTTGTTGATAGTGGATTGGGCATCTGTCCGGTGAGTGCCCCGCAGATTAGGTGACAAGCGTTGTCACTGAACTGCGTAAACAAACTTTTATATTTGTGTGTGATTTTTTTTTTGGTTCTTACTTTGCTACTAGTAGCAGTTGCACTGTGCTTAACAAAAGTTCCCTTAGAGACCTATACTGTCACTAACGAATTATTTAAGTGGATCCTCTAGTCTTCCTTGGGGGCATCTCAACTCTGTTCAGATAGTTAGATATTTATTTATAAATTTTCAGCATGTAAATATTTGTGCTCCCTCTACAAATTGTAATAAAGTTGTCGTATGGATAGCTTATATTATTGTAATTAGTCATACTTTCAGGATCTGGATATCTAACTTTCCCATTCCTATAGATAGAATTTTTGTAAATGGCCTTGTTGGTCATCTCTTGTTGATATAATTTGAGGGCAATTGCCGCTCTTTTTGGTAAAAAAGAAAAAGATATAACATAAGTTAATTATGATTCTTTAGTGAAAATTTTAGCTTTCATGTTAGAGATAAGTAGATCTTAATGGTAAATTCATAATTAACTCATATATAAATAGAAAATAAGTTAAAGATTGTGATTAATTGAAGTTGGTCAAGTACTTAATTGGGATGGGCAATAATCCGAGAATATTGAATAAAGATTTAACCAGTGGAATGAATTATTGGGCAAGATTAGCCTCAACCTTAACTCAAATAAAATAAGGGTAATTGCCTAAATATCTCTTGAACTTTGGACTTTGTCTCAAATGTATCCTAAACTTTTACTTCACCAAATTGTATCCTGAACTTTTAGTTCACCAAATTATATCATTAACTATTAAATTTTTATAAATTGTATCCCTCCGTTAAAATTCCATCACCCACTCCGTTAATATTGTGACGTGGCTTGCACACATGGAGGCAAACCCCAGAATTTTAAATTTGGGGGAGAGGATTTAAAAAGGGGGGGCCGGGTCCACCATGAGGGCCACTTACTCACCTTATAAATAGATGACCTAACCTCCTTTGAGAGGTGTTAAGCAAATTGGTTAGAGTGGAGAGGAGCAAAGGCTTGGATTCTTGAGAAGCTTCTTGAAGACCAAGACTCCTAAGAGCTCCTCTTAATCTCCATAGGTGGCCGGCCATCAAGCGCCTCCTTCCCGATTTTGTGAAGCCGATATGGAGGTCTCTTCCTCTTGGATGTGTCATTTCCTTCATCTTCTTGGAGGAGTCCAAGGAGGACAACGAGGTATTCCTTCATCTTCCTCCTCGTTCCGTGGTTTTCTCATCCCCTCTTCCTCTCTTTTGGTGCTCGGTTCTTGGTGGAAGGGCCGGCTTCACCTAGGTGTGTTTTGGGGTTGAGTTTCCCTCTCCGTTGAGCCATAATGGGTCTTGGTGTTCGCTGTCCCTTGATTGCGAGGCGTTTGGTGTGGACCTTCCATTGGAGGACGTGTGCTTGGACGTCTTGAAATGGGGATAGGAGCAGCCTTACCATCCACGGTATAAGGTATATCTTCTCCTTCTACTTGTAGATTGAATTTCTTAAAGATTGCTAAAGTTAATCGCTGGTTTTGGGATGATTTGTATTTCTTTTTAAATCATTTTTTCCGTTGTGCTTCTTCTTCCATCCAAACAGGAGGGAGGGACCTGCAAAAGATACTCCGACGCTCAAATCAGTAGGTATTCGAGGGGGAGGTGTTGGAAATTGGAACTTATGTTACCTGAGGCGTGTTGTGTATGTATTTATTATAGGTGAAGGTAATGGCTCTGCCCGATATTCTCACGGGGATATTGCTCGAAATGGGTCCAGGCTTATCTCGAAAATATCGGGCTCATATATAATGACATATCCTTGTATGATCGGGTGGAGCTCCCAGACGAAGCCATTTGGTTTGGCCTGAATCGGGTTCAGAAGTGCGGGCGCTGCTAGGCCGAATATGGTCGAGCCCAATAATACTAGTCCAGTCCACACATATTGGCACTAGGTACTAGTTTGGAATCAACGTTAGCATCGATTTTTGGCACTTATTCATTGAATTTTGAAAGTGTTAATCCTACACTGAAAGATAATTTTTTTTTCTTAATACCTGTATTAATATGATTGATTGGTACATGAGTTTGGTGAGTCTATAATGATAATGTAGAGATTTTGATATGCTAATAAATTAATTAAGATTAAATTGATAATTCAATAATAAAATTGATCTTAATTTATTTTAATAATTTATAAATTGAATATCAGTACCCTACTCCTAAGGTTGGTTTCCAAACTTACACTATTTGATTTTGTCCTCGTGCCTCGACCCCACCCACACATGATCGTGATTTTGGTTCCTAAATGTGGGATGATTGATACTTGTATAGTGATTCTAGAATAACTATTATAATCGATCGTTGAAGAAGGCAAATTATTTTATATGTCCACTAACAACCCTTTTAAATTATCAACCTTTTTTACTCGAAAGAAAAGCTACTCATATATTAAAAAGTCAACTCATGCCGACATCAAAATGATCATCGAATAAAATTGCCTCTAGGTCTGGAGGGCGAATAGATGACCAAACAAATTGATCCTTATGAATATGCGCATGATTTGCTGCATAATAGGCAGCTTTGTTACCCCCTCGCCGACAAAAAGTGAACCCAACATAGTTACATAAAGTTCTTAAGTACAAGATATTCGTCACAATAGTCTGAATGTTCCAAGGAGTAGGTGAGGCACCGGGAAGAGTGTCAATAAGAGTCTTGCAGTCAGATTCCACCAGAAAAGGTCCCAACTCCTAATTAGAAGCGGAGAGTTGCCTAATGCAAAAATGCCAAAAGCTCCATGATGACATGTATATTTTTCATCTTAGGTTGCTTATTTTCATGCTAAATTCGAATTAAATACTTCCTATTATATGGTTTTTGTTATGTTTAATATTTAGATAATAAAGTATGAAAAGAAATCAAAATAAGCCCCCTTGCACATTTTTGGAAGCTAAAATTGGAAAGAAAATTGGACTTGGTTGCCCATGCATTAGGCACACCCACACCTTAGTGAAGATACATGTGACAGAATCAGAACTTGCCAATTTCAGGACTAAAAATTTATTTCTAATTTTTCATACGAATTTGGACTATTCTTTTGTGTCAAAAATATTAAACCAAGATATTTTGTTATTAGTTTGTTACCTTGTAGGATTGATTTAATTTTTCTTTCTACTTTATTTAGGTTTGTGAATTCTCCTATAAGATGAGAAAATTTATAATGAATAAGCATCCTTGATTTTAATCTTTTGTTTTCAGTTTGGATTTAAGTTTTCAAATTAGTAAAAATGTTTGTCTTTGTGATGTGTGGCTAAATCTCTTTCATCTAGCTAAAGGACGTTCGACGTTTCGGTTCTACGGATTGTGAGATCTTTCTACGCTTAATTTCTCTTGCTTTCTATTATTTATTTTTAATTGTTGGTCTGTTACCGGATTATTAGGACAATAGTTCGCCTTTCGATGTGGTTGTTTCATACCGGAATTAGAGACAATTAGTTGAGGTTATTGTTCAACTCATACTAAGGCAATTCATGAATTAATTTGACATATGAGATTGATAGTTTCTTATAGTGTCTCTAGGATTACTAATCAATAAGGGTCTAATTACAACGCTTGTTTCGATTAACCATAGGTTTAAAGAAGATCCTGATTGTTAGAGCTTGTCTGCAACCAAACTGATTTGCTAAAAAATAAGAGACTCATCCTTGTTTCCATGATCGATCCTACAAATCGAACCCGAGAATGTACCTTTAGCTAGGCTTTCCATGATCAATTTTAATTATTATTTTTAATTACTGTTTATAATTATTATTTTTAATTACTATTTTTAATTATTATTTTAATATTCCCGCATCTAATCAAACCCTCCTTTTTTCTCCTTATCTTTTAATTTTTGGTTTTGAAAAAAATTAAAACTAATCAGTCTCTGTGGATTCGACCCTACCCACCGCGACTACGAATCTCAAAGAAGTAGGCAATTATTTTTGATGGATTCGACACTCATCACTCCAACACAAGAACCATCATTGCGTCTAAAGATTATGCCCAAACCACATGTATCATTCGAAAATGAAGCATCACAGTTAATCTTTAAAACGTCCACGGCTAGGGGAGCCCACTTTGCTAGGTTACAGGTGACGTTGCTTCTATCCTCAAACCGAATACTAGGGACCAAGAGCTAATAAAAACCATAATTTGGTTCACGAGATAGTTGGGGGTAAGTTGCCAAGCATCGTACAGCACACGATTCCTTGCGTGCCAGATGAACCAGCAGGAAATGACCATTAAGGGAGGTCCTAAAGAGGCTGACGACTATCCTAACAATAACCCTAAAGCCCACGAGCCAAAAATCCAATTTGATCTATCTACAAAACTAAGCCTAGTTTGGGATGAAAGCAAGCTCCAAAAGGCACAAGCGAAGGGACAAGAGAAAAAAAGGTGCTTAATCGATTCATCCATACTGGAACAAAATAGGCAAGAACCAGGACCATGAATACCAATTCTTACAAGATGGTCTAGAGTGGGAAGACGTTTATGGAGGAGCTTCCAACCAAAAATTTTAATTTTAGGGGGAATGAACAAGCTCCAGAAAGGTTTCTAAAAAGGGCTCAACGACAAAGTCCTGTAGGCTAGGAAGCACGGACACTCCGTGGGACTGCCGTGTCCGCGTGTCCGACACACCGCGGACACCGACACACGAAGACACTCGTCCGACACACGTGTCCCATGTGTCCAAGAGTGTCTTGACCAGTCAAAGTTTTTTTTTTGCTCGGACACGGCCCAGACACACCCGGACATAGCTCGGACACGGCCCGAACATGGCTCGGATACGACCTGGACACGCTCGGACACAGTCAACCATGCATCTTTTTTAAAAATAATAATAAAACAATCAAAGAAATTTAGTATTTTATCTTCTTGTTGTTGTGAAAGAAATTGGAGCACTTACTCTTTTATCTATTCCCTTAAAATGAACAAGATGAAGCCTAAACGTGCAGAGAGTTTAGTATTTGTTTATAATAATCTTCGTCTCATTTCAAGGAAAACTCCCAAATACAATAAAGGAGAAATAATAATGTGAGATGATATTAGTAATATTACAAAAGATGAATTTTCAATTGATGAAGATAATGGAATCCTTGAAGTTGCAAATCTTTCTCTTGATGAATCAGAGTTGGAGAGAGTAATATTTTTCAATGAAGAAGATAACAATAATGATTGATGAAGAAGATAGTTGGACTCTACTTAACTTTTTGTTTACGTGTGGTTGTACATGACTAGTTCTACTAAGACATGCTAATTTAGAAATTTTTTAGAAGATGTCAATAGATATTGTGCCCCATGTTTTTGGAATGGGCTAAGAAATAATAAGTATTGACACAAGAAATTATCTAGAACGCTTCATATATTTTGAAATGGGCCTAGCAAAAACTGAAAATTAGAAGTTTGATATCAATGAAAGTATCATGATATTATTATAAATTCTTGAAATATATATATACACCGTGGATTTTTTGAAATTTTTTAATTTATTTATATGCTATATATGTCGTGTCCGTGTCCTGTAAAATTTTTAAATTGGTGTGTCCCCATGTTCGTGTCCGTGTCGTGTCCTGTGTCCGTGTCCGTGTCGATGCTTCATAGCCTGCAGGTCATGGCTTCTAAGGACGCGATAGACTGACTTAGCGGTAACTCTACCCCTAGAAGTGTCTTCCCAAATGAAACAATCATCATTGGTGAGCATAGACAAATGTAACCGAGTAATGGTCTCCCCCAAAAGCGGACCGAAAGCATTCAAGCATAAAACTGAATTCCAAGATTGATCAATAATAAAATCTTGCACTGAAGAATCACAAATAACCAAATCATAGTTTAAAAAGGTGGGCTTGAATTTAAAAGGCAGATCAAGAATTCATTGATCATTTAATACCGAAGTATTGCAGCTAGAGTTAATAATTTTACGAAATCGTAAAAGAGAGAGGACATTCATAAATAGTTTCCAACTCAAAGAGCACCTCAAACCCTTTGTAATACTAAAAAATCTTAATAATAATATTTTATTCTTGAGTGGGGGATCGTGGGCCCTAGTTAGCGCAGATTGGCAGGAAGCTTCAGGATAAGACCCGAGTAAGCATTTAATGTAGAAAAATTAAGAAAAATTTTATTTGTCTTATCTCTGTGATTTAGCATGCTAGGGTGATAGAGGGTCTCGAGGTGAATTTGGCGGTGCAATCGGATCTCGAATCGGAGTTAGATCGGATGAGTTATGAGCTGTTTAAGTCGGATAGCTTAGGTAGGGGTATTTTGGTCATTTGGACCCAACCGGTGTCTATAAATTAGACCTTGGGGTGTGCAGCCAGGTGTTTGGAGTCGCACACCACCCGAGTCAAAGGAGAGGAGAGAGAGGGCACCATCGAGGAGGAGGAGCCGTCGGAGCCGGATTTTCGCGAGTTCGTCGGTGTCGATCGAGCGAAGATCCTGCGCGTCTTTTTCTTCCATTTTCTTTCCGTCAGGTGAGTGGATTTAGGCCCTCTTTTCTTCAATTCTTGATTCATGTCACTGTTCTCATGCTTCGAGGTTTTTCATCGATTTTTGACGCATTTTATCGTATTGGATCGGAAGTTAGAACGGTCGCTTCTTAATTGAAAACATATTATTTATCTCTTTTGGAATAAAATAATAATTTTTTTTTTCTTTTTCTTTCCTCTACCCTTCCTGTTCACTGTGCCGGCAAGCGCCGACCGTGCCAAGAGGCGGCGCCCGGCAAGGCACTACGGCGGCAGCGGTAATGGGTGCCGGCGGAGGTGCCGCGGCGGCAACGGCGCCCGGCGAGCAGCGACGCCCGGCGTGGCGTCGCTGCCACGCGCGAGCAGTCGCGCGAGGCGCTGCCACCACCGCGTGGTGGCAGTGGGGCGGCGGGACGTCGGCAGGCGCTGGCGTCGGTGCTGGCGTCGGCGCCAGCTAGGTTGGGGAGTAGAGGAGGAAGATGACCTAAGGGGTGAGTTAAATGGAGGGTTGAGATTGATTTGGGTGAGATGAAGGGTTGGATTGAATTGGTTGAGATGAAGGGCTGGGATTAGATCTTGTGTAGATGTAAGGCTTAGATTGCATCATGTAGATGGAGGGATTAGATTGCATCATGTAGATGAAAGGATGAGATTGCATCAGGATAGATGTAAGGCTGTGGATGCACCATGTTAGATGTAAGGCTGAGATTTCAACTGGTTAGATGAAAGGCTGTGATTGCATCATGTAGATGGAGGGCTGTGATTGCATCATGTAGATGGAGAGCTGTGATTGCATCTGATTAGATGGAGAGCTGTGATTGCATCTGATTAGATGTAAGGTTATGATTTCATCATGTAGATATAGGGTGGTGATTGCATCTGGTTAGATGTAAGGCCGAGATTGCATCAGGTTAAATAGCGGGCTGTGATTGCATCATATTAGATGGAAGGTTGTGATGTGATCCTATTTAGATGAAGGGCTGAGATTTTATTACTGATTTATTGATTGTAACACCATTATATTTATTTATAGCAGTGATTTATTAAATAAATTAAGGTATTATTTTTATTATTCTAAATAATTATTTGGAGGTTTTATAGTTAGCAAAAATATTCATGTTATATATGAATTTTCACCTAATCGACGTTCCGGATTCATTGGTGAGGTCTGTTTCGCCATCAGACCTTTGGATTTTTGAAACAGTAGGTGAATGTCGCCTCGTTTTGTGTGCCAAGTTGAAAAATCATATTATATATATATTTATGATTCGATCTGAGATGATTCATGGATATAGTAGTTAATGAGGTGGATTTTATCCTAGATTAGTGATTTCTATGATGAGTTGTTTTATCATGTTCCAGTTCATTGATTTACAATTGGAGTTTTTTTTTGGCACTGCTGTCTTGATACACGTGCATCTTTTCTTAGAGTGCTATAATTCTATTTTATGAGTATTTATTTGTGCTGAGCATTCATGATTTATGAGCACTATTTATACATATGTATCGGTATGTGATTGTGATGTATAACAGGAGGAGGTGGAGGATGAGGTATGCACTTGACATACCTTTTATTACTTGTTGATAGCACATATTGTTCATACTTATATATTTGCGTGTGTGGTGTTATTATGTGCTTGTTGCATTTCCCGAAAACCTCACTGGTGATGGGAGAGTATGCCCCAAAGAGACAGCGTTGGCCTTATTCCGGAAGTCCGACTGGTGAGGGGAGATCATACCCCAAAGAGACAGTCTGGAGACCTGAGCAGGTGAGGGGAACGTATGCCCCAACAGGCTAGCTCGGAAGAGCCAGTGCCGGTGAGGGGAGGGCATGCCCCAAAGAGACAGCACTGAGCTGAGTGGTAGTTTGGCGGCCACCTGTCTACCTACCGTATGTGGCTATGTGGGACCAACGGGTCCGGAGAGCATGCATATGATTGGGGTGATGCATTGCATGCATATAATTGAGGTGTTGCATTCATCCTATTTTATTATTGTGGATATGTTTATAACTATTGATGGATGCTTATACTTATTGTTGTGGATATGAGTAGGGTAGCGGATGTGTTATTGATGCTTGTCTGTCATTTTTAAAGGATATTTTATACTTATTGACGGAGGTTGATTTCATTCCTAGAGCTATGGATATATTATTGCTGATTTCTTCTAACGTTGTTGTTACGTTATTTATATCGACTATATTGTGTTTTTATGCATGATGATTGATTTGGTGAATTGAGGATTGATCTACTCACTAAGTCCTAGTTGGACATACCCCTCATTTATGTTATTTTTCAGCACCTGAGTTAGATCAGAGAGGTACCGGGGTGCAGTAGCGCGGCTGGTGGCGGCAAGGCAGCGGGTCTCGTGACATGTCGTGATCGAGGAGGATACCTGAGTCATTTTAGTGTCTCTTTGAGTTGTTGAGTCATGTTGACTCGGGTCGTGGTTTCCGCATTTTGTTTTTGTTTAGGGAGTCTTATTTATTTATTTGAACTCCTTTTTAATAAACTTGTTCAGTGTGTTCGTTTGAAGTTTTGGTTTGGTTTGGTTCGTGATGTCATGTCTATTCTTTTCAATAAATAAAAAAAAATCTTCCACTGTTCAAGTTATTGTTATTTTATTTGAGTTGGGTTAGGCTTCGGGGTACGTGGCGTATCCTGACCGGTCATACCGGGTTTGGGGTGTGACAAAGTTAGTATCAGAGCGGGTACGATAATAGGATGGTAGGTATCGTATGGGGGCATTGCTAGCGTGTTCAGATATGGTACATCCTAATCACGAGATCGACGGCTGAACCTGCACACTAGCGGCGGTACGTATTTTGATTTAAGTTATTTATGCTTATGTTACATTGTGTAATATTTGCTCTTATTAATAGAAATGGAAGCATATGATGATGCTGTGATGAGTGGAAGCGAAAGTAATCCCGCTGGAAGACGAGGTCGAGGCCGAGGCAGGGACCGTGCTACCAGCCAGGTGGCTCAGGAGGAGGCAATGCTTGATCCTTCGTAGAGAACGGGACGAATTTCGTAAAGAACGGGAGGAGTTCCGTAGGGAGCGAGAGGAGCTTCGTAGGGAGCGGGAGTTGGCGCAGCAGCAGACCCCACCTATACCACCAGTGGTACCTGCATCGATCGAGGCGATAGATCCGATCCAGTCTGGATTCGCGGAGGAGGGCCGATTAGAGCCGGTAGTACGTAGGTCATTGTACAAGGACTTCGTAGGGCTGAAGCCGCCAGTATTCACAGGTACAGATCAGGCAATGGAGGTGACGACATTCCTAAATGACTGCTCAGAGCTATGCTCGGTTTTGGAGTGTTCCTCATAGGTGATGGCGCACATAGTCGGGATGCAACTTAGAGGCCCAACAAAGGAGTGGCACCAAGCATGGAGAGCACGCAGGGGGACTCATGCATCAGCCCCTACGTGGAGAGAATTTCGGACTGCTACCATTGAAAAGTACCTACCCAGGAATGTCCGCGAGAGGCGGGCGAGAGAGTTCGAGCAGCTTCGCCAAACAGGCACCTTGACGGTGTCAGAGTACGAGATCAAGTTCACATGATTGTCCCGTTACCATCCATCCCTAGTGGTGACTAAGACGGATCGAGTGAGGCGGTTCGTGGAGGGTCTGAGGGTACAGATTGGCAGACTGATACACTACACCGAGGACACCATACAGGTTGTCCCGTTACCACCCAACAATTTCTTTGCAGATTCCTTATCATATCCATTTGCCTCCCTAAACCATCCACCATCCATCCACTCCTCTTTATATCTGAATTTTATATCCATTTTGCTTTCAACTAGCTCCCAATAGTTCCTTGCATACACATATTCAAAGAAGATATGCTTGTTGCACTCTTTTTCTATACCACACACATAGCATTCCTCAGTTTCACATCCTGTAAAATTCAAAAACCAATCTGAAATAGGTAGTCTATTCCATACTAGCTTCCGTATGAACATCTTTACTTTCTCTAAAACCTTTAGGGACCAAATCCCCCCCCCCCCCCCCCTCAAAAGCACTTTCCTCCCCTACTTCCTCTTCATGTTTAACAAAGTAGTAAGCATCCTTCACTGATAGTATTCCTTTTTTGTTGTTCTTCCACACCCATCTGTCCACCCTGCCTTCTTTATCATTCCGTATTGCTAAAATCTTCTCTTTTAGGTTCTTCTCAAAACATTCTTCCAACAAGCCTTCATTCCATTCACCATCTTTTAACAGGTCTGTCACCCATTCATAGTCATTCAGTCTTTCAATGTTCAGATAAGTCGGCCACTTACTTAAAGGAATTTCACCTATCCAGGGATCAGCCCAGATTCTTGTTTCCTTACCATTTGCTATTTGCTTGATCAGCCCTCCTTTCAATGTTTCCATGCAATTTACAATTGCCTTCATCTGGTCAGATTTCTTCCTCCCTTTATATTTTTTCCAAGGATGAAAATCTCCATATTTGGTTCTATATAGATTGCGCGAGACATTCTTTTCACAATTCAATAAAGGGAGAATCCTCTTTGCCATCATTGTTCTCTTCATTGTTATCAGGTCCCTTATCCCTATCCCTCCCAGATTTCTGTTTCTTGTTATTTTTTCCCAGCTTATCAAGTTAGCACTTTTCCTACTACTGCTTGACTAGAAGAACCTCCTTGATGCTCCTGTTATTTTGTTCAAAGTCTGATCATTCATCCATGAAGTCATTAGATTATAAACTGGGATTGAATTTACCACTGAATTGATAAGGACAACTTTCCCAGCTTGGGAAATGAAATTTCCACTCCACTCATTCATCCTTTTCATAATTTTCTCAAAGACCTTATTTTGATATCCTTTGTCTAGCCTCTTAGGTGACAAAAAAGCCCCTAAATACTGCATTGGGAAGCTTCCCTCCTTCATATTTAGAAACTGGCAGATTCTATGCTTAGTTTCAGCTTTGCACCTCCTTGGGAAGAATACTTGTGACTTGTCTTTGTTTATCTTCTGGTCTGTAATTCTGCAATACAATTCCATGCCTTCTCTTAAACCCTTCAAGGATTTTTTGTCCCCCTTTACAGCAAAAATCAAATCATCTGCAAAGCTCAAGTGGCTCAATTCAAAGTCCTTGATTTTAAAAGGCTTTATCTTTCCTTTGCATACTGAATCCTTAATTATTACAGTCATGATTTCCTCCATCAAAATGAATAAGTAGGGTGATAATGGATCACCCTGTCTTATTCCTTTATATCCCTTAAAAGATTTTGATACATCTCCATTCATTTTGCAGAAATAGTTTGCTTTCTCTATGCATCCTTTAATCCATCCAATTATCTCCCTTGGGAAATTCATACACTTCATGACTGCATAAATGGCACTCCATCTTACCCTGTTGTAAGCTTTTTGCAAGTCCAATTTCAAAATAATATAAGGATTTTTTCCTCCAGTATTATAGAAAGAGTTAATCACCTCAGCTACAACCAAGACATTGTCTTGTATCTGCCTTCCTGGAACAAAGGTAGCTTGTTCTGGACTAACAATTTTCCCCAGTAGTGACCTTATTCTATTAGCAATTGTCTTTGTAAGAATCTTGTACAAGACATTGCACAAAGCTATAGGCCTAAATTCATTAATTTTGCTTGCTTTCTCCTTCTTAGGAACCATAACCAGCACAGTGTCATTCCAACCCACTAGTAGAATTGCTTTCTTCTGAAACTCATTCATCTCCATCTTCATTTTCCTCCTCAGTACCTCCCAATTCTCCAAGTAGAACTCAAGTATATACCCATCTCTTCCTGGGCTTTTTCCCCTCCCTAGACCATTAGCTGCCTTGCAAATTTCTTCATCTGTAAACCATTTCACTAACCCACTTTTCTCTTCCTCAGATATTTTGTTCCACTTGAATTCTGATAAAGTTCTGAAGTCTTCCTCATCCTCATTCTTCCTCTTCCACAGCTTTCCATACCACTTGGCAACCTCATTTACCATCTCATCATTATCTGTAATGACTTTACCATCCACCTCAAGGAATTCAACCTTATTTTGCTTTCTTCTCATCTTTACTGAATTGTGAAAGAACTTAGTATTCTTCTCTCCCCCTTCTAACCATTTGTTTTTTGACTTTGACCACCATATAAGCATAATTTGCCTATTTAGAGCAGCAAGTCTGTTTGATAATGATCTCATTTGCCTCTGATCATCTTCTGATAAAGTACCCATCTCATCCTTCTTTTCAAGTTCTCTTAATCTTTCATTTGTCTCCAGCTAATTTTTCTTCAAAATTCCAATTCTCTCCCTGTTCCATTTTACCAATCTTCCCTTTAGTCCCTCTAAGTTCTCCATCATGCTCCTCTTGTCACTATCATTATTTGTCCAGAACTCTTTTACAATTTCCTTCATTTCGGGATACTCCAGCCAGAAGTGTTCGAAAATGAAACTCCTCTTATAATTTCTTTTTTCCCCAACCTTACTTCTCTCATAGTTGACCATGATTGGTCTATGATCTGAGTTAATCATATTAAGGTGCTCAACACTGACATCATAGTCCCAGTCAAGCCACCCAGCATTAAAATATGCTCTATCAAGTATTGCCCATATTTTTTCTTCTCCTTCCCTTTTGTTTGTCCATGTGAAAGCAAGCCCTTTAAATCTAGCATCAACCAAACCAGTAGAGCTTATAAAGTCCATAAAGTCCATAACTAACTGACTGCATATGAATGCCCTTCCTCCTCTTTTATCCTTTGCTTCAGTAATGCAATTTAGATCCCCAACCATTAGCCAGGGTATCCCAGCTACATCTAGTTCCTCATATCTCCTCCATAGCATACTTCTCTTGTTCACCTTTGTGTCAGCATATACACCTGATAGTAAAAAATATTTGCCAGTTTCCATTTCAAACAAAACATTGATTGATTGGGAATCCTTAAAGATAACATTTCCTTTTAGTCTATTGTTTCTCCATAGCAGTATTAGACCACCAGATTTACCTATACTCCCAATAGCTGCCCCTTCCTAGCATCTGCTCCTCAATTTCAAATATTGTTCAGCATCTTCTTCCTCTAGATGAGACTCCAGAATCAGAACTATATCAACATTCCTCGGTCTTACCAAAGACCACAAGTAGTCACTTGCTACTTTTTTCCTCACCCCCCTTATATTCCAGCTTAGGATCTTCATTTAAACATTTTCTTCACAGTTACCATTTTCTCCTTCCATCCTAGGGTCCCCCTCATCTCCCATTGCATTTGTTTCTTTTGAAAATCTTCTTTTCTTCATTCTTATACTTTCGAAATTAATTGGCACATTAACCAGATTCTTGTTCTTCATGCTCTCAGAAGATCTATTGTTTCTCTGAACTTTCCTCATAACATTCCTAGAACTTTCTAGGTCAATTCCTGCCTCCAAAAAATCCTCATGTGCAAATTCATTATTTAGAATTATTGAGAAAGAATTGCTTAGCTTCTCTGATAATTCAGCTAATCCTTTTCCTTTCTCTGTATTTTCAGTCTCAACATTCTGATTTCCTGTCCTCATTCCTTCAGCTTCAAAAGTAAAATTTGGGTCCTCTCCACTCTTTTAGACACCTCCACTTCCATTAAACCTTCCTCCTTCTCCTTCACATTGTTCACCATTCTTTTCATCTCTCTTGTTGAGCTCAAGGAACTGTTGTCATTTCCTTTTAGTGGTTTATCTATGGTTTTCACACCTACCAAATTCCCCTCTTTTCTTTTTCCTTCTACTTTTTCCTTTCCTCTACTCTCCATCTTTTCTACATCCTCAAATGTAGGATTGTTTAACACCACAAAAGAATTTTTTAGGAATTTTCCTCCTTTTTTACTTTCTCTGTTTACATTCTTCCTTCTATTTTGAACCTGTATCCAAGGTCCAAACAGACCTTCCTCCTTTCTTATTTCTTCCTTTTCAAGTGGCTCATTACACACCTTCTTCCCTCTGTCTTCAAGATTCTCCCAGCATTCATTCTCCAAATGCCCTACTCTTCCACACTTGAAGCACAATTTTGGAAGATTCTCATAGGCTATACTTTGGAAAAAGCTCTCCTTTTTTATATCTATCCATACTCCTTGTTCCACTGGTTTCTTCACATCTAACAGTACACAAACCCTCGCATATTTCCCCCTTTCTCCAAATAAAGTATGGCCATCAATTTTGATAGGTTTGCCCACTGCAGCTGCAATCTGTGGAAGTATTGATTTGTGCATAAATTCGTAAGGAAGACCCGGCATTTGTATCCAGACCGGAACCACTGAAATAATCTCTTTCATTGGCTGAAAGCATTCCTTCCATTGAATCAAAGAAAGAGCTTGCCCTCTCATAAACCATGAACCTTCCAAAAAGGCCTTCCAATATTCTTCTTCATTTGCAAAATTGAATGCAAAAAATCCTCCTGACAAGTCTATAATTCGACAACCAAATTTCAAGTTCCAGATTTTTGGTATTAAATTTCTTACTACTTCAAGTGGAGGAGTTCTACCGAAATACTTTCCATACAAAATCAATTTGCATTCATACCTAGATGCTTCCAGGTTTTCTTTAGCAATGAAAACTCTGCCCCTTGCTCTTTCTTGAATTTTTTCGATCTTTATATTCAGCTCCTTTGATTTTTGCCATTCTTCCTCCTTCCTTGCCATCCTGAACAGTCCCGCCCAAGACACAGGTTGGTTCTTCGTTCCCCCTTCGGGATCGCTTCTCCCCTTTTCTTCCTCTTCTTTTCCACTCTGATCGCTATTCCCTTCTCCATTGGGAAGCTTTGGAGAAGAAACCCAACTTACTTCATTCAAACTGACCTTCCCTCTTCTTGGATCGAGCGGATCAAGAGGTTTTTTTGACCTAGGGATTTGCGTCATCCTAGTCGCCCTTTTTGTCGCCTGGTCAACACTCATCTCAATTTATGCATCGATTCTTCAACTAGGTACTAGTTATGTAACTAGATGATTCACAATCAACATCTCTACACAATCTATTTGCAAACTCTGAAATATCAAACATGATTCAATGATTCAATTTGATTATTATGCATCTCTTCTGACACTCACTTTGAGTCTTTGGAGATAGTCATTGATATCAGTGAATTGATTCCATCTTTGATGCTTTGAATCCTCTATGCAGCTTTTAAAAGTTAAAGGGAAAAGGTACAAAAATGCTCCTAACATTTTCTCGCAAGTACTAAAATATCCTAATATTTTTTTGGGATCAAAAATACCTCTCACGTTATGAATTGGGTACAAAAATATCCCTATAGGTAAACAGTGTTAGTTGAGAGATAACAGAACTGACGTGGCTGATGATTGGGACCGATGACGTGGACATCTGACGTGCATGCGGGCCAAGATGTTTTCTCACGGGTACTAAAATGCCCATAACGTTTTCTCACAGGTACAAAAGTACCCCTAACGTTTTTATTACAAGTACAAAAATACCCCTAACGTTTATTTTAGACCTAAAATACCCCTAACGTTTATTTTAGACCTAAAATACCCCTGAGGTTATTGAAAATGATATAAAAATGAGGTGAGACTTAACGTAGATGTCATGGATGCTGACAAAGATGTTGACTTTACACGTGGCGCATATGTAGAGAGCAACTTGCCATGCAATCGTAGGGGTGAATATAAAAATAAAAAATTAGGTTAATTAAAAAACCGATTTGAAACCGAACCAAATTTTGCAATTTTTGATTTATTATGTGTCGCTTACGTGGCAAGTTGCTCTCTACAATATGCGTCACGTGTAAAGTCAACATCTTTATCAGCATCCATGACATCTCCATTAAGTCTCACATAACAAAAGTTAGTCTAATGTTATTTTTGTACCATTGTCCAAAAACAAACGTTAGGGGTATTTTTGTTCCCATGAGAAAATATTAGGGGTATTTTTGTACCTGTGAGAAAACGTTAGGGGCATTTTAGTACTCGTGAGAAAACATCAGAGGCATTTTAGTACCCATGAGAAAATATTTTGGCTCGCATGCGCGTTAGATGTCCACATCATCAGTCCCAACCATCAGCCACGTCAGCTCCGTTATCTCTCAACTAACACCGTTTACCTATAGGGACATTTTTGTACCCAATTCATAACGTTATGGATATTTTTTATTCCAAAAAAATGTTAGGGGTATTTTAGTACCCGCGAGAAAATGTCAGGGGCATTTTTATACCTTTTCCCAAAGTTAAATATCATCTGAAATCAAAGACATTGATCGAGGGAATTGCTCATTGTACCACAAAGCCACTGTCCTATATATTAAACAGTATGCAAGTTGTATCCTCCTGTTAAGTAAAGGCTTCTAGAATTTCTTGTTCGTTGATCTGTTTGATTTTAGTTAATTTGTTAGTATGTTTCAACAATAAACTCCTTCTTGTATTCTATAGAAGGAGTGTTGTGTTCTTGGAGGTATTCTGACCTAATCGTTGTATTCCTCTTCTTTACATTATATTCATCTTTTCTATTATGTGTTTTGTGACCTATGAGATAGTCGCCTAAGTTTTCTAGTATCTGGGTTCTACAAGTGGTATTAGAGCCACCTGGAGTCTGTCATTTCTCTCACCAGATGGTGGCAGCAGGGGCAGCGGCTAACTAGGTTAATTCCACTGTTCCCCACCTTGATGGAATCGATTATGTAAACTAGTCTTTCTTTATCTCTCAAGATCTTTGGGAGATGGTTAGTAATGGATACAATGATGAGAATTTGGTTGTGGGAGCTCTTCGAGATATCAAAAGGAAGGATGCCAAAGCCCTTAATTTCATTCAACAAGTTGTTGATAGGAAAGTCTTTAAGAAGATATCGTCTGCCAAGAATGCAAACTCGGCATGGATTCTTTTAAAGAATGCATATCAACGCATTACCAAGGTTAAGAAAGTAAAGATTCAAACATTGAGGAGGCACTTTGAGGAATCTTTCATGAAGGACGAAAAGAAGATGTCAGTACTTATGTGGCAAGAATCCTTGAAATTGCCAATCAGATGAGTCAATACGGTGAAGAAGTGGAAGAACAGATAATTGTAGAGAAAATTCTGAGAAATCTATTTGACAAATATGACCATATTTCTGCTGCCGTAGAAGAAGGAAATGACACAGATGAAATGACTACCGATGAGTTGTTAGGCTCACTTTTGTCACATGAAGATCGGATGAGAAGACATGAACAACGAAGAGAGGAAAAAGCTCTTAAGTCTAAAGCAACTGAGGTCAAGCATAAGAAAGTCTGGAGCAGAAATGATGCCCAATTCAAAGATAAGGGAAAGAAAGTTGCTGAATCAAGCGAAAGTTCATAAGATGATCAAGAGACTAAAAGTCAGGTGTCTAGCTCAGCCGCTGGTAAGTTTAAAAATCGCTCATTTAAAAATGTTCAATGCTTTTACCGTAAGAGGTATGGGCATATAGAGCGAATTTGTAAACTTAGACTTAAGCACATGAATGAAATGAGTCATGTCAATTTGGCTAAAGAAAAGGATGAGAAAGAATTTGAGGTTCTTCTAATGGCTAGTCTTGGTGACAAAAATGAAGGGTCGTGGTATATTGATAGTGGATGTAGTCATCATATTTCAGCAGAGTTGAGTCTTTTTGTGGACTTATGTCAGTCTTATGTAGGTGAAGTGAAAGGGATGGTTCAATTAAATTTGCTCAAGGCAAAGGTAATATGTAGATTAAGAATAATGAAGGCAAATTGATTCACAATGTTTTGTATGTACCTGAGTTAGATTCTAATTTGCTCAATGTTGGCCAACTTATGAAAGATGATCATTCACTTGTTTTTGAGGATGAATATTGTATAGTTTATGCTGATAAGACCAAATAGATTGAACTTATTAAAGTTCCTTTAGCTCGAAACAATTTGTTTAGTTTCAATCCTTATAGCGTTTGGCATGCTTTGAAAGCTAAAGTTGATGATATAGACTGGTTGTGGCATAATCACATGGGACACATGGGAATGGAATACTTGAAGAAAATGAGTATGAATTCAATGGTTAGAGACATGTGAAGGTTGTGCTTTGGGTGAAATGCATAGAAAGCTTTTTCCTGCCAGGTCTGATTTCAGGGCTACTGAACCTCTTCAGCTTGTGCATACTGATGTATGTGGTCCGATGCAAGAAGCTTCATTGAGTGGTTACATGTATTTTGTGCTTTTCATTGATGACTATAACAGATATGTGTGGATCAGGTTTTTGAAGCATAAATCAGAAGTGTTAAACCAATTTCAAGAAACTGAAGCTAAATTGGAGCTTAAAATCAAGGTTATTCGATTTGATAGAGGAGGTAGGTTTTTATCATCTGCATTTACTAATTTTTGTAATAAGTCTGGTATAAGAAGGCAATTGACTACTGGTTACTCTCCGCAACAAAATGGTATTGTGGAGAGAAAAAATAGAACTGTTGTTGAGATGCTCAGGTGTATGCTTAAAGACAGAGACATGCCCAAAAGCTTGTGGGCAGAAGCTGCACAAACATCAGTCTATTTGATTAATAGAACTTAAACTAAATCTCTTGAGAATTCTACTCCTTATGAAGTCTTGTATGATCGAAAGCCTACTGTAGCCAAATGTGTAGCTTATACTTATGTTCATCGGCAACTAAGGAAGAAACTAGATGGCAAAATCATTAAGTGCATTCTTCTTGGATACAACGATGAAACCAAGGGATATAGATTGTTAAATCTTGAAAACATGTCAATAATTATAATCAGAGATGTTTTATTTGATGAACTTCAAACCTGGAGTTGGTCAAATAAAACAAGAAATAAAACCATTGTTACAGAACAAGCTGAAGAAATAAATGCTCAACCTAGTGATGTTATAGATGGTCAAAACATGACTAAAAATGGTACACATGTTGAACCTAGTGACGTTTTAGATGGTCAAAACTTGGCTCAAAATGATACACCTCCCAGGAAATTTAAGAGTTTGACTGATATATATGAGCATACTCAAGTATGTAATTATGCTCTAGTTAAAGAACCAAGTAGTTATTAGGAAGCAATCAGCAGTAAGCAATGAATTAATGCTACTATAGAAGAATTGAATTCCATTAAACAACATGATACATGCATGGGAATTAGTCAAACTACCGAAAGATAAGAAGCCGATTGGCTTGAAGTGGATATTCAAAATTAAATACAACTACGATATAAAGCTAGATTAGTAGCTAAATGATATATACAACTAGTGGGAGTAGATTTTCAAAAAAAATTTGCTCATGTTGCCAGATTAGAGACCATCAGAATTATAATTGCCTTAGCTACATGTAGAAAATGGAATATATATCAAATGGATGTGAAGTCAGCTTTTTTGAATGGTGAGCTCACTAAGGAGGTTTTTGTCTGTCTACCTAAAGGTTTTGTTAAAGGGGCAAAAGATAAAGTGTATAAGCTTAAGAAAGCTCTGTATGGTCTGAGACAAGCTCCTAGAGCTTGATATCAGAAAATTGATTCATATTTTATTAGTCAAGGCTTTAGGCGAAGCATGAATGACCATACTTTGTATACATTGAGGTGCGAAGAAAATTTAATGTTTGCATGCCTCTATGTTGATGATTTAATCATAACAGAAAATGACAATGGTATGATACAAATTCAAAGGCAAAATGTTTGATTTATTTGAAATGACTGATCTTGGGGAAATGAAATATTTCCTATGACTTGAAATAAATCAGTCTGATGCTGGCATAATTGTTTTTCAGCGAAAATATATTTTAGACTTGCTTGATAGATTCAACATGGTGGGTTGCAATCCTTATAGAGCACTGGTTGGTTCATTAATGTATCTCACAAACTCTAGACCTGACATAATGTATGTTGTTGGTTATCTGTCTAGATTTATGAAAGAACCTAATTCACAACATTTCATGGCTGCCAAGCGTGTCCTGCGCTATCTGAAAGGAACTACTGACTATGGCTTGATATATTCTAGTGCTGCTGAATGTTTATTAACAGGTTTTGCTAATGCTGATTGCGCAGGATGTATCGATGATAGGAAAAGTACAACTGGTTATGTAGTAAAGCTTTGAGGCTCTGCAATCTGCTGGAGTTCAAAGAAATAAGAAACAACAGCCTTGTCAGCTGCTGAAGCTGAATACATAGCATTATCTGTTGTAATGGCAACACTAGAGGGGGGGGGGTGAATAGTGTGTTTACTAAATCTATTAGCCTAAATTCCAATTTTAATCGTTTCTCAAATCTGTTTAGGCAATTTACGATTGAATGATTAGATGCGGAAGCGATAAATAGTAAATCAATAAATACACATAAAAATCACTGCAAACATAGGATTTATAGTGGTTCGACCCCAATGCCTACTCCACTACCTAAGCACCCCGCTTAGGATTTCCAAACTAGTTTTATTAGATTAATTTTTGTTTCCCTTACACAGAGGACTTTGACTCGAAGAGTCTCACTCTCGACCTAAGGTACTTCCACACCCGGAAGTCTCCGCCTTCTTATCGAGAGCACTCTTCCACCTCAACCTTAAGGGACAACTAAACTAATCCTAGTAAACACTAAATTTACACAAGTGGATTTACACCTAACACCAGGTAACCACTTCCACACAAGAAGACCTAACACCCTAGGTCTTATAAACTCACAAATCAAATAAAGATGTGTTCAAATATACAGTTAAAATACAATCAAAAGAGCTAAAAGATTAAACCAAAGATTAATGCTCCTTTGCAAGCCTTTGGCGCCTTCAACTCGTCAAGAGGTAGAGCTTGATCAAAACCCGAGTTGAGCCCAGCTTGTGCGCTTGAAGAAGACGTTCATGGAAAGAAATAGAGTGCACACAATTTTTCTTTTGGAAGGCTCAAATCTCCCTTTAGAATACTCAATCAAAACTGTAAGAGAGGGAGAAGAAGATTAAATGAGTTATATGATGGTGTATTTATACCCTCCTAAAGAAACGACAACTCAACGGATAGTTTTCTATCCGTTGCAAACGCCGGTCGATTGGTCGGTCAATCGATCGATCGACCGGTCATTCGACCGCTGCTTTCTCTCTGTGTGCGGTCGACCGACGGGTCGACCGCCAAGACGCGAATCCCTCGATCCCGCCTTCGGTCGACCGACACGAGCTGCGTCTTCGGCTATCCGCAGGTCGGTCAACCGATTGGTCGACCAACAGAGCTACTGCCCATTTTGGGCTTCGATTGGTCGACCGTCCGGTCGACCTAAGTAGCTACTGCCTCTTTTCGGCACTGTTCGATCGATCGATCGGTTGACCGAAATGGCTGGTGCCATTTTCCTTACCCTATTCGATCGACCGCCCGATCGATCGAACTTAGGCTGAATTGAATTTTCAGCCATTTTTTCGTCTACGCTTTGTTTTCGGGTTCCGGCTTTCAACGAGCATCAACATAAAGAGCTTTCATATGATCTTTAAGCCCATCCAATGCGACTCCGGTGCACTCGTCAATCTTCGAGAAACTTCTGCGACGAACTCAAGCGCGATGATCAATGTCCTTCCGATTTATCGATTTATCTAATTTATCCGATCAAGGACATCGAACGCTAACTGATATGGAACATGAAAGATTTCTTAGTAAAATATTAGTTCCATATTTGTTATCATCAAAACCGAGATTAAGAGATTAAGACCAAGGTTGAAAACCTAAAGCCAACATTAATGTGTCATATTATTTGCCTTCGACGAATCCTTAGTGAACTTGAGAGCAATCAGACTCAAGCTACAACTATTTGGTGTGATAATTCTTCTGCCATAGCCATGACAAAGAATTCTGTTCATCAGTCACGGTCACGACATATTGACACCAAAATTTATTTTGTTCATGAAATGGTAAATGCTGGTACTGTCGAGATTAATGATGACATGTATATTTTCCATCTTAAATTGCTTATTTTCATGTTAAATTCAGATTAAATACTTTCTAATATGTGGTTATTGTTATGTTTAATAATTAGGCAATAAAGTATGGAAAGAAATAAAAAAGAATCTCCTTGCACGTTTTTTGAAAGTTGGAAGTTGGAAAGAAAGCTGGACATGGTTGTCATGACTTAGACGTGCCCACGCCTTAGTGAAGATACATATGACGTAATCAGAAATTACTAATTTCAGGGATGAAAATTTATTTTCAGCTTCCTATACGAATTTGGACTCTCCTTTTGTGTCTAAAATATTAAACCAAGATATTTGTTTGTTAATTTATTACCTTGTATGGTTGATTTGATTTTTCTTTCTATTTTAGTTAGGTTTGTGAATTCTCTTATAAGAGGAGAAAAGTTGTAATGAACAATGATGTTTTGATTTTGGTCTTTTATTTTCAGTTTAGAATTAAGTTTTCAATTGAGCAAAAATATTTTAGAAATGAGATGTTTGTCTTCACGATGCGTAGCTAATTCTCTTCCATCTAGCTAAAGGACGTTCGATGTATCAGATCTACGAATTATGAGATCTCTCTATGCTTAACCTCTCTTGTCTTCTAGTATCCATTTATTTCCTATAATAATTTGGTCTATTATTCTCTTTTAATTGTTGGTCTATTACCATATTATTAGATCAATAGCTTGTCTTTCGGTATGGTTGTTCCATGCCGAATTTAGAGACAAATTAATTGAGGTTGCTGTTCAATCCATACTAAGAAAATTTATGAACCAATTAGATATATGAGATTGTTGTTCAATTTATATTAGTCGATTAAAATTGGTGATCCCAAGAACTTTAGCTATTGATAGTTCCATAGAGTGTCTCTAGGAATACTAATCAATAAGGGTTTAATCGCAATGCTTGTTTGGGTTAACTGATTTGCTAGATCAATTAAGGGACTTATCCTTCGTATCCATGATCACGGTTCTTGGCGCTTGTCTACGACCAAACTGATTTGCTAAAAATTGAGGGACTTATCTTTCGTATCTATGATCGATCCTACGAACCGAAATTGAGAACGTACCTTTAGCTAGACCTTCCTCTCATTGATTTCTCCTCGATTTTATTTACTATTTTTTGAATTCGACCCTACTTGTCGCGATTACAAAATCTCAAAAAAATAAAAATTTATTTTTGATGAACTTGACGATCATCAATTAAGTTTTGCAAAACTCATGAATAACAAGCAGATGTGTTCACAAAAGCTATTCCTGTTAATAAGTTCTGTCAATTTCGTGAAGAACTAGGCATAGTGAAGATTCAAAATGAGGGGGAGTATTAAGCAGCATGCAAGTTGTATCTTCATGTTAAGTAAAGACTTCTAGAATTTCTTGTTTGTTGATCTGTATGAGTTCAGCTAATTTGTTACTTAATTTCAATAATGTAAACTCCTTGTATTCTGTAAAAGGAGTATTATATTTATGGAGGTATTATCTTGAGATTGTATTCTTACTAATGGTTGTATTCATTTTTTTTACATTATATTCATCTGTTCTATTCTGTGTTTTATGACCTATGAGATAGTCACCCGAGTTTTTCTAGTATCTGGGTTCTATACTATATATACCGTAGACTGACTTTTGCTTTTCTGTTACCTCCTCTTCGTTCAAAGTTGTATTTATTAACTAAATCAAAGCCACTGTCCTATTCAACTGTGAATACGCAAAGTTGCATTTATTAGAAACCAAGCTATTAGTGGGAATAACCAAGTTGCATTGGATTAGAGTTGGCCGGAGGACTGGGCAAGATAAGCGAGAGCGTCAACAAGGGGGGCGTTGATGTAGGTTGCCGGCTCGGGCCGCTCGTAGTCGGACCGATCATCCGGGAAGCGGTCGTTGGCGTCCGGCCTGCCGACGACGGCGCCAGTGTGTGGGTTCGGGTTCGGGGCCGTGGAGTGGAAGGAGGCGATCTTGGCCGGGTGGGTGGCCACCGAGGGCAGGGATGATCCCCGGTGGTGGATACGCTGGGGGTATCTCGCGCCGTACCCCACCATGTAGGACATCTGCTGCGGGTTGTCGCCGAGGATGTAGTCCACCTGTCCCCACCAACAGCAGCCACAAGAAATAGACTTAGAGCGGGCCGGGCACTGGTTAATCCCAAAGGAGAATTTAGCACGCAATCAAGTCACCTGTCGTCGGGCAATGGAGCGGAGCTTCTGTGGGGTGATGGTGGCGCCGCCGCAGGAGACGACCTTGGAGGAGAAGGCGAGGTACTTGGCGTAGGTGACCAGGAGGAAGGAAGCGGAAGTCACATACTGCATGTTGCTGTCTCCCATCTTAAACAGCAGCCCACCTGCGTTCACAAAATCAACTCCAATCACTTTCGAAGCTTAATACACAGAAGTAGTTCTACTGGGCGCGAGGGGAGAGACGAAACCTGGAGTGTATTGGGCTTGGGAGGATGCTGTGCCCGGGATGAGGGAACAGACAAAGTTATCAGCATGGCCCTTGTAGTCATGTAGAGACTTCACATTTTGGATCAGGAAGGCCTAAATAGAACAGCAATGGTTGAGATACAGAGGATATGGAGAAAAGCTCATGGCTTCAAGACGATAGGAGAAATTAGAGTGATACTGAACCTTGGAGAGGAGGATCGCCCACATGCTTGTTGTCCCACCCGAAGGTGTTGCCGGACTCGTCAGCGCCGAGGGTTTGACCGTTGACCTCGATGTAGCTGAGGTATGTTGGCTTCCGAGTGGCCTTGTGCAGCCATGCTGCTCCCCACAGTAGCTCATCCTTTTGTTTGATGCATCATGGAAGAATCAGTCTTATTATACCGTTGAGAGTGAAATTATTTCATCTTTTGATAGCCAACGGTAGGAGGAGAGGAAAAAGAATCGGAAATCAGAGAAAGTGTTAGGAAGAAATTGGATCTTCCTGCAAGGATCCAAAATTCAAACGTCAAAAAAAAATATATCAAAATGAGTAAATTTAAAAAAAATACAAAGAACATCAAATCTATGTGGTTCAACTCGGCAGGGTACCGGGCCTACTCCACGGGGAGAAGATGACACTTGATTTTATTAGAAGGAGAAGAAAATACGGCCAATACAAGAGCGAAATACAACTGATTAATAAACTGTAAAGAAAAATACTGCATGTTCTTGGATATTTTTCTGCACCCCGAAATCTAGATTCCTGCTTCTACCTAAAAACTGTGGATGCGGCGTCCTTGATCTTCTTTCTTCTGCCTAAGACGGTATGAAGGGGAAGAGAGCCGCTGGAAAGGAATCCTGTCTGAGAAACGAAGTAGATGGGAGGCTATGAGAGTTATTGGAATGATATCTAAAACTGCATATTAGGCCCCTATTTATAATACAGGGGGAGAGCCAATTCATGCCTAATTTGGTGGAGAAAAATCTCCAAGAATTTTGCTGCTACGTCTGATTTAATCGGATGACTGAAATGCTTCTTTTGATCCAAAAAATTAGCTTGTGTTGATCAAACCCAATTTCATAATGGATTCGGGTTTAAAATGATTCAACCCACACAATTTCCTCCTTTGATGAATTTTAAGCCCGATGTAGTCTTCTCCTCTTCTCCCAAGAGCCCTGTAGGGCTAACCAGCACCAAGAATCAATCTTACCAAGTTCAGGCAGTGTTCAAATTTAGCCGTTGGTAGTACTTTAGTCATCATATCTGCAGGATTGTGAGCCGTGTCAATTTTCTGAAGCTTTATTTCTCCTTTTGAAATAATATCCCTAATAAAATGGAATCTGACGTCGATGTGCTTCGTCCTTTCATAGAACATTTGATCTTTTGACAGATGGATTGCACTTTGACTGTCACTATGCATGACTATGTCCCCATTTTGAGAAGTCAGTTCTTTTATCAAGTTTCCGAGCCATATTGCTTCTTTAATCTCTTCTGTAATAGCCATGTACTCCACTTCAGTGGTAGAGAGGGTGACAGTGGGTTGTAGACCGGCTTTCCAACTTATTGTAGTTTCACCTATAGAGAAGATATAGGCGGTGATTGATCTTCTCTTATCAAGGTCAGCGGCATAGTCCGAGTCTGAGTATCCTACAAACGATTCATTAGTTCCACCGAAAATAAGGCTGGCTTTAGAAGTACCTTGTAAGTAGCGCAGGATCCATTTGACTGCCTCCCAATGTGATTTTCCCGAATTTTCTATGTACCGGCTGACAACACTGACTGCATGTGCTATGTCTGGGCGGGTACAGATCATGGTGTACATAAGACTGCCAACTGCACTTTGCATAGGGTACCTGTGACATGCTAACTCTTTCTTTTTCATCTTTTCGGCATAATAACTCTGACAATTTGAAGTGTGCGGCAAGAGGTGTCTTGACGGGTTTTGCTTCTTGCATGCCAAAGCGCTCAACCACCTGCTTTACATAACTCTCCTGTGTTAGGTACAATTTTCTTTCTTTGCGGTCTCGCTTTATCTCTATCCCAAGGATTTTTCTTACAACCTCAAGGTCCTTTATGTCAAATTCACCCTTAAGGTGTGTCTTTAGCATGTCTATTTCAGTAATATCTTTTGCCGCAATGAGCATATCATCAACATAAAGAAGCAGATAAATCATAGAACTAGTTGTTTTCTTTAAATAAACACAACTGTCAAAAGATGATCTACTGAAATCAATACTAAGCATGAACGGATCAAACCTCTAATACAATTGTTTGGGAGATTGCTTGAGGCCATAGAGTGGCTTTTTTAGGAGGCAGACATGATCAACTTTATTTTTCTCTTCAAACCCTTTTGGTTGTGCCATGTAGATCTGTTCTTCTAAGTCACCGTGTAGGAAAGCTGTCTTTACGTCAAGCTGTTCTAACTCCAAGTCTTGCATAGCTACTAATGCTAGAAGAACACGAATAGAGGTATGCTTAATCACAGGAGAGAAAATATCTTTGTAGTCAATACCTTCCTTTTGAATGTATCCCTTTGCTACCAGCCGAGCTTTATAGATACTGCATTCTTTGAGTTTGTAGATCCACTTGCACCCAACAAGTTTCTTGTGCGGTGGAGGCTTCATAAGTTCCCAAGTAATATTTTTTTGCAGGGATTTGAATTCTTCTGCCAAAGCTTCACGTCACTTTCTTGAATCTGTCCTATTTAGGACTTCTTTATAGGAGGCTGATTCTTCAGTGCATGGAGTTTCTTCAGCCACTGCTAGAGCATATGTAGTGATATTTGCATACCTTGGATTAGGACGTGGTGCTCGCCTAGGTCGGTTGAGGGCGATGGAATAAGGATTCTCCTCCTCAACTTGATATTGCTCCTCCTGGACCTGAATATGTTCTTCGGTGGCCTGTTCTGAAGTAGTGTTATTGGTTTCTATGGAAGGCGGTCTAGATGCAGATGTAGGGAACCAAAATTCTTTGGTAGCAGGCTGAGGTGGTGTTTCTTCTGGTGGCACTGTAGGTTCCTGTGAGTCCTCATCTTCTTGGTTCTCCTTTTTTATTTTCAAGAGTACATGTTCATCAAATATTACATCTTTATGGATTTCTGCTTTACAATTATTTATGCACCACACTTTATAGCCTTTCACTCCACTAGGATATCCTAAGAAAATATATTTCTTTGATCTAGGTTCTAATTTTCCCTCATTCACTCTTACATAAACAGTGCTCCCAAAAATTTTTAGATGGTCATAAGAGGTTGGCGACCCGGTCCATTTTTTCTCAGGCGTCTTGAATTCAATGGATGAAGAAGGAGATCGGTTTATTAGGTAGCAAGCGGTGGATGCAACCTCTGCCCAAAAACTTTTAGAAAGATTAGCATTAGAAAGCATACTTCTTACCCTTTCTATGATGGTGCGGTTCATCCTTTCTGCTACTCCATTCTGCTAAGGTGTGTAGGGAACTGTGCGATGTCTTATGATCTCTTCTGTGGAGCAAAAATCTTTAAATTCTCCCACTACAAAATTCTAGGCCATTGTCGGTTCGCAGGGTCCAAACATGTCTACTGGTTTGCTTCTTAATCATTGCCTCCAAAGACTGAAATTTAGAGAAGACATCAGATTTATTTTTAATAAAATAAGCCCATACTTTCCTGGAGTAATCATCAATAAAAGTGAGCATGTATCGAGCTCCTCCTTGAGATTCAACCGGTGATGGCCCCCATAGATCAGAGTGGATGTAGTCCAATTTTTCTTTTGCATAGTGTTGCCCTGTGGAGAATGAGACTCTTTTCTGTTTGCCATAGATGCAATGTTTACATAAGTCTAGTGTAGCAAATTTTTGTTTTCCAAGTAGCCCCTTTAGTTCAAGTATTAGCATGCTCCTTTCATTAATATGCCCTAATCTCATATGCCATAATTTAGCAATATCATCATCAGAGTGTTCAGAAGTTAGCATAGCCGCACCACTTGTTATCGTTGTGCCTTGCAGGATGTAGAGTTTGTTTACTTTTAGTGCTTTCATTACTGTTAATGACCCCTTTGTGACTCTGAAAACTCCATCTTGGCCTAAATACTTGTATCCAAGTGCATCTAGAGAAGATAAAGAAATTTATAAATTTCTTTTAAGACCTGGAACGTGCCATACCTAAGTTAGAGTCCTTGTAACGCCATCGCGCATTTTAATTTTTACTGAGCCAATACCTGCTACTTGACATGATGAGTCATTTCCCATTAGCACTTCCTTACCATCAACATGTTCATACATGGAAAACCATTCTCGGTGTGGTGTCATATGATAAGAGCAACCTGAATCTAAAATCCATTCATCTTGAGATCTAGCATAACAAGCAGAAACAGTAAGTACCTCTACTTTTTCATCCTCATCAGCATAAGATGCTTCCCCGTTTTGATTTTGTTTCTTCAGTCTCCGTTTTAGCTTACGGCATTCTGATTTGATGTGTCCCATCTTTTTGCAATAATAACACTGCACGTTTTTGGATCTAGATTTAGATCTGAACTTACCCCGACTTTTGTCCCGTGACCTGTTTCGTCCTCTAGTGTTTAGGGCTTCTCCACGACTTCTAGAGGATCATATGGTAAGTTGAGAATCGACAACCTCCTTGGATACTATCATTATTGTTACTTCATCCAGAGATATAGTATTCTTGTCATACAATAATTTTTTACGAAAGTTTTTAAAAGAAGCAAGGAGAGTAATTAGAAGCATAAAAGCTTTATCTTTTTCCTCAAATTTAACTTTCATATCCTCAAGATCAGCAAGAATAGAGCGGATAGTGATAATATGATTTTTAACAGAAGTGCCATCAGTCATGCGTAAAAAATATAATTTCTGTCTAAGTGTCATCTTACTTGTAAGAGTTTTATCCTGGTAGATTGTGGCAAGCTTTTTCCATATATCTGCGGTGGTCTTTTCTGATGCAACTTCTCGTAGTGCCTCGTCGCAGACGCTCATGTACAAGGTGGCTTTAGCACTTTCATCGGCCCGGTCTTTTTCTCTTTCAGTGTCTTCCATTGCATCTCGCCCACAAATAGTATCCTGAAGGTTCTCTTTAATCAAAATTGTTTTGATCTTCAAAGCCCATAATGAGTAGTTGATATTATGGTCCAATTTATGGATTTCATATTTTGTCCTTGATATTGTGGATTGTTAGCTCTGATACCACAACTGTTAGGAAGAAATTGGGTCTTCCTGCAAGGATCCAAAATCCAAATGGGGAGCCCGACGTTTATAATATATTCGGGTTTAAAATAATTCAACCCTCACAGAAAGAGCAGTAAAAGGGGCAGACGTAAACCTTCAACCCATTGTTGTAGGAGCCTCTGTACTTGTCGGCGAACTCGAACACCTAATTACTTTATATATTGAGAAGAGATCATGATGGTATGTTTGGATTAAAAAAATGGTTTCGAGGCGTGTTACTTGGATAGCTCTGTTCCGAAGAAGCTTGGAATAAGTTGGGTCAATTTTCCTGAGACCAGGGAAGCGACGGCGGTCTCGGTAGCGATGTCGGAACCGGGGTTGTTTGTGTCCACCTTGAGGACTGTTCTCGGGGTGTCCATGTCCTCTGGCCTCTCCCAGCAAGCATGATCCTTGCTTGCATCTCCTACCTTTCAACCAAGAAAATGTTAATGTAAAACAAAGGCTAGAGTTAAAGTGAAGGAAGCGTTGATGCTGTTCGTTCTCAAGGACAAGTTAACGTATGCAACATAAATAGCAAATGTAAGACAACAAAAAAAATCCTCGGATTTTTTCACATTATCATCAGCGAGAGTAAGAAGAGGGAAGCATGAAGGAGAAGTAAACCTGAACATAAATGGTGTTCAGATGAACTGTGGCTTTAAGGAGGTAGTCGGTGGCCCAACGAATAGCGGCCCTGGCGTTCACTATCTCACCCTTCATCTCCCCCCCCGAACTCCAACACGCTCCATGAGAGCATGGTGCTAGTGAACGCCATGGGGAAACCAAACTTCACGTTGTCCCCGGCATCGTAGTAACCTCCAACCAAGTCCACCTACATTTCCCACACAGACACGAACCCCACGAGAGAGAGAGGCAGAAAACATAGCACTTGCATTCATGGCGGAGCCATCGGAGAGGCCGGAGTTCCTCCTCCAACTCATTCTCTGGTTCGGAGGCAACCTCCCTGAGCGCTGCCCCTCAAAGAAGAGGATGGACTTGGAGAGCGCGTCTCGATAGTTGTGCCTCGCAGGTCCATGGCAGCCCGGAGAGCTAGAGCCGGTGGAAGCCAACAGAGGGAGCAAAAAAGAGAGGAGGAGAAGGGAAGGGCGGGAGTGAGCCATTGGCTTGAGGACCGAGTACACCCTCCACTAGAGAAGGGAGCTAAAATCGAGACTACAGCCACAGCCGAAGATCTCCGAGAAGAGAGCTTCTATTTATAAAGGGACTAAAAGCGATCTCTCTGCCCCGTCATTATTACCAAATCAAGAAGGACACTTTAAAATAGGGGTGGAAGGCAGACTTAGTCTTATAAATTTTTAATTTTTTGAATTTTGATCTTATAAATTTAATTTTTGATATTTTTAATTTTATAAATTTGCTTTGTAATACAAATTTGGTCCTATCCATGACGATCCGCTAACTCTCCATCATTGTGGACTAACGTCATTCATACGCGTTATGTTCATATTGACGGAGTTAATGGACCGTTATGAATAGGATCAAATCTATGTTACGAAACAAACTTATATATATTACGGAGCAAATATATCCGATTTGTCATATAGATTTGGTCATATCCACGACAATCTATTAACCACGTCAACATGGACATAACATCGTTTATTTTTTCGTGGACAAAGAGTTAATAGACCGTCGCAAATAGGACTAAATCTGTGCTATGAGAAAAATATATAGAACCAAATCTGTTCTACGGGGCAAACATATAGGACTGAAAATTTTGAAATGAAACTTATAGGACCAAATATGTCAACGTGTATGAACAGCGTTAGTCCATATTGACGGAGAGTTAACGGACCGTCACGGATATGACTAAATCTGTACTATAGAGCATACTTATAGGATCGAAAATACCAAAATGAAACTTATATGACCAAAGTCCAAAAATTGAAAACTTATAAGATCAAATCTACACTTTTCCCCTTTAAAATTTATATAAAACGTACTACTCATAATACCTTTCCGTTAAGTCTCATATATATTTTTAGGATAATATTATAAATGTTTGAAAAAAATATTAATTAATACATGTACTAAAAATAGTATCTCATGAACTGATATAAGTTGAATTAGTAATATATTTCCATATCTCTTCTTTAGTCTGCACTAAAACTTTCAATATTTTAGATACTCAAAAAATTAAAAAATATTAAAAATATATAAAGAAATATTAAAGAATAATTTTAATTTATGAAATATTTTTAATAATAAAATATATTATATAAATTTTATATTATATTATATTATATTATATTATATTATATTATATTATATTATATTAGTTTATATTAGTTTATACAAACTAGTACTATATAGGCTAGTCTGTATGAACTAACATGTATAATATAATATTATACGTGTTGCACACAACGCATGGGTTGGGCTCGGCCCACATGTTCGACCCGCCTGGGCCGGGCCGAGCCCAAAAAAGCGGCTGATTTTTTATTTTATTTTTGATCCATCTTTATAATTTGGCCCATTTTTAAAATGAATTCGAATTTAAATTAATCTAACCCTCATAATTTCCGTGCAAACTATAGCTCACCCACCCAAATATCAGATTGTACAAATGTTTTCAAATCCTAGTTAATTAAACAAGGAATCCTGGGAACAACTCAGAGAAGGCGGCTAGGAAGAGCCTTCAAAATTTAAATCTGAGTTAATTAAACGAAGGAATCCCGGGAACAACTCGGAGAAGGTGGCTAGGAAGACCCGCCCACTCCAAGAACAGCGAGTGTCGGAATAGAAACTTGGGATCTCAGATTAAAGAAAAGAGAACAAAGAAAGAAAACATATATGACATGAGGAAAGCAATTAAGATGGGTTGCACTTTTTGCATGATGCCATGTGATGCCTGATGTGTCATCTCTCTCCCTCTCTCTCTCATTCATATGATGGTGTTAACTAGTTATAAAATAAAATTAATAATTTTAATTTATATTGGTATTGGCCCAAAACGTCAACGACTTATATGTCACTAGTTATCTAAGTGGCTCAAATGGATATTAATTTTTCAATAAACCTATATTAATCTATTGGTTTATTAGACATTTAATGATTACGAAAAATAATTCTGCATGTTTAGAGTGATTTAATAATTTCTTTAATTAATTCTCCAAACAACTTCTGCTTAATTGGCCATGTGATTTAATAATTTCTTTTATCAATTCTCAAAATAAGCGATTGACCCTATAGATCCTCTTCAAGTTTATTAAAATCTTATCAAAAAAAAATATATCCAATAATGGACATAAGAGGAGCCCCTCGAAGATGTTATAATTATCATAATTTAACTTCTCATATGAATTTTTTTTTTTAAAATATAAAGTTAACTTTCTAAATTCTAACAATTCACAACATGTTTGGTAGACCCATATATGATTCTTCTTATGTATTAATTTTTTTAATTTTTTTCATAAATGCACGTGTTTTTGCTTTTCTATCGATTCACAACATATTTGGTAAACTAATACATGCTTCTTTATATATATTAATATTTTAATTATTTTTCCATATATACACATGTTCTTGCCTAAGTCGGGGGTGATAGTCCGACGCATCTCCGGGTCAAGTGCGACTCTAGGAAAGGGGGCCCTTACAAAAGACACTATGACACTCAAGTAATAAAGGATTTCAAGTAAGGGGAATAGAAATTAGAATCTCCGTGTACCTGAGGAGCATTGTGTCTGTATATAGTGCAGAATGAGGGATGTCTAGCAATAATGTCTCCAAAAATCTCGTAGGGATGTGCTCGGAATGGGTCGAGGTTGATCTCGAAGATGTGAGGCTCGCAATTGACAAATCCCTCATAATTAATGAGAACATAAGTGTCCTTGTATAATCAAGTAGAGCCCCCGGGCTGAGTAGTGTCTGGTTCATGAGTGCGGACGCTTCTGGCCTAATCCGGGCGGGTCCAAAGTGCTAGTCTAGTCCACAACCCTTGAGCTTGGTCGGAGTTCGAGGACTTTGTGCCAAGCTCAAAGTAACGTGTCGGCTTCTGGTCTTGGTTTGGCAGATGGACGTCTACTAGGTCTTCGGCTGATGTGCTAATCAGGAGACCTCGACGAGTATTGATATTATTGCTTTGCGACCCTTCAATTTTCAAAGTGAATGCGACGGTTGCGAGCATAGAAAGGGCATCTTTTCGCCTGTGTAGTCATTAATTCTGCCATGAGGTAATTATGACAAAAGATTCGATCGATAGTTTCCGAGTCACTCTAGTGTCGGTTGTTGGCTGACGGACGTGGCCCCGTTAGTGGGTGGGTGGCGAACGACCATTAAGGTGATGGTTATGTCAGGCCTATAAAAGCCCCATGTATCTTTGTCTTTTGTATACGTGAGTTTCGTCATTGAGTGGGAGGTATCGAAGATTACTGTTCTATTGGCCTATGGTTTTCAACCTTGGTCTTAATCTCAATTATGATAATAACAAATATGGAACTAATAATTTCATGAAAAAATATTTTTAGGTTCTATATCGGTTTGTGTGCGACCGTCCCCGATCGAAAAAATCGAAGAAATTGGCAAGGATGCTTGTCGACGCTTGAATTTCGTCAGAAAAATAGAGTTTAGATTTAGTATGTCTAATATATTTGTATAATCCTCTATTTGATGCATAATAACCCAAAAACTCGAAACCCAAACCCTCGAAAACTTGAAAACCAGCAAATGCATAAAACTGTCTTGTGGGACCAATCTGCGATCGACCAATCTGCTATGAATCTTCTGCTACTGCCCAGAAGACAACAGTTCTTTTTCAAATTTTTGAACCTACCATTAAGATCTCTATATAAGCTCTCAAACTTTCCTTCCTTTGGTTCCTAACTATTTATTGAGTCATTCTAACAATATTTGAAGCCTTTATTGAGCTATTTCTCTCAAACACTAGCTTTGACATCAACCTTCTTGATTGAGCATTCAATCCTGAGTTTCATCATCAAAGTCATCAAGAGGAAGGTAGGATCTTGTGTTGGAGCTAAGTAGTTTATTATTTTAATTATTGATCTATTATTATTGTATTTTGTGCTTATTCCCATTGTATTTGAGTTTGTGATAAGATAGGGTGCTAGGTTTGTAAGTATGGTGGTAGCCTTGTGTTGGGTTGGGTCACTACTATGTGAAGGAGGCCCAAGCCCACATGTCACTAGGGTTTTATCCCTAGTATAAATAAACTTAATTTGATAAAAAAATTAAGTTGCAGCAATTGATATTAGCCACCTAGAGAGAGAAATAGAGAAAAGAAAGAGATGAGTTTTTAGAGTGAGATTAATACAAAATTTTTAGCTCTGTCCAATCTTCATCAAACACATGATCGCATAGTCAAATCTTCTCCGATTGGGCTGAAAGTTTTACTGGAGGTTCCTGACTCATAGTTCTTCATTCTCAATGGTGGAGATCAGATTTTGACGTCTCTAGACTACCCAGAAAATTCTTCGAACACAAACTGTGTTCTTGGTGACATTTCTCCAGCTCTTCTTGTTATTTTCATCTTGTTGGTGATTTAGGTCATTGTTGGTGACCGGTTGATGCTGTAGAAGAGTTGAGATTTTGTTATTAAGAGATTTTAGCTTGATTAAACTCCTTTGTACCTTAATTTGGTGATAGTGGAGTTTATTTCTGGACTAGGTCCCGTGGAGGTTGCCTCTTGTTCTTTGAGAGGTGTTACCACGTTAAAAATTTACGATGTTCTTTTATTGTTTACTGCATTGATATACTGCTGCAATTGTGATTAGAATTTATACTTGTATATCCATTGATTCTCACAAGTTAGGGAAGAAGTGTTTTTCGCTATGCATTGGTGTTCTTCCCAACAAAGTGGTATCAGAGCCAAGTTGATATTTGATTGTGGTGAACAATTGAGGTTAACACGAGTAGGATGGTTACACTGAATGCTTCTAATTATACTCTGTGGAAAGCAAAGATGGAAGATCGACTTTATGTGAAGAATTTTCATGGACCAATTTTTTCCACCAAAAAGCCTGAAGATAAAACAGATGATGAGTGGAAGTTGTTGCATAGACAGGTGTGTAGCTACATCAGACAGTGGGTAAACGATAATGTGTTGAACCATATTACTGGGGAGACATATGCTTGGGCCCTATGGACGCATCTTGAACAGTTGTATGCACGAAAGACTGTGAATAACAAGATGTTCTTAATAAAGCAGTTGTTGGCCTTAAGATATCGAGATGGATCTCCTATGACAGATCATCTGAACAGCTTCCAGGGAATTATTAATCAACTATCTGCTATGGGTATCAAGTTTGATGTAGAAATTCAAGGATTGTTTCTCCTTGGTTCATTACCAAAATCGTGGGAAACATTTAGATCTTCATTGTTCAGTTCTACTCCAGATGGTATGATTTCTATGGATCTTGCCAAGAGTAGTGTTTTGAATGAAGAGATGCGAAGAAAGTCACAATGTTCTTCATAATCAGATGTCATAGTAACTGAATCCAGGGAGAGAAGCAAAAATCGAGGTCCTCAGAATAGAGACCAAAGCATAGGCAAATCCAAAGCCAGATACAAGAATGTTAAGTGCTATCATTATGGTGTGAGATGACACACTAAACAATATTGTTGGAAGCTGAAGAAGGAGAACAACAATAAGGCGAGCAAAGACAAAGGAAAAAAGAGGGAAGACAACAGTGATGAAGATGATGTTAATACTACTTCTGATGGTTTTCTTTTGGTTGAAGAGTATGAATCTGCAAACCTTGTTGATAAGTCAATTAGTTGGGTAGTTGATAGTGGAGCTACTGTACATGTCACATCAAAGAGGGATTTTTTCACCTCTTACATTCCTGGTAATTTTGGTGATGTGAGAATGGCTCATAAAGGCATTGCTAAATGTGCCGGTATAGGCGAAGTTTGCTTGGAAACTTCTAATGGTACCAGATTGCTTCTCAAACGTGTAAAGCATGTTCTAGACATTCGACTGAACCTAATGTCAGTTGGCAAGCTATGTGATGAAGATTATGATAATTTATTCTCACATGATGCTTGGAAGCTCAACAAAGATTCCATGGTTGTAGCGAGAGGTGCTAAGTTATCTACACTTTACATGACTCAAGCAAAAGTGATCAATGATGTTGTTAATGCAGCAGAGTCAATTGATGGAACTGAGTTGTGGCATAAGAGGTTGTGTCACATAAGTGAGAAATGCATGACTGCTTTGGCCAGAAAGAATTTGTTGTTTGGGTTGAAGAGTATAGAATTGCAAAAGTGCTCTCATTGCTTAGCTAGGAAATAAAATAGAGTTTCTTTCAAGAAGCATCTGCCTTTTAGGAAGTCAGAGATACTTGATTTGGTGCATTCTGATGTATGTGATCCTATGAAGACAAAAACACTTTGTGGTTCTCTCTACTTTGTGACATTTATTGATGACCACTCAAAGAAGATGTGGGTTTACACATTGAAGACTAAAGACCAAGTGTTTGCTGCATTCAAATAATTTCATGCTTTAGTAGAGAGAGAGACCGAGAAGAAGCTGAAATGCATCCGTTCAGACAATGGTGGTGAATACATAGGACAGTTGGATAGCTACGGTAAAGAACATGAAATTACACATCAGAAAACTCCTCCTAAGACTCCACAGTTGAATGGTGTGGCTGAAATGATGAATAGAACATTGATAGAAATAGTGAGATGTTTGCTTTTACAAGCTGGATTGTCACAGTCCTTCTGGGGTGAAGCTTTGAGCACAGTTTGTGCATATTTTGAATCGCTCACCAAGTGTTCCTCTACAACATGAAGTGCCAGAGAAAGTGTGGTCAGGTAAAGATATTTCTTATGATCACTTGTGAGTTTTTGGGTGCAAAGCTTTTGTTCACATTCCTAAAGATGAGAGATTCAAGCTTGATGTGAAGACAAAGCAGTGTGTATTTCTGGGTTATGGCATGGATGATTTTGGCTACAAGCTTTATGATCCTATTGATAAAAAGGTTATTCGAACCAGAGATGTGGTCTTTGTGGAAGATCAGACATTGAAGGATATTGATGTTACAAAGAAGTCAATATCTCAACCAAGTGGAGAGTCTATTAATTTTGATGTTGTTCCTCCCGCACCAAGAGAACAACAAGCTACAGTTGAGACTCAAAATAATCAACATGATGCAATTGAGACTCAAAGTGATCTACAGGATGTACATACAGGAGAAATGGATGATCATATAGAAGGAGACAATGAAAATGCTCATAATAAACAACCAACCTTGAAGATTCCGACAGATACACTTAGGAGGTCTATTAGAGACAGAAGACCATCATCAAGGTATTCTGCACATGAGTTTGTTTTACTAACAGATGGAGGAGAACCTGAGTGTTTTACAGAGGCCATAGAAGATGAAGATAAAGAGCTATGGAATGAATCTATACAAGATGAGATAAAATCTTTGCATGAAAACTATACTTATGAGTTGGTGAAATTACCTATAGGTAAGAGAGCCTTGAAAAACAAATGAGTATACAAGAAAAAGTTTGAAGAACATAGCTCAAAGCCTCGATACAAGACAAGACTGGTTGTTAAAGGATTTGGTCAAAGGAAGGGAATCGACTTTGATGACATTATCTCCCCTGTTGTGAAGAGGTCTTTCATTCGTACAGTGCTTGGCTTAGCTGCTAGTCTTGATTTGGAGATTGAGCAGATGGATGTGAAGACAACCTTTCTTCATGGTGATTTGGAAGAAGAGGTCTATATGGAACAACCAGAGGGTTTCATAGTAGAAGGTAAAGAGGATTATATGTGCAAACTTAAGAAGAGTCTTTATGGTTTGAAGCAGACTCCTAGACAATGGTATAAAAAGTTTGAATCAGTTATGGGGTAGCATGGTTACAAGAAGATATCTTTAGATCATTGTGTGTTTGTACATAGATTCTCTGATGATAATTTTATCATCCTTTTGTTATATGTGGATGAAATGCTGATTGTTGGCAAGAATGCTTCCAGGATTGATGGGTTGAAGAAGTAGTTAAGTAAGTCTTTTGCCATGAAAGACTTGGGTCCTGCAAAATATATTTTGGGCATGACAATCACCCGTTATAGAGATGCGAGGAAGCTTCATTTGTCACGAGAGATGTACATCAAGAATGCACTTCAGAGATTTAACATGGATGTGGCTAAATATGTTTGTAGCCCTCTTGATCCTCATTTCAAGTTAAGTGTCAAGCAATGTCCAATCACTGATGAACAGAAGCGAGAAATGGAGAAAGTTCCCTATGCCTCAGCAGTTGAAAGTTTGATGTATGTTATGGTGTGCACTAGATCGGACATTGCTCATGTAGTTGGTGTTGTAAGTCGTTTCACTTCTAATCCAGGTAAAGAGCATTCGAACGCTGTGAAATGGATTATAAGATATCTCAAAGGTACAACCAATTTGAGCCTCAGTTTTGGTGGTGAGAAGCCTTTGCTAGTTGGTTTTGCAGATGCAGACTATGCTGGAGACGTTGATTCTCAAAGGTCTACATCAGGTTACATGATCAAATTAGCAGGGGAGCTATAGCATGGTAGTCACAAGTGCAAAAGTGTATTGCATTATCAACCATAGAGGTAGAGTACATTGAAGCAACAGAAGCTTACAAAGGGTTATTGTGGTTGAAGAATTTTCTCTTGGAGCTTGGATTCAAGCAAGACCATTATGAGTTGTTCTGCGACAACCAAAGTGCTATTCACCTAACTAAGAATTCGAGTCTTCATTTCAAATCAAAGCATATTGATATCCGTTACCATTGGATGCGAGATGTATTGGAATCCAAGGCATTGGAGTTGGTGAAAGTTCATACAGATGACAATGGTGTTGATATGCTGACCACCAAGGCATTGTCAAAGGGGAAGCTTGAAACATGTTGCTCGATCGCCCGGGATGGCGAGGTCCTCCACTACGTCGTTAGGGGAACATTTGTTGGGTTGGGTCACTCCTATGTGGAGGAGGCCCAAGCCCTCATGTCACTAGGGTTTTATCCTTAGTATAAATAAACTTAACTTGCTGGAAAAGTTAAGTTGTAGCAATTGAGATCAGCCACCTAGAGAGAGAAATAGAGAAAAGAAAAAGATGAGTTTTTAGAGTGAGATTTGCACAGAATTTTTAGTTCTATCCAGTCTTCATCAAATGCACGATCGCATGGTCAAATCTTCTCCGATCGGGCTGAAATTTTTACTGGAGATTCTTGACTCATAGTGCTTCATCCTCAACGGTGGAGATCGGATTTTGTCATCTCTAGACTTCCCAAAAAATTCTGCAAACACAGACTGTGTTCTTGGTGATATTTCTCCAACTCTTCTTGCTATTTTCATCTTGTTGATGATTTAGGTCATTGTTGGTGACCGGTTGATGCTGTAGAAGAGTTGAGATTTTATTCTAGAGATTGTAGCTTGATTAAACTCCTTTGTACCTTGATTTGGTGACAGTAGAGTTTATTTCTGGACTAAGTCCCGTGGAGGTTGCCTCTCGTTCTTTGAGAGGTGTTACCACGTTAAAAATTTACGATGTTCTTTTATTATTTACTGCATTGATATACTGCTGCAATTGTGATTAGAATTTATACTCGTACATCCATTGATTCTCACAAGTTAGGGAAGAAGTGTTTTTCGTTGTGCATTGGTGTTCTTCCCAACACCTTGGTGTAGAAGCTTAAATCCATCGGTGTAAACTTAGTTTTCTAAGATTAGTCGTGTAATCCTTAGGAGAAGAGATGTTGGAGGCACTCTCAGGTGTGAGGGTCCGTGCCTTAGCTTGTAAATCCTCTTGTTGGATACACTTAATCTAGTAAACTATAGTTTGAAATCCTAAGTGAAGTACTTAGGTAGTGGAGTAGACATTGGGGCCGAACCAATATAAATTCATTGTGTTAGCATTGATTTTGTGTGTGTTGATTACTTGTTTATTTGCTTTCACATTCATCTAGTTAAATTAAACTCTTGCCTAACAAATCACGAACGATTAAAATCAGATTTAGGTTAAGTATTTAACAAACATACTATTCACCCCCCCTCTAGTGTAGGTCATTCGACTTACACGTTCCTCCGGGGATCATCCTTGGGCTAGCAGTGAGTATATCAGAGATCGTCGTTGGTTCACACTGTTGGGCTTAAGGGATGAGGGTATATGGGGACACGCAGTAGGGGCTAGGCGTAATTTTGCGGGTGTCTGTTCTAGTTGGACTGAGGTAGGTTCACGCCGTTGGGCTTATGCTGCCTTTTGCCCAAGGGTTTGCAAATCTTCTTCTTCTGCCTCGTCGTCCACTCTGTTCTTTCCTCCACCATCGACACTTCCTCCATTATGCGGGCAGTTCAGCTAGTAGATCTGGTGGTGGGGTCTCCTGTTTTGTGGCTTGTGCTCAGAGGAATGAATTCTTTTTCTCTCATCGTCGAGTTTCCCTCTCCATGTGATGGTTCTCCATAGTTTCATCGTCGGAATATTTTTCCTCTAGTAGTTGTTTTGTATTGTATATTTCAGTAACTTGTTTCTGTGTTTGTAAATTGCCCATTTGTGGGATTGTAAATGTATTCTTCACCTTTAAGGGACTTTATGAATAAACATGTTTTTACTTTCATTCTGGCCGTGTTATCTGTATTTGCTGGATTGTTCGGCCTTTTTTGACTAGCATGTCGAGCGGTGCCGATGTTGTGCATCTGGACGGGTGTCGCTGGGTTTTGTTTGGCAATGTCGAAGAGTAGCTCAGCGCCTTATGGTTGCTATTGTCTGTCGACTACTTTTGGGGGCGATGGTTTGCCCCTGAGTGGAGGTTGGACTCTTGTTACAAGTAAAATTAGTTTTAAGAGTACTTTTTCGGTAATTGCTGGCGAGGGCCACACTAGGGCGTGAGAGCCTGAAGGCGGCGATCGAGAGCGTGACGCAGGGTGTTTTTAAAGACCGTGGGAGCTCGAGGGTGGCGACTCGGGACCAGGAGACACGCCAGACAACATCACCCCAACTTCAGGCAAGATCATTTGGCGCCCATTATGGGACCGAGTAAATCTCACCTGCCACACAATGGTTTGTATATGAAGTCAGACGAACGACACCTCACACATGCAACACCCTAGTAGAGATATTCCCCTACTACATGGAGGCGTTGAGACAGTGAGGAGTGACGCTCCGACACTAGCCAACCTCTCATCAGAAGAATCATATCGTCTGATAAACGATCTTCATGCGGAGAACCGACGATTAGCAGCTCAAGTCAGGACACTGATGCGGTCCCGAGAACAACACTTGGTTGAACAAGAATGCCATCGCTCAAAACATGATGAAAACAACCACTTGGAAAGACCCAGGAGGTTGGCCTATGTCCATCGGGATGAGGTCTCCTGCACGTATCATCTGAGAGAAGAGGAGGATACCAAGGTCACAGAGGCAACTCCTCCTCCCACCGTCGATTCAGGACCCTTCGCCAAGAACATAATGACAGTCCGTCTTCTTAACAATTTCAAACTGCTGACCACACTCCAGCCTTACGACGACACGGGTGATCTGACCACTCACCTGACGATGTTCAAGTCCATGATTATCCTTAACAGTGTAACTGATTCTATCATCTGCCGAGCTTTTCCAACTTTCCTAGAGAAGGCCGCGGTACTTTGGTTCTCTACCCTTCAATAAGAGTCTACACACACCTTCCAAGAGCTCTCCCTAGCCTTCACTAACTAGTTCTCTTTATCGCGGATCTACTCAAATAGCGATGGCACCCTCCATTACATCAAGCAAGGGCAACATGATTCGCTACAAGATTACTTGAAGAGATTCCAAGCCACAACCATGGAGATCCCGAACCTCGACCCACGTGTTGAGCTATTTTCCATCAAGCATGGCTCGAAGCCTCGGCACTTTGCAGACCAGATCGCCCTGACGAAGCTAAAAGATATGGTCGAGTTCTGAGAAAAGATCATGTGTCATATAGAGATGGAAGAACTCCGAGAGATGAGAAAGGCCGATGGGCAGAAAGACAAATACACCGCCGAGGACAAGAAATCCAAGAAGTTCGACAGAAGAGGCGAAGATAGAGACCACCACGACCACGATCGTGAAAAGAGAGGTAGGTCGCCTTCCGACCTAGCCCCAGATTGGATGAGTACACTCCTCTGAACACCAAAAGAGAGACTATCCTATAGGAGATCTATCACCTGCAATTGTTCAGACATCCCGGCAGCACGGGGAATCTGAAGCTCTCGTTCAACGTCGACAAGAGTAAGAGGTGCGAATTCTATCACACCTATGGGCTTACCACCGAGGATCGCATGGCCGATCAGTCGAACACTGAAATCAACGGAGTCATTGACTACATCATAGGAGCATTCAGCGGAGGAGGAGAAACGAGCTCGTTATGAAGGAAGTCGCTCCAAACCATCATGACGGTCGATGACATATCCAGCCAGCAGAGGTTGCCTATTCGAACCCCGGTAATATCCTCCTCTGAATCTGATTTCCAGGGAATTGATGAAAATATACAATGTCCATGTCGTTATTTCCGTTATTGTCGACACTTTCCTTGCTAGGAAAGTCCTAATGGATCAGGGAAGCTCGGTCAACATCCTGCTCTACTCAACGTTTATAAAGATGCATATCGATGAAGCCTAGCTTCTTCCTTACCATGGAAACCTCATCGGCTGCTCGGGAGAATGAGTCGGCGTCCGACGCTACATGTGGCTGAAAACAAAAATCGTGGGCTGACATTTTTAGCTAGTTTTGGTCGATCATGGGCTAATCCAGGGCAACAACCCTAATTCGGCCGAGATTTTGCTGAAATTATAAATTTCGGCCTTTTCAACATTTAAGATTTTGGATGTCGATTTTGGATTTTGGTGATTTCTTTTATATCGTAAAGATGATATACATGAATTCTAAACACCCTAAACATATACTCTAACTAGCGTCAAATCCTAGCGTCAACTTCGTAATTTTCAACAGAGAGAAGAAATCTATCTCATCGTCTACCTAGCGTCAACTTCACAATTTTCAACAGAGAGAAGAAATCCCTCTCTTTTGTTGAAAATTTTCTTATCCAAACAAAGCTTATAACGACAAATGATATTTAACAATATCATCACTGCCAGAAAAATTTACTATATCATATGAAATCCTACATTTAACAATATCATTACTGATGGAAAATTTCTAGGGTTTATACTAACCATACCAGACGGAAGGGGGGAAGACGAGCGAACAGATGAAAATTAATAGAGACATACCAGAGTCGGCGGGGATGAAGACAGGGAGCACGAAGAGATGCATGCGACATTGGGAATTGAGAGAAAGGCGGGCGATGAGCAGACGACAATGTCGGGGAAGAGAGGAGCAGACGATTTTAAAGGTGGATTTTTTTTAATTAACTTGTCGTGATCTGCTGACTGGGTTTGGTGGGGCAAAAAAGAAACAAGTTAAAGTTCGCATCGTCAACATTCAGATGACGAAGTTGATGTTGGGTAGACGGTGTGATAGATTTGTAACAAATCAAAAAGTGATGTACTATATTGAAAAAAAAAAGTGATGATAGATTAGAAAAACACGTCAAAAGTCAGGATATATTTTGTAATTAACCGTTTGCTGACTAGGTTTGGTGGGGCCGGAAAAAAAATTCGCGCCTGAATGCTGACTGGAATTATTAGCCACGTCAGCATTCAAACGGCAAAGTTGACGCTGGATAGACGGTGGAATAAATTTGTAACAAATCGAAAAATGGTGTACTAAATTAAAAAAATTAGAAAGTGGAGATAGATTAGGAAAACGCGTCAAAAGTCAATATATATTTTGTAATTAACCCTTTGTATAAACTATAGGGACTGAATATATGATTTAAGTCCAACTAATTAAGGTTCCACCTTAGGGTTCACGTGGATTTTCCATTAGCCATGTGAGACAAATTTAACGATGTTAAGTCTTGAGGTAACGGTAGGGACTAACGCCTTAGCGGAATAAAATTATAAAGATCAATATATAAATTTTTAAAGTATACGGTCCATAACCAAAATAAATGTATAGGGACTAAAATTGTGATTTTCTCTTAAAAATATGGAACATATAATATTTCAGTAAATTTGATGATTCTTACACATGGTTAGGATAATACGTTTTCTAATGACTTTTTTATTATGATTAGCGTCAAGATAGATTTAATTTGAGTAAAAATCAATCGCAGCGCATCCAGTACCGTCACTGTTTTTACGGGAGAAATGCAGATTTGGTCCTATGAATTTCATTTTGATATTTTTAGTCTTATAAGTTTACTTTGTAGCATAGATTTGGTCCTATCCGTGATGGTCCGTTAATTCTCCGTCAATATGGACTAACGCCATTCATACACGTTGACATATTTGGTCATATAAGTTTCATTTTGAAATTTTTAGTCCTATATGTATGCCCCGTAGCAAAGATTTGGTCATATATGTTTGCCCCGTAGCACAGATTTGGTCCTATCTGCGATGAACCGTTAACTCTTCGTCCACGAAAAAATAAACGACATTATGTCTATGTTGATGGAGTTAACAGACCGTCATGGATATGACCAAATCTATATAACGGGTTGGCATATAGACGAGTTGGTATGTTAACACTGTAACATAGATTTGCTTCGTAATATATATAAGTTTGCTTCGTAACATAGATTTAGTCTTATTCATGACGGTTTGTTAATTTCGTCAACATGGACATAACGTCGTTTATTTTTTCGTGGACGGAGAGTTAATGAACCATCACGAATAGGATTAAATTTGTACTATGAGACAAATATATTGGACCAAATTTGTATTACGGAACAAATATATAAGATCAAATATGTACTACGAGATAAATATATATGATTGAAAATTTTAAAATGAAACTTATAGTACCAAATCTGTCAACGTGTATGAACAGCGTTAGTCCACATTGACGGAGTGTTAACGGACTGTTACGAATATGATCAAATTTGTACTACGGAGTAAACTTATAAGACTGAAAATACTAAAATAAAATTTATAGGATCAAAATATAAAAAATTAAAAATTTATAGGATAAAATATGAGCTTCTCCCGTATTTTTACAAAAAATGTGGACATTTAGCTCAGATTAGGTCTACAACTACTATTCATAATCAACTTGAATGGACTAACCCAAAATGTATCAACAATTAATGTGTCAACGACCCAACCTCAAACTAAAAAATATTCCTTTATTATAAAAACATTTAACGAAGAAAACATTTAAACAATACAAGTAGAAATTAAGGGGTCCATAAATTACGCCCTCAAGGTGAAACATTTTAATTATTCAAGATATCAAAATTACAACACAATCACTTCAATATTCAAGAAGCATCGGGTGATGATGACGAACATAAACTTGGCAGGACTTCAATTTAACCAAAATGCTACTTATTAGATTAACTCAATTTTCATTCACAGCCCCGAGTTAAAAGGCACCGACGTGGAGACCAGCCATTGGTCGCCCTGGATGAAGTTGCCCACCGTGAAGGTGCTCGCCTCGGAGGCGCTGGTGATCACCTTGTAACCCGGCCACTGGACCCGGTTCGTCGTGTCCGACCCGGGCCCCCGGTTCATGTACTCTCCGTAGTAAAGCGTGCTGAGCGCGAAGCTACCGTTCCACTCGAGCCACCCTGCCGGCGCGATCAAGCTGTCGAGGAACGACTGCATGAAGACCGTCCTCGAGTACTCCTTCCACGGCCGGCCGAGGTAGGTCCTGAAGCTGGACTGGACCACGGCGAGGTCGGAGGCGGCAGTGACCTTGCAGTTCTGGATGGAGATGCCGGTGTTCTGGTTAGGGTCCTCGCGGCCCTGCGCCGTGAAGATGTTCTGCTGATTGGAGTTGGGCTTGCGGGCGTACAGGTTGCAGTTCTGGAAGACGACGGCGGCGTTGCCGAAGATAAAGTCGATGGTGCCGTAGACGTCGCATTCGCGGTAGAATTGGCGGAGGGAGTGCACGTAGAGGGTGTCTTGGTAGCCCACGAAGCTGCACTTGTAGAAGGCGGAGAGGTCGGCGCCGACGCGCAGCGCCACCGCTTGGTGCTTGCTGGGCCCCGCTGAGTTCTCTATTGTAATGTCCCGCATAAGGAACCCGGTGCCCACCACCGCTGCAGGAATTAATGCAGATTTAATGCTTATTTATTTTAATAATTACACGCCTAGTAAAAATTCTAGATCTTATATATATATATATATCTTGGAGTTGAAAAATACTGTATAAAAGACAAAAGAAATCAATAATTTCCCTGTAAGACTTATCATAATTAATTTAAGGTGCTCCTCCAGCTTACAGGCGACAAGGAGTCATTGAATATTGCAAATGAGCACGTTATTCTTCTAGGGTCCCGCACCGCTACGTTGCTTTATTAAAACCAAAACAGTCTCTTAAATTACGGAAAAGATGGATACTAATTTGTTAATGACGGTTTGGTGACCGACATGCTCATGGCCTGCAATCTAATATCTATTACAGCTGCAATTCTATATGTCGGTTCCTGATTATAACGCGACCACGATCCGCAATTGCGGAATGACATATTAACACGTTCCTTGTGCGTCCAAAGATGTGTTAATTATTCCGCGTTGTACATGACAATTTATGGGCGCTCAATAATTAGGAAGGAAGTCAAGTGTCCACTTTGTTCGTCTTTTCTAAAAGAGTAAATAAACTCTACAGCTTCAGCATATATAATACTTGAGCTGTGACCAGTTTGTCCTACACCGCGTTTGAATCACTGACTATCACATTGACGTGGAGTCCACATGCACACTCAAATTGGCTGCTTGTGTTGTTAATGTCATCCTCTCGGGGAGAAAATTAATATTTTTCATGGAGCTTCATATACGTGTACACTTAGTATTATTAAGTATGAATCTAACATCATTAGAATTGAATATAAAGTGAAAAGATTAGATTCACTCTTTTGCAGGTCTACTCTTACTTTAAGTTGCACTCTTCTCTTCTACTTGTAGCAGTAACTTGGCTATTTGTTTTGTCTTATTTTTATGATTGCCATTTCAATACGATGATGATATTTAAATAAAGAGATCCATAAAAGCTGGCAAAGTAAAGTTAAATTAAAAGACAAGGCTCATAAATGTAAAAGTGATTAAAAGCTGTAGAATATTTTGGGTGAGGAGTGGAGATAACGAGTTAAAAGGTAGCTTACCGACGGTGGCGGATCTGAAGGTGGTAAATCCATCCACCACGTTCCTGCTCGCCTTCACCACCGTCTTTCCGATGCCATCTCCGATGAACATCAGATTCGTCTTGCTCTTCTCCACCTCCACATTCTCCATATACGCCCCGGCCTTTATGTAAATCACGTATCTCGTCTTACTTTTGCTCGGCGCCGCCGCCACCGCCGCGCTTATGGTCGTGAAGTCGCCGCTCCCGTCCTTGGCCACCGTCACGTTGGGGGTCGTCGCGTTCACCGGAGCCTGCAGCAGTCTCCGGTCCTTCTTCGACACCCACGTGGGGAACCCGTCCGCCGCCATTTTCCCGTAGCCTTCCAGCGCCTCCCGGCGCGGCGTCCGCTGCCGCCGCTGAATCTTTTTGGCCATGGCGAGGGCGTTGCTGACGAGGCGGGAGACATGCCTGAGCCGGCTCTCGATGGCGCGACGGTAGCCGCCGTCGTGTCCCACGTAGGCGAAGCCGTCGAGGCAGGTGTACTGGTTGGTGATGGCGGCGGAGAGCACGGTCAGGACGTCATCGACGTAGGAGCTGGGGTTGGCCGACAGGTCGGAGGTGGCGAGGATGAGCTCGTCGAGGGTCTCGGAGAAGAGCTCGAGGCAATCGTTGAGGGCGTAGCGTTGGCGGGAGTCCAGGGAGTAGCTCCGTTGCTTGAGGTAATTGGTGCAGTTCTTGGCGGAGATGCGGACGGCGCTCTCGGTGGTGTTGATGGTGGCGCAGATGACCTCAGGGAGGGACTTGTAATGCAAGTCTGGGATGGTGGAGAGGGTGGAAGCACACAGCTCCGGGTAGAGCGTGCCATCGCAGTGGTCGGGGGCGGTGAGTGCGAGCAGCGGGAGAAGGAGAGAGAAGACAATGCAGGCAAAGAGGAGCTTGCTACTTAGAAATTGCATGGTGGTCATCTTTGGAGTGGACAGTGGAGTGAGGGAGGAGTTTGAGTTGGGTGTATATATCTAGTGTTTAGGACAAAACTAATAAATAAGAAAAATGGCAGCAAAAAGTAGAAAAATGTTTACTGATTTCTGAGAGTACCAAATAAGGGCTGCCAAAATAAAAATGATCAAATCTCGAATCTATTGCTAATTTGGTTAATCTGGGATTTTAACTTTATATGGTTGACTGATTACATCAGTAGAAATAGAGTCGAATAATGAGTTAAATGGCATACAATGCATTAATATAGGGTCGGTGCTGGAGATAACGTAGGACAGGAGGGGGTGTGAATTGTGTCGGGAGGAAAGTAAGTCCCGGCCGGTTCACGTGAATTGATGGATTGCATCGTTGAAGACAGAGGAAGTACAGCAAGCGAATCTAATTTTCTTTTACTACTTTAATAAATAAATAAATATTTTTTAAAAAAATTGTTAGATTATGTTTTTAAAACGTAATATATCTTCTAAAACTATAACATAAAAATTTATATATTTTTACAAAGACTAATAAAAAAATTCATAATTTCTTAATTCAATATAATTTTAATATACGAGTCTTTATATTTTATTATATTTGTTTTTTAATCAATATTATTAAATATTTATTTTGTAATATATGTAGTCAAATAATAATTCATACTAGAAAAAAATTCTTCCAGCACTTGTCACTGATTAAGGAAGATTCAGAATTACCTTCAAAATAAATAAATCAAATAGTAAATTATATGTTAATTTAAATTTTGACTAGCTTCTCAAAAAGTTTGTCGGTGGTCTTTAAATTTAAAAATTATTATTTGAGCAAATATCTAAAATATAACTCTCAAATTGATTGTCTAAAATTAGGAGATCCATAGTGAGAACCTTAGTTGAATAAAATTTAGGATTAATTATAAAATATATCCTAATTTTTGACGTATTTTTCTAATCTATCATCATTTTCTAATTTTCTCAATTCATTACACCACTTTTCAATTCGTAACAAATATATTCCATCGTCTACTCAGCATTAGCTTCGTCGTCTAAATACTGACGTGGCTAATAATCTCGGTCAGAATTCAAATGCGAACTTTAACTCTCTTTTTTCGACCACACCAAACCCAGTCAACAGTCATTTTACAAAATATATCCCGACTTTTGACGTGTTTCCCTAATCTATCCTCACTTTCAAATTTTCCCAAGTCAGTACATAATTTTTCATTTTGTTATAAATCTATCTCACCGTCTACCCAACGTCAACTTTATCGTCTGAATGCTGAAGTGGTGCTGTTGACATGGATAATAATCACAATCAGCATTCAAACGCGAATTTTAACTTCTTTTTTTCGACCCCACCAAACCTAGTCAGCAGATCACGATAAGTTAATTAAAAAGATTCACCTTTAAAATCGTCTGCTCACTTCTTCTTCGACCTTGTCGCCTGCTCGTCGCCCGTTTTTCTCTCAATCATCGTCGTCGCCTGCATCTCTTTGTGCTACATATCTTCATCCCAGAGTTTTTATACTTCTCTTTGTTTATACCAACCATACCAGATGGAAGAGGGGAAGGTAAGCGAGCAGGTGAAAATTAATAGAGACATACCAGAGTCGACGTGGATGAAGACATGGAGCACGAAGAGATGCATGCGACGTCGGGGATTGAGAGAAAGGCGGGCGGCGAGCAGGTGATAAGGTCGGAGAAGAGGCGAGTAGACGATTTTAAAGGTGGATTTTTTAAATTAACTTGTCGTGATCAATTGACTGGGTTTGGTGGGATTGAAAAAAATAAGTTAAATTAAGTTCGCGTCTGAATGCTAATTGTGATTATTATACACGTCAGCAGGACCACGTCAACATTCAGACGGTGAAGTTGACGCTGGGTAGACGATGTGATAAATTTATAACAAAATGAAAAGTGGTATACTCAATTGGAAAAATTAGAAAATAGGGTTAGATTAGAAAAACACATCAAAAATCAGGATATATTTTGTAATGGTTGTTGACTGGGTTTGGTGGGGCCAGAAGAAAAAAAAGAAGTTAAAGTTCGTGTTTGAATGCTGTCTAGAATTATTAGCCACGTAAGCATTCAGACGGCGAAGTTGACGCTGGGTAGACGGTGGGATAGATTTGTTACAAATTAAAAAGTGGTGTACTGAATTGAGAAAATTGGAAAGTGTGAATAGTTTAGGGAAACACGTCAAAAATCAGAATATATTTTATAATTAATCCTAAAATTTAACAAGTAGAATTAGTTTATGTGTATCAAATATGATCAAAACAATCATTTAGACTTAAACATGTCACAGAAAGAAGTAACTTATTAACTTAATATTTAGAGTAAATACAAAAAAAAAACACGAACTTTGGACATTTTCCCATTTTTAGCATAAACTTTTTCCATTAGCAAGGAAATACACGAACTATCATTCTGTTACCCCATTTAGCACACATCGTCATTTTTGGCGGTTTTTGCGCACTGACCTGAACATTAATGGCGACGACGTGGCAAATAACTATCCTACGTGGCAAGTATTACCATTTTACCCTTAGATCTATGTGAAGAGGTGAGGGGTAAATTTATAATTTTATCCTTAGAGATCTATATGAGCCTGTATCCTTAGATCTATATGCCGCCCATGCAGTAGTCGATCACGATAGGGTAGAGCTCGCTGTTGTCGAACGTCAGCTCGCTCGTCGATGGTGCCGTCGTACATCGACACACCCTCGACATGATTAAACACAATCAACTCGCCCCCGTATCGCTGTAGTCCGACGGCGCGATGAGCGTGCCGTCGATGCGAAAGGTAATCTTGCTGCTCATCGATGTCCTTGTTAAGCGGTCGTAGCGCGCACTTCCGCTCGACAAGGACGTCGACGAGCAACCTGAGCGCACCGCGCGGGCAAGTGGCGTTGCTCGGGATGAAGTTCTCATAGAGGGTGGCTTACTTAACCGTCGGCATCTACCCCTTCACGTCGATCTTTCTCATGGTCTCACTACAACAATAATCGTCATTAATAGCATGTCATAAACGCTATCATATGTAGTGTATAACATTATACAAAATGCTATCAAATCGCACACTATCTTATGTAGGGAGGTTATAATAGCGTTTTAGAAATGCAATTGTGAATGCTATATGAATGTTATTTTATAATATATTTTTATCCGTTATGATTAGTTTATTATCGCATTCATAACCTACTATTATTTTTCTCTACAATAGCATAATTAGTTAGTTATCATATATATTTATATAGCATTTGCAAATCGTTATTATTAGTTTGTTATAGCATGCTTGACTTGCTATTACATGTTTTTTACAATAGCAGTGATCATATATACTTATATAGATTTTTCAAACCATGATTTATTACTAAAGAGAGTATTTTAAAAATGTCATACAAAAATAAGTTTAATCTCAACTGATCACAAAAGTAGATTCTCAGCTTATCGATAAACTACTTATATACAGTTCCGTGTGTGTTTAAGTAATGAATTGAATTATCATTCACTCTAATATGTGCTAGAATTTGATTTTCTAAGTCTTGCCTTAGATATCATAACAGAGGGAAAAGGTCAATTCTTGTTTGGCTATATAGAGTTGATGATGGACACTTGGATAAACAAAGAAAGCTGATCTGAATCTTCCAAACTCCAAACATCAATGTAACTCATGAATCGATGAATAAAAGAATGATAACATTACAAAGCTTCTTTATGATGTTCCTTGGATAAATAATGAGAAAAAATGACACCACAAAGATCCACATATAAATCACAATCAATCTATAAGACTTGTCTAAAACCAAAATCTCTCATAAACCAATTAAAGCAGAGTATTTGCAGTTAAAAATCTGTATAGTTAAGTGCCAAAACTATCCATACCAATGCAGTGGAGTTCACATGAAGAATCTAAACTTTCCATGTATTTTTAAACAAAAAGAAACATATGTAAAAATCCTCAAAATTTGTCATCATATATGGCTTGTTAATTCATTCTTAAGAAAACATATGGCTTGTTATTGAAAGAAATCAGTAACTTACTAGGTGGAGTTCCACAACATAGTCTGCGATCATCGATATGTTCAACATCTACTCCAATAAACCATAATCCCAATGAAACATCTTCATTTGCATACTTGTGAAGAACATGCATAATTCATGACAATAGAACCACAAGTACCATTCAACTTTAGATAATTTCAAATAATTCTTCAAATTAATTTCATATTAAATATAGTTCACATAATTGCGGTAGCTTCTTCATAAATCCAAGAAATATGTACCAAAATATGAATCACTCACTGGTTTATGGATATGTAAGTTGCCAAGTCTTTTGAAATGGCATATAGTTGACAAGTGGCATGCCGAAAATATTTATTTCCCTCCTCTCCAAATTTTCAGTACTCAGATTCATGACATCTCACGTCTCTGTTCAGTAGATGCAACAACTAATTAATATCAACACACATTAATTATCAACCACAATTAAACATCATCATAAAAGAAAAAGAAACAACTTAGTTTTGAGCTAGGACTGGACCAGATTTCATACAACCATTATTGCAACACGAAGCCATGGTAAGTGTACTGACTGATTTGCATCATTCTGAGCCATCCTTGCAATGAATAATATCAAATTTTGGACGAACTTAGGGACTAATGTTGCTCTAGTAGCTATTAGACCTACTACCATTAAAGCACCAGCATGCAAAAGTATAGTGATAATCAATCATTTAAGATAACCAACGAATGCCCTAGCAGATCCATTTATATGTTTGTTTAATATCGGCTGATTGTGATCAACTCCAAGAGATCACATACATGCCTTGTCCAATTTTAATTTAGCTATCAAAAATTTAAATGAATAATCATATACATGCCTTGTCCAACTTTCCTGAAGCCTCCTCACTATGAGAAAAAGAAAATGTAACAATGAGCAACATCAATACATATAATTATGCAATAAAATTACTAACATAAAGTACTTAGACATGAGGAAGGGAAGAGGTGGCTACATTTGCTACAATTGCAACAAGAATGGGCACCTAAAGAAAGATTGTCCGCTTCTTAAGATGGCCACTACCTCCAATCCTCACAAAAAGGAAAAATACAACAAGAAGAAGAAGGCAATGATGGCCACGTGGGATGAAAGGAAGGTCTCATCAAGCGAAGAAGAGACAAAGAGTGAAAAAGCAAACCTTTGCTTGATGGCAAAGGATGATGAGATAAAATTCATTTTTGGTAAAGTTTTATTTACTCAAGAAGAGTTACAAAATGAATTTGAGCAAATGCATGATGAATTCAATGTCATTAGGAAAAAATTTAGAGATCTCAAAAAGGATAGTACGTAGGTCTTTAGAACTTGAGAATGATAACCTATTACTTTCATGCAATGCTCTAAGGAAAGAAATAGACATTCTTAAGGAAGAGAAATGCACCCTAGAGAAAGCTAAGAAGGACTTAGAGATTGACAACTAAAAACTAAAAAATGAAAACAAATATTTATGTGATACAATAGAGCATTTAAATGATAGCATGCTAACATTAAAAAAAGAACTTTGCATGCTTAATGAAAAAATGACAACCATCCAAAATGTCATGCCAAAGATTGTCCATAAAGAGAAATCATCACACTCCCATGCTGACACACACACAAAGAGAAAATTTAATGGAAATTGATTTTCTTGTGGCATTTTTGGTCATATGGCCAAAGATTGTGCATTGAGAAGGAACCCATATGCAAGATTCACATCGGTTCCAAAGTTTACTAACACTCAAGGACCCAAGAAAATTTGGGTACCTAAGAAAGTTTCTTCTCCATTTGTAGATGGAGAAACATCCTCAATCAAGTAGGAGCACTTGGATATTGGATAGCGGTTGCTCAAAGCACATGACGGGAGACATCAATTTGTTTGCAATCCTATCAAGTAAAGATGGTGGACATGTCACATTTGGAGACAATGCCAAAGGTAAGATTGTTGGCATTGGTGACATAGGTATACTCCCTTACCCATGCATTACAAATGTTTTATTAATTGATGGGTTGAAACACAATTTGATTAGCATATCACAATTATGTGACAATGGATACATAATTGTTTTTGAAGCATCTAAATGTATTATTAAAAGTACACATTCAAATGATATCATGTTCATTTGAAATAGACAAGAAAATGTATACACCTTAGAATTAAATGTCTTGCCAAATCCTCATGTTAGATGCTTAGTTGTCATGAAAAATGACTATTGGTTGTGGCATAGAAGGCTAGGACATGCTAGCATGAGCCTCATCCAAGAGATATCTAGGAAAGAATTAGTCAAAGGCTTACTTAAGATAAAGTTTGAAAAAGATAAATTAACTTTGTGATGCATGTCAACTAGGTAAGTAAGTAAAATCTTCATTTCGTAGTATTAATCAAGTTAGTATATCTAGAATGCTTGAGCTTGTGCACATGGATCTCTTTGGTCCATGTGATGTAGCTAGTCTAGGTGGAAAGCTATATTGCTATGTGTTGATTGATGACTTTTCTAGATATACATGGGTTTTATTTTTGGGAAAGAAAAATGAAACTTTTGAGTTTTTCAAGAAATTTGCAAAGAAAGTTTCAAATGAAAAAGGAGTTTCAAATTTGAAAATTAGGAGTGACAATGGAGGAGAGTTTAAAAATGAAAATTTTTTCGAGTTGTGTGATGATTTAGGTATTCAACATACCTTTTCTTCCCCTAGGACCCCTCAACAAAATGAGATGGTTGAGAGGAAGAATGGTACTTTACAAGAAATGGCTAGGACCATGTTATGTGAAAACAATTTGCCTAAATATTTTTGGGCCGAAGCCATAAATAGTTATTGTTATGTTCTTAACCGAGTTTTATTAAGATCAAAAATCAAGAAAACACCTTTTGAGCTTTGGAATGTTAAAATCCCAAATGTGGGATATTTTCATGTTTTTGGACGTAAATGCTTCATATTAAATACCAAGGAAAATTTAGAAAAAATTGATTCTAAATCCGATGAAGAAATAGTAAATGCTTCATGTTATTCCACTAACTCTAAGGCTTATAGAGTTTATAATCATAGAACAATGATTGTTGAAGAATCCATGCATGTTACTTTCAATGAAACTAATGATTCTTCTAGAAATGTCAAGATTGTGAATGTAGGTGAGGAACTTGAGGATCTCACACTTCATGATAAGGAAGTGGAGGATGAAGATAATGAGGAGACCCAACATGAAGAACCTCCACCCTCAAATCAACCTCAAGTTGAAGATGAAAAAGGAGAAAAAGCTCTACCACCTCTCCCTAAAGGATATCGATTGGTAAGAGATCATCCAATTGACCAAGTCATTGAAGAGCCTTCAATGGGAGTGGTAATACGTTCTAAACTCAAAAATATATGCCAATATGTAGCTTTTGTTTCTCAAGTAGAGCCTAAGAATATTAAGGAAGCTATAGAAGATGAGTTTTGGGTATTAGCTATGCAAGAAGAACTCAACCAATTTGATAGAAATGATGTATGGGACTTAGTGTCTATACCTAGTAATCAAAATATAATTGGAACCAAATGGGTATTTAGAAATAAGCTAGATGAAGAGGGATTAGTTATTAGAAACAAAGCTAGGTTAGTGGCACAAGGGTACAACCAACAAGAAGGAATAGACTATAATGAAATATATGCTCTCGTAGCTAGATTAGAAGCAATTAGAATGCTTTTAGCATATGCTAGTTTTAAGGGTTTTAAACTATTTCAAATGGATGTAAAAAGTGCTTTTTAAAATAGTTTTATTAATGAAGAAGTTTATGTTGAACAACCCCCCCCGGTTTTGGAAGTTTTGAGTTTTCAAATCATGTTTTTTAACTTAAAAATGCATTATATGGTTTAAAACAAGCCCCTAGGGCTTGGTATGAAAGACTTTCAATTTTTTTAATTGAACAAGATTTTGATATAGGAAAAGCGAATGTTTCACTTTTTATTAAGCACCATGAGAATGACATGTTATTAGTTCAAATCTATATTGATGATATAATTTTTGGTGCTACTAATGAAATGCTTTGTGAGTGGTTTGCTAAGTGTATGTAAGATGAATTTGAGATGAGCATGATGGGAGAGCTCTCCTTCATGCTTGGTCTCCAAATCAATCAAACCAACAATGCGATCTTCATCAATCAAACCAAGTACACAAAGGAGCTCATCAAAAGGTTTGGGATGAATGAAGTCAAGATAGCTTTTACACCTATGAGCGCATCCATCAAGTTTGACAAAGATGAAGAGGGCATTAAAGTGGATGAAAAACGATATCGAGGTATGATCGGTAGTCTCCTTTATTTAACCGCAAGTAGACCCGATATCATGTTTACTATATGTGTATGTGCTAGGTTTCAATCTTACCCTAAGATGTCTCATTTGAGTGCGGTAAAATGCATATTGAGATATTTAAAGGGCATGATTGACTTAGGATTATGGTATCCATGTCATGCATCATTTGATTTAATCGGTTCGGACGCTGATTTTGCCGGATGTAAGGTAGATAGAAAAAATACTAGTGGGTGTTGTCAATTCTTAGGAGCGGGTCTTGTTTCTTGGTTATTAAAGAAACAAAACTCGATTGCTCTTTCAACTATCGAAGCGGAATACATCGCCGCGGCTAGTTGTTGTGCGCAAGTCATTTGGATGAAACAAATCCTTTTAGACTATGGACTTAAGTATTCTTGCATACTCATACATTGTGATAATACTAGTGCAATTAACCTAACCAAAAATCTCATTTTACACTCTAGAACTAAGCATATTGACTTGAGACATCACTTCCTTAGGGATAATGTAGCTAAGGAAAATATATCGGTAGAATTTGTATCCACCGATAAACAACTTGCCATATATTTACAAAACCCTTAGTTGAAGAAAGTTTTACAAATTTAAGGATGCAATTAGGAATTTGTGCTTTTCTGAGTAATTAAAGTGTATTTTCTTCAAAATATATATGTTTTCCAAAACTTGCATTCTATAAAGTATCATCACACTTATATATTGCTCTGTAATGGGGCTTTGCGACCTATTGGTGTTTGCCTTCTATAGGCTTACATTAATGGGAAGGACTATAGTGGTAGATGATATTTGGTTTTTATGGCTTTCTCGGTTTTTATAATGAAATTCAATAATTGTACCTTAATTCTTACCCTTTTTGATTGATGTCAAAAGGGGGAGAAAAAGTAAGGTCACACTTGGTTTTCACGATGCATATAGTTAATTAGTGTGAGTTTTATAGTTAAGGGGAAGATATATATAGTTAGGGGAAGTTAAAAATGATATGCACATTGATAGGAGGAGCATAGGTCAAGTTATAGGTAATTGAATATGCACATTGATAGGGGGAGCATAGGTTGAGTCATAAGTAGTTGAATGCATATTCTAAGTTAGATAGTTGAATGCATATGCTAAGGCACATATCTTGCATACCCTAACTCTTGAATGCCTTAACTCAAACTCACAAATGCTTATATTTTCTTAAAATTTCATGTTATGTTTGTCATCATCAAAAAGGGGGAGATTGTTGGCTTAAGGGTCTCTCTTAAGCCTCGATCTTTATTTTGATGATAACAAACATGTATTTAATCCAAAGTGTGAAGTTTTGAGTTCATGTTGAGGTTGCGATACACATGCCAAATCCGTTCAAACGGGATGACGGAAAAGATCGTCAAAGAAACGGAAGAAGAAATCGTTGAAGAAGGCTTAGGATTAAGACAAGTAGAATTAATGTAATATGTCTCTAGGATAGTTTATCCCAAGCCAAAATTATAAGGTTATCCAAGTTGAAACTTGGTAACCAAACCCATAGAAAATGCATGTAAAAATCCATGGAAGAAATCATCCTCAGCCTAGGTTCGGTCGACCGAACAAGGCAATATAATGGTAAGAAGCCCGTTCGGTCGATCGAATGTCGGTAAAAATGGCCAGTAGCCATTTGGTCTACCAGTCGGTTGACTGAAATTGCCGAAGTCAAAACATCTAGGCTGCGTCGGTCGACCAGTTGGTCGATCGATAGACGGCAAAAATGGATGGAACGCTAGCGGTCGACCAATCGGTCGACCGAATTGGACATAGCCAAAAAATATGACCTGGCAGCAGCCATTCGGTCGACCGACGAGTCGACCGAATGTCGGAAGAAATGTAGCCGATCGACCCGTCGGTCGATCGACCTCTTACAGGCTGCCAGCGGTCGCACTGGCGGTCGATCCATCGGTCGACCGATAGATCGACCGGCCTACGACCGAACGGCTTCAACGGTCGATTTTTTACCCATTGAACGGCCGTTCGGGTGAGGGGTTATAAATACCACTCACCAAACTTCTTTACAATCTTTTTGCAAACATTCTTGAGCATTAAAGAAGTTCTCCAAGCCTTCATACGATCTTGCGTGTGTTCTCTGCCTCATCCTTCGACATCAATACCAGGTGCTACGTACTTCTGCTTCAACTGTGCTGCACTCCTTGAGTCATCATCCTGTTGCAAGTTGAAGACGAGAAGTCGGTGGAAAGAAGCTTGGTTCAATCTTTCCTTCTTTAGCTCTTTCCTTGTATTTGAACTTTATTGTATCTTGTTTTCAAGTTTGAAATAGCTTGCTAGCTAGGTGTGCTAGGAAATACTTAGGATATATTAGCTTTGTAGAATTGTATTTTGCCTAGGTGAATAGGATTGAGGTGTTCTCCGAGTGAGGGAGAAGAGTGTCCTCAAGTGTATTCAAAGGGAAACATAAACTCTATAAAGTAGTGTTTAGAAATCCTTGGTAAGGAGTCAAGGTAGTGGAGTAGGCGGTTGGCCGAACCACTATAAAATATTTGTGTTTGCATTGTTTCTTTACTTATTTTTATCATTACCATTGAATTGTGATCACATTAATCATTAAAGAACAATTGCATTAAATTGAGTAAGGAGAAAATTGAAAAAGAGGACGACACTATTCAACCCCCCCTTCTAGTGTCGGATTTCAAGCAACATGGTTGAATGGTTTGAAAACTTCTGTGACAAAAATTAGGAATGCAGTTAAATATATTAGATCATCACCTGGTAGATTGAAGAAGTTTAAGGAGTGTTTTGATTCTGAAGGTATGAAATGGTCCAAATCATTGGTTTTAGATGTGCCAACTAGGTGGAACTCCACTTATTTGATGTTGAGCTCTGCTCTGAATTATGAGAGGGCATTTGATACTTTTGAGAGTGCAGAGTCATACTTTATGGTTGAAGCAGAATCAGATGATCAAGGGGGTGTCCCTAGTTTTATTGATTGACATTTGATTAAGAGGATGGCTAAGATGTTGCATTAGTTTTATCTTGCTACTCTACGTATTTTTGGTTCCATTTATGTCACTTCTATTACTTATTATACTGAAATTAGTGACTTATATGTTAAATTATCTGATTTGAAAGAAAGTGATGATGTTGAGTTGAGAGATATGGCAATGAGTATGCAAAGCAAATTTGACAAGTATTAGGGGGATTATGATAGAATGAATAAACTAATTTTCATGGCCTCGGCTCTTGATCCCCGTGAAAAAGTTTGAATATATGGAGGATACTCTACAACAAATTTATGGTGATGAGAAGGGTAAACACCTATTTGATGGTGTGAAAATTGTCATGTCTGAGTTGTTTGAGGAGTACAAAAAGAAACTACAACCTAATGCTAGCTCCTCACTTATTACCTAACCAACCTCAATCTCAATTGGTGAGGGTATGGAGCAAAGAGATCTTCTGAAAAAAAGGATCAAACGTAAAAGGGTAGAAAGTGGGACAATTGGGATAGAAAAATTGAACTGAATATGTATTTGAATGAAACTGCATATGAGGATGATAAAGGAGACTTTGATTTGTTGAAATGGTGGAAGCTTAATTCTGAGAGATTTCCGGTGTTGTCAAGTATGACTCGAGATATTCTAGTTGTCCCAGTTTCTACAGTGGCTTCAGAGTCCGCATCTAGCACTAGCGGGAGAGTGCTTGATCCATTTAGGAGTTCTTTAACTCCTAAGGTTGTAGAGACTTTGATCTGCACTCAAGATTGGCTTCGACAAAGTCATGAGCATATAAGAGTTGAAGAAGATTTGGAAATGATTGAGAAGCTCAAGGATGGTGAATATTTTTTTTAAATGCTTATTATTTAACTTACACTACTAGAAAAATGGTCATCTGCAACGGCTGATGCCGTTGCTGAGCCGTTGCTGAAGAGCATCAGCAACGATTGAGCCGTTGCAATAGCGCCGTGACAGAAAGTCACGTTGCTGATGACTTCGCAACGGATCAGCAACGGCCGCTCGGGCCGTCGCTAAAACTATTATCAGCAACGGGTTTGCAACAGACCCGTAGCCGTTGCTGATAACATTAATAGCAACGGCCGCTGAGTTCGTAGCAACGCCGTTAGTAAAACTCCGTCGCTAAGCCGTTGCTGTAGGTCATCAGCAACGGCTTTCGATACACTTTTAGCAACGGCTTTCCCACGGACGCCCGTGGGAAAGCCGTTGCTGATGACGTATACCTGCAACCAGAAAATTTGAAAATTTCAAATTTCCATTGATACATTGATACATTTATCTGATACATAACTCACACACCCATACCCTCATACACACATTCATTCACACATCACAAACACCTCATACACATTCATTCACACATCACAAACACACCAACATATATACATCAAAACAATTATACTTATATTGATAATTATCCACGATAGTATAAAAATAATTCAAATGCAAAATTGAAGTATCAATATCCAAACAAAATAAGTTAAACAAGTTCAATATCCAAACAAAAAATCTCACGATCAAGATGGAGGATGGTCTGGATTATATGGCGGGGTCTGGAGCGCTTGAGTGTACACCGGCGTAGACTGACTCGAGGACGACGGATTAGATGATGCCGAAGAGATGACTGGTTCGGGATGACCTGACAAGTTGCGTAGCATAGCTTCTATATTCGCCATCGTCTGACTCTGACGCGCCATCGTCTGACTCTGACGCGCCATCGTCTGACTCTGACGCTCCATCATCTCAGTCTGACGCGCGACCGTCTCCTCTAGTGTCCTTATCCTATTACTATGATCATAACTGGATCTAGAGGTGGACGGCCGCTCACCAGCGACTGGAGGGGTCGGTGCCCCAAGTGGCCCTAGTACGGCTCGCGCATGACCACTATCTGCGAAGCCATATACGCGGCCATGGTCCCAGCCACCTGCGGCCTCGACCCACGATGCTGCGTCAAAGTCCTCGGGGGTACCCCCGCGCTGCACCACCCTCCGGCTGTACGTCTCCTACTCGAGTTTGATTTTTTGTTTAATATTTATCATAAAACTTAAATTATAAATATATAATGAATAATTTAAACAAATATATAATTACCACAATGTATGCAGCGCGGTTGTCGATGTACTCCCCCGTCCCATGTGCTCGACGGTGAGTCCGCTCAAACACCGCCATCGGGGAGGGTCGCTGGACAGTCCCGTCATCCGACACCGTCGTCTACATTTACAAAACAAATACATTAATTAGTACACATAATAACAAATAAAATATATAATTAAACGATATACTTACCATACGGTTTGCGTGCACTGCAAATGCAACAGAGCCGCCGGTGTGACGCGCTGCTCCCCCAGACATGCGATTTCTAGCCGCATTCTGAGAAACCTCCTGCCATCGATCCGTCGACCATATCCCCACGAGCTGGTCCCATATATCCGGAGTAATCCAACTGGGGTCGTATCCCCGAGTCTCCGCGATGTTAGTGGTCCCAGCTCGGGCCATCGCTCGGGACCGAGCCTGCCCCAGCTGCCCGTTGTACCTTGCTTGGGAAATAGACTCCCAGGCAGCGTAAATGAAGGACCTCTGGTCCTCGGCCCATGTATAGCGAGCCTGCAAAATAATAATATCAGTACCAATTCTTAATATATCATCATGCATGTAAAAAAAAAAAAAATACGTGCCTCAAACTCGCGCCATAACATGTCGACGTGCTCGCTAGGCACGTGAGACCACGTAGGCCATGCCCCGTGCATGTATCATCGAATAGTAGAAGAAATGCTCCTCGGCACTTCTTCTTGCTCGAACCTGCACAACAAAAATAAATTTTAATATTATATTATGATATAATGAATTTGTAATGATTCATAATTCATGATATATTACCGCTCCCCAATCACGCTGATCAATCTACGTGACTCTGTGGCTGGTGGAGGCTGCCACCTGTTCGGCCCGCGTGGCCGCCTGCGTCTGGATGTACTAGCCTCGGCAGTATCATCCTCATGAGGATCAGCAACAGGAGGATCAGCAGCATGAGTAAGTGCTGGAGTCTCACCGATCGGAGACTCCGAAGCTCTCCTGCGTCGATAACCACGACCAGACATATCTGTCGAACAGACATATAATCAGATTATTATATAAATAGTAGAGATATATTTAATAAAATATATATACTTTACAATTATTCCTCATCATCTGAATAATAGTCTTCGAATTCTTCTTCTTCTTCCTCTTCTTCCTCGCGCGTCCGAAGTGGACGATTCCGGCGCGAGTCCGAAGTGGACGATTCCGGCGCGAGTCCGAATTGGACGATTCCGGCGCGCGTCCGAAGTGGACGATTCTGACGCGAGTCCGAATTGGACGATTCCGGCGCGAGTCCGAATTGGACGATTCCGGCGCGCGTCCGAAGTGGACGATTCCGGCGCGCGTCCGAAATTAATCGAAACCCTAATAATTAATCTAACAAATTAAACAATTAATCTAAACATTTAATTAACATTTATAAAATAATTAATTAACAATTTCAAAACAATAAATATATATATATATATATATTCCGGCGCCGGAGTCCACCCTCCGGCGCCGGCGTACAGTGGCCGGACACACTGTCCGGCTACTGTAGAAGGTTCGGCGGCGGCCATAGGCCGACCGCCGCCGGCCGAAACCTTAGAAATAGGGTTTCGGTCGGATTTTAGCATCTCCGGCCGAAACTGTATAGGCCGGCCGATCAACATACCGGCAGCGGCGCGGCGGCGAGAGGCGTCAGCGTCGGCAGCAGCGGCAGCGGCGGCGAGAGGAGTCGGCAGGAGCGGCGGCGGCAGAAGCGGGAGGAAGAAGGGTCGGGCGCGAGAGCGTGCCCTATATAAACTTATCAGCAACGGCTCACTCGCCCGTTAGAACGTCGTTGCTGATAAGTTATCATCAGCAACGGCTCACTTATCCGTTAGTAAGCCGTTGCTGAAGATTAAATAATTAGCAACGGCTCGCCTTTCCGTCAGAAAGCCGTTGCTGATAATTAAAATAATCCGCAATGGCTCGGTTGTCCGTTAGAACGCCGTTGCAGATACATATATCTGCAACGGCTCCAGCGGCCGTAAGAACGCCGTTGCAAATAGCAATGGCTTGAGCGGCCGTTGCTGATAGTCGTTGCTGAAGACCAAGTTTGTAGTAGTGTTATTTAATGTTTGTTTATTTTAATTATTTACTCCTTTTATGTCTATTTATTAGAAATGGAAAAGTTTAATAAAAAAAGATAGTCAAGGGACCCAATCAAGTGCAAATGTGGGATATCATCATCTAACGTGGACATCATAGACTTACATGAATGAGTACGGTAAATATTAATTCAATTTTTAGATATTTTTAATATTAGTTGCAATTTTAATATATTATTGACTTCTTTGTCATAATTTTCATTTTGTAGGTTGAAGTGTTGAACCGTTGAAGACTTGAAGTGTGAAATAAAATTGTGAATTTTTATATGAATTTTGAAATGAAATTGTGGACTTGTTCATTTTCATTTTGGTTATGTACTTAGTGAGCCATCTTGTAGGTTGAACTTGTATCTTGTATTTGTATGTGACTTATAGACTTGTGGTCTTTGGATGTATTGTGGAATGTGGAGTGTGGACTTGTAGTCTTGTACTCTTGTATGTGACTTTGTAGTTGTAGACTTGTGGAATGTGGTTAATGGTTATGTAATATGTATTGTGAAATTGTGAACTTAGTGTAAATTGTAGAAGTGGTTACTAGACTACTAGTTATTATGTATTATTGTATTGTGTAGTAATTTTCAATTTTAGTTATGTGTTTGTATGTTTGAGTTTGATTGTATGTGTAATTTTCATCTTAGGAATGGAAGTTGTTGTTATGTGGTAATTTTAAACTTTTAGTTATGTGGTAATAGTATGTGTAATTTTTATTTTATTTGTGTATGTTGAATCATGAAATTTATGGAGTTGAAACTTTGAAGGATAGTTAAGGGATGATATTTTCGGGTTAAACGGGTCGGGGCTCGATTTTTTCGGGTAATTCGGATCGGGCCCCGATTTAAAAATTGGGTCAGGTCGGGTATTTTTTTTTTGAACTTTTCGGGTATTAACCCGATCGGGTCGGGTCGGGTATTGACTCGACCTGGCCGATGCTCAGCCCTACTCTCGGTGGCGCAGGAGGGTTTTGACGCAGGTTGAGGGTTTTGTCGGATGAGGGAAAGAATAAGAAGGGTGAGGGAAAAGAAGGGGACACAACTTTTCTTGTAGGACAGAATAGAAAGGAGGGACTTATGAAATTTTAGCCATCGTTAACGATAGTATTTTGGTAGAATGCTATCATTAAATGCTATAGAAAGTCCTAAATGTTGTAGTGTCTACTGCATTCTCTCGGCGATCTCCCTCTTCACAGGCCAGTTCACCAAGAAGAAGTTGTTTCAGCAAAACAACAATCAAAAAGCAAGATGAGGATCTCCACGGCAGTCGACCTCCCCTCCCCCTTCGGCCACCTCGGCATCTCCCTCTTCGATGTGGATCTTTGCGAGACCGCTTACGAGATCTTTGTCGCCGCATCCCGCACCACCGGCGCCAAGCCCATAACTTACATCCCCCAGTCTGAGCGGACGCCCACCTCCGCTGATCGTTCTTCTTCTTCCTCCTCTTTAGCCCTCTCCTTCTCCCCCTCATCCTCCTCGCTGCAGAGGTCACTCACCTCCACCGCCACTAGCTAGATGAAGAAGGCCCTCGAGCTTAAGTCATCGTCGGCGGCCAAGAAGGGAACCCTCGGCAAGGACAGCACCCTCTCCAAACCCCCAAAGAAGTCGGCCATCGTTGGGAGCTAGTCTAGTTGCAGATGGGCATCTCTGAGCAGGCTAATTCCCGTATCCGAAAGGGGTTGCTCCGGATTACAGCAGAACAACTTGGGAAACGTGTGGATCACTCGATGGTTCTTCCTCTAAAGTTCCTACAACAATTCAAGACTTAGGTATTCCTCACCACCAAGAATATGAAGCCTGACAGAGTAGAAACTTAAAGGTTCTTGAGGAAGCATTTTCCTTCTCGCGTTGTTGGAGATCAAGTGGTCAGAGATCACATTGCACGAGTGGTGGAGGAACAAATAATTCTAGTTGATCGGGTGGGACATAGCGGCAGGTGGCCTAGTCAAGCTCGCCACTGCCGAATAGGTCCTCGAGGGAGGCGAACGCCCAAGTTGATCCCCAGAGGCGTTGACTGGTTCTAGCGGAGGCAACTCTTCGTATTGCGGCGGCCGCCGGTGGGGTGGTGGGTGGTGGAGTGAGTTGGAAGGGAGAAGTGGGAACACACAGAGGGTGTGAACGAAAGATCTAAGAGAAGATATCTTAGTCAATAATGGAGTATACATGATATTATTTATCCTACGTGGCCTCAGTCGAAGATAAATATTTGCCATGTCGTCACTGTTAAGTGACACGTCATTCAAATTCGTCAAAAATGACAGTGCGTGCTAAATGGGGTAACGGAATGATGGTTCGTGTATTTCCTTGCTAACGAAAAAAAAATTATACTAAAAATGAGAAAAGGTCCAAAGTTCATATTTTTTTTTGGGTATTTACTCTAATATTTATATCATTGAACATGTTTGTTGAGTTGTTGAAAGTGTACATCTATCATTTACAAAATAACTTAACTAACAATGATGTAAGTTTGAGATTTTTTTCCAATTTTCATTTTGGTCGCCCAAGAAGTATGTACAAATACATCATTTATATTTGGGAAAATTACTTTAGAGCCAATTGTAATATTTTGGTATATAAAGAAAATTTTGTAACTAATCGGTATCTAACATTATCATTGTCTAATTAACACGTTACTACAATCGTCATTACTTTGTAGCTTGGTCAACATAAAATACTGACATGGATACTCTATATTAATATTATTGGTAGGAATATCCCGTTTACAATGTCATTATTGAAAAAAATATTTTTTTTTACTAGTATATCATTGAGTATTACATTAACATATTATTTAACTGAATAATTATATAATGACGTGATAGTAAAAATATTTTTTATTTAATGACATGGCAAGCAGAATATTTCATATAAAAAATATTGATATTTTTTTTAAATAAGAAACTTGTATTTATCATGAGATTTGAAAAAAATATACGTAAATGTGGTAGGAAAGACAAAGAGAAAATAAAAAAGAGAAGATACGAGAGATTAATGGGGTGATTTAGTGGAGAGGATGTGTTGCAATAAGATAGCACCTTCAATAGCTACTTCAAAGAAAGAGTGGGCCGAACTTTCAAAACAACGACTGTTGCTAGGGGTGGTAGTTTTCAGCCCGACTTGGCTCGACACGATAAAATCGCGTTTGGGCCAGGTCTTATCTTGCCCAGGCCATTATCGGGCCAGCTCGATAAGGAATGACCCTTTATTGTGTTGGGCCCGGCCCGACACGATAGCTCGATAAGTATTATATGTTAATACTTAATACCCGACCCATACTCAACCCGTTAACTTAAACCCCACTTATACCTTGCTACCCATATACCCAATAACCCTACTACACTTTTGTGGCTGTTTTTCCTAACTCTTGTGCCCCCTTTTCATCCCCGTTGAAACCCTAGACGAAGAGGAAGACGTTGGGCGGCTTCTTCGCGATATGCGAAGCCCTATTTCCACTCTAATTTATACCATTCTCGCTTTTGTTTGCACCATCGAACTCCTCTTCATTCCATTTCTCATTGTCGGTAATTCATTTGGGATTTTAATGGCTCCCTGACATTCACCTCAGGGTACCTTAGCGGAGCAGGACACTCGCTTCTCCATCAAGCAGGCTAAAAAGGATAGTATTTTGGCCCTTATGATCCCTAGTTTTCTTTTGTAGCTTAAGAACTTAATTTTATTGTAACTTGTTGTTATCTCTCTATGCCATTGATCAGCTAGATTGTGCAATTATTTGGGTTCATATACTTCTTTACCTCAAACTACTGTAGGATGTGGAAGCTGACAATTCAAGATCTGCTAATGTTGTTTCATGTTATCGGGCTAAACGGGTCGTGCCAGATCCATGATTTTAGGCTCGATTTCTTATCGGGCAGGACCGGGCTAGGTATGATTTTTTTTCGGGCGGGCCGGTATGATTTTTTTCAGATCGGGCTGGGCCGACCCGATAACTACAGCCCAACAATAATTGCCAAAGTCTAACTGTTGCACTCATTTCAAATCTTCTACTTCAATATCATGATGACACGAAATTTCCCGAGTTTTCTTTTGCGAGTATCCTGAAGCCTTTGTTTTCAAGGTCGGTAGTTTAGCTAGAAAAGTGGAAGGTTGCATATGTGTAGCATCTTTTGCCATCCTTGCTAAGTGTAGTCATATTCTTTGAAGAGATGCTCATGTGATTCATCAGGTAATCCACAAAGTAGGCAAGTTGGGTCAATCTGCACATTCTTGACAATTATGTGATATTTGGTGTATAGTCGTTTCCGATGAGCCAACCAGTTCATGACGAAAACACTTTTTGGACAAGCCTTGTGCCACATGAAATTAGTCGTGGGATCCTTGATCCCCTTGAAGTTTAAGAGGTTGTATAACGATCGGGTACTAAAATTGCACCTATAACTCCCATGTGCCACATGAAATTAGCCATGGGATCCTTGATCCCCTTGAAGTTTAAGAGGTTGTATAACGATCGGGTACTAAAATTGCACCTATAACTCCCATCTCCCAGCATCTCATTCCCACCCCATCGTCGAGAGCAGCCAGCTCGACGTTTTTTATGCGGCCCCATGAATAGATTTTCAATCTCGAATCTCTGTCTGGTTCCCCGATTCCAAACATAAAGTACGTTCGAACGGACGTTGCTATACCACTTTTGTACGAACTTCATCCTTCGATCCCACAATTAGAATGGAAGAGAAGGAATAAAGCAGAAGACTAAGAAGAAGAGCTCTGTCTTTCTTTCCCAATCTACTTATTCTTCCACTCCGTTGTAAAAAAAAAGACTCTCTCCTAGAATTTCAAGCAAGAAAAGTACTAGGCCTGTGCATACTAAGCAAGAGAACTCCACGCGCTATGTCAATTTCCAAGAGATATCTTCTTCTTCTGATGAATTTATGTCAGGAGGAGAAGGATATATTCCAACTGAAGACAACACTTTCTACGTTCCTATCCTTAGCATTTGCTATTGTGATATCAGGAGATATGGCCAAAGCAAACATGGCGGGTATTTATCTTTCAACCGCACGAGAATCATTCAACCATGGGTATTGCCAAAGTCGTATCCTATCTCCGTTCCCACGTGAAAGACCTGAAAAATCCTGAAGATATATCTCTATATATGCTTGAGGTGATGCCTTTTCGGATGAGGGAGAGGTGCACTCTATTTCTGTAATTTGTATTCATAACGGAAGGATAGAGATTGTTAATCAGATTTGACCATATCATTTCCTCTTTTCGCAAAGTTTCCCGAGTACGTAGGTATTTTTTGTCGGCCAAGCTACGATATCAAGATGATTGTAATAATATGTTAAATGAAAATAACTTTAGGTACCTATTAGTTATAAAACTTTAGCTTTCTTCCTTAATTTAAAATTACTTGAGATTTGATAAGGTGAATCCAGTGGGAAGTAGAAACCCAACCCTCAATCATATATTTCTTGAGATGTTTCAAGATGGAAATCCAAGTAGACATGAGAAACACGTGCAGGTGCGATGAATTTATAGGACGACATTGAACTCATCAGACCCATTGTTAAAATATTTGAAAAAAGAGATATATAAATAGATTCGATTTCAATATAATTTTAAGTTTTACTCTGAGTAAATTAGTATTTACGAGGGAGTCCAAAACCACATGTGTTTATTGTTAAAAAAAAAGTATTTAACCAAATATTAATCACATTCTAACATTGTCATTGATTTTATACCAAAGACTAAAATTGAAAATTTTAAGGTTAAATTAAAATCATTTTGATAAAGTATGAACTATCTTGTATAATTAATCATTTGCTAATTAAGTGCATGAACATTTTAATATTATTTTTTTTAAAAAAAAGAAGCTTATTTTTTTTATTAAAAAAAAAACTTTACTCTAGAGGTCAGATTATATCCAAGAACCGGAGAAAAAAAGGCATTGGACCAATGATCGTACTCTTCTCGCCAGCTCCAAGCATGTTTTCGTATTTCTCTAAGCAAGTAAAACTTTTATTTGCATCAATCAAAACTACATCAGTATTGTTTACATTAATACTCCTAACATCCTACTCACTCAAATTAATCAATTTCAACCTTTCTGAAATCAAACTATTACAACTAACATTTCTATCTTCCTTTACTCTCCTCATCTCATAGCTGAAGTCTTTGAAATTACCACTCTTCTTACTCAAATCTTCAGGAAGTCTTCTTATCATCATTGTCAGCTTGTATCCTCCACCAGTCTCAGAGCAATCCTTACAGGTTAGCATAGAAATAACACTCCATTCATCATTATTAGCCAGTTCTGAAATTCTACCATCAATAGCAACTTTAGCTATCATATGAGCATTACAATTCTTCTTCTTGTACACAAAATTTTATGATAAAATACCAATCCTACCACCTGCATCTTTAATGTTATTAACCATGTTTTTAGTATACCAAGAAACTTTAACTTCATTGTTCAAAATGTCAATTATTTTTGTACATCAGAAAATAACTTTAAATGCTTAAAATTCATTTGTTCAAGCATGATTACAGCCATCCAAACAGCATTCATTTCAACCATCATAGCATTTGGTTGCATAGATTTGCCAAATCCCACCAAACAAGCTTCATTACTTTCATTTATCACGTAAAAACCCAGTTCAGAATTTAGATTTTGTTCTTGCCAAGCAGCATCACAGTACACTCTCAAGCCATCCTCCATCACCTTCTCCTGACCTCTCTGCCCACTATCAAAATTCTTATATTTATTTTTGCATCTCATATTACTCTCCATTTGTAGAATATCAAAGCTATCTCTATCTTTACCCACTTCATTTATAACTCTTCTAAGAATAGCCTTGATTTCATATCCTTTGTTTCTAAAACACACCTCATTCCTATTTTTTCATACAAACCAGTGGCCTACAGCAATGATACTGATAATGCTGATCATAGAACTTGTACCAAGTTTTTCTCCTTCATTAGCCCATCTACCTTGCCACCATTGCTCCCCATATTCAAACTTATACTGTATAGCCTTTTCAAGTTCCTTCCAGAAGCTCACAACAAACTTACATTCATAAAAAATGTGCTTAATTGTATCATCACCGTCCTTACCGATATAACACCTCTGGGCTTCAATTTTAATTCTCTTAGCAAGAAGATCTGTGGTAGGAAGTTTTCTTTGCATTAACTTCCACATAAACATTTTAATTCTGGTATAACTTTCAACTTTCAAATTAACTTTCAATCTGTATTAATTTTTTTCTCTTCCATATCTTCATTCTTCAAGAAATTGTATGCCACTTTACAATTCAGTTTACTTTTACCATTTAATGCTCAAATTCACTTATCAACCACGTTTTTTTAAAAGAAGCTTGTATTAATCATAGTGTTGATGAATACAAGTGAAGTGAACATTTTTAGGTTGTTATCGTAATATTATTAAATTAAATTATAGCACATTAGTAAAGTATCATCCAAATTTCCATCAGATGAGACTACAGTTTGTTCTATAGCAATCAAATCTAATCTATTGGAATATCTTGAGTGATTTGATCTGGTCCCTCAGCCCTCAGTCATTAATGTATTATATGTTTATATCACAAGGTCAAAACATGCATATTCCATCTCAGCCCAGCATATGTTCTATTTCTCATCTCTCAATAATTGATTAGCACAGTTAAAATCTACACTACATTCTTTTTTTTTTCCTTTTAATTTCTATATTTTATAGCTAAATATAAATATCAATGTCTTAATTTGTTCAGTTCAATTTTGATTTAACACCGAATAAATCAAATTTATGTAATATGATAATTGAGTTATAATGCATATGTATTATTGAGCTTATCTAAATTAAACCAGACGTATTTTTTTTAACTGATTAGTTTAAAATAATATGTATAAAATATAGGTAAAATATTTTTATATATGATAAATATATACTTATTCAAATATATACTTTTTAAAAATCATGAAATTCGAAAAGAAATTTTTTCAAAATAAAAATTACTTTAAATCGAATTGAACTGATAATTTTGGTTGGGTTTGATTTAGAAATGAGTTTGATTTTGTTCGGCTGGGTAAAGGATCTTTAAAAAAGGAAAAGAGTAGTAATAAAATATAACAATAAAACAAATCTAGCCCTCACCGACATGGATAAACTAACTACGCCCACCAATCAAAGAGGACGAGTTGATAATTAATTAATTAATTAGTAGATTTATATGTGCTGTGCTGTTTGTGTCGATCGATCCACACCCAAAACACACTTTCTATTAATTTATTGTAGAGAATAAAACAAGAAATGCAGTGCTGCTTGAGACCGACGCATGGGTGCAATCAGTGAATTTTAGGGTACAAATAGTGGGTCATAATTATCTGCGGACCAACCAACTCTGACGACTTAAAATTTCTTTAATAGACCGAGTAAAATGCAGTAAAGATACAGGACCATAGGATTTCAAGAAAAATTTAGAAAAATAAAACCTCTTTAGGTTGATATGAAAAGTAATTTTTTTAAAAAAAATTATAATTTTTATAAATTAACTTTTCATACTATAAATTTATTTTTCAAAAAATTTAATTGGCACGTGTACTTCACCTAAAGCACTAATCAATATGCAAGTCTATTACCTTGATGGCAGGACGAAACCAAATAATTACTTTAGAAAAATAATATATATATTTAAAGGAGAACCAATCTCACGAAGGGCCAATACATTGACTCCGTCCCTGCTTGATGGTAGATAAATTCAAATTTTACCTTAAAAAAATAGTAACGAAATGCTTAATATATATAGTGCAACTTTTATGGAGTTAGATTTCATAAAAAAATTTATGGAGTCTCTCGTAAGAGTGAATCTAATCTTACTAAAATTGAATCTAGTATGATTAAGATAATCTAAAGTAAAAATAAATTTATTTTGTAAAAGAGTGAAGTTAACACTTTCATTTTAGATCTAATTTTAATAATATTAGGTTCACTTATATACCATATTCTAAATAAATAAATAAATAAATAAATAAAAAATCTACTATGCCCATCTCCTCTCTATAGTAATCCCTCCTAAATATATATATACACTAGATTTAGTGTCTCCCAATGAGGGGGAGCTTTGACCATTCAAGAATTTCACTAGCTTTTTACAAGGTGATTCTGATTCTGATTGCATAAGCCTCACAATACACAAATCTTTGAGAAATTGCCGCATAATTAGCTAGGAAAGCTAAATATCATCTCCAATAATAAATCCATACACCATCAACGTTCATTGCCCTATCTATGATAATTTTGTTTGAAACAAAAGGTCACTCGTCACAAGAAAAGAAAATATCAATATAGACTAATGTATAAGGTAAGATATAACGATCCACACCAATACTGGAAAGTTGTGTAGCCTCATAAGTTAGATCGTTTCACATAATCCAGATTCGTCAGAGGATATTGGCAATAAAAGCTCATACGGTATCAACTTTGAAGGTCTGAATTATATCCAATAGAAGTTATTTCACCTCTTTCCACTTGACTTTGATACTTAACTTGGAAGAATTAATATCGATTGATGAAAATTTTCTATGAAAGTTTCCTATTACAAGAATGGAACTATTAGGGCTTATTTAGTTAGCGAAATCAAGTTTATTTTCGTGATATCGATTTTATTGAAATCAAAATTATTTACGAAAATATATTTGGTTCAGTATTTTCATGAAATTGAATCGAAATCAGAATGAAAATGAAACTAATTTTATTAATAAACATAAACACACCATAATGTTATTTTTTATGGTTTCGACACTATCGATTTCGTTATCAAAATGCAGTGGCAACTTTATAATTATAAATATTTTTTAAAATTAATTAATTAAAAAATAAATCAAACTATATCTAACTTTTAAAAATAAAAATAAAAATAATTATTTTCAACTCAAACTATTATCTTAAATTTATAAATTAATTAAATCAATTTATATCTAATTGACTCAAATCCAAATTTTAAATAACTCAATTTTCTTAAAGTTGATCTATTTATAATTTAATCAAAACTAATTTTAGACAATTAGACTTATTTTTTTTGAAAATTTGTAATAACTATTAATTAATTTTTATATCTAATTGAACAAAAAAAATCTTAAATTACCAATAACTTAATTAATTAAATCATATAAATATTTTATAACTATATTAGTAAAAATTTAATTTTGTAAACAAACTAAATATTTAATTACTCCTAAAAATATTCAAAAAAATTAATATTATTTTTTATAAGAAAATAAATATTCAAGGATTTCAACGGACTAAAATCGATGTTGTTTTTCTTAACCAAACACGTTTTTAAAAAATTGAAAATTAGAAACCAAAACCAAGTTTTCAAAATCAAATTTTCAATTTCATTGAAATCAAACCAGAAAATAGTTTTCGCTAACCAAACAACACCTTATGTTACCATCTTATACATTAGATTGATAGTTGCAAAAAAAGAAAGATCATATCACTTTTTTTAAGTTAGCCCGACTTTGTGTACTTATTTTGTTCATGGATGATGATGATCAGACTCAATATATTTGAGAAGAAATTCTAAGGATAAAATACAATAAAATAAAATGATTCGATGACATAAAGGAATGATTCTTGACATAGGTATTTTATCTGAATATTATGATATAGTGTCGAATGCAAGGTGTTCAAACATAAGAGAAAATGATATGTTCCTAAGAAAAAATAACAATGGAATATTTATTAATGTAATTATTTATACATGTGGAAATGAAGTTTTAGAATCATCTTTACCATGATTCTCCTCTTCTTGATTTTCAGGCTCATAGTGTCGTATTCCTTACTTAAATTCGTCGAAGGAATCTTTCCCTTCACCTCCATTTATCTTGTCGCCTTGAATGTTAATTTTAATGAGTGACAAGATACAAGAATTTTTGTGGGGTCAGGAGCAGAACACCAAATTATCAGCACGTATTGTAGTAGTTATTAACAACACAATTTGTAATACTACTACAAAAAGAATTACGTATTGTAATAGTTGTAGGGTTACATGAGGAACTGGAAAATTTTAAGTAATGATTAACGTAGACTCATATATGATATACTACTACAAAAAAGTGTTGTTGAAATATTGAAAAAGAGAGTGACAAAAATGATTGCTTCACAATATTTAATTTCTATAAGAACCATTCAACGTATTTGGAAACAATAAAAAAAATAGTGGTACTAGTGCAGATATATATTATAGAAGGATGAGAAATTATGGTCATAAGAGAATCCAAATCAACTATGATGATATTCGTGAGATCTCTTTACACAAATACATAACTCTTGAATCTTTAGCTTGTTCCTTGAACTTGAATAATTAAGACCACATTGTTCAGGCGTTTAAATTCAAGGGATATACACCGATATTCAAATGCTATAAAGTCATTTCTAAAAGAGGAAAACAAAATATCTAGATTCCAATTTTCCTCATGATCCAATTTTCCTTGGTATGTATATTATTGTTCATATTGATGAGAAGTGGTTCTACATGACAAAAAAGTCTTAGAATTACTATTTGCTACCAGAAGAAGAAGATCCAATACGCACCCGTAAAAGCAAGAATTTTATTGGAAAAGTGATGTTACTAGTTGCTATAGCTCGTCCAAGGTTTGATGCACAAGGAAATGAACTTTTCTCACGAAAATTTATTGTATTCCCTTTTGTCAGACAAGTGTCAACAAAATTGCAGACACAAAGGAGACAAAATCGATGACTTCAATAAAAAAGAAGTTATAAGGTCATATTTAATTGAAAAAGTTATACCAACTATCAAGGAAAAATGACCAAGAGAAGACTCAAGATATCCAATATTTATTCAGCAAGACAATGCAAGAACACGCATTAATCATAATGATGTTGAATTTTGTCTAGCAATCACACAAGATGGATTTGATATTCGTTTGATGTGCCAACCTTCAAACTCTTCATTTTTGAATGTTTTGGATCTTGGATTTTTTAGTGCTATTCAATCCTTGCAATATAAGGAGTCACCTAAAAATATTGACGAGCTTGTTAATGTTGTTGTGAAGTCATTTGAAGCTTTTTCAACGATAAAGTCTGATCACATATTCTTAACATTATAATTTTGCATGATTGAAATCATGCAAGCAAAAGATTCTCAGAAGTACAAGATTTCACATGCTAAGAAAGTAATGTTGGAAAGAGAGGGCCAACTTCCTACTCAATTGAAATGTGATCCGGAATTGGTACAAGAAGTTTTTAGTTATTTAAGTTAAATTTTGTTTCTATGGTATGCTTACGGCTTGTACCAATTCAAGATCATATTTTAATTGAATAGGAAGTTGGCCCTCCCTTTCCAACATTGCTTTCTTAGCACGTGGAATCTTGTATTTCTGAGAACCTTTTGCTTGCATGATTTCAATCATGCAAAATTATAATGTTAAGACTATGTGATTAGATTTTATCGTTGAAAAAGCTTCAAATGACTTCACAACAATATTAACAAGCTCGTCAATATTTTTAGGTGACTTCTTATATTGCCAGGATTGAATAGCACTAAAAAACCCCAAGATTCAAAATATTCAAAAATGGATAGTTTTACCTTATTTTTTTTTCTCTCTTAAACTTATAAACATTTTCTCATGTTTATATCACTAGAATCATATATAGGATTAAAAAAAAATTATTCAAAATTTACTAAAATTAATATTCAAAATTCAAGTGCTACACATGCGTGAGAGTATGAATGAATACAAGTAATTCCATGGAATAAATAACTCACATTGTCATAGAGTTAAATTTTGTTAAATTTGGTACAAGATGTGGTCACTTAATTAGTACTACTATGTTATTTTAAATTTGATAGTTTTGCTTTAATTTTTTCTCTCTCTTAAACTTATAAATATTTTCTCATGTTTATATCACCGGAATCATATATAGGACTAAAAATTCTTTTTGCAAAATTTACTAAAGCTAATATTCAAAACTAAGTGCTACAAATGCGTGAGAGTATGAACGAATACAAGTAATTCCCTGAAATAAATAACTCACATTATGATAGATTAGCAAACTTCTGGAATGTTAGGAATGTAATAAATAACTCAAATAAATAACTCACACTATGTTATTTTAATAGAGACTTGCTCAACTCTAAACATAGGCATGAGCCACCTCTTAATAAAAGTTAGGAAGATAAATTTTTATCATAATTCTAACTTCCTGAACTTCTTCCTTTGAAGCTTCTTCTTCTTCATCGGACAATTTGTTCAAATCAAACCCATGACTTGTAGGTATATTTAGATCAAAATCTCAAGCAATTTTCTTGTTTGGAAGTATTGCCGAAAAAGCTTCAGAATCTAAATTCATGGAGTCTTCCATTGAATCTTCAACTCTCTCTTCAACGTCAATTGAATCTTCAGTTTCCATTTGTAAAAAATTAAAATTGAGTACCCCTCGTTCCATTCTTTATACTTTTCTCTAATCTCTACTTCATTTGTCTCTTAATATGTCGTTTCAAAAACTTGAGCTTTTAGACTCCATTATTCAGTTTAGACCATTGCTGAACTAATGGAATCTTCAATGGGGATTTTAAAAGCTTTTAAAATTCTCGAAATTTGAGATTTCAATGAAGACTCCGTTAACTGACCTTTACACCCTGTTTGGATTGAGGTTAAAGGAGAGGAAGGGAAGGGAGGAGAATTTTTTTTCTTGTTTGGTTTTTTAATTTTAATGGAGGGGAAAGGGATTGGGGAGGGAGGGATTATTTACCTTGGTTCCTCTCCAAATCCTAATTTTCTTTCAACCCCGATTTAGGGTTGAATAGGGGAAATTTTTTTTTGTAAACATTGGTCTAAAATAAATTTACAAAAATACCCTTATTATTTTGATACATATATAATGCTTTATTAAATCCTAGTGACCTCTTCTCATCTCTATTGAATATGAAGGCAAAAAAATCCTCTTGTTCTCAATTTTTTTTCTTCATAGTATCTTTTGCATAATCCTAATATTTGTAGTCGGCCAAAAAAATCATAATGTGTGTAGGAATAGAAATGACAAAAAAAGAAAAAATATATATAACAAAAAAAATAAAAAAGTTATAATTGTCTATTAAATAAAGGATTTCACCATTCTCCTTCTTTCCCCTCACAAAGTACATCCTAACAAGGTTAATTTTTTCCCTTCCCTTCCCTTCCATTCCACTTATTAAACTATATCCAAACAAGATTAATTTTTCCCCTCATTTCTCCTCCCACTACAACAAACTACCTATTTTTTGACGTCAAAATATACTAACATTTCGACGCCAACGACAGTCAAAAAGAATATATTGACGTCAACAAAAATGACGAAAATGAGTGCAAAATGACGAGAGCCGAAACAAACATTTTGACATCCGAGCAGATGTCAAAATATTCGACATATCGACACCTACTGATAGGCGTCATCAGGCGTTGAAAAATTTTCAAAAAAAAATAAAATATAGCGTATCGCCGCTTCTAATACGCACCGATACACAAAAAAATAAAAATAAAAAAAGGATTTATGACGCGGTATTGGAGAATACCGTGCATAGTGTTGTGCACGGTATTCTCCAATACCGCGCGGCACTATACACGGTAATCAAGAATATCGCGTACAACAGGCGATATTCGAGGATACCGCGTGTTGGCATACGATATTTGATGATACCGCGTACAGCACGCGGTATTCGATGATACCGCGTACAACACGTGATATCATCGAACGGGCGTTGTGCCGATCCACTCATTTTCCGCCACACGGCGGGAATCGAATGAGCGCGGCGCCGACCCGTTCGAATATCGTAAAAAAATTATTTTAATTAAAAAATTATTAATAATCTGAAAAAAATAGAAAAAATATTAAATGAATAATAGTTTAAAAAATGTACTAACCTTTAGGTAAATTTGGTAACCCAAAAAAATTTGATAACCTGAAAAAATAAGAAAAATTAGATGAAGAAAAAAAATATTTTAGAAAGAAAAAAGAAAGAATGAGGAAAGAAAAAAAGATAAGAGAAGAAAGAAGATGAGGGAAACAGAAAAGGAGAATATTTATAACCCGAATAAATATAAAATTAAAAAAAATGAAATCAGAGGCAAGAAAACTCCCGCCTCGATTTCCTGCTCCTGGGCAAAGCCCGGCGAGTGCATCGAGGAGCACTTCTCGCGCACCCACTAACCCGCGCGGGCGGACGCGGGCGCGGGTTAGCGCGCGGGTGGCAATTGTCACGAGCTCGCACACCCATGAGCCCGCGCTAGGTTGATTTCGGCGCCATGTCTGGCGCCGAATTGTTTCGGCGTCTGCTGTCACACGTCGAAAATCTTTCGACGCCTGCAGCAAACGTCGAAATTTTTAATATTATAATTTTTTTAGTAAAAAATATTTCGACGTCGTCTAACGACGTCGAAATTTATATATCGATATATTGAAGTTTTCTTGTAGTGTCCCCTCCCCTCCCTTTCCCTCCATTCCCTCCATTCCCTTCCCTTCCCCTTAATGATATGTATCCAAACAGACCCTTAGTATTCTCATCGAAGATTTTAAAAGTTTTTAATGGAGGTTAAAATCGGTAAAAAAATTTAATACTTGATTGAAGTTTTAAAATGACACTTAATATGGAAACAAAAAATTCTAAAACTACACTTAATTTGGAATGAAGTATCTAGGAACACGTGTCACCTAAAAGACTAAGTAAAGAGTATCAAGATAGGGCTACATAAAAAGTAGAGAAAAGGATTGATACATCGTTAAAAAATTTGGTCTCTCGAGCAAGTAAATGTGTTTGATAAGTTCTATGATTTATTCTATCCATGCCCATTCAATAATGACTTCTTGAATTTGAGATAGAACTCTAAACACAATAATTAAAGTTGTGAGGGAATTCTTTTGGGCAACAGAAAAATATGCAAAATTTACAAAATTGATTAGTTGGAAAAAAAATAATAGTAAGCAGAAGTGAAGGAGGACTTGGGGTGAGAAATTTACATGTAATGAAAAAAACTCTATTAGCAAAAAGATATTACCTTTACTCAATGAACATAAAAAAGTTATTAGTTCACTATTACAAGAAAATTATAGCACTTTTAATCCTTGGAGGAATCACTGGAGTAACAAAGTTTCATGGACAACAAAGGCAATTGTAAACAACATGAAGCAATGAAAAATGTCTTGATAAAACGTATTGGGAATGGTAAAAGAAAAGCATTTGGGAGAACCCTTGAATATATGTTATACCAATAATCAAGTGACCAATATATAAATGTTTAAGAGCTTATCAAGTATGATAAAGTGTATAAGTTGACTAAAGAGAAAGATTGGGATGCACAAAAATTAACACATTTCTTTGCAAATTGATATAGGAGGAGAGGATAGATGGGCGCGGGCACCAAGTTCAAGGGGAAATAAAACTACAAAAATGACCTAATTTTATTTTAAGAGTAGAAAAGAATGGAAAGAAACGAGAAAAAAAATTATGGAATTTGAAAATTACACAAAGGGTTAAGATATTTATATGAAAACTTGTTGAGAAAAGCTTCCAACCTCAAAATACTTTACAAAGTATTCAGGAGTTAAAGCTGAAAGATGCTATACTTGTGAAGAAGAAGAGGATGACATAAACCACATTCTTTTTGGATGTAGATTTGCAAAAGAATACTAGAAATGGGCATAAATCAAATTGGGAATAGAATTCAAACATTTGAAGGATTGGAAACATGGGAGATGGATGAATGAAGAGGAAGGATATGAAGTAAATTCTACTAAAAAGCTTGAATCATTTATAGCTCTTTATGGCTGCCATGGAAAACAGAAATACAAAAAGAAGGGATGGAACATAAAAGGGTTATTGGTGAAAGCAATATGTGACACACTAAAAGTTGGTACTGAGTTGGAATGAAAACCTATATGAGAGAAAAATCAGAAGTGGAGAGAAGATTGAGGAAGAAAAAGCTTTAGAGGAGGTTTGTAATTTATATGTTGATGCAACACACAGGATGTAAGTTTGTATTGTACAAAGAAAAAATGATGCAAATGGCAAAAAATAGAATTGAAAAAGTAAATAACCCATAACCCATTACGTTCAGAATTTTAAGCAATATAGTATAGCTTGGATAATCCGAACGGAAATGTGCTCTCAGAGTGCAGCAGAGCTATTAAAAAGTTCTTAAAGAGTTTGATTCAGGGTGACAACTGATATGACTGTAATACAATACAAAAGATTGTTGCAAATTTTGTCCTTTTTTTTTATCAATGGGTGTATGTAAGAAGAGAGGATAACATAGAAGCAATAAATTAACAAGAATAACTCTATGGATAGATATAAATGTATATTGGGTGAGAAATGAAAAGGAAGAGTTTTGTTATTGTATTCGTTTTGAATAAAATTTGCTTAAATGGGATAAAATAAGCTTAAGGAGGTGAACTCGCGAATAGCAGAGATAATTCATCCTCAAAACAAATACACTTGGGATCGATTCGCCGCAAGAAGTGCCTTGCTAGAGAGAAACATTCCATACACAATAGCTCTTCCCGTAAGAGGGAGGCAGAAAAGCTTACGTCTCCTGCTACAAAAAACAACGCAAGGAGAGTACAGCTTCTTCATCTGATTTGGTGGAGGTGGCTAGCCATGAATGGCCCCACCCCCTTCAATGAAAACATTGTGCTGGAATGTCCTTGACAATTCACTTCCTTAAGGAGCTATGCTCTAAGTATTCCCCCGATTGCATCTTTATTTCAGAAGTTAAGAACGATGGGTCCAAATTTAAGAAGCTGCTACAAAGATGTGGTTTTATTGATGCTTTCTCGGTTAACCCAATAGGCCGAGCGAGTGGCCTGATTCTTGCGTGGAAGCCATCTCTACGGGTCACTATACTTACGTCCAACTCTTACTCCATACATGCAAGGCTCCAAGTTTCATCCCACAATAAAGAATGGTGCTTTATTGGTGTCCACCTACACTACAACAAAGACATAAGAGCTCGTCAATGCCAGGAACTCAGCTCTGACATTAACAATATCACTGGCGCGATTTTACTTGGAGGCGACTTCAATGAAATTCTCAAAAAGGAAGAAAAGAATGGGCGAGCTCCGTTTCTATACCAGATGGGAGTAAACCTGCGACATCTGATAAACTCGGGTTGACTTCTAGAATTTCCTGTATCTGGCCAACCTTTTACGTGGAATAACAAACGATCATCTAACCAACACATTGATCATGTCCTCGACAGGTTCCTGGGTAACACTACATAGGAGAATATTTTCCCAAACTGCAAGGTATCTCACCTGGACGTGCTTGGAAGCGACCACAGACCAATCCTCATCTCCACCGTGGCGTTCCTCAAGCCAAGCAAAACCTTCAAGTTTGACAAACGATGGGCCACGGATGAACAACTCTTTAACCTGATAAAGGATGCATGGTCCTCCCCGATAGTTGGCACTCCTCAATACCAAGTGTCAGCCAAGCTCAAGCTCGTCCGAAAAGCTATTATATAATGGAGAATAGAACATCAGTGCAACTCCGCCTCCTTGACCAAGCAATTAAAAGAATATATCTATCATTTATCTAATCAGAATCCTCCTGCTCCTCCGGGCTCTAAAAGGCAGCTCAAACGCAAGCTAGAGATTGAGATTAGGAAGGAGGAACTATTTTGGAAGCAAAAATCTCGACTCAAGTGGTTGCAGGAGGGCGACCGAAACACGTCCTTCTTCCATGCATTTGTTAAGGAGAGAAGAAGCTCTAACTGTCTTAACCAAATCAAAGATAAGGACAGTGTTTGGCAGGAAGGTACACTAAACATTGCTGCAGTGGCATCGACCTTCTACAAGGAGCTCTTTACTTCTTCTAGACCAACCTGCAGCCCTACTCATGCTTTGGCTAATCTTCCTCAAAGAGTTATTGCCAGAATGAACCGCTGGCTCCTCCGGCAAGTCATGGTTGACGAAGTTAAGCAAGCTGCATTCTCCATTAATGGTGATAGCACTCCCGGAGAGGATGGCTTGACTGGGTTCTTCTTTCAAAAGTATTTCTAAATTGTAGGGACGGACATCTACCTAGCAGTGGCTTCATTCTTTAGGAGTCGTTGGTTATTGAAAGGGCTAAACCACACGCTGATTGCACTCATTCCTAAAGAACGACATGTTCAGAACAAGTCTCAAATTCGGCCGATAAGCTATGCAATTGTTTGTATAAGATTTTCTCAAAAGTTTTGATGCTGCGGCTCCAACTCATCCTGCACAAAATAGTATCCCCCAACCAGAGCGCTTTCATCAAAGGTTGGCTTATCTCCGATAATATACTTATAGCTCACGAGCTTATGCATCATTTGAAGAGCAAGCAACGCCATTCCTCGAAGGAAATGGCCATTAAGCTAGACATGAGTAAGGCCTACGACCGCATTGAATGGTCATTTCTCGAAGCCATTACGCGCCAGCTTGGTTTTCATCAGCACTTCATCGACCTGATTCTCCAATGTGTACCCACTACTTCCTTTGCTATCTTGACAAGCAGATATGTGCATGACTCCTTTCAGCCAGGCCGAGGACTACGCGAAGGAGATCCTATATCTCCTCTACTGTTTGTTCTTTGCATGGAAGGACTTAACTACCTACTAAGTAGTCAGGTCTCCGTGAACAACCTCCAGGGTGTCTGCATCAGCTGTACGTCTCGCGCCAGCTATACACTCGCTTTTCTTTGCGGACGACGTGATACTATTTTGCAAAGCCGACAGTAGGAATGTGGATACCATTGGTTCACTACTGTCATCTTTTGAAGGCCTCAGTGATCTGCAAATAAACAAAATGAAATCGGTATTCTTCTTCTCTCGCAACACCCCGCATCATCTTCGAGATCAATTGGGTCAAAGACTACTCATCTGTAACATCGGTGCACAAGACCATTACCTTGGTCTCCCTGCTGTGATTAAGAGGTCGAAGAGTGCCTCCTTTAAATTCATCATCTCGAAGGTTAAGCACAAACTTGAAGGGTAGAACTATCGCCTTCTCTCCTGAGTTGGAAAGGCCACCCTGATCAACTCCACACTCTCGGCGATTCCTTCCTACGCCATGTCATGCTTTTACCTTCCGGAGACTTTAACAGAGGAAATTGATCGATTGATTGTGCACAAACTTTTGGTGGTGAAACAATGTTGATAGGAGAACAATTAACTAGGTCAATTGGGTGTCCCTATGTCGTGACGAGAAGGAGGGAGGCCTGGGGTTTAAGAACTGTCGACTCTTCAATTTGGCATTGCTCGCGAAACAAGCTTGGCGACTGATATTGTTTCCCTCCTCTCTGCTTGGTCAAGTGTTGAAGGGCAAATACTTCCCTTACTCCTCTATCCTGGAGGCGAAGGAAGGCTATAACCCATTATGGGGCTGATGGAGCTTACTTAAAGGTCGAGAACTAATTCAGTTTGGTCTTCGATGGAAGATGGGCTCTCATTCCATTCTACCCGTCCTCAAAGCTCCTTGGATCCCTCTCAAGCCTTTCTACTGCATCGCAGGCCCTTCTGAGAATGACGGTGCACCACAACTTGTTTCAAACTTCTTTCACAGAACACATCAATGTGGAATGTGCCGACGGTTAAGGGTGAGCAACGGGGTTAACCGAATTGAATCATCGGTTAACCGAACCGAAAAAAATCTATTAACCATTTATAGAACATAAAAACGATTTATAAAACAGAAAAAAATCGGTTTGGTTCGGTTAGTTTACCAAATTAATCGAAAATATTAAAAAAATATTTAAAAAAATATTTATTACATCTGCAAAGACTCAAACCCAAGCAACCTAGTTTAATTTTTTATCCCTCTAACCATGTTAGCAAACTTCATTATCAAGTTATGATGACATATTTATTTTTCATCTTTTGTTGCTTATTTTCATGCTAAATTCGAATTAAATGCTTCCTAAAATGTGTTTATTATTTTGTTTAACTTTTAGGCAACAAATGAGGGAAAGAAATCAAAAGAATCCCCTTGCATATTTTTTGGAAGCTGAAAATTGGAAAGACAGTTGCACCTGGTCACACTGCTTTGGACGTGCCCACGTCTTAGTAGAGATGCATGTGACAGATTCAGAATTTATCATGTTAAAGGCTAAAATTTTATTTCCAAGTTTCCATGCGAATTTGGACAATCCATTTGTATCTAAAATATTAAACCAAGATATTTGGTTATTAGTTTATTGCCATGTAAGGTTGATTTGATTTTTATTTACCATTCTAGTTAGGTTTGAAATTCTCCTATAAGAGGAGAAAAATTGTAATGAATAAGGGCTGCAGTTTTTTAGCTTTAGTCTTAGTTTTTGTTTTGCTCTTTCATTTTCAGTTTAGAATTAAGTTTGAATTCAACAATGATTTTTTGGAGAATGAAAATGTTTGTATTTGCGATGTGTGACTAATTCACTTCTTTCTAGCTAAAGGACTATTCGACATTTCGATTCTACGGGTTGTGAGATTCCTCTGTGCTTAACATCTTTTACTTCATAGTATTCATTTATTTACTGCAAAAATTATTCTATTGTTCCTTTTTAATTGTCGGTCTATTACCAGATTATTAGGACAATAACCAGTCTTCCGGTATGACTGTTCCATGCTGGATTTAGATGCAAATTAGTCGAGGTTGCTGTTCAGTCCGTGCTAATGGAATTATTGAATTAATATGACATGTGTGATTGTTGTTCAATTCACATAGTCTATTAAATTGCTAGAAATAAAGAAACTCATCCTTGTGTCCTGATCAATCCTACGAACCAAAATCAAGAACGTACCTTTAGCTAGACATTCCTCTCATTGATTTCTCTTTAATTTTAATTACTGTCTTTATTTACGTCTTCTTGCATCTAATCAAACCCCCCCCCCCCTTTTTAATTCCTTTCTTTTAATTCCTGGTTTTGAAAGAATTTGAAACTAACTAGTCTCTGTGGATTCAACCTTACTTGTCACGACTACAAAATCTCAAGGAAGTAGGAATTTATTTTTGGTGGATTTGACACCCATCAAATTTTGGCGTCGTTGCCGGGGATTGATAATAATCAATTTTAATTCTTTTGTTAACCAGTTTTGAATGTGCATGAAGAAAATTCCAGATAGGTTAGACGTAGGCGCGTCTTAACATTGATGGTCAGATCTGATCGCACAAGAGAACTCATATACGATCCTGAGATTGAGAAGACTGCTAGAAGTCTTAGAAAGATGACCCAACAACGAGGTAAACACGTTTTGGCACCCTCATCTTCAACAACAGATGAGACGTCGGCACGCCTTGACTCTGAGACAAAAGCAAAACCAGAAGCAAAAATGGCTAAAAATAATCTGACTTTGCGTGAACTGATTGCTGCACTTTTCAACCAACCATCATTATGCATCACTTAATTGCCCAGAACTAGAGGTAAATTTTGAATTAAAATCTGGACTGATACATCTCTTACCTATTTTTCGAGGACTTGAAAATGAAGACCCTCACAAGCACTTAAAGGAATTACACGTTGTATGCTCAACAATGAAACCACACGGGATATTCGATGAGCAAATCAAACTGCGAGCCTTCTCTTTTTCCTTAGCAGATGCAGCCAAGGAGTGGTTGTTCTACCTTCCTCCTGGATCAATCAACGCATGGACAGATTTGCTAAGGCTATTCCTGGACAAATTCTTTCCAGCTTCACGAGCTGCTGGAATTAGGAGGGAAATCTGTGGAGTTAAACAAAAAGACACGGAGACTCTACACAAATATTAGGAAAGATTCAAACGATTATGTGCAAGCTGTCCTCAACATGGTATTTCTGAACAATTACTAATCCAATATTTTTATGAAGGTTTACTACCCATAAAAAGGAGGATGATGGATGCAGTAAGTGGGGGGGCTATAGTAAAAAACTCCTCAAACCGCTAGAGAATTAATTTCCATCATGGCTGCCAATTCACAACAATTTGGGCTTCGACAGGAACCTTCAAGAGGAGTACATGAGGTGAATGTGTTACCCCTTGAATCCAAAATCTCTCATCTAACTAGTATGGTTTAGTATTTGGTTGTAGGAAACACATCACAGGTTAAAGTATGTGGGATTTGTGTTGTCGCTAGTCATCTCACCGACATGTGCCCTACCCTTCAAGAGGACACGCAAGAGCAAGCTAACGTCGTTAGAGGATTCTCAGGCCCTCCACAAAGAAAATTTGATCCATATTCAAACACCTATAATCCAGGTTGGAGGAAACATCCAAACATAAGTTACGGGACAAGACAACCAAATCTTCAACAATAAAATTTCCAACAACAGAAATTTCAGCAATTCCAACACAAACCACATATCCTGCCACAACAAACCACCTCAAATTCAGGTACATCCCTTGAAGAAAGTGTTAAATCACTTGCAATTAGTACATAATAATTTTAGCAGGAAATAAAAGCAAGCATTCAAATTTTGAAGAATTAAATTGGCCAATTGGCGTCATCTCTAGGTAAGTTGGAATCACAAGGCAAACTGCTTTCACAAACTATCATCAACCCAAAATAGAATGCTAGCGCAATAACTTTGAGAAGTGGGAAAGAGTTAGTAGAATCCAGTCTGCCAAGATGTGGGCACGCTTTAGAGACGGAACCTAGTCTGCCAAGGCGTGGGCACGCCTTAGAGATAGAAACTAAAACTGAAATTACTGCTAATCAGAAATAAAAAGAATCAGAACAGCCGAGAACGTTGACGATCAAGCCTCCCTTTCCAAGAAGATTGGCCAAGTCTAAGAAGAAAAATAAAGAAAAAGAGATTCTTGAAACTTTTCGCAAGGTTAAATAAATATTCCCTTACTTGACGTCATTAAGCAAATACCGCGATATGCCAAATTCCTCAAAGAACTGTGCACCAACAAGAAAAGGTTGACCGGCAATGAAAAGGTAAGTGTGGGAGGAAATGTTTCCGCTGTACTTTAAAGGAAATTACCTCCCAAATACAAAGATCAAGGTATGTTAATTCGCTATTTCCTGCAACATAGGCAACATTGGTATAAAAAGAGCTATGTGTGATTTAGGAGCATCTATAAATATCATGTCATTGTATATATATTCATCCTTGAATATTGGTCCATTGAAAAAAACATGTGTGGTCATTCAATTAGCTGACAGGTCGATCGTTTACCCCGAAGGGGTGTTGGAGGATGTCTTAGTTCAAGTGAACAACTTGGTTTTTCCTGCTGATTTCTTTGTGCTTAATATGGAGGAAGATAATTCTTCCAACTCGTCTGAAATTTTACTCGGGAGACCCTTTCTTAGCACAGCTAGGACAAAAATAGATGTACATGATGGTACGCTTACAATGGAATTTGATAGAGAAGTCATCAAATTCAATGTTTATGATGTCATGAAATTTCCTAACGAAGAACTTTGTGTTAACAGTGTTGATATTATAGACTTTTCAGTTCAAGAGACCTTTAATTTGGGCATTGTGGATATAAATCTAAATCTGGACAGATTTGAATTTAATGCTAAAAATAAATTACAGAATGAATTACAGGGAATTGAAACCACAGGAAAAAAATGCTCATTGTCAGCCTAGAATCATCTAATTCTCGCACTAAACTTCTACCTTATGTTGTGCAGGCACCCCAAGTGGAGTTAAATTAAGCCGCTGCCCGACCACTTGAAATACACTTTCTTGGGAGAAGGAGAAACCCTTCCAGTAATAATCTCCAACAAACTTAGCACTCAAGAAGAACAGAAACTGAACCAAGTGGTTAAGGAACATAAAGAAGTTATTGGCTGGACCATAGCCGACATCAAAGGATTGAGCACAAGATACTACTGGAAGAAGACAATAAACCTTGTAGAGAATCTCAGCGACGTTTGAACCCACCAATGATGGAAGTGGTGAAAAAAGAAATACTGAAACTTTTAGATGCTGGTGTGATTTATCCAATATCAGATAGCAAATGGGTAAGTCCAGTACAGGTTGTTCCCAAGAAAATAGGTACAACCGTGGTTAAAAATCTTGACGGTGAGTTAATACCCACTTGAGTTCAAAATGGGTGGAGAGTTTGCATAGATTATAGAAAATTAAATGCAGCTACTAGGAAGGATCATTTTCCGCTTCCATTCAGTGATCAAATGCTTGAACGCTTAGCTAGTAAAACTCACTATTGTTGTCTTGATGGATACTCAGGTTTTTACCAAATCCCAGTTTCACCTGAAGATCAAGAGAAAACTACTTTTATATGCCCCTTCGACACATTTACATACCGAAGGATGCCATTCGGACTTTGCAACGCTCCAGCCACTTTCCAAAGATGTATGGTCAGTATATTTTCGAAATATGTGGAAAATATCATAGAAGTATTTATGGATGATTTTACTGTCTATGGTAATTCTTTTGATGAATGTTTGAAAAATCTAACAATGGTGCTCAGGAGATGTTTGGAAACAAAGCTAGTTTTAAATTATGAGAAGTGTCATTTCATGGTTAGTCAAGGCTTAATTTTGGGACATATTGTATCTTCCAAGGGAATTGAAGTAGATAAAGCAAAAACTAATATTATTAAATCTCTACCTTACCCCGTAAGTGTACGGGAAATTCGATCTTTCTTAGGACATGCAGGTTTCTATCGGCATTTTATAAAAGATTTTTCCAAGATCACTCAACCTTTGTGTTGGCTGCTACAAAAGGAGATGGCATTCGAGTTTGATGACATGTGCAAACAAGCATTTGACTCCTTAAAAGAGAAGTTGGTTTCAGCACCCATCATTCAACCACCAAACTGGAATTTTACTTTTGAGATCATGTGCGATGCAAGTAACCACGCTATAGGGGCTGTTCTTGGACAGAAAATTGAAAAGAACCCACATGTCATATATTATGCCTCAAGGATGCTTGATGATGCCCAATGCAACTATTCGTCAACAGAAAAAGAACTCTTAGCTATTGTTTTTGCTTTAGAAAAATTTCATTCATACTTGCTTGGGACTAAAGTTATTGTCTATTCTGATCATACAGCTCTAAAGTACTTGCTCAAGAAGAAGGAAGCAAAACTGAGACTGATATGTTGGATACTTTTAATGCAGGAATTTGATTTAGAAATACGAGATAAAAAGGGAACATATGAAGAATCTCTACCCTCAAAAGATGACTTTTCAGATGAACATCTTTTCTCTATTCAGGAAATAAATCCATGGTATGCTGATATTGTAAATTATTTGATTGCAGGTTCATTCCCTAATGAGTTATCTAGAGCTGAAAATGGTAAAATCAAAAAAGACGCTAGGTACTATATTTGGGATGACCCATACTTGTGGAAACATTGTTCAGATCAGATTATTAGAAGATGTATTTCTGAAATAGAGGTTCCTTCTATTTTATAATTCTGCCATTCATATGCATGTGGAGGCCATTTCGGTCCTAAGAGAACAGCCCGTAAGATATTAGAAAGTGGTTTATTTTAGCCCTCTTTATTCTGCGATTCATATCTATTTTGCAAGTCTTTTGAAAATTGTCAACGAACTGGAAATTTGAGACATAGAGATCAAATGTCATTTTCTCCGATCCTAGTTTGTGAAATATTTGATGTGTGGGGAATCGATTTTATAGGGCCATTCCCCTCTTCATTTGGTTATATTTACATTATTTTGACCGTGGACTAGGGTTGTCCTTTCGGTTCAACCCGAACCGAAATTAACCAAACTAAAATTTTTTTCATACCGAAATTTCAACCCGAACCGAATTATACCTAAACCGATCTAACCATAACCGAATACCAAAATTTTAATTAATTCGGTTAATAATTAAAAATTAAAAATTATTTCCTAATACCCATTTAATTACCTAGGTTAAAAATTAAAAAAAATATATTATTTTTTAATTATTCGGTTTTCGGTTCGGGTCGGTTCTCGAATTCCGAGAACCGAATCGGAACCGAAATCCAAAATTCGGGTTCGGTTCGGGTCAAGAACCGAACCTGCAACTGTTGAAATCGAACCGAACCGAAAATTTCTGTTCGGTTTTTCGGTTCGGTTCGGGTTGAATCGAACAATGGACAGCCCTACCGTTGACTATGTCTCAAAATGGGTGAAAGCTAAAGCTACTCGGAATGACAATGCTAAGACTGTTGTAGATTTTGTCAAATCTCAAATTTTTATCAAGTTCGGAACACCAAGGGCTATAATCAGCGACTGAGGTACCTATTTCTGCAACAAGGTGGTAGAGGCTCTCTTGAAAAGGTACAATGTTACTCATCGCACCTCTACAACTTATCACCCTCAAACTAATGGTCAAGCCGAGGTGTCCAATGGGGAGATCAAGTCTATACTTGAGAAAACAGTCAACCCCAATATAAAAGATTAGAGTTTGCGACTAGATGACACGCTATGGGCCTATCGGACAGCATACAAAACTCCCATAGGGATGTCTCCTTTCTGACTAGTGTTTGGCAAACCATGTCACCTACTTGTTGAATTAAAACACGTGGCATATTGGGCTGTTAAAAATTGCAATATGAAGATGGATGAGGCAGGAGAACACAAAAAATTGCAACTTCAAGAGTTGGAAGAAATTCGGAACGACGCTTACGAAAGCTCAAGGATTTACAAAGAAAAAACCAAAGCTTTCTATGATCAAAAGATTTCTAGGAAGCAATTCTTAATTGGACAAAACGTCTTGTTTTACCACTCTCGTTTAAAGTTATTTAATGGTAAGTTGAGATCGAGATGGTAGGTCCTTTTATTGTCACTAACATATTTTCCTATGGTGCAGTAGAAATTAAGAGCTTGGACACCGACAAGACTCTCAGGGTTAATGGATATCGCTTGAAACCTTTCTATAATGTATTCCAAGTACAGAATATAGAAGAGATTCACTTGGAGTATCCAACTAAAGACTCATAAATTGAAGTAGAGTCTGGCCCAGGACAAGAAACAGGGCGTTTCTGGGAGGCAACCCAAGCATTAGGCGTGCCCGCGCCTTATTTCTTCAGCTTACTTAAAATTTTAGCATTAGGCGTGCCCTCGTCACAGTTGGGACTGGTTTGTTTTTTTTAATATTTAATTCCTCCTCTAATTCGAATTTTTCTTTAAAATTGCAGGTAGACAAAATTAACAACCATGGTAAAAAAAAAAAGAGAGAAAGAAAAGAAAAGAGAGAGGGGGCGAGTTAGCGGGTTAACGAACGCACCCGTGTCCATTTCAAAAGGGAAAGGGCCATGCCCTAATCCCCCCCCCCCCCCCTACCCGATGCTACTCGACGCCTTCCTCTCCAACTGTCGCCTTCTTCTCATCAGGTCGCCACCAAGCAACTCGCCGCCGCCTTCCTCTCCATATGCAACAGAGGAATCGCCGGCTCCTCTCTTCACTCACTGACTCCCTTCTCCTCTCCGCTCACCGACCCCCTTCACCGGAGGTCACCAACAGAGGTCGCCGAGCTGCGACCACTTCTTCCCCCCTTCACCGGAGGTCTCCAACAGAGGTCACCGAGTTTCGATCATTTCTTCCTCTCTTCAACATAGGTCGTCCAGCTTCACACACCGACGTCGAGCTTCACACACCGACGTCGAGCTTCACACACCGACGTCGAGCTTCGATCGCCGGCTCCCCTCTTCACTCACCAACAGCCCTCACCAAAAGCCACAGCTTCCTCAAGCTACTAAGTTCTCAACAACAATGAGAACCTGCAGCCAAGCATGACAACCACGAAGATGGGAACCCAGAGCCAAACGCCCTCGTCCATCCCGTGGGAGACGAAATTCTCCGGACCAACCAGCTCCAGAAATTTTATCCGAATCCTCGAGCTCATCATCATCCACCTTTGTGATTCAACCCACTCCTGGAAAAGAGACAGTGAAGGAAGCTGAAGTTAACCCTCCTCAACAAACAGAAGAAGCTGACGCGAACAGCCCCTCCGAGGAGGAAGAGGCTGAATAGATTGATATTATCCCTCCTTAACATGAAGAAGCTGATAAAAAAAAACCCCAACATGAAATTGAGACAGAGCCTAAAACTGAGCCTCAACATGAAGATAGGACAGAAATTTCTCAACATTGCCGACATCGATCAAGGATCAAGAAAGGGAAGCAAATTCTTCCACCATCCGAGCTCAATCACAGTGAGAATTTGGAATTCGATGACCCATCCGAAAGAAAGAGGTACGTAGAAATTTGCAAACGCCCGATAGTGCAATGTAAGTATCCCGACATCCCCACTTTGGAAACCTTGCAAATTAAAGAAGACATGCTTGGCTTGATTGATAATATTGGTTGGAGTTCGTATTTTGAAATAAACTATCCCACAATTGTTGAACTGACTAAAGAGTTTTATGCAACATTTCATTTTGAAAAACCCACCGAGCTAACTATCACCACACCGGCACCGATTAAATTTAGACTCATGGGCAAGAAATTTGATCTCTCTATCACTGAATTCAATATTGCATTGGGCTTCATTAGGGAATAGGATGCAACATAAAAGGAATATCTTAGCAGTCTTTGTGATTTTGTTGATAATTTTAAACCAAATGATGTATATCAATTCTTAATTGGGGACCCAAGTGCATCCTATGATCCTAGTAAATCTAAGGATTCTTACATACATGATCCTGCAATTAAATATATTCATTCTCAAGTAGAAAAGACTCTGTGGGTATTGTAACAAAATTTGAACTTTATTTTTTATGGTGCATGATTCATAAAAAGAAAGCAAATCTTGGTTTTTGGATTGCTACACAATTAGCCAATGTCAACGCATTTAGACACTCACATATTCTAGAACTATATATCACACACTTGGCTTTACATGAAGGTTTGCTTAATCTTGACGAACATGATCTACAACTAGCATGTAACATGGCTCCATTAGATCTTAAATATTTTGATGGAATGGGTTTGCTTTGTAAAGAGAAATGTAGTATTTGTTCTTCTCCTCCAGGTCCTCTCACGCCACGCAATCAAAGAGCCTTCCGCAGTAACGCAACAAACACATATACGGATGCCCCATCCTCCTCTACCCAACAATCAAAATTGGAGAAATAAATAGTATGCTTAGAGAAAGTCGTGACCCAGCTTACTGAACGAGTTGCAAAGATAGAAGAGAACCTGATGAGTTTCTTTATCTTCATGGGTTTTGACCCTCAAGCACCCCCGAGGTAGTAGTTGACTCCACCCCTCCTCCATTGTTCAGGGAAGTTCTCGTTTTCCCAATATGTTCTAATTTTGTTTTGAAATTATTTTGAATCACATTAGGGACAATGTGAATTTTCAGTGTGGGGAGGGGCTTATTTTGCATGACACCTTTATTTTGCTCAATCATGACTTTTATGGAAAACACCTTTAGGTAGATAGCTAAAATTTTCCTGCACAGGAATTTATTTTCATTAGGAGGTCACTGTTTTGCACACTTTTGATAAGTTTTTGAAATCTTGTCATGGAACTCGATTTTTTTTTAACTCATAATTTCAATTACTATTTTGAAAGATTCATTTACATCCTTGAACATCCCAATTCATTGTGTTAGATGTCTTGAACTGAATTACAATGGAGAGCAAACATGAATAATGCATTTCTCATCCCCCCCACACGATATATGACCGTCTCTTGATGAACTCTCAGAATTTCAAGATACAATAAATTTTTAAACAATCATGCATTCTTAATTTTATCTTGCACAGTAGGAACTTTACCTTGTTATGCCTCAAGTCTGAAAAAGAAAGAGAGAGAGAGAGAGAGAGAGAGAGAGAGAGAGAGAGAGAAAGAAAGAAAGAAAGAAAGAAAGAGCATCACTACTCCGTTGATCACCAAAGATCATGAGTAGAGCTAGTAGCCACCAAAAATTGTGATCAACCGAGTAACCGGGTGCATGCATCACCAATGTGTGTCCTCGCGTCCAAAGGTTGCATGACATTCTAGGCAAGGAACTTAGATTCGGGGCCAACCGAGTAACCGGGTGCATGCATCACCAATGTATGTCCTCGTGTCAAAAGGTTGAGCAACGATCTAGGAAAATAAAAGGTGCTCAGTCAATAAGTTAAGTCTCTTAGTTATTTCGACATGTGGCATTGCTTGGTAGATGTTTCATCTCTGCGATGATTATTTTTTAAATTTGCATGTGTGTTTAAATTTTTTTATCCTTTGTATCTTGTACTCTGAGTTTGTATCTAAGTAATCATAAATATATGTGGATGGATGAGATTTCATTGTGAAAGGTTTGCTTGCTATTATCTTTTTGTTTGAGTCGTTAAAACTTTAGGATGCGGGCTGCGATAGGGTGTGATGAATTTTAAAGAGAGTGATTGTTTGGTTTGAGTTATGCTTCAAGACAAGCATGGTTTAAGTGTGGAGAGATTTGATGACATATTTATTTTCCATCTTTTGTTGTTTATTTTCATGCTAAATTCGAATTAAATGCTTCCTAAAATATGTTTATTATTTTGTTTAACTTTTAGACAACAAATGATAGAAAGAAATAAAAAAGAACACTCTTGCACATTTTTTGAAAGCTAAAAATTGGAAAGACAGCTGGACTTGGTCGCACTGCCTTGGACGTGCCAACGTCTTAGTAGAGATGCATGCAACAGATCCAGAATTTATCATGTTAAAGACTGAAATTTTGTTTCCAAATTTCCATGCGAATTTGAACAATCCATTTGTGTCTAAAACATTAAACCAAGATATTTGGTTATTAGTTTATTGCCATGTAAGGTTGATTTAATTTTTATTTACCATTCTAGTTAGGTTTGGATCCTATAAGAGGAGAAAAACTGTAATGAACAAAGGCTACAATTTTTTAGCTTTAGCCTTACTTTTTGTTTTGCTCTTTCATTTTCAGTTTAGAATTAAGTTTGAATTCAGCGGTGATTTTTTGGAGAATGAAAATGTTTGTGTTTGTGATGTGTGACTAATTCACTTCTTTCTAGCTAAAGGACGATTCGACATTTCGGTTCTACGGGTTGTGAGATTCATCTGTGCTTAACATCTTTTACTTTCTAGTATTCATTTATTTCCTGCAGAAATTATTCTATTGTTCCTTTTTAATTATCGATCTCTTACCAGATTATTAGGACAATAGCCAGTCTTCCGGTATGACTGTTCCATGCCGGATTTAGAGGCAAATTAGTCGAGGTTATTGTTCAATCTGTGCTAACGAAATTCTTGAATTAATATGACATGTGAGATTATTGTTCAATTCACATAGTCTATTAAATTGCTAGAAATAAAGGAACTCATTCTTGTGTCTATGATCAATCCTACGAATCAAAATCGAGAGCGTACCTTTAGCTAGACCTTCCTCTCTTTCAATTCTCTTAAATTTTAATTACTATTTTTAATTACTGTCTTTATTTACGTCTTCTTGCATCTAATCAAGACCCCCCCCCCCTTTTTAATTCTAGGTTTCTAAAGAATTTGAAACTAACCAGTCTCCGTGGATTCGACCCTACTTGTCACGACTACAAAATCTCAAGGAAGTAAGAATTTATTTTTGGTGGATTCGACACCCATCAAATTTCCTCCATTGTTCAGGGAAGTTCTCGTTTTCCCAATATGATCTTATTTTGTTTTGAAATTATTTTGAATCAAATTAAGGACAATGTGAATTTTTAGTTTGGGGAGGGGCTTATTTTGCATGACACCTTTATTTTGCTCAATCATGACTTTTATGGAAAACACCTTTATGTAGATAGCTGAAATTTTCTTGCACAGGAATTTATTTTCATTAGGAGGTCACTGTTTTTCACACTTTTGATAAGTTTTTGAAATCTTGTCATGGAACTCTTTTTTTTTTAACTCATAATTTCAATTGCTATCTTGAAAGATTCATTTACATCCTTGAATACCCCAATTCTTTGTGTTAGATGCCTTGAACTGAATTACAATGGAGAGCTAACATGAATAATACATTTCTCATCCCCCCACACGATATATGACCGTCTCTTGATGAACTCTTAGAATTTTAAGATGCAATAAATTTTTAAACAATCATGCATGCTTAATTTTATCTTGCACAGTAGAAACTTTACCTTGTTATGCCTCAAGTCTGAAAAAAAAAAAAAAAAAAAAAAGAAAGAAAGAAAGAAAGAGCATCACTACTCCGCTGATCGCCAAAGATCATGAGTAGAGCTAGTAGCCACCAAAAATTGTGATCAACCGAGTAACCGGGTGCATGCATCACCAATGTGTGTCCTCGCGTCAAAATGTTAAATGATATTCTAGGCAAGGAACTTAGATTCGGGGCCAACCGAGTAACCGGGTGCATGCATCACCAATGTATGTCCTCGCGTCAAAAGGTTGAGCAACGATCTAGGAAAATAAAAGGTACTCAGTCAATAAGTTAAGTCTCTTATTGATTTTGACATGTGGCATTGCTTGGTAGATGTTTCTTCTGTGCGATGATTATTTTTTAAATTTGCATGTGTGCTTAAAACTTTTTATCCTTTGTATCTTGTACTCTGAGTTTGTATCTAAGTAATAATAAATCTGTGTGGATGGATGAGATTTCATGGTGAAAGGTTTGCTTGCTATTATCTTTTTGTTTGAGTCGTTAAAACTTTATGATGCGGGCTGCGATAGGGTGCGATGAATTTTAAAGAGAGTGATGGTTCGGTTTGAGTTATGCTTGAGGACAAGCATGGTTTAAGTGTGGGAAGATTTGATGACATATTTATTTTCCATCTTTTGTTGTTTATTTTCTTGCTAAATTCGAATTAAATGCTTCCTAAAATGTGTTTATTGTTTTGTTTAACTTTTAGGCAACAAATGATAGAATGAAATAAAAAAAAATCCCCTTGCACGTTTTTTGGAACCTGAAAATTGGAAAGACAGCTGGACTTGATCGCACTGCCTTGGACGTGCCCACGCCTTAGTAGAGATGCATGTGACAGATCCAGAATTTACCACGTTAAAGAACTGAAATTTTGTTTCTAAGTTTTCATGCGAATTTGGTCAATCCATTTGTGTCTAAAACATTAAACAAAAATATTTAGTTATTAGTTTATTGTCATGTAAGGTTGATTTGATTTTTATTTACCATTCTAGTTAGGTTTGAAATTCTCCAATAAGAGGCGAAAAATTGTAATGAATAGGATGCAGTTTTTTAGCTTTAGCCTTAGTTTTTGTTTTACTCTTTCATTTTCAGTTTAGAAATAAGTTTGAATTCAACAGTGATTTGTTGGAGAATGAAAATATTTGTGTTTGTGATGTGTGACTAATTCACTTCTTTTTAACTAATGGACTATTCGACATTTCGGTTCTACGGGTTGTAAGATTTCTCTGTGCTTAACATCTTTTACTTTCTAGTATTCATTTATTTCCTGCAGAAATTATTCTATTGTTCCCTTTTAATTGTCGGTCTGTTACCAGATTATTAGGACAATAGCCAGTCTTCCGGTATGGTTGTTCCATGCCGGATTTAGAGGCAAATTAGTCGAGGTTATTATTCAATCCATGCTAATGAAATTCTTGAATTAATATGACATGTGAGATTGCTGTTCAATTCACATAGTCTATTAAATTGCTAGAAATAAAGGAACTCATCCTTGTGTCTATGATCAATCCTACGAACCGAAATCGAGAACGTACCTTTAGCTAGACCATCCTCTCATTGAATTCTCTTAAATTTTAATTATTGTTTTTAATTACTGTCTTTATTTACGTCTTCTTGCATCTAATCAAGACCCCCCCCCCCTTTTTAATTCTGGGTTTCTAAAGAATTTGAAACTAACCAGTTTCTGTGAATTCAACCCTACTTGTCATGACTACAAAATCTCAAGGAAATAAGAATTTATTTTTAGTGGATTCGACACCCATCAAGTTTCCTCCATTGTTCAGAGAAGTTCTCGTTTTCCCAATATGTTATTATTTTGTTTTGAAATTATTTTGAATCACATTAGGGACTATGTGAATTTTCAGAGTGGGGAGGGGCTTATTTTGCATGACACTTTTATTTTGCTCAATCATGACTTTTATGGAAAACACCTTTATGTCGATAGCTGAAATTTTCCTGCACAGAAATTTATTTTCATTAGGAGGTCAAGGTTTTGAACACTTTTGATAAGTTTTTGAAATCTTGTCATGGAACTCGATTTTTTTTTTTAACTCATAATTTCTGCTATCTTGAAATATTCATTTACATCATTGAACACCCCAATTCATTGTATTAGATGTCTTGAACTGAATTACAATGGAGAGCTAACATGAATAATGCATTTCTCATCCTCTCACACGATATATGACCGTCTCTTGATGAACTCTCATAATTTCAAGATGCAATAATTTCTTAAACAATCATGCATGCTTAATTTTATCTTGCTCAGTAGGAATTTGCCTTGTTATGCCTTAAGTCTGGAAAAAAAAAAAAAAAAAAAAAAAGAGAAAGAAAGAAAGAGCATCACTACTCCGCTGATCACCAAAGATCATGAGTAGAGCTAGTAGCCACCAAGAATTATGATCAACCGAGTAACCGGATGTATGCATCACCAATGTGTGTCCTCGCGTCCAAAGGTTGCATGACATTCTAGGCAAGGAACTTAGATTCGGGGCCAACCGAGTAACCGGGTGCATGCATCACCAATGTATGTCATCGTGTCAAAAGGTGGAGCAACGATCTAGGAAAATAAAATGTGCTCAGTCAATAAGTTAAGTCTCTTAGTTATTTCGACATGTGGCATTGTTTGGTAGATGTTTTTTCTGTGCAATGATTATTTTTGAAATTTGCATGTGTGCTTAAAACTTTTTATCCTTTGTATCTTGTACTCTAAGTTTGTATCTAAGTAATCATAAATCTGTGTGGATGGATGAGATTTCATTGTGAAAGGTTTACTTGCTATTGTCTTTTTATTTGAGTCGTTAAAACTTTATGATGCGGGCTGTTATATGGTGCGATGAATTTTAAAGAGAGTGATTGTTCGGTTTGAGTTATGCTTGAGGACAAGCATGGTTTAAGTGTGGGGAGATTTGATGACATATTTATTTTCCATCTTTCGTTACTTATTTTCATGCTAAATTCGAAATAAATGCTTCCTAAAATATGTTTATTATTTTGATTAACTTTTAGGCAACAAATGATAGAAAGAAATTAAAAAGAATCCCCTTGCACGTTTTTTGGAAGCTGAAAATTGAAAAGACAGCTGGACTTGGTCTCACTGCCTTGGACGTGCCCACGCCTTAGTAGAGATGCATGTGACAGATCCAGAATTTATCATGTTAAAGAACTGAAATTTTGTTTCCAAGTTTCCATGCGAATTTGGACAATCCATTTGTGTCTAAAACATTTAACCAAAATATTTGGTTATTAGTTTATTGTCATGTAAGGTTGATTTGATTTTTATTTACCATTCTAGTTAGGTTTGAAATTCTCCTATAAGAGGAGAAAAATTGTAATGAACAGGATGCAATTTTTTTGCTTTGGCCTTAGTTTTTGTTTTACTCTTTCATTTTTAGTTTAGAAATAAGTTTGAATTCAGCAGTGATTTATTAGAGAATGAAAATGTTTATGTCACACCCCAAACCCTGTATGATCGACCAGGATACGCCACGTATCCCGAAGCCTAATCCAACTCATCAAAACAATAATAACTTGAATAGTGGGAGATTTTTATTTTGAAAAGAACAGACATGACATCACAAACCAAATCAAACCAAAACTCAATATGAACACACTGGACAAGTTTATTTTAAAGGAGTTCAAATAAATAAATAAGACTCCCCAAATAAAAATAAATGCGGAAACCATGCCCCGAGTCAACATGACTCAACAACTCAAAGAGACACTAAAGTGACTCAGGTATCCTCCTCGATCACGACATGTACGAGACCCGCTGCCCTGCCACCACCAGCCGCGCTACTGCACCTCGGTTCCTCTCTGATCTAACTCAGGTGCTGCAAAGCAATAGTAATGAGGGGTAAGTCCAACTAGGACTTAGTGAGTAGATCAGTCCTCAATTCACCAAATCAATCATCATGCATAAAAACACAAATAGCCGATATAAATCAACGTCAGAAGAAATTAGCAATAATATATTCATAGCTCTATGCATGAAATCAACATCCGTCAACAAGTATAAAAGATCTTCTTCTTTTTTTGAAATGACGGACAAGCATCAATAACACCTCCACCACTCTACTCACATCCACAACAAAAAGTATAAGCATCCATCAATAAGTATAAACATATCGACAACAAGTAAATAAGATGAATGCAACACCTCAATCATATGCATGCAATGCAGCACCCCAATCATATGCATGCTCTCCGGACCCGTCGGTCCCACATAGCCACATAGGGTAGGTAGACGGGTGGCCGCCAAACTACCACCCAGCTCAGTGTCATCTCTTTGGGGCATGTCGTCCCCTCACCGGCACTGGCTCTTCCGAGCTGGCATGTTGCGGCATACGTTCCCCTCACCTGCTCGGGTCTCCGGACTGTCTTTTTGGGGTGTGATCTCTCCTCACTAGTCGGACTTCTGAAATAAGGCCAACGCTGTCTCTTTGGGGCATATCCTCCCCTAACCAGCGAGGCTTCCGGGAAATGCAACAAGCACATTACAACACCACACACGCAAGTATATAAGTATAAACAATATGTGCTATCAACAAGTAATAAAAGGTATGTCAAGTGCATACCTCATCCTCCACCTCCTCCTACCATACATCACAATCACATACAGATATATATATAGAAATAGTGCTCATAAATTATGAATGCTCAGCACAAACACACAACTGTAAAATAGCACTATAGCACTGTAAGGAAAGATGCACGTGTATCATGAAGCTGTGCAAAAAGAAACTCCAATCTATAAATCAATGAACTGAAACATGAAAAAATAACTCGTCATAGAAATCGCTAATCTAGGATAAAGTTCACCTCATTAACTACTATATCCATGAATCATCTCAGATCGAATCATAAAAATATATAAAATATGATTTTTCAGCTTGGCACGCAAAATGATGTGACATCCGCCTACTGTTTTCAAAAATCCAAAGGTCTGATGGTGAAACAGACCTCACCAATGAATCCGGAACGTCGATTAGGTGAAAATTCATATATAACATGAATAATTTTGCTAACTTTAAGGCCTCCAAATAATTATTTAGAATAATGAGTGAAATGTCTTAATTTATTTAATAAATCACTGCTATAAATAAATATAACGGTGTTATAATCAAGAGTAAGTAATGAAATCTCAGTCCTTCATCTAAACATGATCACATCACAGCCTTCCATCTAATATGATGCAATCACAACTCTCTATTTAATATGATGCAATCTCAGTCTTACATCTAACCAGATGCAATCACCACCCTCTATCTACATGATGAAGTCATAACCTTACATCAAATCAGATGCAATCACAGCCCTCCATCTAACAAGATGCAATCACAACTCTCCATCTACATGATACAATCACAGCCTTACATCTAACCAGATGCAATCACAACCCTCCATTTAATCAGATGCAATCACAACCCTCCATTTAACCATATGCAATCACAGCTCTCATTCTAACCTGCTGCAATCTCCACCCTCCATCTACGTGATGAAATTATAACCTTACATCTAATCAGATGCAATCACAACCCTCCATCTAACAAGATGCAATCACAACCCTCAATCTACATAAGATCAAATCCCTGCCCTTCATCTCAACCCCTTTAGTCCAACCCTTCATCTCACCCAAATTAATCTCAACCCTCCATTTCATCTCCTCACCTAAACTCTTCATCTTCATCCTCCCCTCACCCGCCGCCGCCGCCGCCCCTTCCCTAGCCACCGCCGCCGCTCACCGTCGGGGTCCAGTCGAACGGGGACCCTGCCGGGTCTCCTGCCGTCCGACGGCGGCTCACCGCCACTTGGAGCTCGGTGGTGGCCCCAAAAGACAGCAGCTAGGCCGGCTACCCCAAATGTCGAGCAGCCGCCCCAGCCGCTAGCCACGCTCGACAACGCCGACCTGGACAGGCCAGGGCCTGACCGGCGGCGCCGTCGCCGGCCTGGACAAGCCACGGCCTGACCTACTGCTGCCTGCCAGTGGCCGCCCCTGGCGGCGGCTGCACAAGGCAACAAGAAACCCTTTTTTTCCTTCTTCTTATTTTATTATTATTTTTTTCAAAGGAAGAACCACGATTTTTTTTTCTGATTCAATACGAGAAAATTGTGTCAAAAATTGATGAAAAACCCCAAAACATCATAACAGCGACATGAATCAAGAATTGGAGAAAAGAAGACGTAAACCCACTCACTGGATGGAGAGAAAATGGAAGGAAAAGACGCGCTGGATCTTCCCCTGATCGACACTGATGAACTCGCAAAAATTCGGCTCCAACGGCTCATCCTCCTCGACGGCGCCCTCTCTCTCCTCTCCCCTGCCTCAGGTGGTGTGCGGCTCAAAAACCCCTAGCTGCACACCCTAGGATCTAATTTATAGACACTGTTTGGGTCCAAATGATCAAAATACCCCTACCTAAGAGATCTGACTTAAACAGCCCATAACTCATCCGATCTAACTCTGATTCGAGATCTGATTGCACCGCCAAATTTGCCTTGAGACCCTCTATCACCCTAGCATGCTAAATCACAGAGATAAGACAAATAAAATTTTCCTTAATTTTAATACATTAAATGCTTACTCAGGTCTAATCCCGAAGCTTCCTGCCAATCCGCGCTAACTAGGGTCCACAATCCCCCGCTCAAGAATAAAATATTACTATTAAGATTTTGGGTATTACAGTTTGTGTTTGCAATGTGTAACTAATTCACTTCTTTCTAGCTAAAAGATGATTCGACATTTCGGTTCTACGGGTTGTGAGATTCCTTTGTGCTTAACATCTTTTACTTCCTATTATTCATTTATTTCTGCAGAAATTATTCTATTATTTCTTTTTAATTGTCAGTCTGTTACCAGATTATTAGGACAATAGCCAATTTTTCGATATGATTGTTTCATGCCGGATTTAGAAGCAAATTAGTCGATGTTGTTGTTCAATCTGTGCTAATGAAACTATTGAATTAATATGTAAGATTGATGTTCAATTCACATAGTCTATTAAATTGCTAGAAATAAAGAAACTCATCCTTTTGTCTATGATCAATCCTATGATCCGAAATCAAGAACGTACATTTAGCTATACCTTCGTCTCATTGAATTCTCTTAAATTTTAATTAATATTTTTATTTACCTCTTCTTGCATCTAATCAAGAACCCCCCCCCCCCCTCCTTTTTAATTCTGGTTTTTAAATAATTTGAAACTTCTAACTAACTCTCAATGAAGTAAGAATTTATTTTTGATGGATTCGACACCCATCAAGTTACTTCTAACTAACTCTTATATAACTAGTCGAATATAAAATAAATAATATCACATGTCAAGATTTGAACCTAGGCAATGGGAAGTATTGAAACTCTTCTTAACCACTTAGGCAAACAACATTATGTGATATAATTTTTATTATATATATATATTCGATTAATTCGGTAAATTTACCAAATCGTCGATTAATTTATCGAGCAGAACCGAACTGAAAAGCAAAATTTTAAATTTTCTATAACCGAAAATTGAACAAAAATTAATTCGATAAATTCGGTTCGATTAAATCAATTTCGGTTCGGTCGGTTTCGGTGAATCGAGAAATCCTGCTCATCCCTACCGGCGGTTCAAAACTTCTTTCCACATTCACTAGCAGACAAAATATTAAGTATAGAGCTTCGTCCTAGCCATGATGACCGGTGTGGCATCCCTAGACGTCAGGCACCTATTCTATCTCCTCCCATTACCATGAACTGGTAACTCGATCCATTAATACAAGGGAGGAAGCCGATGGCGATAACCTAGATTGGTGTTCAATCTGGAAGTTGAAATGTCCTCTGAATCTCTAAATTTTTATATGGCACTTCTGGAAGGATGCTCTCCCGATCAGGAACCAACTCTCCAAGCGAGGAGTAGCCATACAGGATACGTCCTGCCCAAGATATCATCTACACCCCAAGATTGCATTACCCACCTTCTTCCCGTGCTCATTCGCAAAGCAAATCTGGAGTGGCATACCAGCCAACTTATCCGGCGTACATCTCGTCTCCTCGACGGCTGATGGATTGGTGCAGCTATACAAGAATCAATGCTTGCAAGGTAACTCTTATTCACTGATAGGTTGGACGTTGTGGAGTATTTGGAAAAGCCGAAACGAAAAATTATTTAACTCCATCGATCTCACAGTTGCCGAATCGATTAAACTAGCATTGGACATGTGGCAGATATCCTATTTCACATGCTCTGTTCCTTTCGTGTGGAAGTGATGTTGATGCGCTTATAAGGCATCCTTTGTGTTTGGAACCCTCTGATTATTTAGTGAAAGTATCTATCTTCTGAGAAAAAAAAAAGCTGAAGGAGGTGAACCAAGCGTTTGACTTTTGAGCCAAATAAGGGGACTCCCAATATTCGAGTGAAATCTAACTCATTGTGAGTTACGTTTTTTCTGATTAAAAAAAATCACATAAGAAATTTATTATTTTAAAAATTCTTAATTGATCAACAAGAATTTTTCAAAACCGAATTATGGGAGACGAAAATTTTTAGATTCGGATTTTTGAGGTCAAAATTCTCAAAATCAGAATCTAATAGATTTGATACCTATTTTACTCCTGAGTGAAAGTCTTTGGTTAAAAAAAATATATAAAAACTTTTAAAAAAATAATTTTAATATATATATAAATTATAATAAAATTAATGTGTTAGAGTCTAAAAAAATATTTTCAAACTCTTTAATTTATTAAAGATTTTTGCACAAAGTCTATAAAACTAAATTTAAATTTAAAATTATAAAATATTTTGATCAATAATATTTTTTTTAACCACAATAATATTTCATTAATTATTTTTTTTGAATTATAAAGTTATTATAGACTCTGGGCAAAACTAATGACTTTTGCCCAAAATTTATAAAATTAAATTTAAAATTAAAATATTAAAATATTTTTTGTCCAAAATATTTTGATATACTCTAGCACATTTTTTATATCTAATATATATTTTTTGTATATTTTATTTTATTTTTTATAATTAAAAATTATTATAAATAAAAATCTCTAACTAATTAGAAATTTTTGTTGCAAAGTTTATAATAATTTTATAATTTTTTAAAATAATATTTGAATTCATGAAATAATCTTTTAGTGATAAAAAAATGTACTATGATCAAAAAAAATATTTTACATCAAAATATTTTATAATTTTTAATTTTAATTTTAATTTATAGATTTCTTGCAAAATCTTTAATATATTAGAGAGTTTGAAAATATTTTTTATACTATAATATTTTATTTTTATCATAAAAAATATTTTATTAATTTAAAATATTTTTTTATTTTTTTTATTTTTTGACCAAAGTCTCTAATCAACTTAGGAAAAAAATAGGTATCTAATTCACTAATTTTGATTTTAATAATTTTAATTCCCAAAATTTGAATCTAAAATTTTTTTTTCCTAAAATTGGATTTAGCAAAAGTACTTACCGATCAAACAATTAAATATCTCCGCTACTACTATTTTGTCGTACGCACCAGCGATTATTATAGATAAGAAAAGCGTACAACAAAACTTTTTTAAAAAAAACAAACACGTACGCATGAGCTAATCCAAGTGAACTCGATTACTGAAGTTGGAATTTTTTATCCAATTAAATTGGGTCTTAATTCCAAAATTTCCACCCCACATTAATTAAGCTATCAACTATAAACTTTATCAATTACTTCCATCAAATGCCTAGTTTTTTACTTTATAAAATACAAGGAAAAAGTGGGATAGAAAGATTACTGCATGCCTTCCCTATTACAACCACATTAATTAAATGGGATAAATAACTCATTAATTTAGCATACCTCAACTAAACCAAAGTTCATAATAGCAAACACTGACGCACAAACGACACGATGACATGATCGTAGACTGATGCGAGGAGGGTGATGAAGACGACGAGATAGATAAATAACAATGTCGATGGAACGGTGAGTTAGTGAGATGTGGATCACACGTTAATGTGGAGAATATTTTAGTCAAAATTCAACACATCAGATGTCACATCATCATCATCATTAACGAGACATGGATAATATTTTAAAAATAAGATAATTTTGCACCTTTTTTTGTTATTGTGTGAGTATAGTATTTTTGCTAAAAAAATCAAAGGGGCACAATAGAACCTCTAGACAAATGTGGGGATAGTACATTTGGCAGATAATGTGTTGAATGATTGTATTAGTGAATGACACATTATATGACACGTCAGCTCTGTTAACGAATTCTTGACGTCATTCCAATGCCAAGAGCAGTATAGCAATGATTTTTAAAATATGTTGGATAACTTTGAGCCAAAAAATGTGGAAGACAAATATTTTTTTTTTAGTAAACATGATGGGCAAATTAGTATCTTCCCGCTTAATATAACATATCTCAAATAGTTCATTGTACCAAACTTTCCAAACCTTATGAACTAATAACTTAGGGTCTGTTTGGTACTCTATATAAGCTCATGTATACTATTATATATCATAATACTATATAATGCTTGGGAATTCTTAAAAGAATGTATTAACTAATACATGGATTAAAAATAGTATTTCAAATGATGTATTAATAATACACCATGAGATCTCATCATTAAATTGTATTAAAAAAATAACAACTTCCCAAAATTGAATTTTGGAGTGGAAATTCACAAATTCAAATTTTGAATGTGAAAATTCTCAAATCTAGAATATAATGTTTCGGATACCTATTTTACTCCGGCCAAAGTCCCTTACTGATTAGAGACTTTAGTTGAATATATATATAATATTTTTTAATGATAAAAACGAGATGTTAGAAACTTTTTTTATTTTAACTCTAATGCATTAGAGAATTTTATACAAAGTCTATAAAACTAAATTTAAATTTATTAAAATACTTTAATAAAAAATATTTTTTTAAACCACAACACCTCTCTTGTACTATAAAAAAATTATTTCATTAATTAAAATACTAATGAGTTAAATTTTATTTCATTAATTAAAATACTAAATAGTTATATAACATAGTTATACATGTCCGCATCTAATACTTTATAATAATAGTCCAATACAAATTAGTATTATATAAGTTAATATATGTTAGTACTGTATAGGTTAATGCAATACAATGTACGCCTTTAACTTTTAATTTCAGACGTGGATAAAAAAATGCTCTCGTGTAATTTATTAACCTCTGATTTAGTTATCTGAACTAATGGTATTATTCATGTTATATTAATTTTAAAATTATTTTATTACTTTTCACATCAATGGCTTGTTACTTTGTTAGCAAGAGACAGCTCCCCGATCACAGGTTTGAAAAAGTCAAAAAGCTCTAAATTTGAAAAAAACCACACCCCACTTTCGATGATTTCAGAAAAGAAAAAAAAAACATGATGCCTAATCTTTTACCACTAATGAAAAGAAAATAGAATCGCAATACTGTCCAATGTCAAACAACGCTGATTAGCAAGAACGTGTGCTGGAGGATGGCATTAAAGGGAAGTATTCTCGAGTTGCAGAGAACCTGCAAATGCCAACTCATGAGTTGATATCCTGTTCGTCGACTCATTCATTAATTCAATGGTTTGGCAGATGCAATTCGCAGTCAAACTCCGGCGGCGAGCTCGATCGACCAGCTTCCGCTGCATGCCATTTCGGTGCCAATTAGTCATCAGCTACCTACTTGCTGCCAAACACTCCTCTGTAGTATTATTCTTCCTCTTCCTTTGTCTTCTCCCTCCTTGACTAAATGCATTTGCTTTTCCTTCCGGATTTGACTCTAACTTCAAATCCTTGCGACTTGATGCAGGGAGCTTCAATTCATACGTTGTAATTAAGTGGATCTATGCCTGCATGTGAGCTGGGGCCCTATAGATGAATTAAACCCTCAATTTCTTGTACATTATTAGTGGAAACCGCGTTGCAGTTTCCCTTCCTGCGAATAGAAGTCCACTTCATCATATACGTAGTCTTAATCGATCTCAGGATAATGCTTTCGTTTCCTTCGTCGGTGGCTTATTGGCATGTGGTAGTTAATTTGTGTTTATTTTAAGAAATGTTGCAGACTATGGCTTGCTTTGAAGTATACAACATTGTTAATCATTCATGTGGATACAGTTATCTAGAGATTAAAGCTACAGTATAGTGCTAAAAAAGATCACCAAATAATTAGGGAATATCCTTGTATTTATTAGGCTTAATTATATTTTTTGTCCCCAAAATATCACGTTTTTTAAAAAAATTCCGTTTAATCTCTCAAAAATTATTTTTGTTTTTATTTGGTCCATCCGTTAACTTTTGTTGTTAAGTGCTAACATGATAATACTGACATGAATTAAAGATAAAATGAAAGATCAAACGAAAAAGTAGAGACATTTTAAGGGACTAAATAGAATATATAATAATAATAATAATCATCTAAAGCATAACTATATATATATATATACTTTCTCATTTTATTCATCAATACAAAATTCTATTAATTTACTTTTTATTATTTCAAAACCTTCGTTCCATAAATCTACAATAAATTTACGACTCACGCTCGCGCCTCCCTTGTACCATCATAACTCGCACTCGCGCCACCACGACTCGCGCTCATTTCGCCCTTGTGCCACCATGAATCGTGCCACCCCTTGCTGCTCTTGTCGTAAGATTGCCCATCATCATGTAATAGCACAATGACCTCGCTCTCTCCATCATGATTTTCTGAAATTAATTAATAAATAAATCGTGGTGGCAGAGAATGGTTGGGGGAAATAAAAGGTGTTGATACAGAAAAGGACGGTGCGAGCGCGAGTTGTGGTGGCGCAAGGGCGGCATGAGTGTGAGTTGGAAATTTATTATAGATTAATGAGGTGAATATTTTGAAATAAAATGAGATTTTATATTGATGAATAAAATGAGAAAGCTTATATATATAATTATGTTTTAAGTTATTAAAAAATATTTTTTTTTCATCTAGTTATTTAAAATATTTTTATTTTTTCGTTTGGTCATCATTTTGTATTTAATCCATGTTAGCATTGCCATATTAACACTTAATAGTAAAAGTTAATGAAAAATTAACGAAGAGCTTAAACGAAAACGAAAATAATTTTTGAGAATTGCGTAGGAAATTTTTAAAAAGAGGGAGCTTGAAACAAAAAAAATATATAATTAAGCCTATTTATTATTATATCACTCTTGAATAAATCATACTGGAATTAACATCCATGTATACGGAGAGACGACGGTCAAAATGTGGCATCATCTTCTCCTCCATTCGAAGGTCAGATCTGCGGAGAATGCGCGCGCGCATCTAGAAATTGTGACTTGCTGATCCCATCAGTCAAATCCGATTCAAACTTTCAAAAAAAGGCTTTTGTTACCAAACACTTCAAAAAGCTAACCTAATTGCAAAAATAAACTAGCATTCTCTCTCTCTCTCTCTCTCTCTCTCTCTCTCTCTCTCTCTCTCTCTCTCTCTCTCTCTCTCTTTCCTCCTCAAAAAGAAATTACGTGTCTTTTTAGTTGACAGCGTGTTCCTTCTTCCCAACATTTACCTTAAACATCTTGTTATTGACGACAAATTTCAGCAATATAAGCAAGCACAAGTTGACACTTAATAAATATCAATTAATTAATTAATTCCTCTGTAGCCAGCTAGATGTGGTCTTCGCTTCCTTTTCAACGCGTTTTATTCGTATATAAAGACATAAATGTTGACCTTTACATAGAACTTGTCATAACAAAATACAAAGAAGAAATTTTATATTCAGTAGTGGTTTCTAGTTTTCATGGATATAGCAATTTGACCAAACTTCAAAATTCTATATACTCAACCTTTTCACATCATAAGTCCAATTAATATGTAATTAGCTAGGCATACCAGCATGATTAAGAAGTGCAGATTGGTCAAACAAATTGTATGCATAACAACTTAATTAAGCTTCGATGGGTTGACTAATTAATCGGCAAAACTTTATATTATTTCAGAGTGTAATTAAAGAAGAGAGAGAACCTAACTTCCATAAAAATTCAAAATAGAGTTAAATGACCAAAGAGCCCCTCAATGGCTTATATATATCCCTGCAAACTTCATCATCTCCATATATCATCCAAACAATTAAGTTGAGCTACAAGCTCTTCGAACTTCGAAGCCCAACGTAGAGTGATGGCTAATAACAATGGCATCGTGTTCTTCCTTTTCTTCTCCTTCCTCCTCATTGCTGGTGCATTCTCTGATGCCCCTCCCTCAACCCCTGTCGACCCTTCCACCGCATGTAACGCCACGCTCGACCCCAAGTTCTGCAAGACCGTTCTCCCTGGGCGAGGCTCAGAGAACCTCCACGACTATGGCCGCTTCTCCCTCGCCAAGTCCCTCTCCAACGCTAAGAAATTCCTCAACTTGGTGAACCGCTACCTCGCGAGCCGCTCGTCCTTGTCGCCGACGGCCGTCATGGCCCTCCAGGACTGCCAGCTCCTGTCGACCCTCAACATCGACTTTCTGACGTCGGCCGCCGCCACGCTGAACTACACCGACAGCCTGCTCGACCCGCAGGCCGAGAGGATACAAACCCTGCTCTCGGCTCTGTTGACCAACCAGCAGACCTGCTCCGACGGCCTCCAAGTGACGGCCTCGGCATGGAAGATCGAGAACGGCCTCGCGGTTCCCATGTCGAACAGTACGAAGTTCTACGGCATGTCTCTGGCTCTCTTCAAGAAGGCATGGGTGCCGAAAAAGAAGAATAAGAGCCGCAAAGGTCACACGCCGTCGAGGGTCCCCCATCGGAGGGCGCTGCTGTTCCACGAAGCCGAGGTTGGCCGCGGCGGCGAACTACCTCTGAGCATGTCGCACCCGAACAGGCAGCTCTTTGAGAGGTGGAGCGGCCGGAAGCTCCTCCAGGCCACCGATACCGTTCCGGTGAATGACATTGTGCTGGTGAACCAAGACGGCAGCGGGAACTACACAAACATCACCGACGCCGTTAATAACGCCCCAAATGACCTAGACGGTACCACTGGCTATTACTTGATATACGTTGCCGCCGGAGTCTACCAGGAGTACGTCGTGATCACGAAGCACAAGAAGTACTTGATGATGATCGGTGACGGGATCAACCAGACTGTGGTCACCGGAAACCACAACTTTGTTGATGGCTGGACTACCTTCAACTCGTCCACATTTGGTATGCGGCGGCGACGCATTTGGTCTATTCTCTCAATTTATCCCTTGGATTTATATGTGAGCTCAAATTTAATAAATTTTGATCCTAATGTGCAGCTGTCGTCGGACAAGGATTCGTGGCGATCAACATGACCTTCCAAAACACCGCAGGCCCGGCGAAGCATCAGGCGGTGGCAGTCCGGAACGGCGCAGATCTGTCGACCTTCTACCTCTGCAGCTTCGACGGCTACCAAGACACGCTGTACACCCACTCCATGAGGCAATTCTACAGGGAGTGCGACATCTACGGGACGGTGGACTACATCTTCGGCAACGCGGCGGTGGTGTTCCAGAACTGCAACGTCTACTCCCGGCTGCCAATGTCCGGCCAGAGCAACACCATCACGGCCCAAGGCCGGACCGATCCGAACCAGAACACCGGCACGTCGATGCAGTCGTGCAGGTTCCTCGCCGCCGACGACCTCGCCTCCGGCGACGGAACGACGAAGACGTACCTCGGGCGGCCATGGAAGCTGTACTCGAGGACGGTGATCATGCAGTCGTTCATGGACTCGTTGATCCAACCGGTGGGTTGGCTGCCGTGGAATGACAGCTTTGCGTTGGACACGTTGTATTACGCGGAGTACGGCAACACCGGTCCGGGATCGAGCACGGCGGACCGGGTTACGTGGCCGGGATATCACGTGATTGGCTCCACCGACGCCGCCAATTTCACGGCAAACAACTTCATCTTGGCCGACAACTGGTTGCCGCAGGCCGGAGTGCCTTTTGACAGCGGATTGCTCTGAGTAACTAATTAATCCGTCAATGGCTGCGTGGGTTGATTTGAAGTAGCTAGATATGAGAAAAAATATATAGTGCAGATCATTGCAAAGTAATTTTGCACAGTTTCGTTTCACCATTTATTTAATTCAGGTTCAATAATTCAATAAGACTTTATTTATTTTTAGTTTGTTATTCTTGATCCAAGAAAAATGATATTTCAAATGTAGCAACTATTATATCTACGGAGTATGGATTATAACAACGGACTTTATTTTCATGGTCACGCTGTTCTTGCCGTTGATTGGAATGATATTAACTTAGTTTTTATTCCTAAAATAGATCCTATGTCTGTTATGGACTTTAGGCTTATTGACTCGTGCAAAGATAGTCATAGGATTTTGACAAAGTTCTTGCTAATAGACTTAAACCTTACTTAAATGAGTTAATTTTCATAATCCAATCAGCTTTTATCGCTTGTAGTTCCATACATGATAATATTTTAGTTGCACAAGAAATCGTCCATTCTATTCATAAATCCAAAGGTAAAAAAAATTTTATCCTCATGATAAAAATTGATTTAGAGAAAGTCTATGCTAGAATTTCATGGAGTTCAATTCTTAACATGTTGAGTCTTTTAAATTTTCATGATAAGTTCATTGCTTGGATTAAATGCTGTATTTCTACTACTAATTTCTCTGTTTGCATTAATGGTTTTGTGTCTAAAAACTTCAATGGTACTTGTGGTATTCGTCAAGGAGACCCTTTATACCATTATTTATATATCATTGCTAGTCATTTACTCTCTATGATGCTTAATTTTGCTGCTAGGACTGGTAAAATTTCCTCTGTTAAAATTAAGAATTCTGTTGAGATTAATTATCTCATGTATGTTGATGATATAATGCTGTTTTTTAGAGTTAATTCTAAATCTTCTAATTCTGTTATTGAGATTTTTAATCATTTTGAAAAGATCACTAATCAAAAAATTATTTTTTCAAAATTTAAAATTTTCTTTCTTGTTAATACTAATAGTACTATTAAAAACGGGATTTGTAATCTTTTTAATATAAAACAAGGGTGCTTTCCTGTTAAATATCTGGGCTCCATTATTCACCCTAGGTAAATGCATGCTAGTAACTATAATTCTCTCATTGATAAAATCAGTAATAAGTTGAGTAATTGGAAAAGAAATTATCTTTCTCAAGCTGGTAGGATTGTCTTTATTAATTCAGTGTTAAACTCTGTGCCTCTTCATGCTATTTGTGTAAATTGGACTCCTCACTGTGTTCTTAAGAAAATTAGTTAATTATTAAGAATTTCTTATGGAGTTCTGATAGTGAAAAGAAATATTTACACTTGATTGTTTGGAGTAAAGTTTTACTTCCTAAGAGTGATATATGGTGGTATGGGCATCAAAGACTTGGATTCTATGAGATATGCACTTGTTGGTAAAAGAATTTTTCAACTTCTTATGCTGATTCTCTTTGGGTTTTTGTGGTTCGTGCTAAATATGATAGATTAAATCTTTGGATGTCTTATTCTAATAAGTGTTGTAGTGGTGCTTGGAGGCTCATTTGTTTTGCGGCTAATAAGCTTAAATTTGATTTATTAAATTGATTTTATTTGGTATTAATACTAATATCGTTAATGATGCCAGGGTGTTTAAAATGCTTATGTTGTTTAAGCCCGCTTTTCTAAATATGAATGTGTGTGATTTAAATGCTACTATGTTCGACTTGATTGATAATGGTTGCTGGAATTTAACAAAATTAAACAACTTGTTTGACCCATTACTGTTGGATAAGATATCTAGGATGCCCCTCCCGAATTATCCCGATGAGGACAATTGGATTTGGTGGCCCGATAAGAAAGGTTTAATCACCTCAAATTCAGCGTATAAATTCATAACTCGGTTAGAAAATACCAAACTATGTAATCTCCCTAGATGGCCTCTTATGTGGAAGGCAAAAATTGGTCATCGGATTAAAATTTTTATTTGGAAATTCTTTCATCAAAATCTTGTTACTGGGAGAGGTTACATAGATTTGGTGTCATTAACTCCCCTTGTTGTGTCCTTTGCGGCAGCCATTCAGAGGATACTCATCATATCTCTCTGGATTGTGAGGTAGCTAGAACCCTCAGGGAGATAATGAAAAGGTGGTTTAATTCCCCTTAGTTGTTGGCTTGGAATCTAAGTATGAACAATGATGCTAATTAGAATATTTTGGATAATCAATATTCATCATACTCGGTTGGCTCTTTGTTTCAATACTTTGTATTCCATTTGGTTGGCTCGAAATAAAGTTGTTTTTGAGAATGTTAAACCTTCTATTCAGATAATTGTTGCTAGGATTATAGCTTTAATAGTTGATTATGCAGATAAAATTATGTCTGAGGGAAACTCGTCTATCAAAAAACCTGGATATACTTAGTTTTCGCCGGTCATGGGCTTTTTTAAATGGAACGTAGATGCTCTGTTTTGTTAAATAATTTGAATGCTGCTTTTGTCGCTATTTGTAGAGATTTTAATGGAAAAATCATTCACTCCCAATATATTTTTACTCAAAATATTAGTGTTTTACGAGCTAAAACTCTTGCAGTTAATTTTGTCATCAATCTAGCTCTCAATTTTAAACAAGATTATATTGTATTAGAATCTGATGCGCAATCCATTGTTAATATGTTTCATAATCCTATTATAGCTGGCTGGAAGATTAGAAATCTTATTTAAAATATTCAAGTTGTTGCAGGAACACTTAAAGATTGCAAAATCACCTATGTTGGAAGAGAAGCCAATAAAGCCGTTGACTAGCTCGCCAATTATTCAGGAATGATGGAAAGGAATTTTACTTGGGTTCAAGAATGGCCTCTCTAATTTGATTAATATCATTAAATTAGATTGTACTTAGGTGTGAGTTTTTGGTACTATTTGTTAGTATATTTTTGAATAAAAAAATTTTTGGGTACTTTTTGTTAGTATTTTTTTTGAATTAAAAAAATAAAAAGAATAATGGACTAGAACTTAAGTTTAAGGAAGAACTACCCAACATTATACTTTGAGTTTGATGCTTTTATCACTTTATCTTGCAAAGTGGTAGACACAAAAATTTCAAGGGGTAGGGGCAATTTAAGATATAAAAATTTAATAAATATTATTTTAACCCTTTAATTTTAATTTTTTAAATTAAAATCATAACTTATAATAGTATAAATTTCTTTATCTATTTATATATTTTGAAAATACTATTATTTTTTTTAAATTAAAAATCATTAAAGCTCTTATGAGAATTCTTCCATTTTAATTATTCAAAGCAGACTCTACCATGATGCAATCGTCGCCTTACTCATCTCGAGTGCTAACTTTATGAATATATGTAAAGAAAACTTAAAAATTAGTAAGAGATTAACACAATTATAAATACATACATATAAAATAATTATTTTTTGTTGCACTAACAGTACTTAATATTATATTAAAAGTAAAAATTAACTTGAATCTTATTCACCGTGAATATGTATTATATAATTAATATAGATAAAATTCATTTTCCTTGAATGTTTGACAAGAAAAACTAATTATTGAATAATATATTGAATAACTCATCCACAAAAGTTCATACAACATACGAGCATGAATGATAGCATAGAAAAAATGTATTAGAAATAAAATCAACATGCGAGCTTTAGATGTAAAAACTATTGGAGAAAATTTTGAACTTAGCTTATAAACTAATAGAGAAAATTTTGGAGTTGAGTTAGAAATTAATATAAAAAGATTTAGAGTTTTTTAATTAAAAATATCAGATTTTATAATTAGTTAGTACAAAAATAAATAAATAATGAATATAAAAAATAAGAGATGAGATTTAAATCTAAGATCTATAAGCAAATAATTGAACCAACTAACCATTAGGCTATGAACACATTAGTAAAAAGTATTGAACTCCATAGTATTCATACAATTTTAATATATATATATATTAAATATTATCAAATTATATTTAGTATTTAATATTTTGGAAAAATTTCAGGGCCAGTGCCCCCTTTATCCCTAGTGTGGGTCCGCCCCTGCTTGCAAACTTTTGGTTGGGTCAATTTTATCTACTTAATTTAATTTGTAAATTGATTTCAATGCGGCTTCTTTGTTCTCCAAACAAAAAAAAATAAAATTTAGTTGGAATCAAGGCTATACACCGAAAATGAGTGGCATGCAAAACACACTTCTCAAAATCATATTTAACTTTTTTCCTCACAAAATTAATCGCGGTTAAAGAAATATCCACATCACATTTGCATCCACACTGCATTTTAAATAAACTAATTTAGTAAAACTTATAAAATTCTTTTATAAAAATTAGTAGAAAACATAAAAAATATTATCAAATAAATAATATATGAGTCAATCACTTAACACTATCAAAAACTTGTAAAATGCCTAAATGTATTAGATATATTATATTGTTATAACTTATCGAGACACTATTGAAACTATATGTATGTGGTGCAAATACATATGAGATGTGTGCTGATATACTTTCACATTCGCATTCAGTCCTCATCCGTGAAGAATTCACATCCACATCCATATCCGTTTTTGTAGTGTGGATATGATTCAAATGTGATGCAAATGAGATTTTTTACTTGAAGAATACAAATAAAATTGTCAACACTAGTGGACTGGACTAGCACTTTGGGATCGATTAGATTAAGCCCAAAAATGTTGGTACACTAATGAACCAAGATCAAGTCAAGCCAAACACTTTGCCTGGGGAGTTCCACCCAGCCATACAATGATACTTACGTCTTCATTAATTATATATATATTGGATTCGTCAATTTGAACCCAACATCTCCGAGATCAACCTCGACCTATTCTAGGCACATCCCTACGATATTTCGGGAGGCATTATTGTTGGCTGGACCTTGACACTAGAAGGGGGGTTAAATAGTGTCAATCTCCCTTTTAACTTTCTTCCAACTTAATTTTATCTTAGCTTAATGGAATTGTTCTTTAATGAATGATATGATTATAATTTAATCACAGTAATGAAAGCAAGTAAAGAGCAATGCAAATAAAGCAATTTATAGTGGTTCGGCCAACCGCTTATTCCACTATCTTGGCTCCTTACCAAAGATTTCTAAACACTACTTTATAGATTTTATGTTTCCCTTTGAATACACTTGAGGACACCCTTCTCCCTCACTTGGAGAACACCTCAATCTTATTCACCTAGACAAAACACAAATCTACAAAGTTGACCCTAAGTGTTTCCTAGCACACCTAGCAAGCTATCTTAACGAGAAAACAAGTTTCAATAAATATTAAATACAAGGAAAGAGCTAAGGAATCAAAGATTAAACCAAGCTACTTTCCACCGCCTTCTTGTCTTCAACTCGCAAGATGATGACTCCAAGGATTGCAGCCAAGTTGAAGCAGAAAGAAGCAACGCCTGGATTCGCTGTTGAGAATGGAAGCAGAGGGCGCGCACAGGTGTAGGTCTTTAAAGGCTTTAATGATCTCTTTTAATGCTCAAGTAAGATTGCAAAAAGTGTCTAATGAAGTTTGGTGAGGGGTATTTATAACCCCTCAGCCGAACGGTCGTTCAACGGGTGAAAAATCGACAGTTGAAGCCGTTCGGTCGCAAGGCCGGTCGATCAGTCGATCGACCGCTAGTGCGACCACTCGCAGCTAAGAGAGGCCGGTCGACCGATAGGTCGACCGCCAACAATTATTCCGTCACCCGATCGACCCGTCGGTCGATCAATTGGCTGCAGCGAGTCGCGCTAACACATGATCGATCAACTGATTGGTCGATTGCTACTCTCGGGCATTTTTTTCGCCTCTGTCGGTCGACCGACGTAGCCTATCTATTCTGCCGTTGCCACCTTCGGTTGATTCGACTGGTCGACCGAATGCCTTGGCCAAGTTCTAGGGAATAGGCTGCTGTGTCATTATAATGCCTCGTTCGGTCGACCGACCGGTCGACCGAACTTAGGCTGAGGATGTTTAGTTCCTTACATTTTTACATGTCATTTCTAAGGGTTTGGTTACCAAGTTTCTACTTAGATAACCTTATATTTTAGGCTTGGGATAAACTATCCTAAGGATATATTACGTACATTGAATCTACTTGACATCAATCAAAAAGGGTAAGAATTAAGGTACAATTAATGAGATTTCATTATAAAACCAAAAAACTGAGAAAACCACAAAAACCAAGTATCATCTACCACTATAGTCCTTCCCATCAATGTGAGCCTACAGAAGGCAAACATCAATAGGTCGCAAAGCCCCATTACAGAGCAATACATACGTGTGATGACACTTTTATAGAATGCAAGTTTTGAAATCATGTAAATTTAGAAGAAAATTTTCTTTAATCACAAGGTAAAGCACAAATTCCTAGTTTTATCCTTAAGGTTGTGAAACTTTCTTCAACTAAGGGTTTTGTAAATATATCGGCAAGTTGTTTATCGGTGGATATAAATTCTACCGATATATTTCCCTTAGCTACATTATCCCTAAGAAAGTGATGTCTCAAATCAATATGCTTGCTTCTAGAGTGTAAGATAAGATTTTTGGTTAAATTAATTGCACTAGTATTATCACAATGTATATGTATGCAATAATACCTAAGTCCATAGTCTAAAATGGTTTGTTTCATCCAAAGGACTTGCGCACAACAACTAGCCGCGGCGATGTATTCTGCTTCGGTAGTTAAAAGCGCAACCGAGTTTTGTTTCTTTGAGAACTAAGAGACAAGACTCGCTCGTAGGAATTGACAACACCCACTAGTGCTTTTCCAATCTATCTTACATCCGGCAAAATCAGAGTCCGAAAAACTGATTAAATCAAATGATGCATGACATGGATATATACCATAATCCTAAGTCAACCGTACCATTTAGATATCTCAATATACGTTTTACTGCACTTATATGAGACATCTTAGGGAAAGATTAAAACCTAGCACATAAACACACACTAAACATGATATCAGGTCTACTTGTGGTTAAATAAAGGAGACTACCGATCATACCTCGATATCGTTTTTCGTCCACTTTAATGCCCTCTTCATCTTTGTCAAGCTTGATTGATGCGCTCATAGGTATATAAGCTATCTTGGTTTCATTCATTCCAAATCTTTGAGTTAAAAGCGCAACCGAGTTTTGTTTCTTTGAGAACTAAGAGACAAGACTCGCTCGTAGGAATTGACAACACCCACTAGTGCTTTTCCAATCTATCTTACATCCGGCAAAATCAACGTCCGAAAAACTGATTAAATCAAATGATGCATGACATGGATACCATAATCCTAAGTCAACCGTACCATTTAGATATCTCAATATACGTTTTACTGCACTTATATGAGACATCTTAGGGAAAGATTAAAACCTAGCACATAAACACACACTAAACATGATATCAGGTCTACTTGTGGTTAAATAAAGGAGACTACCGATCATACATCGATATCGTTTTTCGTCCACTTTAATGCCCTCTTCATCTTTGTCAAGCTTGATTGGTGCGCTCATAGGTGTATAAGCTATCTTGGTTTCATTCATTCCAAATCTTTTGATGATCTCATTTGTGTACTTAGCTTGATTGATGAAGATCCCTTTGTTGGTTTGCTTGATTTGGAGACCAAGCATTAAGGAGAGCTCTCCCATCATGCTCATCTCAAATTCATCCTGCATACACTTAGCAAACCACTCACAAAGCATTTCATTAGTGGCACCAAAAATTATATCATCAACATATATTTGAACTAATAATATGTCATTTTCATGGTGCTTAATGAAAAGTGAGACATCCGATTTTCCTATGTCAAAACCTTATTCGATTAAGAAAATAGAGAGTCTTTCATACCAAGCCCTAGGAGCTTGTTTTAAACCATAGAAAGCCTTTTTAAGTTTGAAAACATAATTTGAAAACTCAAAGCTTTCAAAACCGGGGGGTTGTTCAACATAAACTTTTTCATTTATAAAACCATTAAAAAAAAAGCATTTTTCACATCCATTTGAAAAAATTTAAAACCTTTAAAGCTAGCAAATGCTAAAACCATCCTAATTGCTTCTAATCTAACTATGGGAGCATATGTTTCATTATAGTCTATTCCTTCTTGTTGGTTGTACCCTTGTGCCACTAACCTAGCTTTGTTTCTAATGACTAGTCCTTCTTCATCTAGCTTATTTCTAAATATCCACTTGGTTTCAATTATGGTTTGATCACTAGGTCTAGGCACTAAGTCTCATAAATCATTTCTATCAAATTGGTTGAGTTCTTCTTGCATGGCTAATACCCAAAATTCATCTTCTATAGCTTCCTTAACATTCTTAGGCTCTACACGAGAAACAAAAGCTACATATTGGCATAAATTTTTAAGCTTAGAACATGTTACTACTCCCGTTGAAGGCTCTCCAATGACTTGATCTATTGGACGATCTCTTACCAATCGGTATTCTTTAGGGAGAGGTGGTAGAGTTTCTTCTACATCATCTTCGACTTGAGGTTGACTTGAGGATGAAGGTTCTTCATGTTGGGTCTCCTCATTATCTTCATTCTCCACTTCCTTATCATGAAGTGTGAGATCCTCAAGCTCATCACATAAATTCACAATCTTGACATTTCTTGAAAAATCATTAGTTTCATTGAAAGTAACATGCATGGATTCTTCAACTATCATATTTCTACGATTATAAACTCTATAACCCTTAGAATTGAACTAGTGGAGTAACCTAGGAAAATTCCTTCATCGAATTTAGAGTCAAATTTTTCTAAGTTCTCCTTAGTATTCAAAATAAAACATTTACATCCAAAAATATGAAAATATCCCACATTTGGGATTTTATCATTCCAAAGCTCAAAAGGTGTTTTCTTGATTTTAGGTCTTAATAAAACACGATTAAGAACATAACAAGAAGTATTTATGGCTTCGGCCCAAAAATATTTAGGCAAATTATTTCCACATAACATGGTCCTAGTCATTTCTTGTAAAGTTCTATTCTTACTCTCAACCACCTCATTTTGTTGAGGGGTCCTAGGGGAAGAAAAGATATGTTGAATACCTAAATCATCACAAAACTCGAAAAAAATTTCATTTTTAAACTCCTCTCCATTGCCACTCATAATTTTCAAAATAGAAACTCCATTTTCATTTGAAATCTTTTTTGCAAATTTTTTGAAAAACTCAAATGTTTTATTTTTCTTAGCCAAAAAGAAAATCCATGTAAATCTAGAAAAATCATCAACCAAAACATAGCAATAAAACTTTTCACATAGACTAGCTACATCACATGGACCAAAGAGATCTATGTGTACAAGCTCAAGAATTCTAGATGTACTAACTTGATTAATATTATGGACAGAAGATTTTACTTGCTTACCTAGTTGACATGCATCACAAAGTTTATCTTTTTCAAACTTTATCTTTGGTAAGCCTTTTACTAAGTCTTTCCTAGATATCTCTTGGATGAGGCTCATGCTAGCATGTCCTAGCCTTCTATGCCACAACCAAGAGTCATTTTTCATGGCAACTAAGCATCTAACATGAGGATTGGGCAAGACATTTAATTCTAGGGTGTATATATTTTCTTGCCTATTTCCTATGAACATGTTATCATTTGAGGGTGTGCTTCTAACAATGCATTTAGATGCTTCAAAGATTATTATGTACCCATTATCACATAGTTGAGATATGCTAATCAAGTTATGCTTTAAACCATCAACTAATAAAACATCATTGATACATGGGTAAGGGAGTATACCTATGTCACCAATGCCAACAATCTTACCTTTGGCATTGTCTCCAAATGTGACATGTCCACCATCTTTGCTTGATAGGGTTGCGAACAAATTGATATCTCCCGTTATGTGCTTCGAGCAACCGGTATCCAAGATCCAAGTACTTCTACTTGGTTGAGGATGCTTCTCTATCTACAAAAGGAGAAGAAACTTTCTTAGGTACCTAAATTTTCTTGGGTCCTTGGGTGTTAGTCAATTGTGGAACCTATGTGAATCTTGCATGTGGGTTCGTTCTCAATGCACAATCTTTGGCCATATGATCAAAAATACCACATGAAAAGTAATTTCCATAAAATTTTCTATTTGTGTGTGTGTGAGCATGTGAGTGTGATGATTTTTTTTTATTTACAATCTTTGGCATGACATTTTGAATGGTTGTCATCTTTTCATTAAGCATGCAAAATTCTCTTTTTAATGTAAGCATGCTATCATTTAAATGCTCTACTTGATCACATAAATACTTATTTTCTTTTTCTAGTTTTTCATTGTCGATCTCTAGGTCATTCGTAGCCTTTTCTAGGGTGTCATTTTCTTCCTTAAGATTCTCTATTTCTTTCCTAAGGTTATTGCATGAAAGTAATAAGCTATCATTTTCAATTTCTAAGGATCTATTGTCCTTTTTGAGATCCCTAAATTTTCTTCTAATTGCAATGAATTCCTCATGCATTTGCTCAAATTCATTTTGTAATTCTTCTTGAGTAAAAGAAACTTCACCAAAAGTAAATTTTACCTCATCCTCCTTTGCCATCAGGCAAAGGTTTGCTTTTTCACTCCTTGCCTCTTCTTCACTTGATGAGGCTTCGCTTCGGTCCCATGTAGCCATCATTGTCTTCTTCTTCTTTTTGTACTTTTCTTTCTTGTAAGGGTTGGAGGTAGCGGCCATCTTTAGAAGCGGGCAATCTTTCGTTAGGTGCCCCATCTTGTTGCAATTGTAGCACGTGTAGCCACATCTTCCTTTTCTCATGCCTCCCTTCATGAAGCTCATGAACCTTCTTGCTAGCATCGCCACTACTTCAAGGTCATCCATCTCTTCCTCGGATGATGATGTCTCTTCGGCTTGATGGGATGCTTTTAAGGCAATGGTCTTGCCTTTCGGAGCCTCTTCTTCTTGATATTGTTTCATGTGGGTCTCATGTGTCATGAGAGACCCAATGAGCTCGGTGATCTTCAATTGACTCAACTCTTTGGCTTCCATGATGACGGTTACTTTGGGCTCCCAAGATTTTGGAAGGGATCAGAATAGTTTCCTTACCTTCTCCTCTTCCTTTATTTCCCTGCCAAGGTTAGCTAAACCATTCGTAATATTTTGAAACCTAGCATACATGGTATCAATAGACTCATGTGAAAGCATTTTAAATATTTCATAGTCATGCATGAGTAAATTGATTTTAGATTCCTTTACTTGGGAAGTCCCTTCATGGGTGGTCTCTAGGACCTTCCATATTTCATATGCGGACTTGCATGTGGAGATCCTATTAAATTCATTAATTGATAGACCACAATATAGAGCATTGACGGCCTTGGCATTAGCATTAAAAAGCCTAACTCCCTCTTGATCCCATTGGTCCATATCCTTAGTGGGTTGTTTATACTCCACTAAGATCATTCTCCATACACCCATGTCTAATGATTGAAGGAAGTCATTCATGCGGATCTTCTAATAAGCATAGTTGCTTCCATCAAATAAAGGTGGAGTATAGGTAGAGGACCCTTGAGCTAATTGAATTTCATTAGACATGATTGTTTGTAGGGAAGATGGTTAGATCTTACCTTACTACCTTGCTCTGATACCATTTGTTGGCTGGACCTTGACACTAGAAGGGGCGGTTGAATAGTGTCAATCCCCTTTTTAACTTTCTTCCAACTTAATTTTATCTTAGCTTAATGGAATTGTTCTTTAATGAATGATATGATTACAATTCAATCAAAGTAATGAAAGCAAGTAAAGAGCAATGCAAACAAAGCAATTTATAGTGGTTCGGCCAACCGCCTATTCCACTACATTGGCTCCTTACCAAGGATTTCTAAACACTACATTATAGATTTTATATTTTCCTTTGAATACACTTGAGGACACCCTTCTCCCTCACTTGGAGAACACCTCAATCCTATTCACCTAGGCAAAATACAAATCTACAAAGTTGACCCTAAGTGTTTCCTAGCACACCTAGCAAGCTATCTTAACGAGAAAACAAGTTTCAATAAAGATTAAATACAATGAAAGAGCTAAAGAATCAAAGATTAAACCAAGCTACTTTCCATCGCCTTCTTGTCTTCAACTCGCAAGATGATGACTCCAAGAATTGCAGCCAAGTTGAAGCAGAAAGAAGCAGCGCCTGGATTCGCTGTTGAGAATGGAAGCAGAGGGCGTGCGCAGGTGTACGTCTTTGAAGGCTTTAATGATCTCTTTTAATGCTCAAGTAAGATTGCAAAAAGTGTCTAATGAAGTTTGATGAGGGGTATTTATAACCCCTCAGCCGAACGATCGTTCAACGGGTGAAAAATCGACCGTTGAAGCCGTTCGGTCGCAAGGCCGGTCGATCAGTCGATCGACCGACGGATCAACCGCCAGTCGCTCGCAGCTAAGAGAGGCCGATCAACCGATGGGTCGATCGCCAGTAATTCTTTCATCACCCGGTCGGCCGATTGGCTGCAGCGAGTCGCGCTAACACATGATCGGTCGACCGATTGGTCGATCGCTACTCTCGGGCATTTTTTTCACCTCTATTGGTTGACCGATCGGTCGACCGACACAGCCTATCTATTCTGCCGTTGCCACCTTCGGTCGATCGAATGGTCGACCGAATGCCTCGGCCAAGTTCTAGCGATCTTCGGTCGAACGAATAGGCTGCTGCACCATTCTAATGCCTCGTTCGGTCGACCGACCGGTTGATCGAACCCAGGCTGAGGATGTTTAGTTCCTTACATTTTTACATGCCATTTCTAAGGGTTTGGTTACCAAGTTTCAACTTGGATAACCTTATATTTTAGTCTTGGGATAAACTATCCTAAGGATATATTACATTGAATCTACTTGACTTAATCCCCGAGCCTTTCTTCAACGTCTTCTTCTTCCGTTTCTTCGACAATCTTTTCCGTCGTCTTGATTGAACGAATTTGGCATGTGTATCGTAACCTCAACCTGAACTCAAAACTTCATACTAGGATTAAATACATATTTGTTGTCATCAAAATATAGATCGAGGCTTAAGAGAGACCCTTAAGCCAACAATTATCGACAGACATTCCTCATCCTGCAATATATACAAACCTGACACACATAATGTGCATCTAGATTCCAATTTCTATTCCCCCTACTTGGAATCCTTTCTTACTTGAGCGTCGTAGTGTCTTTTGCAGGTCCTCCACTGGAGTCGCACCTGACCAGGTGACTCGTCGGACTGCATCACCCCGACTTCAAACAAGAACACCTAGTTATCACCTCATCTAACCTCTTTATAACGAAAGACCTTAATCTCATAGATTGGTCAACCAGACCAATCTTTCAGTGAAATCTAGATAACATAATATACATTTAGGAATTTCCCCAAATCTAAATATGAATGCTAAAATTTTTAGTTTAGGAATCAAGTTCTGATAATACCCATTCTACCCCCTCTGCAAAAGTCTTTAAAGCATTAAAGACTTTTGCAAAAAAATTGAAAAAATCAGAAACATTAAATATATATTTTTAATAACAAAAATAGATTTTATGGGTCTAAAAAATTTAAATTAGAGACTATAGTCCTAAGTAAATATAAAACTAAATTTAAATTAAAAATAATAAAATATTTTGGTCCAAAATATTTTTTAGATCATAGCACCCATTTTATATCACAAAAATATTTCATAAATTAAAATTATTTTTTAAGTTTTTTTTTGAAACTACTCTAGGCTTTGGACAAAAGTTTGTAACATATAAAGACTTTTGAACAAAGCATGTAAGAATAATTTTAAAATAAAAATAGTTAATTATTTTAGTCCAAATATTTTTTAGACACTAGCATATGTTTTATATAAAATATATATATATATATTATGAATTAAAATTATTTTTTGGTCTTACGAAGATATTATAGGCTTTGGACAAAAATCTTTATTTCAAAATATTAGTTTAGATCTTAGCACAATTTTTAATATCATAAAAAATATTTCATGGATTAAAATTATTTTTTTATGATTTATGAAGCTATTCGAGAGTTTTGGGAAAAAGTCTTTAATGCATTAAAGACTTTGGCCAAAGTCTATAATAGTTTCATAATTCTATATAAATAATTTTAATTTATGAAATATATTTTTTATGGTATAAAACATATGCTAGGCTCTAAACAAAATTTGGACCAAAATAATTTACTTTTTTAATTAAAATTTAATTTTATGTGCTTTGGGAAAAAGTCTGTAATACGTTAAAATATTTTGCCCAAAGTCTAGAATAACTTCATAAATTAAAAAATAATTTTAATTCTTGAAATGTTTTTTTAATGATATAAAGATAGGTGTTAGGATCTAAATACACTTTAAATTAAAGATTTTTTTTCAAAGTCTATAATAGTTTTATAAGACTCAAAAATTAATTAAATATTTTTTTTATAAAACATATGCTAATGTCTAAAAAAATATTTTGGAACAAAATAATTCACTATTTTTAACATAAATTTATTTTTATATGTTTTGTGCAAAAGTTCTAATATTAAAGACTTTTGCTCAAAGCCTAGAATAGTTTCAAAAAAATTAAAACAATAATTTTAATTGATGAATATTTTTTGTGATATAAAATGGGTGCTAGGATCTAAAAAATATTTTGGACCAAAATAATTATTATTTTAAATTTAAATTTAGTTTTATATATAACTAAAGTTTCTAATATATTCAAGATTTTCGCTCCAAATTTTTTTAGACCCCTAAAATATATTTTTATTGTAAAATATATTTTAGATATTTTAATTAGATTTTTTTTTTTTTGGGGGGGGGGGGGGGGGGGGGAGTCTTTAATCCTTTAAAGACTTTTGTAGAGGGGTAGAAATAGAATGAGTATTATCAAAACTTGATTCCGGATCTAAAAATTTTAGCATTCATATTTCGATTTGGGAAAAATCCAATAATATTGTTCCAATCCGAGGAAATTTTAGTCATCCCTGGCGATCGCATGCTTGGATAGGATCGTCGTCAATTATCCCTTCATTGCTTGGTGCCCCCTCGTGGAAAGCGGAGGTTGGCAAGGCAAAATTATCCGACCATGCACCACTTATTCTTAGGTCGCTATCCAAGAACAAGCAGAACATCTTTAAAATTGAGCACTTTTGGCTTAAAGCGAGCTGGTCAGAGGAGCTTCCACCTTGTCGGTCCGGTTTCTGATCGGCCATTGAAATTTGGATCCACAGAAATAGAAGGCTTAGAGCTCGGTTGAATTCTGGAGTAGAGGTATCCTCTCGGCTAGGAAAGCACATGTGTCCGAGATTGAGGAGCGGCTGGAGAAACGATTGGAGGAGCTTGAGGATGGGTCAGTGGCAGATTTCTCGGTGGCCCAAGCAAGGATGCGGGAAACAAGGAAACATCTGGATGATTGTTATTTGGCTGAAAGCACCCTATGGCGGCAACGAGCTTAAGACCCGTTGGTTGAAGGACGAGGACCGAAACACCAAATTCTTTCACAAAACTGCGACCGATAGAAGGCAACAAAATTGGATATCTTCCCTATGGGCGAAGGGACGAAGAATGGAGGAGTCGGAAGACATTGCAGGAGCCATACATCGACATTTTAGCGGGCATCTTGGGAGAATATTAGCGGCAAGGTTGAGAACTCATTGCGACAGTCTATATCCGGATCGTTATTCTGACATGGAGAACCTAGCTGATCCATGCGACGTGGATGAGATTTTATCATGGCTGCGTGGGATGGGAAAGGATAAATCCTCGAGGCCGGACGGGCTAACGGCATAGTTCCTTGTGGCTACCGGCCCATTGTAGGCAACAACATTATATAAGGGAGTTCTGGATGAACTTATGTTCGGAAACGGGGATTGGAGGAGATTGAACTGGTCTTTTATCATGCTTATTCCCAAGCAGGAGGTAGCGAAAAGTATTACGCAATTCAGACTGATCAGGTTAACCAGTAGTTTAGTCAAGGTTTTCTCGAAGATCATGGCCGTTCGGCTCAGAAACCATATGGACGATCTCATTGATAATACCCAGAGTGTCTTCTTGGCTGGGAGGAGTACCCTGGGCACTTACATGGCGACGAATAAAATAATCCACTTCAGTAAACTTAGGCAGGAGGAGGCCCTCGTCGTTAAGCTTGATATGGCCAAAACTTTCAACAATTTCGGCTGGCCTTTCTTATTGGAGCTCCTGAAAAGACACGGCTTTTCGGATGCGTGGACTGGTTGGATTTAGGCCATGCTTGGCTCCTCCGAATTAGCAATCGTCCTTAATGGAAATCTGGGAAAATGAATTAGGCATAAGAGAGGGTTGAGACAAGGGGATTCGTTGTCACCACTCCTCTTTTTGCTAGTTGCCAATGTTTTTTCTAAAATGATGGATAGGGCCAAGAGGGACCGTCTCATTGATGACATCAGGATTGGGCCAAAGTCGGAGCACACGAATCTAGAATTTGCGGATAACTCTATTGTCTTTACTTGAGGGAGAAGAAATGACTTAATCAACTTGAAGTTGCTTTTGTTTGCCTTCGAGATGACATTCGGTTTGAGTGTTAAGTACGAAAAGACTCTGGTGACTCATGTGCTTGACGACTTAGATAAAGCAAATGAGGCCACAGGACTACTTGGGTATGAGGCAGTGCAATTCCCTATCTCCTATCTAGGCCTCCCATTGAGCAATTCTAGGATCAGGAAGGAAGATTGGAAATGCGTAATACAAAAGGTGGATCGCAAGCTGGCAACATGGAAGGGTCGCCTTCTATCTAGAGCACGAAGGGTCACTCACATTAACAGCATGCTGAGTGAGGTTCTGGGCTACTTGCTTTCAATCTTTAGGACACCTAAATGGATGCTCTTGCAATTAGATTGGAGAAGATGGACGTTCCTTTGGTGCAATAGTAGAGAGGATCAGGGAGGTAAGTCACTTGTCAATTGGGATGATGTGACTTGTTTGAGTATTATGAATCTTGATCTCCATAACCTGGCTAGGCTTGAAAGATGGTGGTGGGCGGTGGCTAGCAGTGGAACTTATTGTGGGTAGATATTGTGCGGTGGAAATACTTCTCCAAGAAGAAATGGTGTGGTCCGCATGGGCTAGGGAGATGGTCTTGCATTTCGCGAGGCTTGCATCATGCCAAGCACGCATTTTCGATTGGCTTTGAAGTGCGTATAGGAAATGAGAGATTGAAGAGCTTTTAGAACGATCGATGGAAGGACGATTTTATTATCTCCACGATTTTTCCAGACTTGTACAAGGCTAGTAGAGGTCGGTCAGCTTCAGTAGCGGATCTCTACGAGCATGGCCGAGGAGGGTGGCGACTACTAGAGGTGGCAATGGGCTGGGCCAGCCCATGGGCGGCACGGGCCCGGCACGCGGGCCGAGCTAGGCACGGCCCGCACACCATGCTGGCCCGAGCACGGGAGGCCTGGCGCATGGCAGGGTCTGGCTCGGGCCGACGAATATATTATATAAAAAAATTAAATTAAATTAAATTTTCCTATAAATACCCCCTCTCCTTCTTCATTTCTTTTATCTTCATCTTCAACTCTTTCTCTCAATCCTCAACTCTCAACTCTCAATTCTCAACTCTCAACTCTCAACTCTCAACTCTTTTACTCTCAACAATCTCTAAGTCCATTTACAATCATTCTCAACAATATTTTAAGCTCATCAAGAAGACAATAATTCAAGATTGTTGTTAAATTTTTTTAATCTCTTCAATTTGTTTCATTGATTAGTATAATATTTATACTTTTTATATTTTTAATTTTTACTAATGGCGGATGAAGATTTTTTAGGTTATACTCCACAAGCTGGATCAAATATGTTAGAAGAAATGCCTCCTGCTACTCCTACCACTCCTACCACTCAACAAAATTAAAACCTAGAGATAAGTCCATCTATTAATTTATGTCCATCAAGTAGAAAAAAAAGTATGGTTTGGGAATATTTTGAGAAAATTATTGAACCTGATGGCACCATAACAACAGCCCGGTGCAAAAAATATTAAAAAATTCTTTCGGCTTCAACAATCGGAGAAACTGGTCATTTATTACGTCATGCAAAGGGTTATGACAATAAGGTTGCATAAGCTCAACAAATTCTTAATTTATCTTCTTCTGGTTTAATAGTTTTTTCGTATGATCATGATTTTCAACGTCGAGAACTTGCAAAATTAATTGTTCAAAGTGAATCTCCTTTTAGTTTTATTGATCAACCAAGATTTTCTAGTTGGATTTAAAATACTTTACAACCAAAATATAAAAAAATTACTCGAAATACAATGAAAAGTGATGCTTTAAAATTATTTTTTATATATAGAGAAAATATAATGACTAGTTTTCAAAATAATAAATCAAAAATTTCTTTAACATCTGATGTTTGGTCTAGTCAACGTACTGTTAATTCTTACATTTGTGTTACTACACATTGGATTGATGAAAATTTTATTTTGCAAAAAAGAATAATTAGTTTTAAAGTTTTTGAATATCCACACACTTCTGTTGCCATTTTTTCTGCTATTAGATTTGTAACATCTTTCTACAATATAAATGATAAAAAAAAATTCGATTAGTTTTGATAATGCTAGTAATAATGATGCCGTTATTCCTCCCCTTATACAGTTATTTAAGCCAGTATTAGATGATGAATTATTTCATGTTCATTGTGTTTGTCATGTTCTTAATTTATGTGTACAAGATAGTTAAAAATAAGTAAATATACATGTAGAAAAAATAAGATATATTATTAGATATATGCATTCTTCAAAAGCAAAAACACAATAATTTAAAAAAATTTGTCAATCTTTTAATAAACCATTAAAAAAATTTAATGGTAATGTTATTATTAGATGGAATTCAACATATCATATGTTTATGTCTACTATAAGATATCAAGAGATCTTTACAATATTTTACAATCAAAATATGACTAGTGATCCAATTAATAATAATGATTGGTTAGTTGCTGGGCATATTATTCAAATTTTTGAACTTTTTAATAAAACTACCGAACAACATTCCGGTGTTTATTATCCTACATGTAATTTAACTCTTTCACATATAGTTCGTATTAGTGAAGTATTTTTTTTCATATAGATATCATCTTTTATTTGCACAAATTATTTCTTTAATAGAATATAAATTTAAAAAGTATTGGTCAGATATACCTACTTTATTTTGTTTAGCAATATGTTTAGATCCTAGAATGAAAATTGATGGTTTAAATATGTTGTTAGAAGATTATTATAACAATATGGAATTAGATAATGTTTAAGAAAAAAAATTAAAATTTCAAATTTATTGAATTCTATGTTTGTATTTTACGCTTCAAAATTTGATGATACAATTACAAATAAGACGACATCTTCTTCTTCTAGATTAAGAGATGATGGTGGAAATAGTATTAATTCTCAACTTGGTCGTAGAATAAAAAAACTAAATCTACTAATTTTAATGAACTACTTTTTTTTTCTAGATCATAATCATTCTGAAGAAATAGATGATAATGAAATTTTAGCATGATGAAAAAAATAAGAAAATACGTATCATATTATTTCCATCATTGCACGTGATATACTAACTGTTCATGTGTCTACAGTAGCTTCCGAGTCTTGTTTTAGTGCAGGAAATAGAATTCTCGACGAAAAAAAGAGCCGAATGAGTGAAGAAATGGTTGAAATGTGCATTTGCTTAAAAGACTGGTTGGATGCTGAAGATAGATTACAAGATAAAGGAGGACACGATACTTCATCATCGGGAGAGGAGGAAGCTCAAACAAGCGAAGCTGGTGCTGCTGGTCCAAGTACAAGTTAAATCACCAAGACTACGGGTGATTAAAAATGTAAAAAGAACTATGTAGACCTAATTCTTCTATAGTTAATCATTGGGGAGTACGAGTTTAGCTATAGAAGGTAGGTATGCAACCTTTTAAGGTGCAGTCTATTATAATATTAAAAAAATATATTTTATCATTGGATGAATATTTTTGTATTAAAAATAAATAAAAATTTAATTATAATTTAATTTTTAAAAATCTTTTTATTAATTTGTACTGCGTTACAATGTTACATATAAAAAATATGTTAAAAAATATATAACAAAGTTTAGTACAATGATTAAGCTATCTCAAATAAAATTAGAGGTGCAAGTTCAAAACTCACCCGTAACCATTAATTTTTAAAATTAAATTTTAAATCTTTAAAATTTTAAATTAAAAAATTTAAATTTTAAATTTTAAATTTTAAATTTTAAAAATTTAAATTAAATAATTAATTTTCGGGCTGGCCCGAGCCCGGCTAGGCTTGGCTACCAGACATTCGGGCCATGCCAGGCACGGCCCGGAGGTGGCCGAGCCTGCCCGGGCCCGGGCACGGCTCGTTGCCACCTCTAGCGACTACATTGGTTTGGTAGTGTTGACGAAGATAGGGTGGAGCAGCTTAGGGTATTCTTGAATGATGTCTCTGTCGGGGACCAAGATGAGGGAAGATGGCGGTCAACCCCGAACGGATGCTTTTCGATGGCTTCATCTTACAATCTTTTGATGGAGAGGGGGATCTCAAAATCAGACATAGTGTGGGTATGGAAGATTCGCGCCCCCCTCAAAATGAAGATCCATATGTGGATCTTGATTCGTGGAAGGTTGAACACTAAGGACAAGCTCCTGAGGCATGGGATTGATACTGAGGATCCACTATGCAACTTTTATCGGGGCGCGCTAGAGTCAATTGAACCCCTTTTTAGAGATTGCATCAGCACCCTCAGAGCTTGGACTTCCTTCCTTTCTGATCGTGGGTTATCGCCAATCTCTCTCTCCTCTTTCGACCGGGTGGGTAAAATGAGTGAAGCTAAGACCTTAAATTTGCTTATGTTATTTGGTGTTGGAGCATTTGGTTCGTCGGAAACTCCGGCATTTTAGGTGCGCTGTTTTTTCTCTAGGTAGCCGTGATAGATTAGCTAAGTCATTTTGGGATCGATTGCAACGTGTGACCCAATCGGGTGGGTCATAACTAAAGAGGATCCTACTATAGTTTTATGTACATTTCAAAATTCTTGAAATGATATATTATGTGGCATTAACCTGCCTCACTTCCTTTTTCAAAAAAAAAAAAAATCCGAGGAAATTTCTGACATTTGTTTGTCAGCATAAGCACTTGTTTGTTTCAATGATACTGACCAATCATATATAAGATGGATGTGAACCTAACACGATGCCTGACAAGACCACGAAGCAAATCTCAATAACGTCTGCTGTATTCTATCGATGTAGTAACAAAATTATTTCAGAAATTCACAAGTAACCCTTATTTTATATTTATATTTATTTTGCAAATCATCATTTACAACATGATTTGTAATTGAATCCAGTATGTACTACTTATTTACAACATGATTCACAATATCTATCAAGGAAAAGAATGGTCTATAATTCACTTCACAGTTCACACTCTATTTCTGCTATTTCAAATTTCAAAGAGAGATATTTCTATACATGAACGCAGACAAGGTTCTTACAAATTGGGGAAAAAAATTATAGATACTTGTTGGAGGCCCTGCATACTATAATTGAAATGCAAATATAGACTGCTGTCTTGGTTAATGCTCTGTATTCATTCCTGTTTGATAAAATGATTCTTACAGACTTGACAGAAACTGAAGTTGCAGGAATAGACCTCTTTATACAGGAAGCTCTCCAGCTTCAGGATCAATGGAAGCTCTGCAGACAGGGCATTCCGAACGCGAAGTCAACCACTCGTCAACGCACTCCACATGGAAGCAGTGGAAACACCTCGGCAAGAACCGCCCCTTCTCGCCCTCCTTGAAATCCATCAGGCACACCGAGCAATTCAGCTTGGTCTTCTGAGCCGCCGAGGAGTAGACGAAGACCGGCAGCGCCGAAAGAACGTTCCGGGAGGCGGCGGCGTCGTTGCCGTTGGTGGTGCCGGAGATAGCAGCGGCAGCGGCGGTGGTGGAGGCGGAGGCGGTGGTGGTGGAAGGCCGGGTGGTAGTGGGGGAACCATTACACATGGATTTGACGAAGGAGCAGCATATGAAAAGCAGCACGAGCGCGCAGATGACCCAGAGGACGACGACTATGAAGCTAGGCATTCCTTGAGATCCACCATTCCCTGCCGGAGAGCTGCGATTTGGGGCGGAGAGGAGGAAATGGGACGATCTGGTGGAAGAAGATAAGATAGGTCAACAAGCCGATGATATTTTAACGGAGCAGTTGAGTGCAGAAGAAGGGAAGGCGCTGGTAGTTGACTCTTGACTTGACAATTGTTATTGTGCCACGAAATTGTTAGGTAATTAATCGAACGCGGAAGACGACAGGCTGAATCAAACTGGAATTTTATTATTATTTATTATTATTATTAAAGAAAAAATATATATTGAAGTGGATTTGGTTTGAGCAGCGAGAGATGACATCGTGTCATCAACACCTGCGTCATCTGCAAATCTACTGTCTTCGTTTTCTTTTTTGTAACCATTTAACACGGAAGTTCAAAATTTTAAACATAATTCTTTATCTTAACGTGAATTTGCACGCTAATAAAACAAAAATGTTTATAGTCAACTAAATGAAACCAGATTAGTATCTTGTTGTGACTTTCAATTGGATTAGTTTTAGATAAATTGAAAAGTGGAAAAAGTTAATTTTACTGCGTAATTTAGTAGAAGAATTGCCAGCGAAAGTGTCGCAATAATGATAGAAGAAAAGGCTGGGTGCATCAATTTGTTAAGATAGCAACCAATGAAAGAGACGCACAAATTATTTAACGTGGCTGGGTGAGACTGAAGACTAAAGCTTATGAGTTCGTTGTTTCTGCACGTTGTGTATCAAGATTTGAAAAAGTAGGAATTATTAGATTATTTGCTTTTGCAGGCCAAAAAATTGTCCATTTGTGCTTCTTCATCGATTGGTTGTAAGGAGGATGGAACGTGTCCCACCTTCCTCTCGATGCAGATGTGGACGTCGACGACGCCAAACAAACTCTCGCGTTTCACATTATTCGGTGAGTCACTCGTTTAATTAGTAAGAATGTGTGGGGCCGTCGTGAACTGCCTTATTGGTTATTGACATGTCAGCAAGCTCTGTTCCCTTCCTTGTGGGCCTTCAGCCTTCCGTTCCGAGGGAACAGGATGGTGGGGCCGACTCGTCAACCACCCCTATCAATAAGTTGATCGGCGTAAATTACGAAATCAGTCCTTCGTTTTGATGCGAAGAAATTAGCATCCACCAAGTCTGCAACAATTAAATAATAATAATAATAATAATAATAATATTAGTAATAATAATAATAATAATTTCCTCTCATCATGCCGTGTTAGAGTAGGATTTGTGTCTGAAAAATCAATCCAAGGTTTGTAAATTGGGTTGGACGAAGTTAGCCAGAGCTCAAGTAAGACAAATTTGAATGAGTTGTAATTGGTTTGGGTCAGATTAGTTAAATAAAAAAATTATGTTCAATTAGATTAGATTGAGTAGCTTAAAGTTGGAGGGAATCATGAGCATCTCTTTAATAAGTATCCGTTCTCCAAAAGAGGGGTGGAGTTATAAGTTGACTTTATCTGACTTATCTCCCTTTACACTCAAATATAAACCTTGGGATCGGCTTTCCCAAAAAAAATCTTAGCTTGTGCAAAAGAAGATAGTTGCACTAATGATATGAAAGAAAAAAAAATTGATTCAGAAGGAACAACCGCATTTTCAACATCACAAGCAAATCTCCCATTGAGCTTGCACTTGAAGGAGCAAATCACTTCCACTTGTACATTCTTGATCCTTTTTTAGGATCCTTCTACTTTTTTTTTTACACTGCTCTATCTCCTAATTTATATGCATCAATTCTATTAGAGGTTTAACTCAAATTGGGTCCGAGCCGAATCCAATGACTCCGACCGAACCTAAATCGAAGTTCATCTGATCAGTTACGATTAAATTCATATATATATATATATATATATATATATATTTGCTGCTCTTAGTTAGATTCGGCACAACCCATGTGAGCCAGTAAGTGGGCCGAGCCCACCTTGTGAAAAGGCTCCATGAGCCATGCCATGGATTTGTTGCATGATATTTTATAATTGGATGACAAAATCAACCATTCAAGTTTATTCAACGCATGCCTAAAATGCATGCCTGGTTGAGATGCAGGTTCGAGGCAGCAACAGCAACTCAATCTCTTGATTGAGCTTTATCCATAAAGTCATGTTTGACGGGTCAAAGGAGAAAAATGTGCATCACGTGAATGTGCATCACGTGAAGGAGCTCCCCAGTCAACGACCAAGTCTATTTTTCCTATTTATTTGATCAAAAATTAAATCACAATCGTTCGAATAAATCAGACGATTTTAAATTTAGCTTTGTCCTAATTTCTCTCTTTGGATCGACTCATCTCCTCTAGTATAAATACGAATAATTTCCTTGATGAAAGATCATCCCACACCGAGGCATAAAGAGTTTTGGAGAGCCGTCATTATTATTTTGGAGAGCAGTCGACCATCATCTTCCCTTTCGACCATGGCAGAAGATTGAAGACAGTTTCTTCTCTTCCATCAAAGCAACAGAGCAATCTTTCACATGACAAATTTTAGAATACAAAATATTATCAGATAATATTTTACTTTGCTTCACAGTTAATTATTATTGTTCTATATTGGCAAAAGATTATTTTCTCCTCTCTTTAATAAAAGAATAGTGTCATCTTCTCCCTGTGAAGTATCTTTTGGGAATTGCCGTATTGGAGTTCATTATTGATTCAACATAATTTAGACGTCATGCACATTGAGAAAAATATGTTTGATAATATTTTTAACACTTTGATGGATGTTCCCGGAAAAACTAAAGATAATGTCAAGGCCCGACATGATCTGAAAATACTTTGTAAGAGGCCGGAGTTGGAGTTACAAGAGGTCAACGGACGATATCTGAAGCCGAAGACCCCGTACGTGTTAAATAGACAATATATAGATGATAGATGTTTGTCAATGGATCAAAGAACTTAGATTACCCGATGGATATGCCTCAAACTTATTTCAATGTGTGAACGTCGATGATTGCAAAATATCAGGGATGAAGAGTCATGATTGTCATGTATTCATGCAGAGATTGCTTCCGATCGCATTTCGAGATCTTCTACCTGATAATATTTGGGGTCCGTTAACTGAATTAAGTATGTTTTTTAGAAATATTTGTGCAAATATCCTTCGAGTCGAAGATATACCAACACTTGAAAGTAATATTGTTGAAATTGTATGCAAGTTAGAGCAATTTTTTCCTCCTGCCTTTTTTGACTCGATGAAGCATCTACCGATACACTTGGCATACGAGGCACGAGTTGGTGGCACCGTTCAATACCAGTGGATGTACTTATTTGAAAAATACATGAATCATCTGAAGAAAAAAGTAAAGAACATCACAGCTGTTGAAGGATCAATATCTGAATCGTATATCATCCAAGAAATTTCAATATTTTGCTCATTTTACTTTGAATCGATAGTGCAGACAAGATTTGATCGTCTTTCACATAACAACGACGAGAGAGTTCGACATTTAGATGGACGTTTAAATATATTCTGTCACTCTGGTCGTGCTTTTGGTTCTCGTCCGTCTCGACACTTAAGCGACGAAGAGTATCATTTGAAACAATTGTACGTATTACTTAATTGTCCAGAGATTGAACAATTCATTGAAATATTTGACATTGAGATGGTGCAAAAATACTCTATTCACAATGATAAGAAATTGGAGAGATTACAAAATTGTAATTTCCCTACTCAGATTCGGGCTTACAGCAAAGATCACAGAGCTGAAATAGATGAAAAAATATTTAAGTTAGTTAGTGGACCGTCGCAACTAGTATCATGTTATAGCGGATATTTTGTTAATGAGTATAAATTTCACACAGTTGAATATGCATTTACAAAGAAGACGATAAATGTCAGGGTCTGCGTGAAAGGAACAACATATGTTGAATGTGATATGGATTTTTATGGATTGTTGGAAGAAGTGCTAGAATTGCACTATTTTGGCTTGAAATCAATTATCTTATTTAAATGTTATTGGTTCGATACAACAGATAGGGGCATGAAAATTCATCCAAAATATAAACTTGTTGAGGTTAATTATAAATCAAAATTGATAGCAAATGAGCCTTTTATATTAGCATCACAAGCCGAACAAGTATATTACACGAAGTATTCGGCTCGAAGTAATTACGATTAAATTCAAAAGGAAAAATATATATATATGCTGCTCTTAATTAGGCTCGGCCCAACCCATGTGAGCCAGTAAGTGAGCCGAACCCACCTTGAGAAATGGCTCCACGAGCCATGCCATGGATTTGTTGCATGATATTTTAAAATTGGATGACAAAGCCAACAATTCAACGCATGCTTAAAATTCATGCCGGGTTGAGATGCATGTTCAAGGCAGCAACAACAACTAGGGATGTCAATGGGTTGGGGCGAGTACAAGGGATGCCTACCCGTCCCGCGAAATAAACGGGTACCCGCTACCCATTTATTCCCCGTGGGGTATCAAAAATGAATACTCATTTAATTATCTGCGAGGGGATGAATACCCACGGGTAGGGGTGTAAATGAGCCAAGCTGTTCGTGAGCTATTCGAGATCGACTCGGTGAAAACTCGAACTCGACTTGATCTTATCGAGCTCGAGCCGAGCTCGAGCTAACTAATACTCGGCTCAAGCGGTTCGCGAGCCTAATCGAGCCTTATATATATATATATATATATATATATATATATATATATACATATCAGGTCGAGCATAAACTCGAGTCGAGTCGAGCTTGAATGAGCTCAATCAAGGTTGAGAAAAATAAACGAGCCTAAATATATGAGCTTAAACGAGCCAAGCTCGAGTTGCTTAAGCCGAGCTCGACATTTCTTAAACGAGCTGAGCTCGAGCACAAGCAAGCTTGGTTCGGCTCGATTACACCCCTACCCACGGGTATTGGCGGGTACCCATGACACTTTAAAAAAATATAAATTATAATATTTTAATAACATTTTAACTCTTCAAGTATTTTGATAACAACATCATCATAATGTTTCAAAACATAAAGTATATGAGTATTGAATTAGGTTAGAGTTTTTATAGTATATGTACCGAGGGTAATATTGTAATTTACTAATTTTTGCGAGTAACTATAATACCCGTATCCGCCCATTTAATAAACGGATAAGAAAAATTACCCACGAAATCCCCGCGAGTAGAAACTACTCCCCATACCTGTCATAAATAGGTAAATACCTGTAGGTACCCACCTAAACGGGTAATATTGCCATCCCTAATAGCAACTCAATCTCTTGATTGAGCTGTATCCATAAAGCCATGTTTGATAGGTTAAAGGAGAAAAAAGTGCATCACGTGAAGGAGCTCCCCAATCAATGATCGAGTCTATTTTTCCTATTTATTCGGTCAAAAATAAATCACAGTTGCACGAATAAATCAAACGGTTCCAGATTTAGTTTCGTCCTAATTTCTCTCTCTGAATCGACTCATCTCCTTGAGTATAAATACATGCAATTTCCTTGAGGAAAGATCATCCCACACCGAGGCACAGAGAATTTTGGAGAGCAGTCATTATTGTTTTGGAGAGCAGTCGACCGTCATCTTCCATTTCGACCACGGCGGCAGATTGAAGACAATTTCTTCTCTTCCACCAAAGCAACAGAGCAGTCTTTCACAAGGTAAATTTTAGAATACACAAAATTATCAGACAATATTTTACTTTGCTTCACAGTTAATTATTATTATTCTGTATTGACAAAAGACTGTTCCATCATCTCTTTAATAAAAGAATAGTGCCATATTTTATCACCCGGCTAGTAAAATTTGTTATAAGTCCATTTTGAGTCCGTTTCGAATTCCGATCGAATCATTGAGTTCGTCTCGGAGCCTACTCTCATTATGACATGTCCAATTACAGAAATAATAATTATAATTTTTCCTAGATTTTTCCTCAATTAAAAACTTGCCAAATTCCGCCTTGTAACTCTGCTAACTTACTCAATTTAAGTCATCGCTTATCTGATAAGCAGCTGATAGAAAAATATAATCAAATTTTGATTATAACAGTATTATTGTATCCTTTCTAGTGATGAATTTGGATAGAGAAGTCATGCAATCAATTCTATTTCTATTCAAGCTCCGCCTAGTGTTTTGGTTATTGAATGGTGCTTGTGCTGTAATTGAAAAAATATGTCACTTGTGTATTTTGGATCAGGATATTTGATGTATTTTGAGTATTTCTAGTAGATGACTATGGACTGTTATGAATTTTATATTCTGATATTCTAGTAGATGAGTATTTCTAGTGTGGTGGACTTTGTATTCTTTTTTAGGACATTGTAACGTTGTGTTGTGTACTGTTGTGGACTGTTATGGACTCGTGGACTGTTAATTTTTTTTTAATGATGTTTTAGTTTTTGCAATAATTTAATTGTGCCAGTTGACAAAAGACTATCAAAATATTTGATTTTAGTGGTCTTTTCAATTTAAAATTATTGTGATTTTGCAAATAAAATTCGAGCTCATTGAGTTCGATCTCAAGAATCGAGCTCATTTGTGTGCTTAGTCAAGCTCGATTCCGAGCCGAGCTTAATCGAGCTCGTTTGTGAGCTCAGATCGAAAAAATAAATAAGCCGAGCTCGAGTTGCTCCAGTATAGCTCAAGTCGAGCTCGAGTTACTCAAGTATAGCTCAAGCCGAGCTCGAGCCGATACATGTTCGGCTCGGCTCAGCTCAGCTCTATTAAACGCGTACTCGTAGGTATCATGTTTTTGTGTATAGCCGCAACCTGCACCTAATGGGAGTAGAGACGATTCTCCGTATTTTTTCCTACAGTGAGGGGATTTGGTTCTGCGATCAAGAGCTGGAGTGCACCGCCTGACTTGCCGGATCACCAAAAAACAATCATCAGGGGAGAGAGTCCCATCGGTTTGGTTCACATTTCACAACACGCCATAACTGAAGGCCTGGGCGATGAGCCGGGCTTGCTCGGCCGGGATATAGTATGGCAGCTTAACCCAATCCGGTGGGCAGTGGCGGATCCAGAAAATTTTATTAGTGGGGGCAAACTAATTTTGATAGTTGACCTCGACGAGTCTTCATGTTTTGAAAACGCTGTAAAAAATTTTCATTATCAATGTTGTCAAATATCTTTTTCTCAATGTATGTAATCAAACAATCATTTAACCATTCATCTCCCATCCGATTACGTAGTTTATTTTTTATAAAATTCATTGTAGAAAAAGTTCTTTCAACACTTGCTGTTGCCACAGGAAGAATCAATACTAACTTCAAAAGTAAATAAATCAATGAGTAGACTATATGTTTTTTTGTCTCAACTAACTTTATAGAAAGGTCAACGATCGTGTTTAAATTTAAAAATTTATCATTTGAGCGGACATCTAAAATATAATTCTCAAATTGATCATCTAAAATCATAAGATCTAGAGCGGAAAATTCAGTCGGATAAAATTTTGCAAGCTGAATCATAAGATCTAGAGCGGAAGATTTTCTAAGTTAATTTCTAAGTATTCTTTTTTATATATATTGAGGTTGTGTTTTATTTTCAGAACTAGAATCATTATCTATTGATTTTCTTTTTAAAAATTTTTCCATAATTTTGTCAATCAATTTAATTAGCAAGTAAACAAAAATTAAATATTGAAATAATTAATAATGCTAAAAATATAAAAATTAGCAATGCTGAAATAAAAATTAATAATATTGTAATAAAAATATCGGTCTTACCACCCGAAGAAAGTAAAAAATTAATAAACAAAAAATACCGTATGATGCCGGTAGCTCGACAGACGGCGAAGATTAAAGGCGATACGACAGCGGCAGCGGCAGCGACAGCGAGCTAGCGGCCACAACAAGAAAATTTCGAAATAACGACGTTTATTTTTTGACGTCTGAACAAGCGTCGAAATGTTTAAGGACGGATGCGAAAAAGTTTAAAAATATCGACGTCTATATTAGACGTCGATATGTAAAACGGGAAATATGGCATTTTTTCGCCGAAAAGGCAGCGTCGAAATATTTCGACGCCAGCGTTTCGACGCATCTGGCGTCGAAATGGTGGCGTCGAAATATTTCGACGCCAGATGCGTCGAAACGCCGGCGTCGAAACATTTCGACGCCAGGTGCGTCGAAATGTTTTCCCGCGCGAACGCGCGGTCGTCGAAGGAAGCATCACGGGTTGAAAATTTCAACCCGTGAGTGTACGGTAAGCAGCTGAAATTTCATTTCAGCTGCAGGACCGTACGAAATTATATATATATATATAATTTTTTTAATTACTGCTACAGTTCTTTAACTAAATAAATATAAATTTTACCTATAAATTTCACATTCACCGCCTAAATTTCTTCCTCCCGCGCGCCTACTTCTTCTTCTTCTTCCTTCGTCTCATCGCTGCTGCCGATTTCTTCGTCCGATTTCTTCCGTCGTCGAATCAGCAGGTAATTTCTTTCGTCTGATTTCTGCTCCTTCTTCTTTCTTCTTCCGTCGCTGCTCCTTCTTCTTCTTCTTTTTTTTTCTTCTTTCTTCTTCCGTCGCTGCTCCTTCTTCTTCTTATTTATTTTTTTTCTTCTTTCTTCTTCCGTCGCTGCTCCTTCTTCTTCTTCTTTTTTTTTTTTTTTCTTCTTTCTTCTTCCGTCGCTGCTCCTTCTTCTTCTTCTTCTTATTTTTTTTTTCCTTCTTTCTTCATGTCGACGAATTCGTAATTAACTAATTTTTTTTTCTTTCCTGTTCATCTCGACGAAGCAACCGGCGGCCGTAAATTTTTCTCGTCGAATCAGCTCGAGATCCGACTCTTATTCTCAAGTTAGTATAAATTTGATGTTATGCATATATATATATCTTTAGATTTAAGATTAGTTATCCTGTTTAATTTTTTTTTAACTATGCTATCATGCTTTAGTTAGCATAATTTAGATACGGCTAATTATCATGTTATATTATGCATGTTACTGCTTTAGATATTAATTTAGATATTATGCATGTTAATTTAAATATTATGCTTTAGTTACTGCTAACTATGCTATCATGTTATATTATTACTGCTATCTTTAGTTAGAATTACTGCTATCTTTAGTTAGATATTATAAAGTTACTAATTAATAAATACTATATTATTATTATTATTTAATAATTATCACTAATTAATAATAATAATAATATAATTATTATTACTGTTATTATTATTATTATTATTATTAATAAAACTAATTAATTATTATTATTATTATTTAATTATTATTATTATTATTATTACTATTATTATTATTATTATTGTTATTATTTATTATTATTATTACTGTTATTATTATAAATACTATATTATTATTATTATTTAATTAATATCACTAATTATTATTATTATTATTATTGTTGTTATTATTATTATTATTAGTATAACTGAATTAATAATATTATTATTATTATTTAATTATTATCACTAATTATTATTATTATTATTATTATTATTATTATTATTATTATTATTATTATTATTATTATTATTATTATTATTATTATTATTATTTATTATTATTATAAATACTATATTATTATTATTATTATTACTGTTATTATTATAAATACTATATTATTATTATTATTATTAGTAGTATAACTGAATTAATAATAATAATATTATTATTTAATTATTATCACTAATTAATATTAATATTATTACTGTTATTATTATTATTGTTATTATTATTATTATTTTTATTATTTTTATTTATTATTATAAATACTATATTATTATTATTACTGTTATTATTATAAATACTATATTATTATTATTAATTAATTATTATCACTAATTAATATTATTATTATTATTGTTATTATTATTATTATTATTAGTATAACTGAATTAATAATAATAATATTATTATTTAATTATTATCACTAATTAATATTATTATTATTACTGTTATTATTATTATTATTATTATATTATTATTATTATATTATTATTATTATTATTATTATTTATTATTATAAATATTATATTATTATTATTATTACTGTTATTATTATAAATACTATATTATTATTATTATTATTACTATATTATTTATTATTATTATTACTATATTAATATTATTGACATTAATACTATATTATTAATATTATTATTATAAATACTATATTATTATTATTATTATTTAATTAATATTGCTAATTAATATTATAATTATTACTAATTATTATTATTATTATAAATACTATATTATTATTATTATTAAATATATTACTAATTAATATTATTATTATTATTATTTAAACTTATATTAGAGTATATAATTAATTAGAATAATTAAATTTAGAATTCATTAATCTTGTCTTGATGGACTAAATTTCTTTCTTCCAACAATGAACTTTTTATTTAAACTTCTCAATTTGATATTTTTATAATTTTCTACCCAGAGCTTAGACCCGTTCGAGAAATAGTTTTTGATTTTATAAATTTTATTGATAAAATTTAGTTGTAATATTAAGTTGAATACTTATTTCGATATGGAGGAATACGTATTCTACTTAATATTTTACTAAATAATATCAATAAAATTTATATTTTTCAAATAATAAATCTCGAATTGTCCCTTATTGGACAGTTTAGCAACACAATTATTAATATCGCAAATTTAATTTCATTTGATCACACATGTCAATGAAATATCGGTTGCATCTCTTTTGTTCTCCGGTACGCTTCAGAAGTTTTGCGTACTTGGAGAACTAAAAAGAGATGCTGCCGAAATTTTCAGTGACTTGTTGTGATTAAATGAGATTATAAGTGCGATATTAATAATGTGTTGCTGAATGGGATAGGACCAACCCACCTATATGACTATACCCTTTATAATAACATTGAAATTCACAAATGTAGTCAAAGATGGATAAAACTTGGATGTCAGCACCTCAATCATCTAAAGCCTATGCGAGAGGAATGAAAAATTTTATGCAGTTCGCAATTGATAATGGATTGGATGAAGATGGCACAATGAATTGTCCGTGCAAAAAATGCATCAATAGGAAATATCATAAACCAGAAGATGTTGAAAGACACTTAATATGGAATGGAATTTTACCGAGATATACCATTTGGTATTACCATGGTGAACCTTTATATCCGACAACAGAAGCACAACTTGATATATCAAACAGAGCTGACGCATCCCATCAACTACATTCTCATAATGATGAAACACCAATTGATGTCAATGATGAAACACCAATTGATGTCAATGATGAAACATCAAATGTTAATCTTGATGAAGCTCCAAATGCATTCGAACCGCCACAAGAATCTTCCCAACATTCTATGATGGATGATCTTGATGTTCCTCTGTATCCAAATTGTGTAAAATACAGTAAATCATCATTTATCATTCAATTATATCATATAAAGGTTCTTAATGGTTGGTCTGGAAAGTCGTTCTCAATGTTGTTAGAATTGTTGAAAGAAGCTTTTCCAGAAGGCAATACACTTCCATCAACGTGTTATCAAGCAAAAAAATATGTGAAAGATTTGGGTTTATTCTATCAAAAGATACATGTTTGTCCAAATAATTGCATTTTATACATGGATGAAACTGCGGAAGCATCAACATGCAACATTTGTGGATTGTCTCGATGAACTTCCTCTTCAACTAATGATGAATCAACAAGTCAGTTAGAACGGAAAAAAAAACCTGCAAAAGTGTTACGATATTTTCCACTTATTCCAAGACTGACTCGTTTATATATGTCATCGAAGACAGCAAGCTCGATGAGATGACATTCTGAAAGACGCACCAAAGATGAAATCATACGACATCCTGCTGATGCAGAAGCTTGGCAAGCTTTTGGCAGAAGATATCCAGACTTCGCTGTTGATTCACGTAATGTTAGATTGGGTCTTGCAAGTGATGGATTTAATCCATTTCGATCAATGAGCACAACTTATAGCACTTGGCCTGTTGTATTGATACCTTATAATATATATGGAACCGTGGGCATGTATGAAGAGATCTTCAATCATGTTATCAATGTTAATTCCAGGCGCTAAGGGACCAGGAAATGACATTGATGTGTACTTACAACCTCTCATTTCAGAATTGAAGCTATTGTGGAGCGGAGTAACAACATTTGATAGTATCTCCGGCGAACAATTTACTCTGCGTGCAGCTTTAATGTGGACCATTAATGATTTTCCAGCATATGCAATGTTATCAGGTTGGAGCACTAAAGGACGATATGCATGTCCCATATGCGGTGATAAGACAGATTCTCGTTGGCTTAAATACGAAAAAAAACATTGTTATTTAGGCCATCGTAGATGGTTGTCACAAGAACATCCGTTTCGTTAGGACACTAAATTATTTGACGGGACAATAGAAAATGATAATGCACCAGTGTCAGTTGATTCAAAAATTATTTACGAGCAAATTCAACACATTAAACATGTTTATGGCAAAACTACCAACACAAGTAAAAAGCGCACTCGAAATAATTTGGGTAGTGAGTCAGAAGGCATTAATGCAGACACACAAACTCAGCAAAGTTTTCAGAGGACCGATTTTGGATTATGGAAAAAGAAAAGTATATTTTTTGAATTACCATATTGGCAGCATAATCCATTGCGCCATAATTGATTCAGGATGTCAAGATCAAGAATAATTGATTCAGATGCTGAGACTCACGAGGAGGGTGAGCTTAGCCCCGAGTGTGATCGTCCTGGGTCGTCACAAGGACGAATTCACAGACCTTTCTACATTTGGAGTTAGTTTTTATATCATTATACATGTGAACATTATTTATTTAATCAAATTTATATTAATGTTTTCTGATGTAATTTAAAAACAGACACTACAACACAAATGCAACATGAAGGGTCTCCATATTTTACAGCTTCTTCTGTGTATACACTTAATCCCGACCAGTTAATTATGGTCAATTTTTCTGGTTGGGGTCAAAGTCATGATGGCGGCCACAGATTATACTCACGTTTTATGGGGTTACTAGTGCGTGATTCTACATTCTTACCATTGACGCCTGACATCTTGGAATCAAATTTCTTCCATATATAAGAATGGATTATGGGAGCAATTATTGGTATGTTATGAATTTATATGAATTTATGTTAGATTGCATTATTTAGTTGTGTGAAATTATATATTAAATATATATTTTGGGGTCAAACTAATATCATTTATAAATGCAGAGATATTTTTTGATCCCTACTGAGAACAGGGATCGTATTTATCGCACTACTATGGCAGCATTCGACAGAAAATTTAAAAATTATAAACTTATATTAAAAAAAAATATTTTAAAATTGAAGAGTCAAAAGAGGAAAATCTTACACGTCGACCACGAAATGTTAGTAGAGAATCATGGATAAGAATGGTCGATTATTGGCATTCTTCGGCTAGTCAGGTAAAAATTTATATTTTGATACTTGCAATATTTGTTTTATAATTATAATTAAATATGACAGGCTGCGTCTGAACGGGGTCGAAGGGCAAGAAGTGCAACTCAAGATTGCATACATACTAGGGCCCTTACATTCAAAGACGTACTGATTTTGTAAGTAGTTTAGTAAATAATTTATAATTTATTTATTTTTATTTTTAATATCTTTTAAATAATTAATTTTTATTTATATTGTGTGAAGCGACGTACACATAATAGAGAGCCCAGTGAGCTCGAAGTGTATAGAACAACACATCTTCGTAGAAGTGGACGAGGATATGTACGCGAAGAAGCTGCTCAATTTATGGTATAACACATCTACGAATGAATTAAATTAATATTTTTTAAATTTATAATCTATTTTTTGAAATGTTGGCCACCGCCGAACAAACACTTAATGAACGACTTGAGACTAATCCAACAACAGAGCGAGTTCAACTCGAGAACCAAGTATATCGGGAAATATTTGGTCCCGAACATCATTCTCGAGTTCGCCTACAAGGGATTGGAGTCACACCAAGTCAATTTTATGAACGTCATCGACAATCTTTTGTTGCATCTTCCCACGATGCAACATATGACGAGCTTCGACGGCAACAAGAGGCTGCAATGAAAGAAATGCAGCAAAAACATGATGCTGAGATGAGGGAGGTTCAGCAAAGACTGAACAGAATGGAGCAGATGTGGTTTCAACAACAATTTAATAATTCATCGTCACAGGGACTAAATCCAATTATTAATCAAGCTAATATGTTTTCCTCGCCAATTGATTATGTATGTATTTATTTAATTTATTTGTAGTTGATATTTTTAGCATTGTAATTAATTAAATATGTTTTTTAACAGGATCGATTGTATGTTCCTGAAAGTCTTCCTCATGAAATACCGTCGGCTAATCTCGGAGAAGGTACAAGTAAAGATCCATTTCTAAACTGTAAGTAATTTATATATTGTCATACTGAATATTTTAATTAATAATATTAAAATTTATATGCTTATAATTGATATAAATGTATAGATAGAGATGTTGATCCGTATAGAGAAGACGACGAGGAAGAACAAGAAGACGAGGAGGAGCAGGAGGAAATGGACGATGATGAAGATTAAATTATTTAATTTTATTTGTAAATAAAATTACTGAGTATTGTTTAAATCAAATTTTGTATTACTGTTCCAATTAAATAAAATTTTGAATTTTGATGATAATTTGATTAATTTTAAATTAATTAGCTAATTAATATATTAATTATTGATTATGAGTAAAATTTATTTAAAAAAAACAAAAAAAAACGGTTAATTAGCTAAGCATATTGACGCCTGTTTAGACGTCAATATGCTAAGCATATTGACGCCTGTTTATACGTCAATATGCTAACCATAACGTCGTCGTTTTGAATACTGACGTCTCGTTTCGACCGCACACGTCGTCGAAATTTAAATCTTTACGCCTGGATAGACGTCAATATTTAAAATTAAGCGGAAGGTTTTTGACAAGCGTTTTCGACGGATTCACTGCCGTCAGAATGCAAATATTTACTCCCTCCGACGTCAAAATTTCTTTATAATCTGCCGTCAGAATTCCAACGATGTGTTGTAGTGGGCAGCGGCAGCGGCAGCGAGCTAGGGGCAGCTGCAGCAGCAGCGAGCTAGCGCCTAGCGGCAGTGGCAGCGGCAGCGGCAGCGAGCTAGCGGCAGCGGCAGCGAGCTAGGGGTAGCGGCAGCGAGCTAGCTGCAGCGATCAGCAGCGCTGCAGGCTGCAGCGGCAGCGAGCAATCCCGGCAGCCCGCAGGGCGGCACTGCGGCAGGCCGGCAGGCGGCAGCTCGACTGCTCGAGTGCTCGACGCAGGCACGCAGCCGAGTAGCCGACGCTCGACGGTCGACGGTCGGCGGCACTGCGGCAGGCCGGCAGCGGGCAGCCCGACGAGACGACGACAAGCTCACAAGCAGCAGCCAGCAGGTGAGGCCGTGAGGTGAGCTGGTGAGCCGTGAGCGATTGAGATTTGAGAGAGAGTGAGATCGAGAGACGAGAGTGACGCCTGACGAGTGACGAGCGACGAGCGAGAGGTTTAAGTAATGATTCATTGTGCCGTTTGTTTACCTTTGGTAAACACGTAACAATAAATGCTTAAGATTTATTAAGATTTCCTCAATGGCTCAATTCCTCTGCAGGCGGCCGGCGTGCGTACGTGGAGGAGAAAAGGTAAGTGGACCAAGTGGTAATTACTCATTCTGTGAGTGGGTCAGTGGGGGCAAAAAATTTTGCTCAATCTTTTTTTTAAATCTCAGTGGGGGCCATGGCCCCCACTGGGCCTACAGTGGATCCGCCACTGCCGGTGGGCCTAGAGTGAAGGCTGCAGCTGCAGGGATTTGAGCGGACCGACCAAACTATACGATCTAGCGGGGAGCGCGGCAAGATCCGAGAGGCGACGTTGTTTGGAATCCAGATCCGATAGGAGAGGCAGAGCGTCGTAGATGCAATGTGCCCTGGTCGAGCTCAGGGAAGTATCATATACCGACAAGCAAGGAAATGGGTGCTGCCATCAACTGTATCATATATTAATATTAAACTTCTACAAATTTCAAATGGTCAAGATGGTTAATTAACACTCTAATTAATTGGTTTATTAGAGTTCTTGAGCTCGACGCCTCAACCGGTGGATTATTGCTTCGATTTATAATAACATCATTATAATTTGGCAGACCAGATAATAAAATACATACCATTCAGTTTAACTAAGAAAAACTATAGCTAGAAAAAATCTTCGTGGATTGATCAGTTACATGAATTACACAAAGCAGGATATATAGATCAGCAAGCTACATATGTACTTAATTAACTCAACATGATCCAGTCAGAACTTATCCGAGTAGGAAACGATAATTAATTAAACGAACAAAGATGAGCCTTCGACTTCCGGCCGGCAAACAGTATACTACTTGTTGAGTCCTCCAGGCGACGAGCATATCCTGATATGCATGCATGCGGTACTGTTTGAATTAACTACTACGCAATCGCTTGCGGCGGCGCTGGTGGAGTATCTTGCGGAGGCTTGTCATGGTTCTGCAACCAGAAGGGTTTAATCGCCGCCGGCTTTGCCGCCGGATCCAGCAATCGATGAAGAAAGCGAGGATTGCAAAGGAGAGCATGATCGCAACGATGCCCAACACTACCATTATTACTTTGCTTCCGACACCTTTAGCCATCTATTAGTCTCTTGTTTTGAAATGGTGTTTTGGTTGCTGATACATATGTAGAGCTAGAGAGACATTTGATATCATGCAGCTTGTTTAAGTCAACGGCCCGGTATTAATTTGGAGGAGACTTGGTCTTCCATTTCATTCCTCTATTTATTTATGCCAAGGCAAGCTGGCAAGGAGAATAAAGTGTAAAAGTCAACGGCTTGTAAGTCATAGTTTAAACATGCATGCACAGTATTTGAACTGACTAGGCATATATTCTCTTACGTTACATATATACTACTTAATTAACAAGGTGTACCGAATCTCAAGCGAGCGACTAGATATATATTAAGACAATATATCAAGACTTACAGCATTTAGACAATAAATTAATTTAATTGGCTGTAAAAATTATTTTACAATATTTACTAATGGTAACTTATATTTTTAATATCATTTGCGGTTCAAAAAACTTACAGACTACAAATGCAATAAATTAAGTATTAAAAAATAATTAATTTTAACGACTTAGAGTCGTTAGATGGAGACAGGATAAATATCAAAGTTGTAGATTTTCGCAGGCTGAACGCGATGGTAGTGTTAGATTTTAGATCTGATGTCGTTTGATAGATTTTTTTATATTTTCAGTATTATACAAAAATTATAAATTATAAATTTATCAAACTAGGTCTGATAAATCGTGTCGGGCCTAAGTTTTTGGCCCGGCCCAAAAAAATGTGCCATGCTTGACCCAAAAAAATTTGTGCCCAGTCCGATCCGAAAAAATTCTTGCCCCGTTCCGACCCGAAAAAATTTGTGCCTTGCATGACTCGAAAAAATTCGTGCATGGCTCGGTCCGGCTTGGCTCGACCCGATCCGAAAAAATTTGTGCCCAACCCACCTTGAAAAAATTTGTGCCCAGCCTGGTCCGAAAAAATTTGTGCAAGACCTGGCCTGAAAAAATTCGTGCCCGGCTCGACGGAAAAAAATCGTGTCCGACCCGGCACGGCTCGAAAAAATTCATGCACGACATGACTCGACCCGACCCAAAAAAATTTGTTCAGGCCCGCCCGGCCCGAAAACATTCGTATCGGCTCGGCCCGAAAACATTCGTGCTCGACCATCCTGAAGAAATTCATGCCCAGATCGGCCTGGCTCGAGCCGAAAAAATTAGTACCTGGCCCATCTGAAAAAAATTACTAGACCTAAATACGAAGATGCAAGTTGCAAGTATAATTGTAACTTCCATTTGCGATCAATCAAACGCTTGGAAATAAAAATTGCAATTCTACTTTTGGGTAACTAAATGGTAGACTGCAAAATTTATTTGCGGACATTTGTTTTTGCATATAAATAAATTTTACAATATTTATATTTGCGGGCAACCAATAGCACCCATACGGAAGAAATTTATGGTTAAAAAACGATCGACAACATGTCATTCTATACATCTATGGGAAAAAAGATAGATAACTTGTATTAATTTGAGAAAGATTGCAATTTCAATGCACCAAAAGAACCATAACATGTATTAGAATGATGCACATACACGAAGCTCTTCTTTTCTCTCACGCATGGAACTCATCAATGATACGAGGACGTGCTACTAGAGGTCTTCTTTCTAGTAGATGGCTGCCTGCAATTTAGAGGTGTACGGCTGTTTGCCATCATGCCATGGATTAAAGGCCGGGGATAATGGTTCTGGGTTGTTGCGAAGGATATAGTTTAATTCTCAATGGAAGATGCTGCTACAAAAATTGAAGGTTGATAGTGTCAAAAATAGAAACTCTTCCAAATTGATCATCATATATATTTCAACTGGGGGCGTTTGGTTCTCCGTAAATACAAATACGGTAAAATTTATTTACATGCAAAAGCAAATGCCCTCAAATAAATTTTGCAGCCTAACATTTGGTTGCCCGCAAGTAGAATTACAACTTCGATTTACGAGCGTTTGATTGGCCACAAATGAAAGTTGCAATTACACTTGCAACTTGCATTTTTTCGGGCTGGGTCGTGCACGAATTTTTTCGAGTCGAGTCGAGCCAGGCCGGGCCGTGCACGATTTTTTTCGGGCAGGGCCTGAACGAGCACAAATTTTTTTCGGGTTGGGCACGAAATTTTTTGGGCCGGGCCGGGCTGTGCACGAATTTTTTCGGGCTGGGTCAGGTACGAATTTGTTCAGGTCGGGCCGGGAAGGGCCGGGGCGTGCACGAATTTTTTCGGGCCGGGCCGATCACAAATTTTTTTTGGGCCGGGCCGGGCACAAATTTTTTTCGGGTTGGGTCGGGTACAAATTTTTTCAGATCGGGCCGTGCACGAATATTTTCGGGTCGGGCCAGGCCGGGCCGAGCACGAATTTTTCCAGGTTGGGCCGAGCCGAGCTGGGACGTGCACGAACTTTTTCAGGCCGGGCAAAAAACTTAGGTCCGACACAATTTGCCAGACCTAGTATGATAAATTAATAATTTTTAATTTTTGTATAATACTGAAAATATATTAAAAAAATTATCAAACAACATCAGATCTAAAATCTGACACTAACATCGCGTTCAGCGCGCGAAAATCTACAATTTTGATATTTATCCCGTCTTCATTCGACGACTCTAAGTCATCAAAATTAATTATTTTTCAATACTTAAATTATTACATTTACAACCCACAATCTTGTATTGCGGATTTTTTGGGTTGCAATTTCATTTGCGGCCCACAAATAATATTAGAAATACAAGTTGCAACTAATAAATGCTGCAAAATAATTTTGCAGCCAACCAAATAAATTTGTTATCTAAATGCTGCAACTAGAGTTGCAGCATTTGCACTTGCGAGCAACCAAATGCCCCTTTGATGACTAATGCATCATCTCCTGACATGACAGACAATAAGAGACTGTTTGCTTCATATGATAAAGGAGGATAGGATAGGGGATGGGTTAATATTCATTGTTTGTTTAGTGCATTGATTAGAATAAAATGTGAATAGAAGAATATTTATATCCGATGTACACTAGATTTAAAAAAGAGAAAATTAATGAGAATGTTCTGAACTATTAAGTTTTTAACAAATCTGACCCATATTTTTATTTGTAACAAATTTATACTCGAACTTTCATCTTTGTATCAATTGTATGCTCCCGTCAACTGGGTGTTAAAATAGCTGTTATATGCTGACGTGGACTTCATAGCCAGCATAAAAAAAATAAATTTTTTAATCAAATTTGCCTCGTCATCAAATTTTTTTAATAAATGCATATCAACGATATATTTGATGATAAGACAAATTTGATTAAAAGATTCATTTTTTATGCTGACTATGCAGTTCACGTCAGCATATATCAACCGTTGGTAAGCCGTCACTAATGTTTTATCTTGTAACTGAAAAAAATAAATTTTTTGACAGTTCTTGTATACATAAATTTCAGTATGACACATTATACACAAACAACCAATTTACAACCACAAACACAATATACACAAGCAACCACACAGTTTATACTTAAATATCACCAATCTAAGCCTCAAACAGAGGCAAACAAGTCTCAACTATCAAAACTAAAGCATATATACATATATCAAGTATCTAAGCCTCAAACGAAGACTATCAAGTATCAAAATATAATCAAAATACACTAAAATAAAATCTCACAGATGCGGTGGAGGCGATGGAGGATTTTGACCCGAAGAGTTTCGCTCTCAACCTAAGGCACTTCCACAGCCGGAAGTCTCCGTTTTCATACCGAGAGCACTCTTCCACCTCAACCTAAGGGACAACTCAACTAATCCTAGTAAACTAAGTTTACAATGGTGGGTTTAAGCCTCAACACCAAGACAACCACCAACTCAATCAACCTAGCACTCTAAGTTTAGACAAATTCAAATACAATGAAATAAACACCAAAATACAATAATAATGAGAGCAAATAATAAACAATGTAAACTTAGCTCTTAAATAAGATGTCCTAGCTCCTCTTGATGACTTGAAGATGAATCAAGGCAAGCTCAAAGTCAATCTCAAGGTTTCTAGGCTCAAAGCTAGGATTCTTTGCAAATATGGCTCAAGAATTCTTGCAGTGATGCAAGAAGTGACTCTTTGAGGCTTAGAAGCATCATTAAAGGCTTGGAAGAGAGTTTGGGGGTGGGTATTTATAACCCCTCAAATGAAATGGCTCGTTAACGGGCTAATTTTTGCCCGTTGGCGACTCCCGGTCGCTTGCCGATCGATCGACCGAAGCATTCTGCCCGTTTTGGGCAACGTTCGATCCACCGATCGATCGACCGAAATGCCGCCAGTCGACCAGTCGGTCGACTAAAATGCCGCCGATCGACCAGTGATCGACCGAACCTAGGCAGGGCAAACTGCTTAGGCTGGTTTTTTTGCTTGTTTGCTCGTTTCTGGATTCCGTCTTCACTAGGTCTACTTATATAATATTTCTTAACTTTTAACTTTAAAATATAAATGTTATATAAGGATTACCCCCCATTTGATTCAATAAAAATATCTAAAAAATCAAAATCCTCAAGAATCAAAATCTAGTTTTTGGGGTCTAGTACAAATTTTCGGAAAACGAAAATTTTCTAATCTCCCGGGTCAAATATAGGTATGCTAAAGGCTTCCAAAAATTCTTTTAAAATACCTCATTATTTAATTTTTACCCAAGGAATAATTACCGATATTTTTTGTGTCATGAAAATATCTAGGTCATATAGCCCTCCAACGAGCTCCCTAGGCTTAGTAAATTCCAAGGTTATTTTCTAATTTATTGGTTTTTTATGTTTCGGATTCGGGTTTGGTTTTTGAGTTCTCACGCATCATCATGATGATTTACAACAAAAACTAGACACCCTAGACATAAACGTTAACTTCCCGAAGAATCCCGAGCGTCGACGAGCGTCCTTGCCGATTCCTTCGATTTTTTCGATCGGAGACGTCGTGCGCTAACCGATATGGAACCTAAAAATAATTGTCCTTAAAATCTCATTAGTTTCATGTTTGTTATCATCAAAACCGAGATTAAGATCATAGTTGAAAAGCTTAGGCTAACATATGTCCCCTACAAAAGTTTATTTTGTGTTTCATAATTTTTTTAAACTACATATATAAACTATATATAATAAAAATTGTGTAAACCAAATATATATACTTACCACGATTACCGCGGCCATCCTATCGATGTACTCCCCTGCCCCATGTCACCGACGATGAGTGCACTCAAACACCTCCATCAGAGAGTGGCGATGGACAGTGCCATCCTCCTCCACCTATGTCTAACATTAGAAAATGAATACATTAGTACAATCACAATATATAATTTAATTAATTAGAAGTAAGAAAATTATACATACCATACGATTCTCGTGCACCGCAGAAGACATGAAGCCACTAGTGTGCCCCCTCCCCTCGGACATATGGTTTCTTGCTATGTTCCCAAGTAAGTGCAATTAATACAAATAACTATGTTCCCAAATTATACGATTATGGACAATTCAAGGGTTGTGCATCGTATAAAAGATCATCTATTTTGTTTACACAAACATACAACCACTAAACGAATATAAGGTTTTGCAAAAATCATATTCGACTCGGCGATGCGAACGTGAAACGTATCAACTCGTCATGATTATTTTCTAAATATATGGATGTTGGCACGACTCTAGAGTGAACGCCAACAATGGTTTATTTTTCTCTCTCTATTTTTTCTTCTAAAATAAATACTATTTAACAAATAATTAAACAATGATTAAACCTTATTTAAAAATAACATATATATTAATATTTTAATTAAAATAACACCCCAATTACAACTGTGATTAGGGTTTGATCGATTAGGGCCAAAGATTTCAGCCCCAAATCTGGTGCCGGATTCCATTGACGTCGGCGTCGTTGTCCAGTGTCGATGATCAGACAGTGGCTGACACTAGATGATCGTCGAGGGTGGAAGGCGGAGAAGAAGGAAGTAGAGAATTGACAGAGCTTACTTGGAGGTGGAGGAGCGACGGAGAACCGGCGGATGAGTGGCGAAGAACCTGCGAAGGAGCGACGGAGAAAACCACTTGCAGTAGATAGGAAGATAGAAGAAGGAAGAAAGAAAGGGGTGGCATGAACGCAAATAAAAAGACTTCTTACCAATGGCCCAATGGTCGTCGCTAAATCGTCGATTGTTAATTATTAAATCACCGATGGCCGACATGGCCCTATCTAAGCCGTCGCTGATTAGTTTTTTATTTTCACGTTGTGTGCGAGCCATTGACTCATAAGCGACGATCGCAACGGCCAAGAGATCGAGAGCCGTCGCTATTGATTTATTAAATGACTCTAAGTCGTGTCTAATTAGTTATTTTATTTTGCGCCCCGTGCACGCCATCAGCTCATAAGCTACGGGCTCAAGCGATCGTATGTGAGTCATTGCAGATGTTGCGCGCAATTGGATTTTCGAGTTTCTGAATTTTGGTTTGGCGAAAATGCGTTTGTTTGGCATGTCCAAATTTCATGTTTCGCGAAATGAAATCAGTAAAAATATGTTTGTTTTGTGTTGATTTCAGTAATAATTTTCGGGACGAAAATTGAAACTGTGTTTGTTTATCAAATACAGACTCAACTTCAATTTTAAAATTTATATTATTTTATTTATGAATAAATATTAAATTAATTGTTATTAAGTACTACTAACCATATTTATTATAACTATTTGAGTTTAAAAATATTTTACCATATAAATATAATAATTTTATTTCAATCTTATTTACTAATTATTAATAACTATTAATAAATATAAAAATTATGAATTAGCTTATATAAATTGAGCACGAGGATAAAAAATATATTATAAAAATTATTTATTAATGACTTAAAAAATATATGGTATGTATTCTATGAATATGTTTGTCATTCCAATATAAGTCCATATTCAAATTATTATGGTAGGTATATAGGATAAGTCATAAATAAATTGAGTATAATATAAGTCATAAACATGTTAAGTATAGGTAAGTCATAAACATAATGTTGAGTAAATGTAAGTATATATCTTTTTTTTGTACATACATGTGTTTTCTTTTCTTTTTTTCATACACTCACTGATGATTATCGTCGTTTGATAAGTTATGTTTTGGCATATCGTCGTTTCATACGTTATCATTTTTGTTATCGTTTGGCATATCATCGTTTCATATTTGACATATAATTTAATATATCAACCAACACAGTAATACCTTCAATTCAGAACATCTAGTAGCTATACAAAGTAGCTTCAATTCAGAACATCAACACAGTATCGTCGTTTCATATTTTGCAACTTCTAACAAAGTAGCTTCATCTAGTAACATACAACAACATACAATATATAATTTAATTCATTTAAGTCTCAATTTCAATTAGATAGAATATAGCCATAGTTAGATTTATATTAAATTCAATCACAGAATACATATTGTGTGTGTATATATATATATGAAGCAACAGTTACACCGCAACACTTACATAATAGTTACAATCCAACAGTTACACCACATAGTTCACCATTAATTGAGATTCTACATAAGCAACAACAGTTACACCACAAAAGCAACAGAAGTTACACCACAGAAGCAACATTAGTTACACCAGCCAATTTAGAACACAGCAGCCAAACACAATCACAACATTATCACATATCACATTACAATCATTATTGTTGTCAGTGAGGATCGTTGATGGAATACGATGAAAAAACATAGTTAATTTTTTTACCTTGTCCATCAACAATCCTCACGACATCAATTATGACGGTAAAAAATTCATCTTATGAATGTAGGACAATGAAGAAAAATGTGTATTACCATTAGTTGGTGATCGCCTCCAATTCATAGTCCACCAAAATATAGTTTGCCCATTATCTTAAAATAACCAAAGTATAAAATCAACCATGCATTTATATAAGCACAACCAAACAATGAAATATATAAGCACAATCACACATTTATATAAGTACAACCAAACGATGAAATATATAAGCACAACCACACATTTATATAAAACCATAACTGATAATGGGCAACATTACTTTACGACCTTAGGAGGAAAGTGCGCATAACCATTGATTGGTTATCGCCTCCAATTCCCCGCCGATATAAAACTAAGTTAATCCAATAATAAGATAAAGTATGCAAATTACATTAGTAGTCCAATAAAGTATTTAGGTTTACATCATTAAAGTTATCTAACCTATTTAAATAAAAAAATAATTGCAACGAAAACAAGTACTATCAACCCCTTGCAACCCATGTCAAGGAGCTTGTCCATTTTTGCCTCAAGTGAAAAGAGGTCCCTACTTCTTTGGTTCACTTCTTCCTCATCGTGTATTGCCATTGCAATGTGAGTGATCCATAGGAAGAATTGACAACCAAAAATGTCAATTTTGCCTCTATTTATTCAAGACACATATAATCGGCTGGGATTTTTCTCACTTTCACTTATCCTTACTGCAGCTCGCAAACCGCAAAAATATTCTCTGTTTTGATATCTCAAATACGTTTTACTTATTCGGGATGAAGAAGCTGACATATTATTTAATGAAACTAAACTTAGTATATTGTTGGTAACATACACTATCAAAAATAAATCTAAGTAGCAATTAAGTCTATTATAAGTCCAAGACATAGAATTCTATTACATGTTTAAACCTAATTAAAATATGGAAGGGCAATCAACGTCGATGTGTCCAAAGCTGATTTGCAATCCCTTTCTGAATGTCATGCATAACATTTTGAGTTGAAGAATATTCACCTACTGATGATTCAATAGGGGGTGACTATTGTTCTTCATCATCAATAATAACTTGTTCATTGTTCCAAATATCGATTAATTCATCCAAATTATGATATTTAATAATGAAGTTATGAATTGTACAACACGCCAATATGATATTGTTTTGTCTTGCTAGCGGGTAATTTGGCATCATCTTTAATATCGAAAAACGTGCTTTCAATAGTCCAAAGCATCGTTCGATTACGTTCTGAACGGAGGAATTTCGTTGGTTGAACAATTCTCTTTTTATTGAAGGGCCTCAGCTATGATAATCTGATCTATGGTACCTTTCACCATGATAAGGTACCAAAAATCCAGATACGTTCGGATATCCCGCATCAACCACGTAGAATTCATCTACCAATCCAAAAGAAAATTATTCCCGTACAAATATAGATTTCGCAACAACTTCATTTTGCGAAATCGATTTGAAACCAAGACCCGTTTTTGTCAATAAACGGGTTTTCGGGTTGGGTTTTGGTTTCAAACGAAATGAAAAAATGAAAACGCTACAAACAAACAAGCCCTAAGAGGTTTCCCTTTTGATTTTAGTCAAGCATGTGTTGGGTACGAGAATGCTGAAATTTCTTGGTTGAAATTTGTTTTCGATTGTTTTGATTCGAAATTCTCCATTTCCTCGAAGGATGAGCCTCTATGTAGGCGTGGTTGTTGTTGGGCAGCCCTTGACCAGGCTTATGGCCGGATTTTTGTGAGGGAGGGGCCGTGGGACTGAATTTTGATAGAAATTATGTTTGTTGAAATTTCTTTCCTCTCACGATTCCATGTCCGATTTCTCTATGATTTAAGGTTAATTGGAAGGAAAAGTGACTTTCTTATGGGGGTGGTAGATAAGGGCAGAACTAGGGCTGACCTTAGACTTAAGGGGCAGCTGGTTTGGGCTTTGAAATTCTGTTCATTGAGGTAAGTTAGAACTTTGTTCTTTTTGATGACTCGTTTGTTGGCTTAAGGTTTTCAACCTTGGTCTTAATCTCGGTTTTGATGATAACAAATATGGAACTAATGTTTTATTGAGAAATCTTTCAGGTTCCATGTCGGTTAGCGCACGACGTCCGCGATCGAAAAAATCGAAGAAATCGAAAAATAGGAAGGACGTTGGTCGACGCTCTTGAACTCTTCAAAAAGTTAGAGTTTAGGTTTAGGATGTCTAGATATGTTGTATATCCTCTTAATGATGCAAAGAATCCTAAAACCAAATCCGAAACCCAAAACATGGAAACCCGAAAACCGCCCTAAAATCCACTAAGCCTAGGGAGCTCCTTGGAGGGCTATATGACCTAGACATTATCTTGACATAAAAAATGATGATAATTGTTCCTTGGGTAGAAACTGGATAACGATGTATTTTAAAGGATTTTTTGGAAGCCTTTAGCCTACCCATACTTGACCCGAGAAGTTAGAAAATTTTTGTTTTCTGAAAATTTGTACTAGACCCCAAAAACTAGATTTTGATTCTTAAGGATTTTAATTTTTTAGATATTTTTATTGAAACCAAATGGGGGGTAATCCTTATATAATATTTATATTTTAAAGTTATTAACTTAAAGTTAATAAATATTATATAAATAGACTTAGTGAAGACGAAACCAGAAAACAAACAAAGAAAATCAAACTGCCCTGCCCAGTCCAGGTTCGATCAACCGGTCGATCGATCGAATGCAGTTAAAAAAGGGCAGTAGCCCATTTCGATCGACCAGGCGATCGACCGACTGAGGCCAAAAATTGGCAGAAAGGGCATCGGTCAATCGGATTGAGGATCGCTCTTTTCGCGACTCATTCGGTCGACCGCACAGAGAGATTGAGCAGCGGTCGCTCGAGCGGTCGGTCCATCGACGATCGATCGACAAGCAACCGAACGGCGGTAACAGCTAGTTTTCCGCCCGTTGAGCTGCCGTTTCTTTGAGAGGTCATAAATATCCCTTATCTAACTCCTTTAACCTCTCTTACAGATTTTATTGAGTATTAAAAAGAGAGTTTTGAGCCTTCTAAAGATCGATTGCAGCACGCTCTGCTCTTCCGTCAACGTTCTTCTTCAAGCGCCAACTGCTCCTCAACTCTGCTACGACTCAAAGCTCATTTACTGACAAGTTGAAGGATTGAAGGTTTGGAAAAGAGCATTTAATCTTGGTTCACTCTTTAAGCTCTTTTGATTGTAATTTTAATTATTATTTGAACACCGTTTTCTTTGGAATTGAGTTTGTGTAAACCTAGGTTGCTAGGTTTGATTGTGTAAGTGGTTACCTTGGTGTAGGTGTAAAACCACTTGTGTAAACATAATGTACTAGGATTAGTTGAGTTATCCCTTAGGGTTGAGGTGGAAGAGAACTCTCGATAAGAAGGCGAAGACTTCTGGGTGTGGAAGTGTGTCTCTTCAGGTTAAAGTCCTCTTGTAAGGGAACTAATTTAATCTAGTAAACTTAGTTTGGAAATCCTAAGCGGTGTGCTTAGGTAGTGGAGTAGGCATTGGGGTTGAACCACTATAAATTTATGTGTTAGCATTGTTATCTTTTGTTTGTGCTTAATTAGTTTATCTTGCTTCCGCATTTAATCGTAAAATGACAATTTGCCTAAACGATTTGAGAAACGTCTAAAATTGTATTTAGGCTAATTAATTTAGTTAACATACTATTCATCCCCCTTTAGTGTGCCATTTCACACAACAGCGTTGATGCGAATTGGACCCAAAACGGAGGGCTTATCCCCCTAGATCCTACTCGGCTGCAAAATCCTGAGTTTGGGAAAAAAATGTTGGCAAGCCATGGTTGGAATTCTGTTCGGGTTGGATTTTCCACTAGGTTACTTATGTGAATATGGCATTTTGTATGCTTGACCTTGCTGACAAACATGAGGGTATAAGCCGAACATTTACATGTTCTTGCTGGTATGTTTTAGGTTGGAAATGGAAGCTGAAATTTGCACTTTTACTATGCTTAAGATGTTGAAATCGGCACTTTTGCTATTACCTTCTTATGTTGCCATGTGCACCATGACTAAGGTGTTTGAACTGCTCGTCTGCGGCCTTCGGCCCCACTGCCACGACCCCGACATCAACCTCGGCCTCGACCTCCATGACGGCCTGTGAAATTACTTTCACTCCCGCTCAGCACTACATTGTTGTATGCTTCCATCGTCTACGAATAAACAAAGAAACAACCATATTAAGTATAAAAGTTATATACAAATAAAATACAATACATACCGCTAAGCGCGCAAGCTTGATCGGTCTCCCAATTCCCGTAAGGTAGGATACTCTGTATGTCAACATGCTAGCAATGTCTCATATGATACCCTATGCCCTACTGTCGTAGTCAGGACCTAACCATGCTTTGAGACCACTTTGTCACATCCTCAAACCTTGGGCCGTGTGACTAGCCAGGAATACAACACCGTATATTGAAGCCTGAACAAACACCATACACAAACACCAAGCGCTACACATAGATGAAATGATGCATTTTATTTAACAAAACATGCCAACTGTATGAAGACCAAAACAACAATATAAAAGATAACAATTCCCATGGAGTTGATCTACAATATGTCACTATCACTACGGGACTCATCACTACAGCTTGTCGAGCTTGCACCTCCAGTCGCACACTCCGAGGTACCCATGCACCTCTACTCAGAACTTGCAAACACACAAAAGAGAGGGCATGAGTTCTCAGAACCCAGTGAGCGACTCGTACCGAGCACTGACTAAGCAACAATATAACATAAAAGTCGTACGAGTAATCATCCAAAATAAACGACTCAAGAGAACAACATGATCACATACGCCAAGCAAATAATCATAGACAACCACAACATATCAAGCATTTAATTAACATACAAGTTGGTCGCTAAGATGGCCCTCTAACGTGCTTCCAGTCTAGGGGCCTCATGACCTAGGATGGCCCTCTAGCCTTGTCGCTCAAATTTGGTTGGGAATGTCCCTCTACCAATGCCACTCTGGGTCGATCTTTAGTGTGGCTCTCTAACAAGCTTTCCGGCCCAAAAGTCATACATACCGAATCAGGTGTTAGCATACTCCCCTAACGTGCTTCTCGGCCCAATGTCACCAATCTCATCACAAGCTATACCAGCAAGATGTAAATCAAGCATGCATAATCACAATTAACTTAAAGTTGCATGGATGTAGTATTTTACCGAACACCTCAGGTGCATCTAAGTACACCCCAACTCGTCCCTTCCTTGGTCACAATTCAACCGGCCACACACCACACTGCTGGCCTAAGATTTTCAACCTTGGTATTAATCTCAGTTTTGATGATAACAAACATAGAACTAATGATTTTATGGAGAATTATTTTCAGGTTCCATATCGATTAGCGCACGACGTCCCCCGATCGGAAAAATCAAAGAAATCGGAGAAATCGACAAGGACGGTTGTCAACGCTCGAATTTCGTCGGGAAGATAGAGTTTAGGTTTAGGGTGTCTGGAATATGTTGTAAATCCTCATGATGATGCAAAGAAATTCAAAAACCAAATCTGAACCTCAAAATATGAAAACTCGAAAAATTAGAAAAAGCCCTAAATTCACTAGGCCTAGGGAGCTCCTTGGAGGGCTATATGCCCTAGACATTTTTTTGGCACCAAAAGTCCCGGTAATTATTCCTTAGGTAAAAACTAGTAAACAACATATTTTTAAGAATTTTTTGGAAACCTTTAACCTATGCATATTTAACCCAGGAGATTATAAAATTTTAGGTTTTCGAAAAATTATACTAGATTCCAAAAGTTAGATTTTGATTCTTAAGGATTTTAATTTTTTAAATATTTTTATGAGTAATTACCTGAATATATCCTGACCTTTGGACTTTGTCTCAAATGTATCTTGAATTTTTATTTCACCAAATTATATCCTGAACTATTAGATTTGTATCAATTGCATCCCTCCATCAAAATTCTGTCACCTACCCCGTTAACTGTTTGATGTGGCCTGCACACGTGGATTAAAAAAATATTTTTTTCAACACTCCTTCTCCTCCTCCTCCTTGCTTCTGCCCCTGTCATCGTTGTCGTCGTCGCCTCCTCCTCCTCCTCCTCCTCCCTGCCTCCACCCCCGCTGTCGCCGCCGCTGCAGGTTCACGGTGCCTTACGCCAACCATAAGGGAGGAGACAGAGACGAGGCCATCGTTAGCGCCGAGCAATGCGGCGTGGAGCCACTGAGCTCGCGTCATGTAGTCGACGTCGTCGATAGTGTCGACTTCATCAGGCTCATGCAAGATGGGCGGTGGCCAACACCAGGAAGCAGCAATCCAAGCTCTCCAAGTCGATCCAAAAGCTGAGGTCTTCCTCTTATAGTAAAAAAAAAACAAAATAAATAAATAAATATTGCCTCCACTATCTTTTTACAATCACGGTGGAAAGAAACTATTAAGCGAGCAAAGATGGAAAATTTGTTGCCGTCCTTGTAAAAGAAGGATAGTGTGATCAGTCTCTTCGTTCTAATTAATTATTATTATAATCGTTCTTGACTGGTACAACTGACTCAAAAACACCAACAAAAGACGATGGAAACGTCAGAACATCTCTAAACTCCTTCGTAGTTAATTCACACTCGACTTTGATCGGCATTTCTCCTTCCTCCTGAGTAGAGATTAGTTTAATCTAGAGCTTGTTCCGGTACCACAACACCCCTTGTGCTTGCTCCCCTCATTCGCCTCCACGAAAAGGCACTGTCGCGCCTCCCGCCACATGGCCTCTCCATGGCATGGTAGTGCGTGTCTGTGATGTTGTGGAACACTTTATTGAGCACCCTGTAGTCCCTGTCCACCGTCGCCTGCCGCAGCTAGTCCCACTCGCTCGCGTCGTAGTGCGACAGCGCCGGGTACGTGTGCTGCAGGAACGTGATGAGCACCAGCCACCCGTTCACCACTAGAAGGGGCACGCCGTACACGCGGACCACCCACTAAAAGCCGTAGACTGCCGCGAGGCGGTATAGTCCGTACACAACCGCCATCAGACCAGTGTCAGAGAGGAGGACCTGCGCTAGGTTGAATGCGAGGTACATAGATCAGACGAGGATGAGCGTGATGACGAGAGTGGAGATGCGGCCGAGCAAGTTGTTCAGGAGGAGGAGGAGGCGATAGCGGGGGCGGAGGCATGGAGGAGGAGGAGGAGGCGATAGCGGGGGCGGAGGCATGGAGGAGGAGGAGGAGTGTTGAAAAAAAGACAAAAAAATAATGTTTTCATCAGATTTAAAAAATATTTTTTTAATCCACGTGTGCAAGCCACGTCACACAGTTAACGGGGTAGGTGATGAAATTTTGATGAAGGATATATTCAGGTAATTACCATATTTTTATTGAATCCAAATAGGGGGTAATTCTTATATAATATTTATATTTTAAAGTTTTTAACTTAAAATTAATGAATGTTATATAAGTAGACTTAGCGAAGGCGAAAGCCAGAAATGAACAAACAAGCAAAAAAATTAGCCAAACCAAACTTGTTTTTCCATGTTCGGTCGATCGAATGCTGCCCAAAAGTGGCAGAATGCATTTAGTCGATCGACAGTCGGTCGGTCGGTTGAGTGCTGTTAAGTGTTGTTTTGGCTCTCTACCTTCATGGCTTATAAATAGAAGCCTTAGCAAGCCTTTCACCCATTATCTAACATACCTTGAGCCATATTTTGATGATCCTTGAGCTTGATTGAGTCATCATTCTTGAAATACCCACTTTGATCTCTCAAGTCCTTGAGTAAGCCTTAAATTCATTGATTTACTATCAAAGGCATCAAGAAGAAGCTAGGAAATTTTATTTGGAGCTAAAAATCTAGTTTGCTAGGATTATTTGAATTGTCCTTAGGTTGAGGTGGGAGAATGCTCTCGGTAGAAAGGCGGGATACTTTCGAGTGTGGAAGTGCCTTCGATTTGAGAGCGGAGATTTTTCGATGGAAAGTCCTCATTGTAAGGAAACTAATTAATCCAGTTAAACTAGTTTAAATTCCTAAGCAGAGTGCTTAGATAGTGGAATAGGCATTGGGGCCGAACCACTATAAATCATTGTGTTTGCATTGCTTACTTTGTGTATCGATTACTTGACTTGTTCTATTCGCTTCCGCATTCATTTAGTAGTCGAATAGTACATTAACATAAGCAATCAAGAAAATGATTAAAACTGAAATTAAGTTTAAGATTAGCAAACATACTATTCATCCCCCCTCTAGTATGGTCATTTCACCAACACACATTTCATCACATTAAGCACATAAAACAACATATTCAAAGAATCTAGCAAGTTCGTCAATTAACACAAAATTTCAGCATGCCCATCTCGTTGGGGCATTTCACCGAGCACCCGACGGGCCATCCCAACCGCGCCCAACCAAGACAGAGTGGTAGCCCCTAAGAGGAAAAAATACGGCCTACAACACCGAGGTACAACCGGCAACTCATGGCCAACAACCAACACCATATTAGAGCACACAAGACCACACTAAAATTCAAGAAACTACAGCCGCATGGATGTAACAATTGGGCCATGGCAGCCATTGGTCGAATTTTAGCATGTGTTTCTCTGAGAACTTGATCCACAACACCTCAAGTCAACCACGAGATAATTCACAGAAAACTAAAATCACTTCAGTCGTGAACACCACCAAAACACTCAGCCATGACAACCCATAATATGTTCAAAAATTCAGCATGAGTTCATAGGGAATTCAACTTAGAAACCTCTCAATCGAATATAAGATAAAATCACATAAAAATTAAAAATCAAAATTGTCCAATCACCTTGGAATAATCTGGCCATAACAGCCCCAAAACCACTCCAAAAAATTCCAGCAACATGGTGCAAAATCGAAGACCAAACTTACGATCAATTTGGGAGAAACCAATCGCATGGAAGCCGAATCGCATACCACCAAAGGGAAAAATAGCAACCAGCCTCAACATCACCCTGACCCTAGGGTTCATGGCCGGATATCAAAAGGGAGGCAACACCCTTCAATCAAACTTCAAATCGTGAAACTAATGTTCATTGGATGCAAGAAGAAACGAAAATTCCAAACTTAATCCACACAATATAAATCTAGCCAACCCTATGGTGGCAAGCCACCATGGTGCTGTCAACCAAGCCACTCACCTCATATTGGAGTTCGACCAATGCTTGCGGAGAGAATTCGACGATCACGCGTGATAATGGATCCTCACGACGAGCCCTTGACTTCTCGATCCTTCCTTCCCCTTTGGTTACATGTGCCTCCTCTCTCTTGGGAGGCGTACACAGGTTCCCCCTTTCTTTTATTATTTTTTTCACTTACTTTTACCCCTAATTTGAGTCTGCTTCTAACTTAGCCCACGCACTCGGTCGAACCACATCCAATGTAGCCTCCAGACTTGACTCAACCTCGAATTTAAGTTTTGTACTTGATTTTAAATAATTTTCACACACAAGGGTCGTACCTCCAATCACATTCTATAGCGATCCACTCGACTTGTTCCGGCGCGCACCCCGAGCTTCATGCTGAAACAACTAAATCAAATAATTATAAGCATGTGTTAGAGAGAGAGAGAGAGAGAGAGAGAGAGAGATGGGGTTTAGATATACTAGAACCGATACTTGATTGGGAAAATATAAATAATTTTTGAAAAAAATCTAAACTTGCCACATCATCATAACTTGATCATGAATGTGCTACATAACACTTTTGAACAGTGGAGTGCAAGTAGCCTAAATTGTTGGAATCTGGCATAGAATTGGTACATAAAATTTATTTTGGTTACCGATGGAGCAACGACATCCCCGTGTGCCTCGTTTGTTTGGTAGGATAGAATCTTAATCGGATAGAAATTCGGTTTGAATTAATCAGAATAGAAATCTTGCGGGGTAAACATACATCCTATTCATTATTTGTTTAGGCCTCGAATAAGAGGATCGAAAAAGACCAGATTCTATATTTATTTTGGATTCGGATAAGGGAGTAAAATAATAATAACTTAATACTTAAATTTGATTTTACCAATTCTTATTTTGAAAAATATGAAACTAAGTTTAAATAATTAATTTTAATATAATATAAATTTTTTTGACAAAAATATTCCTTAAAAAGTGACTTGAATTTGTTATCATATACATAAATTCATAAAAGTGCATAAATACTACTTTCTTGATGCAATCATGTTGGCCTAAAACTTTTGATCATAATGAAAAAAGTTATTTTGAATTTATTTCAATATAGGATAACATTTATTTTAAAATAAAAGCTAAATTTCAATTTATGTTGCATCCTTAAGATATCTATATCCGACTCTCCGAAGAATTAAATTTAATTATAATCACACTTTTTTTTAATCCGACACGACACAAATCATCGTATAGGATTTCTAAAACCTTATCCGTCCTCTGTCCTCCAAATTCGATGAAAGAAACGTGCACATGCAGTACATCTTTTTATTTTGCGAGAGCACACAATGTTTCTCCATCCTAATACTTTGTTTGGATACAAAGGGCCCGTTTGGTTCGCAAACTGCTCATCACAGGACATCAGACATGGACAAAGACAGGACACCAAGTGTCCTAGGACAACAATTATATCATATTTATTTCGTCAAGAACATGACACGGTATCCAGTCCTATCCCGCGTTTATTTCGCTATAACACAGTACTATACCAATCAAAATGACAAAAATACCCTTTTATATTTTAAATGCACAAATTAAATTTTTTATTTTTTATTACATATAAAAGTCTTGAAATTTTCTTCATGATGATTAATATCCAACAAAAGGATGGAGAAAGAACTCCATGCACTATTATGTCGATAATATAATTGTTACGTATCATGAATTTTCTTCAAAGTAGTACCCTTAACCAGTGGCGAAGCCAGAAATAAAATTGGAGGGGGGCAGACTCTCAAATGAACCAATACAAAATTACCAACGATATTATTATACATGAAAAAGCAAGTATTTTTTACAAAAAGATAATTCATCACATCATATAAAAATTAATTGAAATCAAGCAATCAAACAATGAAATCAACTTAAGCTCTTCAGGACGAGTAGAGGACGCCGGAGACGCAGCCAAGCTGGCTCTTCAGGCGAGGCGAGTGGGCGGACACGGAGTCGTGGATGGCAGCTGATTCTTCAGGCGAGCGAGTGGGCGGACGCGGAGACGGCGGAGTCACGGATGACAGACGGCTCTTCCGGCGAGTGCATGGGCGAACGACGGACATGGAGTCGCGGACTGCATCACGACAGCCGGCTCTTTAGTCGAGTGGACATCGGAGCACGCAGCTGAGCGGCGAGCGGTCGTCGATCGGCACGGCAATCTGCAGGAGATGGGGATTGGGGATTTGGGGAGCGATCAGCGGCAGGACGAGGGGTTACGTATCAGGGAGATGAGGAGGGGACGAGGGGTTACGTATCGGAAAAGAAAAGAAAAAGTAAATAAAATTTGAGGATAGAGGAGTAATTTTTAAAATAGAGAGGGGAAAATTCGTCAAAAGATATATATATATATTGAATGGGAGCACCTGCCCCCCATCCTGCAAGAGTAGCTCCGCCCCTGCCCTTAACTCATAGTCTAAACAATAAAATTAAAAAATCATAACATTGCAAAATTTATGCGGTGCAGATTTAATTGGTGACTAGCCCACTAATATGATGATAAAAAATAAGAAAATTTTGAAGAATAGTCATATATAACAACAAACAAACAATTGTGAGAAATTTTTTTACAATGTACTTTAGTTTAGCCCTGTCTTATACATCAATAGCTATGGCACACAATGTATCAATTTGCAACTTTGATTTATCAGTCTAACATTGATAACTTAATTTGATTTATCAGCCAACTCAATTCACTCTTTTCTCACTCATCCTTGATCTGCGCAGATATGTCTCTCATGGCTCCAAGTCCATGGGGGATGAACATAAAAGAGGACTTCAAGAAGGCTCCGGTCTCCTTCATGGTATCAAAGTAAGCAATTATTAAAACATCTCCACTAAGTGCCAATTAAAATCTAATAGAAAAAATACAAAATTAATTTAGATTAAAGCCTTATGTTTCAATTATAAAAATGACAAATATACTGTCTTGAGTCTTTTCAAAGAGCATTCCATGTCTCAACATGGGATCGGTACAGTAATCCATGATTCCATGGTCATAATTGACAGGAACTAGAGCACAAATTTCTTCACCAATTGTTCCACAAAATTTATTTTAAAAGAAATTTAATATCGTCCAAACTTTAAACCCTCAAATACACAGCTGAAGCACTACAACATCAAAATATATAAGAATCTGATCCAAATAAAGAAATTGACTTACACTTGAACTCCAAATATAAGAATATGATCCAAATAAAAATTGAACTCCAAATATAAGAATCTGATCCAAATAAAAATTCATCCAACAAGTAACGTGAACAGAGATGAAGAAGAGATAAAAATTTAGAAGAGAAGCAAAAGCAAATGTATAATAATCTAAGAGAAGAACCATGACAGAAGAAATAACAATAGATAAAAATCTTCGAGAAGAACCATGATAGAAAACCATCGCAAAATTTTACATGCTACTGTAAATTTTACCATGACAAAAATGGAGAAATAGAAATAAGAGAAATAGAGAAAGGAAGGGATCAGATGAGAGGAAATCAGAAGAGAGGAGAACGAAAGAGGTGCCTCTTGGCGAGATTGTGAACCACCTGCAGCCGAGACGAGAGGAGAGAAAGAGAGGGAGCAAGAGAGGGAGGATATTGGAAGAGAGGGAAGAGATCAGAAGAGAGGAAAGAGATCTGAAGAGAAGAATCACTCACCATTTACCAGAGGAGAGGAGATGTGCGAGAGAGACAAACGCAAGCTGCAAGTGCTCGGGTAGATGCACGAGTGACCTCCCCCCTAGGTTTTGTGGGGGTATTTTGGTCAACTGCCGCTCGTGTCCTCCGCCCCATTTCGGTGTACCGAGAAATTTCTCGGTACACCAAAATGGTTAGTTATCGTGTCTCGAACTCGCCTGTTATCCCGTCCCGGGGTCAATTTTGCAAACCAAACGAGGGACATGAGCCGGGATCCTATCTAGTCTTCCATTTTTTAGCAAAATAAATGGGCCCAAAGGGGATGAGAGGTGGAGAGGCTAAGGATAAGGAGGAGTGGGAAGGGGAGGGTAATTAAAAGGTGGGTGGGAAATGGTGGGATAGTATATCTCTCTCCTTATTTAGGTAAAAATTTTAAAAGGTGTGATGGATGAGAATAATTTTAATAAAAATACCCTTTTAGCTAGACTCGGACCGAACAAAAATCGTGCCCGACCTAGCCCATACCGGGCTATCGGAACTGAGCTATCAAGTCCATACCGAGTTATCAAACCCATAACTGGCTAATTTGGGCCCGATAGCCCGATATTTTGAAAAAGAACAAAAATATTGGGCTGGGCCTACATCGCATGTCCTCGCATGACCCGATATTTGTTTAGGCCTTATCGGGCCGATCCGATAAGGGCCTAAGCACATTAAGAATCGGCGCGAGTCCGATTTTATAGTGTTAGGGCCGAAAACTATTGGGTCTACTTTTAGCTTTCTAAGCACATCTACATATAAAATGAAAATTTAATCGTTTATATCCTTTACTAATTTGTTAAAAATGATTAATTAAAATAAAATATATAAACTTTAATAATCAAACTTAAAAAAGTTACTAACAAATATTAAAAATAGAAAAAATTAAAAAAATATGTACAAATTAAATAATTTTAAAAATAGAAAGAATTTTTTAATTCCATAGAGGGCAAAATGATATTTTTGATGATATGAAAATATTCTAAATTTTTTTATCCCTCCATATTCCACAGGTTTGAAGGGTTTGGAGGAGTTTTTAAAACCTCCAAACTGCAACTTCTTCTAAAATTAAAAATCAAACATGGGATAATTAATCTTTACCTTTCACCTTTCACCATCCCTTCTTATTCCTCCGTGTTTCACAATTCAAACAACCCTTAAAGGTGCACAAAATGTTGCTCTCATGGAGAAGAACAACTGCCTCAGCTCGATCTGTTTGATACTCCACCACGAATATTGTCGACACAATTAAAGTAGTGAACTGATTTTAGTAAAAACCACGTGAGCTTGTGAAGCATCGGTTGCCTGTCCTCACAAATGAATTATAAAACCTATATATTCAACAATAAAATCATTACAATATGTCTCGGATCAATTAATTCAATTTTCATCGAAACTACGATAAGAAATCTAATCATAGCAGGCCGAGAGTGTACGCCAACAACATGGTGTTCGCTGAGAATCACATGCCATTGTCAATGACCTTTACATAGGGCATGTTGTTGTAGCTCTACAAGTTGTAGGCGTCGAACTTCTCGAGGTTTTTGATCAAGAAATCAAAAGGAAGAACCTACAGTGGCAACACGACCTCCATAGGTAGCAAAGAAAAAGTTGCAGTGGAATGACATGCTCTTCGGGCAGTGAAAATAGAGCTGCGAAGGAAACGAGGTTTGCGAGATCACTGCAACGTCAAGGCCTCACACAGGGAAGACAGAGCGGGCGTCGTGTGCCATGGACCGCTGACGGATTGGAAGAGGGGTTGCAAGCTTGGGGTTGTGTCAGGTTGAGATTACCTGAAGTCCCTCAAGTTAATCGATCAAGCGAGAGGTTGAAGAACTCCATGAATCGGTGGCTGTTTCTTCATTTGGTCATCTTCGGATAGATCCAGATCTCGGGAGAGAGAGTAGAAAGAAAGAGAAAGTGAGAGAAGCAGTATAAGGGAAGAAAGGAAGTTATCAATGATTGAAGTCTACCCTTTATTAATCTTTGTGCCCTATTTATATCCGTTCATTACACGTGTATTTTCATTACATTTTATAATCCGCGAGATACCCAGGTTTTCTCTTCACGCGCTGCTCACGTTCCACGACTTCGCCACGTCACCTTGGGTTGTTAAAATACCCTGTACATTGTTGCCTTGCCATGCGACTCCTTCCTTCTGTGTTCGTGACATTACTCGATCCCCAGCTCGACATGAACCTCATCCTCGAGGTTTCTTTCAAAGTTTATACTCTGAGGTGTATTGTGATCCCATTCAGTCTCTTGAGAAGACGATCTTTCCATTGTCTTGGTGGACTGCCGGCCTTCTTCATTCAGAACTGATCTTGAAGACTCGTTAGTGGCGGTAGCACCCAGCAGCGGTAAGGGAGTTATATGTAAGCTGGGATTTCCTCGGCGTTGCTTCGGTACAGAGACATGGAACAGTCCAGCTTATAAACTACCTTCCCCGCCCTTTGAATGATGAGGAAGGGACCAAAAAATTGTGGCCCCAGCTTCTGTTGCTTCTGGAGTTGAACAGAGAGCTGCATATAAGGCTTAGCTTAACAAATACCCAGTCGCCTTCGGTAAACTCCACATCTCTTCTTTTTTTATCATGCTGCACCTTCATGCGTAGCTGAGCTTTCATCAAATTGTTCTTGAGTTGCTTCAATATTTCATCTCTTTTCATCCGTACACGGTCCACTGTGGAATTCGTGCCATATAGAGCCTTAAATGGTGTCGTTCCTGCAAACTACTTATACTAAGTGTTATACCAATATTCCGCCTAGGCCAAGTAATTTCCCCACTGTGCAAGTTCCTCATAGACAAAACTTCTCAGGTACATCTCCAAGCATCAATTTAAAGTCTCTGTCTGCCCATCTGTTTGCGGGTGATAAGAAGAGCTGAATTGAAGCTTAATTTTGTGTCCTACATCTGAGACAATTCTTTTCACAGCTCGCTGATGAAATAACTATCCCGGTCACTAACTATCTAACGGGGTAGTCCATGCAGTTTAACTACTCCCTTGAGAAAGGTTTCGGCTACCTTCTCAGTCAAATAATGTCGAAGCAGCAGAAGGAAGTGACCATATTTAATGAGTAGGTCCACCACAACCATTATAGTTGTCTACTTGTCTTGCCATTAGAAGTTGGCAAACTTGTGATAAAATCCATGGATACATCTTCGAATACCTCTGTGGGTATTGGAAGGGGTTGCAACAATCCGGCAAGTGACATCTGCTCCACTTCAACCGCTGACACACTTGACAACCCTCCACAAATTCTTTTATGTTGCGTCTCATCGCTTTCCAGTGGAAGTTGGCTGCTAACCAGTGATAAGTTCAGCTAACTCATGTATATCCTGCGACTAGTGAACTATGGAATTCTCTCACCAATATAGATTTGAGGGTGCGATCATTGAGAATGACGATCTTGTTTCTGAATAATAGTATTCCATATCGCAGTTCATATCCTTCCTCAAGCGAGTCCTTTGCGAGTTTGTGTAAGGCCAACAACTCTTCGCACTCCCTATTTAGTCTCCTGACTTCTTCAAGGACACCAAAAATAGGCTGGGACACCGCCAACAAAAAATAAGCAGGTTCCCTTAATAGCGCGTCGGTTGCTCCATTTAATTTTCCCAAACGATATTGAATATCAAAATCATACTCCATGAGTTTTACTAACCATTTCTATTGCTCTGGAGTTTGAATGACTTTACTGGTGAGTTCCTCCAAAGAACACTGGTCCGTGATGATGAGGAATTTCCTACTAAGTACATATTGTCGCCATTATTCTTCACCGCCTGAATTATAGCGAACATTTCCCTCTGGTAGGTTGGGGTTGATTGCATTCGTAGAGATAGTTTTTTACTAAAATAGGATACAAGCCTCTTCAACTGGCTCAAGATTGCTCCAATGCCTATTCCTGAAGCATTGGTCTCAAGTACAAATCCCTTATTAAAATCAGGTAACGCCAATACAGGCGCACTGCTCAGGGCGGCCTTGAGTTGTTCGAATGCTGATTGAGCCTTTTTAGACCAATTGAAAGCTTCCTTCCTTAGGAGGTTAGTTAAGGGTGCGACTTGTTGTGCAAAACTCCTGATAAAATGCTGATAATACCCGGCAAGACCCAAAAACCCCCTCAGTTCCTTCACATTGCGGGGTGGCGGTCATGCTTTGATACTACCAAAGGAGCATTTTGAGCGCTTGACAACCAACTGATGGTCCTTGAGAAATTGCAAGACTATCTGCATGTGTCTTTTATGTTCTTCCATGGTGCTGTTGTATATCGGTATATCATCGAAGAAGACCAACAAAAACTTTCGTAAGTAAGGTTTGAATATCCCATTCATGGTTGCCTGGAAGTTGATGGGGGCGTTGGTGAAGCCGAAGGGCTTCACTAGGGGTGTAAGTGAGCCAAGCCGCTCGCGAGCTACTCGTGATCGATTCGGTACCGACTCGAACTCGATTCGAACTTATCGAGCTCGAGCCGAGCCGAGCCGAGCCTGACAGGAGAGCGAGCCGAGTTCGAGCTAATATATACTCGGCTCGAGCGGCTCGCGAGCCTAATCGAGCCGGCTATATATATATATATATATATATATATATATAATAGTAATAAATCGGGTCCGGTATTTTATCATTAGTCCATTACCCGATTACCCGATTACCCGATTACCCTCTATTGCCTCTTTAACCCGATATTATACAGTTATACACTTATACTATTCAAATCAAAACCCTAGCTCTCTGCTCAAGTGCTCGACGCCCGCGGCCCGCCTAATCCCTAATTCCCGACTCCTCGTCATCTTCTTCCCCTCCCGAATCGACGGCGACTCCCGAATCGGCGGCGACTGAACTCCCACATCTTCTTCCCCTCCCGAATCGACGGCGACTCCTGACTCCTCGCTCCCTATTCGATCGGCAGCGACTCCCGACTCTTTGCTCCCCATTCGATCAGCGGCGACTCCCGACTCCTCGCTCCCCATTCGATCGGCGGCGACTGAACTCCCACACCTTCTTCCCTTCCCAACCCGACGGCGACTCCCAACTCCTCGCTCGGTCGCTCCCCATTCGATCGGCGGCGACTCCCGACTCATCGTCTTCCCACAGCGACTTAGAAGCTAGGTAATCAACCTTCTTTTCAGGTAAGTGTATCAGATTTATCAACCTTCTGGTATGGTTTATACTTTATAGTATCAAATATAGTATCAGACTTAGAAGCTAGATTTATCAGATTTATCCTCCTAGATTTATAGTATCAAATACATTGCTGGTATGATTTTGTACATTGCTGTACTATTGCTTAATCATGATTTCTTGTGAAGGTTTTGTCTATTGCATGTTCTTATAAAGCAGGTTGACAACTTGCATGCATAAGTAAAATTTATTAAGCCTGGTGCTATTATAGTAGTGGAACTCTGTGGTGTTGTTTCAAAAGGAAACAGTGGAGTATTAAGTGTTTTAAGTTTTAACCGTCAATCATGAGAACTTTCAGGAGAAACTAGAAAGAAATTATGTATATGAAGGCACATTCTTACACTAACTAAGTTATCACTATTCCATTAGATCATTAATCTTGGGTGGCCCTACAATCAAAACCATTAGTCTTGCCCATTATTCTGAGTCTTCACTCAGTAACAGCTCAAAGTGGATATTGATCTGCATTGCTGTATTTTGAGGTGTTCGTTGCTCATTTCTCTCATGTTCCTTCTAGGCTTCTACTAGCAGCTGCTTAGGAGTGTCAATCATTTTGTATGCTTTTAACAGGATGATATTTTTCTGTTTTACTTTGATGCTCATAATTTCTTCATTGCTATTTCTGTTATTGCTAGGATGGCTCTTGAACACATCCCACAACGGACATCTAATTATGCTACTTTTTATTTTACAATATCTGAACCTCTTGGATAAAAAGTGGACATGAAAGATTTGAAATATATGAACCTCTGGCCCTATTCCCTTTTCTGTAAATGAACTGGATGCAGCAAATCATATGCTACTTTATCAAAATAATGAAGTACACCTAGGTTTGATTGTTTGAAGTGTTAGTTCTGGTCCTTTTGGATTTATATTGATTATTAGTTGGACTCATATATATGCTACTGATATGCAAAGCTCCAAATATTTTTAACTAATTGCTTAAATTGTTGCCTACACTATTACTTTTTTTTAGATATGTCTAGTACACCAGAAGTTTCCTCTGCGCCACATGAAGAGCAACCAATAGAGGTAAATATGTCTAATACAGTGGATGAGTCACATGATGATGTGAACCCTAACCCAACTGAAACACCTGTTGAAGTCGAAGATAGTGATGTTAATAATGATGTTGATCATTTTGAGAAAAAGAAAAGAGCGAAGACATCTTCTGTTTGGCTCGAGTTTAAGGAAGAAATGATTGATGGTAAAAAGAAAGCTCGATGTGTTCATTGTAAAGATATTCTTACTGTAAGTGTGAGTGGGAGTACAACTCATTTCCAACGACATTTGAAAAAATGTATGCATCGGAAGAGACATAATATGCAACAACAAATGATAAATTTTCCCACAGCAAATTCATCCATTGACACAATTGCTATGGGCTCTGCACTTACAGATGGTAGATTTGATATGAAGAAGATGAGGGAGGGAATTGCTCATTGGATACTAATGCATGAGCACCCATTTTCTATCGTTGAGGAGGAAAGCTTTAATATGATGCAAAAGCGGGGAATGATTGAGTGGGAGAAGGTGTCACGGACGACCATAAAAAAAGATTGTGTGCAAGTGTACGAGGCCGAAAAGAAAAAGTTGAAGGAACAATTGAAGGATGTCAATAAGATTAGCTTGACAACAGATTTGTGGAGATCAACTAACCAGAAGATCAGATATATGGTTCTCACCGGACACTTTGTGGATGCAAATTGGAGATTGCAGAAGCGTGTCCTCAATTTTGTTCACATACCTCCGCCTCATCGTGGGGTAGAAATTACAGATACCATTTACAAGTGCTTGAAGGAATGGGGAATTGAGAACAAAGTCTACACACTTTCAGTGGATAATGCATCAAACAATGATTCTGCGATCCGAATTTTGAAGGACACTTTTTCTAGAAGTACAAAGTTATTATGTGGAGGAAAATTATTTCATGTTCAGTGTTGCGCACATATATTGAATCTCATGGTTCAAGATGACCTTTCAGAGATCAAGCACATAATTGAGGACATTCACGATAGTGTTAGTTATGTTAATCAAAGTTAGGCTAGGCTTCAAACTTTCTCAGAGATTGTGCATCAACTCCAATTACCTAATAGGAGACTCATTTTGGAATGCAAAACACGTTGGAACTCAACATACGAGATGTTGGCTACTGCAATTAAGTTCAAGGAAGCATTTTCGAGATTTAGAGATCGTGAGCCTAACTATGATTCTTGTCCAACTGAAGAAGATTGGGAGAAAGTTGAGAAAGTAGCTGCAGTTCTGAAAGTCTTTACTAAGGTAACTAACATCATTTCTGGCAGTGATTATCCAACTTCTAACTTATTTCTTAATGAAGTGCGCCAAGTGAAGGTATTGTTGGATAAGAAGTCACAAGAAGAAGATGATTTTATTCGTGTAATGACAAGAAGGATGAAGGAAAAGTTTGAGAAATATTGGGGCGAGTGTAACTTGTTGATGGCAATAGCTTCGGTTTTGGATCCAAGGGGCAAGATGAGAATTATTCATTTTTCCTTCAGTCAGATGTATTCTGAACAAGCTGTCCGTGAAAACATAACAAAGGTTCGAGAGGTTTTATTTGAACTTTATGGAGAATATGAGGTGCAGTATTATAGTGAGCAAGAAGGAAATGAAACTTCATCATTTTGTTCTGATATTGGTAATTCAATTGGTCAAACTTCTAAAACAACGGGTTGGGATGAGTATACAAGATATGTTAAATCAGTGGAGACATGTCCAACTCAAAGATCAGATCTTGATAGATATCTTGAAGATGGCTGCCATATTCATGAAGGAGATCCACTTTCTTTTGATACTTTAAATTGGTGGAAGGGGGAGAGTGGAAAATATCGCATTTTATCTAGAATGGCCCGTGACATCCTTGCCATTCCGATCACTACTGTGGCTTCAGAAGACACTTTTAGTGCCGGCACTAGGGTCATTGATCCTTATCGTTCCTCGTTGTCTCCGGAAACAGTGCAAGTATTGTTGTGTGGTGGTGATTGGTGCCGCCATCTTCATGGAGTGAAGAAGAAGACCAAGGTTAGTAATGTTTTTCTCTTTAATTTTCTTATCACGGTATGTGTTATAGTTACTTAGCTAATGTAATGTATTTTTGTACTTTTGGTTTGTTAGGCGGAGAAGAAATCTATAGAAATTATTCTTCCGTGATCGAAGTGGTGGAGTGTCGTGCTTGTCTCGTCATCTCGTGCAGTCGTGCATAGTAACTTAGTAAGTGTTTTTTGTGCTATACTGCTATTGCATACAATTCCTTTCCTTATATGTTTCTCTTTTTAAAAGAATTTCATTCTTGATATTAAAGTGCTATTGCATTCTTGCAGGTGATGGATTTGGACTGTTATGGACAGTCATGGAGTATGAACTATTATGAACTTGTGTATTTTTGAATCGTGTTATCGTGTAACTGTTATGGAGTATCTACAAATGTTTACATTAGTGATTGATGGTTGGATTGGTTGTTTATGTTGAGTGTCTGTTATGGATTTACTAGTTTAGTTGAGTATAAGTATTTGAAGTTTTGAACCTCTTTCCATGTTGATTTACTAGTTCTTTTTGGTGGTTGTTTTTACTTTATACGCTGTTATGTTGAGTTACTTGAGTATCTATTATGTTGAGTACTGGACCACTGGTGGTGGATTTACTTTTTGGTGGATGTTTATATTGAGTAATGTTTAGTTGTTTATGTTTTCAAATGTCTATTTTTTATCATTGCTCTGGTTCAATTTTAATTATTGTATGTTTTCAAAATGCATGAGTGCTGAAATGATAGTTGGATTCTCTTCTCATTTGGGATCGATTAATACAAGGATTCAAGATTCATTAGGGATCGATTAATACAAGGACTCATTTGGGATCAATTTCCATCTCAGTTGCATTAAATTCGATATCCATTGTGTCCTTGTTACCTTTTTCTGATGCAAAATCTTTTTCTTTGGCTACAAACACAGCAGAATAAAACAAAAAGTGTAGATAACTGCTTAATCGAGCTTAGTCGAGCTCGATCTCGAGCTCGAGCTCGATCGAGCTCATTCACGAGTTTAGTCGAGCTTGATCTCGAGTCGAGTTCGATCGAGCTCACGAACGAGCTCGGCTCGGCTCGACTCGGGAAAAAAATCGAGCCACACGAGCCGAGCTCGAGTGACTTGAATGTAGCTCGAGCCGAGCTTGAGCTGATAGAGCAAAGCTCGATCGAGCTCGAGCCGAGCTTGAGCTCATTATTTTTCAGACGAGCCGAGCTCGAGCAGTGACAAGCTCGGCTCGGCTCGGCTCGATTACACCCCTAGGCTTCACTAAGAATTCGTAATGGCCTTTGCGTGTTCGAAATGCAGTCTTTTGAATGTCATCCTTGTGTACGTGGATCTGATGGTACCCAGCCAAAAAATCGAACTTAGAGAATATTGAAGCTCCTACCAACTCACTGAATTGTTCATCCGCGGTGGGAATCAGGAATCAGTCCTTAATTGTAGCGCCATTGAGGGCCCTTATTCCACAAAGAACCGCCAAGTTCCGTCCTTTCTCATAAGTAGGATTGGTGATGAAAACGAATTGCTACCGGCTCGAATAAGGCCTTCACGTAGCATGTGTTGGACTTGACGTGCAATTTCTTCCTTTTGGAAGTGATCGAGGGTATCTGTAAGGCTTCACGTTGACTGGTGATTGACCCGCTCTGAGAGGAATCCAATGATCTGTGCTTCTACTAGATGGTAACCCATGCGATTGTTGGCCTAAGATTTTCAACCTTGGTAACCATCTTGATTTTGATGATAATAAATTTATTCTAATGAATTTATCAAGTGTTTGATCTCATATTGGGCGATCGATACATGCGCAAAGTTCGTTAGAAAATCACAGAAAAATTACGAAAATTCAAGTGTCGACGGCTTCGGAGGCGATCGAGTCAGAAGTTAGGTCCAGAACTTCGAAATGAATGTAAAATTCTTCTAAGGCCTTAAGTCAACCTGTTTGTAATATGTCTCAAGTCAAAACCCGAAAATGAACATCGCGGAGAAAAATCAACAAATTCGGGGTGTATTGCTATCTTGATTGCTTAATTTGATTCTTACTTGTGCTCGATTTAATCGTAATTGCATTTAGTCGCACTAAGGATCAAGAAACTTGAATCAGATAGTTGAGTTAATTAAAACCAAAAAGAATTCTATTGAGCGTAAAAGCAACCTACACACTATTCAACCTCCCCTCTTCTAGTGTGGACATTCATCCAACATTTGGTATTAGGGCAAAGTTATAAGCTTAGGTTTAACCATCTATCCTACACTTTTGACTTCAAATATCACACTTAGTCAAGGGTCTTCAACTCATGCATCTCCTCTTTTTGATGGAAATAATTATGCTTATTGGAAAACTATGATGAGTATTTTTTTTCAATCCTTAGGATTAGGTGCTTGGAGAACTATTCATGTAGATTATTAACTACCTTCCAAGAGCATGGATGATTGGTCTCAAGAAAAGATCGAATTGTTTAATTCCAATGCCAAAGCAATTAATGCATTATATTGTGGTTTATCTATAAATGAATTTAATTGAATAACATGTTGCAAATCTGCTTTTGAAATTTGACATGTTTTAGAGACTACTCATGAGGGAATTTCCCAAGTTAAAGAGTCTAAAATTAATTTGCTTATGTATGATTATGAACTCTTTAAAATGTATGGTCATGAGACCATAGATGAAATGTATGCCCGCTTTCAAAATACTATAAATGCTTTGACTAACCTTGAAAGGGACATACAGGAGGAATTAAAGAAAAAGTGAGTAAGCTTCCTCGATCGCTTCCTAAAGCATGGGAGCCAAAGGTGGTTGCTATCATGGAGGCCAAGAATTAATCTTGGCACCATGAATCTCACTGAACTCATTGGATCCCTCATGACCCATGAGATCCATATGAGGACAAAAAGGAAGGAAGATGCCCCCAAAAGCAAGAACATTGTCTTAAAAGCATCATATGGTGATAGGACCTCATCATTATCATCATCATCGGAGAATGACGAATTCGAGTACCAAGAAGAGATGATTCACCTTGGAAGGGTGTTGATAGAACTAATGGGAAAACCTCTTAAGAAGAAGAAGGGCAAAGATAGATACGTGTGTTTCTAATGCAACAAGCTCGAACAATTGGAGAGTGATTGTCCTAAGTCCAAGCTCACCTCCCCATCATCCTCAAATAAAGATAAAAGAAGAAGGATGAAGAGGAAAACACTAATGACTACTTGAGACGAAAGCGAGTCATCATCACCATCAAGTGGAAAAAAAAACACAAGGAAGAATGCAAACCTTTGTTTCATGACAAAGGACAATGAGGTACACGGCCACTATCACTATATGTGATAATATTTTTACCCAAGTAGAATTACAAAATAAAAATTGAGCATATGTACGAAGAATTTAATATTATTAGAAAAAGATTTAAGAAACTTAAAAAGAAAAATAAAATTCTAGAACAAGAAAATGATGATCTTTTGCTTTCTTGTAATGAGTCAAAAATGAAGGTTGAACTCTTAGAAAACGATAAAAATTTCTTAGAAAAGAAAATATAGATTTACAAAATATGAATGACTCATTGAAAATTGAAAATGTCTTATTATGTTCACAAGTTGAAAATTTGAATGTTGGCATGTTATCATTAAACAATGAGTTACTTTCATTAAATGAGAAAATGAAAAATATATATGCCCATGCCTCTCATGCAAAATTTTCTAAGTATATTCTCATGCTCATCCACACATTCATCTCCATCATCATGCATCTATTAAATTTAGAGGTCATTATTTTTGTTGTGACATACATGGACATATGATTAGGAATTATGCGTTCAAAAAGAACCTCAATGTTAAATCACTTTGGGTTCCAAAAGCTTCTAACCCTCAAGGACCCAAAAAAATTTGGATATCAAAGTTTTCATGCTTAAATGTAGGGGGAGACACTACACTTAAATGAAGACACATTGATGACTTGAAATTGTTTGGGAAGTAAACAAAGAGAAATTAGCTTAGTTGAAACTTCTCGACTAATGTGATCGGTATCAACTCCTAACTCTACTCTTGCCTACATTATTATTGTAGTTTGATGATGTGTGAATATGCTTTAATTAGTACTCACTTGATACTTGATTATCTTTGTCTTCACCATTGATTAACATCTTTGTGGTATCAAGTTTGGATTTCAATTTTTCATTTTATTTTTGGATTCATTGGAGGCCATTTGTGACCTATAATGGATCTATACAACCTTTGATTTTGAAACCTTGGCTAATTATGACCGTGTTGATTTTCAACATTAGGAAGGGTTTGAGGTATTGATTTTAAAATGTTTTCACTTCTTCATTTTGATTTCATTCTAATTGGTTGTATTTTGATAAATAAATTCCCACTAGTTAGCAAAACTTGACTTTTGAAAAATGAACTTGATTTTTCTTTGCTATTTAGTTTATGAACTTGCTAAGTAAGAAAATGTTTATGGTGCTATCTATGATTCATTTACTTGCAAGTTGAGCATTGATTAGGAGGCAAATATTTTTCGAGATTTCAAGAATACATGCTAAATACTTGAAAATACTATAAGGTATTAGTTTCATCCTTGTACCATATAGAATGATACCTTATAAAGCATGTAAGAACTCTTGCACCTTGCTCATGATAAAGTACTTAGATGTGTTTTTGAGAAAATTAACAAGTATTTAGGAAAATGACATGTAGACAATTTCTTGATATATCATGTTGATTTTTGATTGAAATTGTGCCAAGTCACTTGAGTAACCTTTGGAATTCTTTATAGTGATTCAAACTTTTTATACATGATTAGAATGATCATATCTTAGTCATATACAAGTTTGATCAAAATTAAAAATTATTATGAAAAATGAGTTTTTGTCGATAAAACCTGAAATTTGAAATTTCGGCGATTTTATAAAGAATCCAGAAAATTAATTTCTGAAAAACTTTTATTTTTGCACTTTTCTTGAAAAACCTAATTTCCATTGAAAAAAAAAGTTTCAAAAATTTTCATCGGAAATTCAATTTTATATGATTTTGGTTTCATCTTTATCAAAAAAATCGAAAACTTAGTCGTTAATCGATCTAACTTTGATAAAGCTAAATTCCCTAGTTGCATGTATTTGTATACACCTCTTGACATATCTTGGCACTTATGATATCATTGTGGTTATTGTTTCTAAGTGTTCTAACATGTGTTACTTAATCTTTGTCATTGATTAACTTAATTAGGGGAATTTTTAGAAATGCTTCAATTAGACCCTTTTTGATTGATGTCAAAAGGGGGAGAATTTAGACATGCATATAGTTAGGGGAGTCTATTCTAGATATGCATGTTGATAGGGGGAGCAATATACATTCACTTGATAAAATATTATGTTTGTTAATCTTGGCCTAAGGTTTTCTACCTTGGTCTTAATCTCGATTTTGATGATAACAAACATGGAACTAATGTTTCACTGAGAAATACTTTCAGGTTTCAAGTCGGCTGGCGCTCGACGTCCGCGATCGAAAATATCAGAGAAATCAAAAAATTGGAAGAATGTTGATTAACACGCTCGGATTTTCGTCGGAAGAAAGAGTTTAGGGTTAAAGTGTCTAGCATATATTGCAAATCCTCAAATTGATGCTTATGAACCCAAACCTTCAAAACCCGAAACCCGAAAACGAACATCGCGAGAAAAGTCCGTGAAAAGCCTCGTTTCCCGAGTGCCGACCGATGGGCGGTCGACGGGTGGTCGACCAATCATCTGCCGGCCATTGACCAACCGCTGCCCAATCTGGACAGTGTGCTCCGGTCGATGGCCGGTAGCTCGGCGGTCGATCAGCCTTCAATCAACCACCGATCGGGCGGCACCAACGGGTAGATTTTTGCCCGTTGGGTGAGCTGTTTTGGCTCCCTTCCCTCCTGGCTTATAAATACAAGCCATGAGAAGCCTTTCACACTCCTTCCAACTTTCATAGAGCCATATTTTGATGATTGAGCCATTATTTTTAAAACCCTACTTTAATCTCTCCATTCCTTCATATAGCCTCTAAGCTTCATCAATTTATCACCTTGATGCATAAAGAGAGGACTAGGGATATTTTATTATTACATTCAACTGTTACATTCATCGATTCATCCTTGTGAAGGCTCTTAACGGTTACATTCAACTTTCTAAACCTAAAATATAATATTTTAACTGTAACACTCTAATTTAAGATAAATCACTTTTCATTCAATTTCTTTATTTCCGATCGTGATCATTGTAAGTTTGTCATTACTATTCATAATGCAAATGTTAAATAACTTGTTTATTATCATTGAAATAGAGATTATTTGTATCATAAGTTTGAAAACTAAGTCAACAAATTTCTTCTTCCTTTCTTTGCTTGTGTGTCTACTATTAATCGATCTTCTTATCGTCCGGCTTTGAACAATCTATGATCCAACGCATTCAACGGTCAGGATGACAAAAACGCTAGAGTTCTACAAAGGTAGAACTCCGAATAGAGTAAAGACCGCTTAACTGATGCATGTGTTTAGATCAAAGACTCCTCAAATTAATTAGAGATCTAGAACTACGTCTACCATTGCTTCAAATTAACAAAGGATTGGACTTGCACCTGCCTCCACCACCACATATCCATCAACATCGATGAGGGCATGCATGCATGCATGCTGTTGGTCCTCCAATCCAAGGAGACCTCCTAGTGTTGTAGGTGCAATTTCTTCAGAAGTCTGGAAAGTTTGAGAATTAAGCTCATCGAAGGAAATCACTAAGATTGCAATCACCTTCATCATGGTTGTAGTGTTCGAAGATCCCACAACATTGATTATAACTCTGATTGTATGCATTATGCCCATTAATAAATTAATTCAGGAAGATTATTAATTATTAATTATAAAATTAAAAATAATAACCTTTAAGTAATTAAATTTTTTCACTTGATCATGACACTAGTTTTTAAGGTACTATTAGTGTTAGTATGCAAATACTTTATCATAGTGATTATTTTGTTTTAGCAAAATAACATATATTATAAATTTAAAAAATTCAGAGGGCAAGGTTTTGGTTTTTGTGATTTTTAAAAATTGTTTCAACTTTAGTAATTTTGAATTGCCATATTTTGATTTTTGTAAATCTTTGTTTAATTTTTTTTACATAATTATAATTAACTATTACAACATGAATTAATAGTCAAAATAATTTAAAAAGAATAATTACTTTGAAGATAAGGAGAAAATATTAAAATAATTATGAGAATAATTATATATCATAAAATTATCGTATATTTGTAAGTTGGTTATGTAAAAATAATATTTATTTAAAACATTATCAAGAACTTTATATACAAAGTACTCTCTTTTAAATAAAAAAAAATTGAAGCAACTAATATGTATGGTATTATCTTAAGTTATTTTCATCCGATAGAGAGATTGTAGATTAATTTTTTTTCAATAAATGCACTATGAAAATAACGAATAATACTAAACTCATGATGTGTCTAACTCTGCATATATTTAATTTTTCAAAAAAATGGTACAAAATTCGTAAATATGCATATGACTAACTATAAATCATTGGAGAAAATTTGAAGTCATCGTGAAAAAAAAATCATCACTATCGCATTTTTGTATATTTCATTGGATATTCGGAATGAATATATATTTTTAACTCGATCCATCCTTCTTCGGATGCAACCTTACAAAAGACATTTTTACGATGAAATTCTTTTAGAATCTTATAATTTTTTTGAAGATTGAAAGTTTTTTTTGTATGTTCTTATTTTTCCTCTTAGGAAGTGATGTTCATGTAATGCCTCTTTACTATGTTCTTCATTTTTAAATGAAATTTATTATATTTTTCAAAAAACAAAACAAAAAATAAATGAGAGAGTGTTGTATTTTTTTAAAAAAATTTGGTATGCATCAAATATAATATTTATTTTATATATTTTTAATTGTATTTTCTTATAAGCCATGCATGAAATAAATAAAGAATTAAAATTTATCACTTATTCTATATATATCCTATAAACTATGATCCATTCGTTATTACACCTTATAAATTTTGAAATTAGATAAAAAAATAAATTAAATTTCATGAAACTAACGAAATTACTTCATTTATTAACTCAATATTATTGATAATTTTTTGTTGATCCAAATATTAAAAAATAAATAACATAAGTTGTAAATGTATTTTAATTACTTATTTATAACTCGAGCTCGAAAACTATACACGGTCATACTGCCTGCATCACGTGCATACCTTTGCATGCGTAGCATCGTGCTAGTATAAATCCACCCATCGCGCATGCACAAGACACCATAACAATCGATCTTCTCACCTGATGCACGCATATTTGTTTTATATGTATCTATCACTTTCAAAATCGATTTAATGCGTGCATGCGCATTCTCGAAATGATTAGTCCTCTTTCATTACTTCTGAATCGATAATAATCAAGTCCATTAATTAATTAATATTTTATATTTACATAAAAGTATGAAGTATGTCTAAGGGTTTCTTTTTCTATCTTTAATTAATATATCCAGCTCTTCCGTTATCAAGGTCTTAAACGACAATAGGACATGGCACAACTGGACGAACTCCATGAGCTTGCAGTCGCAGAGATGATGGTATGTTAAATCAATTAATGTAATATTTAATGGGGACATCAGTTGAGGTCGATTTCAATATCTTAATATTTACAGTTGAGGCGCATGAATAAATTAATTAAGAAATCCGCTTCAGTCATCCATAATAAGTTAGTATTAATTATAAATAAATGTAATATAAAATGAATGGATACTGAGTAGGGTGTAATGGCGTGAGTATAATAAGTTGCTAGGTCACGAGAGGAGGACTGTCTTGCCTCCTCCACGGCGGATGCAATCTTGTTCTCCTGTTGTAACCCATGTGATCTTCTAAATACAGCATAACATGGAATAAAAAGCAGTGCAGGGCGTGGCGGTAGCCTTGCCCTTATTATTATGACGTGACATGCAAATTAGCACCCTAACATGCTCCATAATTCCACATATATATAGCCAATAATAATTCATTAATATGTAAAGTCTTTCATATAAATTAATTATATATGTATTCCTCGTATACATGTATACTTTGTACTTCTTTTCCTTTTCTGGTTATTGACACACGTGAAATACTGACCAGTGATCCCGACCCACCGTCCTCGAGCTCCAATGCGGTCGAAGAAAGAGCTGGGTCCCACAAATCACCGACACCGCGATCCAATCAAAGCCGTTCATTCATTCTGAACCCCTCGAGCCCCCTGTGAAACGGACAAATCGATGCGCTTCCCACAAAGGCGCGTTTCCCCCGGCGACGGGTCTTGACTTGTGAGCCAACGCCTATGAGCGATGGCATGTCGGTGAATTCATGTAAGAACCAAGGGCGTTTGGTGACTCCTTCGTCTTAAAAGAACCACCCAAGCTTCCATGTCTTGAGGCGTTTCCCTTCCGTCCCTGCCTTCTTCGATCCTCATCTGCTTTCTCTTCCCTTCCGACGAGGTAAGACGATGAACAAGTCTCCAGTTTTTCCAGTGACGCCGGAGTCCAACCACTACAGTGACTATGGGTTCGACCCTCAGATCGACTACTTCCAGGTTTGATGAAGCATATTCCTACTGCCTCTTGATCTCTCTACATGGATTTCTTTGTGTCTCCCTGCTTTAGTTGTTGATGCGTTTTACTAATGGAGAAGGTGCTGGAGGAGGCGCGGCGGAACTCGAAGCGCGTCGATCCCCGTCCGCTCGACTCCCTTCACTGCAAGCTCCAGAAGCCCATATCCAAGGACGACACCAAGTCCAAGAAGCGCCGACGCGGGTGGTGGAAGTCCGCGCTCCTTTTCTGGAGGCGACCCAAGGTCATGTCTGACGCCGACGTGCAGCGGCGTGGCAGCGCCCACCGGTCCGCGGTCTCGGGGCCCATCTACTCGACGGAGAGCTGCGGCGGGGGACGCCGCACAAGCCGCCCATGCTCCGGCCCGCTGACGGTGGCGGAAGTCGGCGTGCAGGCGGCGGGGATGTCCTACCTGAGCCTCAGGGACTTCAGCGCCGGCGCCGAAGGCCACCCGGTCTCCCCCTACGCCGCCGTCCCCCCCGCGGTGCCCATCTACCTGGTCACTTGAACGATCGAGCCGCCACAGCCGCCCGCCGCCGCCTACCTTTTGTACTGGTTTTTGGTGGGTCTTGGGGTGGTGGTAGACCTCGTAACGAAGATTGGATTTTGCATGTCAGATTGGAAAGGCAAAGGCGTGGATTGGCAAAAAGGCGAGCTTTTTATTGTTGTTGTTGTCGCTTCTTCTTCGTCTTATCGGAATCAATGCCTGGCTTTTGTATCTTCTCCTCATTGCTCTTGTTGTCTCTTTGTTTAATTAAGCTTTTGATTAATTTTTTGGGAAGAAGTACAACACGAGAGCGGCAATATTACGTTTGTTCCATCACGAGTTAGCAGATCGCAACTCGGTTGACTCGGTTCGTCGTGGTCCTTGGTCAAATCGTAAGATTCGCGGATTCGATGGGTGTTCAGTGTTCTTTTTCATAAATCTCCCTTCTACGAGCCGAAAATTTAAACGACTCCTTTAAACTCCATTTATAGTGCAATAAGTGTCCATACGGTAGTCGAGTGCAAATGAGTCGATGCGAGGTGTCTTAAATTAATAATAATTGAAACTTCGTGTACCAACTCGGAGAAACACAGTGGATTTGGGTCATAAATTATTATCGCGTCAGATAAAGGCGTTAGAGAAAACAAGTCGCATACTTATATATATATTTTAACGTGACTTGACTTGCGGGTATACCTAACTCTTTGAAGTCTTGGAAGCTACGAAATCTTTTGCAATGTGAGCAATGCAGTTGGTGAGAAAAAGATTTATAATTCAAACATAGTATAATCATCTATTTCCATTTTTTATCTTTTAGCGCGATGATTTATAGCATATTTATATGGTCGACGAAGCCATCCCATAAAGTGTTGAGCTAAGAAGCCTTGGAACGAAAGGAAGTAAATGTGGACACCAAACTGCGGTACAAGAGCATTTGTATAAGGGCACGTAAAAAGGACGTGTGGCGAGAGTTGAGCCCTCTATCCGCTGCAAAATGGCAAAAGGACACAGACGATTCTAAACGACAATGCTGAAACTAAACACGAGATCCGCCCCACATGCCAGTATGCCGCAGCAAACAAAGTGCAGCAGGATGGCTTGCAGCTTTACATCTTCCCTCCCAATTAAATTTAGGCGTTGACCAAATAAAGTTGACTAAAAAAAATATAGATAAGATATTGGACTTTATTAATTTGCAACATGCACTTTTTACATACAAGTTTTTAGTTATAATTTGTTTTGCAGCATTTAGACTTGGTTATAAATATAAAATGCTCTAAATAAAATAGTTGCGGCTAACTAAATATACAATTTAATATATTTACTACAATTATTATAATATTAGTTAGTGATTTAGTCCCACGTCAGATAATTACAAAAGCTAAAAGTGTATATATACACACCTCCACCTCTACTTGACGAGAACTTTTGATGAAAATTTAAAAGGATGCAAATTATGACTATTAGTTAATATTATAATAGTCAAATAAAAATGATATTTGAGCATTTGCGGCAGTTGACATTGGCCTGAAAAAACTAATTAAACATATATTTTTTAATATCTATTAATTTGAAATTTAAATAGTTATTTTCGAAAAGGCATTTTAACTTATTTCGAAAAAGCATTTTAATTACTATTTTCGAAAAGTCATATTTTTTCATGAAATGTATTTAAGGTATTATAAATACATACATGTTTCCTCCAAATGAATTTTATCATTTTTCTTTAACATGTTCTTGTGAAAAAAATTTAAATCTTACTGTCTGAAATTTTTGTGCTGGATTTGTAAAATTCAGGAGGAAATTCGCCATCAACCCATAAGCAAATTAGTGGGGGCGCATAAATTCCTTAAGGATAGTGAATACACTATCAAAGCCTTAAAATCCTCACTGTTCCACAAAAATTCCTAACAATATTAAAGAATTTAAGTTCGCGATGGAGGTTACTGGTTCTAACAAAATGTTCAATCTGGAGATGTTCAAAATGGATCGATTTGATGGCAACAACTTCATTCACTGAAAAGAAAAGTTACTATTCATGCTCACTGAACTCGAAATTGCATACCTGCTAGTTTGAATCCTACTTCAAACAAAAAAGAAAGAGTATTGATTCCCCTATTGAATCTAGGAGTCAAAGGCCAAGAAAATAAAAGAACTTAGATTCTGATTTTATTTCTTCTCAAGCAATAGTCTTCTTAGTTGAAAGAAATAGAGAAGATGTGTTAAATAAAATACCTATTGCATTGAATTTAGAAGAAGATCCGAAAACTTATAATGAAGCAATGGCTTCAAGAGATTCTGCCTTCTGCCTTCTGGAAAAAGGCTATAAATGATTAAATGGATTCTCTTCTATCAAATGGTAGATGAGTATTGACTGATTTACCACCTACTTCTAAACCTATTGGATGCAAATGAGTATTTAGAAAAAAATACAACATTGAAGGCTCTCTACAAACCTTCAAAGCTAGACTAGTTGCTAAGGTGCTGTTTGGTTAGCGAAAATTATTTTTTGATTTGGTTTCAGTGGAACTGAAAACTTGATTTTGGTTTCTAGTTTTCAGTTTTTTGAAAACGTATTTAGTTAATGAAAACAACACCAATTTTAGTTAGTTGAAATCAATGAATGTTTATTTGGTTATAAAAAATAATATTAATTTTTCATGAACATTTTTAGTAGTAATTAAATGTTTAGTTAGTTTACAAAATTAAATGTTTGCTAATATGGTTAAAAAATTATTTATATGATTTAATTAATTAAATTAATAGTAATTTAAGATTTTTTTGTTCAATTAGATATAAAAATTATGTAATAGTTATTATAAATTTTCAAAAAAATAAGTCGGATGATCTAAAATTAGTTTTGATTAAATTATAAATAGATTAATTTTAATAAAATTGAGTTATTTAAAATTTGGATTTGAGTCAATTAGATATAAATTAGTTTAATTAATTTGTAAATTTAAGATAAAAGTTAAGTTGAAAATGATGATTTTTATTTTTAAAAATTAGATATAGTTTGATTTATTTTTAAATTAATTAATTTTATAAAAAATATATTTATAATTACAAAGTTGTCACTGTATTTTGATAATGAAACCGACAGTCTCGAAATCACAGAAATAACATTATGATTTTTTCATTTTTATTAAAAAAATTGGTTTCGTTTTCATTCTGGTTACGATTTAGTTTCATGAAAATACTGAACCAAACATATTTTCGTAAGCAAATTTAGTTTCAGTGAAATCGAAACCATAAAAACAGACTTGATTTCACTAACCAAACAGGCCCTAAGGGATTTGAACAAAAAGGAGTAGACTATTTTGATACTTATGCTCTTATAGCAAGAATTACATTAATAAGAGTGTTGTTTGCATTAACATCAATTTATGACTTATATGTTCATCAAATGGATATAAAAACAGCATACTTAAATGACAATATTGATAATAAAAAACAATGAAATAATCTGAAGGGTTTGTGCTTCTTGGCAATGAAAAGAAAGTTTGTAAACTGGTCAAGTCATTGTATGAATTAAAGCAAGCTCCTAAACAGTGGCATGAAAAGTTTGACACTGTGATTTTATCAAATGGCTTCGAGAAAAATGGAGGAGATAAATGTATTTACTCTAAGTTCACAAAGGATTATGATGTAATAGTATGTCTTTATGTCGACAACATGCTAATTATAGGAACTAATATGCAAGGAGTAACATACACTAAGAAGTATTTAGCTTCTCAATTTAAAATGAAAGATTTGGGAGAAGTTGATACTATCTTACGAATCAAAGTTTTAAAAAAACGTAGTGGGGGTTTTGCTTTATGCCAATCTCACTACATTGATAAGGTTCTTTCAAAATTTAATCATTTGAGTATTAAAGAATTTAATACTCTATTTGATGTCTCTAATAAGTTGATTGAAAATTCTAGAAGAGCTACGAGTTAGTTGGATTATGCTAGTGCAATTAGCAGCTTGATGTATGTCATGCATTGTACTAGGCCTGATATTGTCTTTGCAATATGTAAACTTTCAAGATATACACACAATTCAAGTTGTGATGATCATTGGAAAGCAATAGAAAGAGTCATTGGTTACTTTAAAAGGACAAAGTCCTATGCATTATTTTATAATAAATATCCTTCGGTATTGGAAGGATATTGTGACGCTAGTTGGATAACTAGTGTAAATGATAACAAATCAACGTCTGATTGGATTTTCACTTTAGGTGGAAGAGCTATCTCGTGGGCTTCTAAGAAACAGACGTGTATAACTCATTCCACAATGGAATCTGAGTTTGTTGCTTTAGCAGCAGCGGGTAAAGAGGCAGAATGGCTGAGAAATTTACTACTAGATATAAAGTTGTGGCCACAATCGATGCCAGCTATCCTCTTGCATTATGGTAGTGAAGCAACTATGTCTAGAGAATTTAGCAAGATTTACAATGGCAAATCTAGACATATTGCTTTAAAACATGAATACATAAGACAACTAATTTTTGATGGTATTATCACAGTTATCTATGTAAGGTCTAAGGACAACCTTGCTGACCCATTGACTAAAAGACTCTCGAGAGATAAGATAATAAGTACTACAAGTCTTATTGGTCTAAAAGCATTATAACTTGTCACTAGTAATGAGAACCTTGCATTTCTTATTGTTTAGCAAGTTATAGCTTATGACAGTTAGCAAGTACTAGAAATTTTATAGTACTTAAGAAAATGAGGATGAGTATAAATTACTCTTAATGAAGAAACAAAGTTCAGATTGAGAACTAAGTATATCCAAACAAAATACTTGGTTAAATCTTCACCTAAGTAAACACAAGAAGTGGTGCTTCAATCAAAGTTTGGGACATAAAGTGTTTATGATTTCAGGAGGTAGCACAAGGCCATAATATGGTGCTAAAGCTTATGATAGACACATTAAGAGTTTGACTTGATTTATGTTATTTATGAGTATAAATTTTTCGTCTTGTCAATTAAGAATTATGGTTTAATAGATTATCATCTAACTATCAATTTCGACAAGGCTTGAAAATTTATACAAGTAGTAGGTTCAAGTTGAAAGACACCTATTATATACATAAATGATTAAGTCGAGTATTTTAGTCACTAACTATGTGGGCGATTGATATATTAGTTAGTGATTTAGTTTCAGATCAGGTAATTACAAAAGCTAGAGGTGTATATATACATATGTTATACATTTCCATTTAATGAGAACTTTAGATGGGAATTTGGAGGGATGCAAATTATGACTATTAGTTAATATTACAATAGTCAAATAAAGATGACACTTGGGCACTTTGGACACTTGTCCTTTGTCCGAAAAAATTAATTAGATATATTTTTTTATATCTATTAATTTGGAATTTAAACAGTTATTTTCAAAAAGGTATTTTAACTATTATTTTGAAAAGGCATTCTAACTGCTATTTTCAAAAAGTCATATTTTTTTATAAAAGATGCTTAAGGTATTATAAATACATGTTTCATCCAAATGAATTTTATGATTTTTCTCTAACGTGTTCTTGTGAGAAATTTTGGATCTTGATGCTCAAAATTTCTGTGCTGGCTTTTAAAATCCTGGAGGAAATTCGCCATCAACTCGGAAGTAAATTAGTGGGGGCGCATTAATTCCTTAAGGATAGTGACTACACTATCAAAGCCTTAAAATCCACATTGTTCCACAAAAATTCCTAACAATCTTAAGAAATTTAAGTTCGCGATGGAGGCTACTGGTTCTAACAAGATGTTCAATCCAGAGATGTTCAAACTAGATCGATTTGATGGCAACATCTTCACTCGTTGGAATGACAAGTTAGTGTTCATGCTCACTGAACTCGGAATTGCATACCTGCTAAGTTCATATCTTCCTGCAATTCCAGAACCAGCTGATAAGGACATTGATGAGATCAATACATCTCGTAGAAGGTGTGAAGAGGAAGAAGTTCGATGTAGAGGTTTCATTTTAAACACACACACACACACTCTCTCTCTCTCATCATCGCTTGTATGATTTATTTCGTCATATCAAATCACCACAAGAAATTTGGAAAATCTTAGAAAATACATTCACATTTGAAAAGCAAGGCACTAACAGATTTCTCAGTATGATTTTTTAAAAATTTTTGAAATGATAGATGGAAAATCTGTCATGGATCAAGTTGATGAATTACTATTGATGGTTTCTAGACTCAAAGATTTAAAGGCGGATGTGTCTGCATCTCTTCAAGTGGCTGTTGTAATTGCAAAATTACCAACTACTTGAAATGACTATAAAAAGAAACTAATGCACGCATATGAAGATTTCACTATAGACCAACTCGTAAAGCATATACAAATTGAAGAGGAAACTCGTTTTCGTGAAAATAAATTTAGTTTACACCCTGTTTGGATTGAGGTTAAAGGAGGGGAAGGGAAGGGAGGAGAATTTTTCCCCTTGTTTTGTTTTCTAATTTTAATAGAGGGGAAAGAGATTGGGGGGGCACTACAAAAAAATAGGGTATCACCAACGGATTAAATCCGTTGGTAATAGTCAAAAATCCGTTGGTAATAATCAAGAATTCGTTGGTAAATTGATAATACAAACAAATGATATATTTGTTGGTAATTTTGTTGGTAATACCAACAAAATTAGTTTGTTGGTAACTATTTATTGGTGAAAATCTATTTTCTTGTAATGGGGGAGGGGGGATTATTTACCTTGGTTCCCCACCAAACCCCAATTTTCTTTCAACCCCGACTTGGGGTTGAATGAGGGTGAAAAAAATTATTAACATTCATCCAAAATAAATTTACAAAAGTACCCTTATTATTTTAATATATAAATAAGGTTTTATTAAATCCTAGTGACATCTTCTCATCTCTATTGAATACGAAGGCAAAAAAATCCTCTCGTTCTCAAATTTTTCCCTTTATAGTATCTTGTAATACCCGGGGTTTTCTAATATAAATATTTTTCGTAGTGCAGCCCATCGAGTCGGGATCTAGCCGGGTCGAGTCACGTGATCGCCTCGAATAGCAGGTAAAAATTAATTTAAATCATAACTAAATGTTGGTGATTGAATGGATGGGCATATTGGTTGACTCAAGTTTGGTTTGAGTTTTGGTTCGTGAATTGAGTCAAGACTCGAACCGGGTTAGGTGGAGTCGGATAAGGGGGTAAGTAAGTGATCGGGGGTAATTGAGTCATTAGATGAGGGGAATAAAACCCCTCACCCAAGCCCGCCATGCAGCTCAAGGAGAGAGCTGCACGCAGCCCATGAGGAAGGGGGAGCGAGAGGGATCTTGTCGGCGCCGAGTTCGCGTCAACGCTTGAGGAAATCGGAGCTCATCTTCATCGAGGTCACCTTGGGATCCGATCAAGGGGAGTGATTACTATGTTTATGAAGGGAGGAAGGTGGCCGACCCTAAAAGTTTTGGAATCGGGTTTCTTTTGTGAGTTTCTTGCCGATCGACATGTTTCCTCGTGTTAGAACTTTAATCGATGTGTATACCTGTGATTTTATGTTTCAATTGTATATATTCTGCGTTTTTATGGGCTGCCCGAGTGGAGGAAAAAGGGGAAAGGTCGTGCCAAAATTTTCCCCAATTTCCTCGCTCGTCTTGCAACTCATGATATGATCCATGTTCGTTAAATGTAGATTCTTGATTTGATGATTGCGTAGTCGTCGTAACCCTGTTCACCTTACTTGAGGGTTCGGCCGAAACGGAGGTTACCCTGCTTGAGTCGGCCGAGCAAGGGCAAGGGTGGAAGATGTGGGCTGCTCGAATCAATTTGCTTGGTTTCGGATTATGTTGTCTTGATTCATACTTACATGCTTATAGATAGGTTGAAATCATATTACATGATTCTTGTTCATCTTAGATATTGTTGCAACTATAGATCTATATTTTCATGGTTATGGAAATGTTCTTGCTAATGCATACATGGATAGGATTGTTATGGTATATGAATCATATGAAAGGTTTAATTAATTGTCAGATATTATATTCAATTGTTACTATGTATACATTGCATGTTCCTTATCGGTTTAATTAATGGAATTCATCTTCTTTTATTCGGCTCTCATGTGATAATTGCTGCTCATGATTAATTTCGGTAAGTGTCGTTGACAATGGTAGGCCGAGTACTCATCTATTGTCGGCAAGTTCTAACAATCTAGAAAGAATGGTTTCGGTGCCTAGCGATGACATTCAACCTAGAGACAAGGTTCACTTACTAAGTTCCACACCTAGGGATGGTTAACGGATGTCAATATCCTAGTAGTGTGACCCGAGGGGAAGGGTCGGACATGGGCAACGCCTAGAAAGCAAAACACAAGAAAACTTGCACAACCTGATTCTGGTTGTGGTTGAGATGGTCTACTGAGGAGTGTCATTAGTCGAATGGCTACCAGATGACTCAGCGGTTGATAGGGTCTTGAGATTGCACCAGTGGGCCCGCTAGGTCTTAGACCTGAGTGGCGGAGGGTCTTGAGATTCCGTTAGTGGGCCACGTTGACGATAGACCCGAGTTGGGTGGGACTAGCTATCCCTATCCCGGAGGATTCCTGAGGCTAGTGGCCATCCTAGTCGACGGATCCAAGTAATGAAAGTTCATAATTGAGATGCCCTTAGGGGCTGGTTTTGGGTAGGCCGACTGGCCTGGTTATGTAGAGGGAAGAATCAAACCTTTCATATGTATTTTAGGCCATTAGTGGCCGAGCTAGTGAAATGGATAAGGGCTCGAGAGGCCGGTTCATCCATTCTTTTGTCTTGGCAAACTGAATAACTTCTGTGGTGTGATCTTATATTAATTTCTTATATATGTTATCTTGTCGAGGTTTTAAATGGAGGTTCGAAAGAACCGCTCACTGAGTTCCTCGTAAACTCACACTTTATTTATTATTGTTTTGCAGAGCCCGACCAGTGAGGTACGGCTTGGTGGCATGGTGCGCAGGAGGGCAGACGTGGGTGCATATCTCGTAGTTGGTAGTTTGTTAGTCGTAGTCGTGTTTGAGTAGAGTCGAGTGTATGCACTGTGTTGCTCTGTAAACATTGAGATGTTCCTTTGAAAACCTTTGGATGTTTATTTAAAAACCTGTGTTGTTTTCGAACTTGGTTTGGTTAAACTGTTTTCAAACAATTAATAATGTTGGTATTGTTGCATTTGCTTATATTTCCATGTCAGTTTGGTTGTGTTTTATGAGTTGTTACTCAGTGCATATGGTAGGTTTCGGGGTACCGACACGTACCCTGGCTGGTCACGCGGACCCTTAGTTGGGGCGTGACAAAGTTGGTACCAGAGCGTCAGGTTAGGTCTTGACTACGACTAGGAATTGGGTACCGAACGAGGCATATGCTAGCATGTCTACGTACGATATAGTTATGCTACGAGATCAGGCAACCACGACTGCACTCAACGCACCATGTGGTTAGTAACTTAAATTTTAATTGAATGAGTTAGTTAATATTAATGGTGAAATTATTATTTTATGATAGTTTGATGGAGGCCCGAAATGCTGCTCTGAGCGGTAGCAGTAGCAATTCCACCGAACGCCAGGGCGAGGCCGAGGCCGGGGCCGTGACTGAGAGTAGTCTGAGGTAGAGGGCCAGGATTCTGTAGTTTTGCAACTTCAGGCTCAGGTAGCTCAACTAACATAAGCGCTCAGCATGGAGCAGGGTTGAGACAGTAGATGCAGCAGCAGCAACAACCGCCCCAGCCGGTACTCGCAGCCCCTGTGGTACCAGAGGTGGCTGAACAGGTGGCGCCGCAGGTCAGGGACTCGCAGCCCCTGCAGTTCACCTTAAGGCTCGTAAACTGCTTCGGGGGGGGCTGTCAGTCCTTCCTGGCCTTCGTATTAGTGGCAGAGGAAAAGGGAGATGCGGCAGGAGATATCGATGGTACTCAGGTAGTCTGTGAGTTCCTCGATGTATTTCCCAAGGAGTTACCGGGATTACCGCCCAGGAGAGATGTGGATTTCTGCATTGATTTGCAGCCCGAGGTGAAGCCGATCTCAATCCCACCCTACAGGATGGCGCCGGCTGAACTCAGGGAGCTAAAAGTGCAACTACAAGAGATGCTGGACCTGGGTTTCATCCGGCCGGAGTGTGTCATCATGGGGTGCTCCGGTACTCTTCATGAAGAAGAAGGATGGGTCGATGCGCTTGTGGATCGACTATAGACAGCTGAATAAAAGTGACAGTCAAGAATCGTTATCCACTGCCGAGGATACACGATTTGTTTGACCAACTGTAGGGGGCACGATGGTTTTCGAAGATAGACTTAAGGGCCGGATACCATCAGCTGAGAATCCGGGACTGTGATGTGCCTAAGACTGCCTTCAGAACTTGTTATGGCCACTACGAGTTCCTAGTGTTATCTTTTGGACTAACCAATGCACCTGTTGCTTTCATGAACCTGATGAACAGGGTATTTAAGGAGTACTTGGACAGTTTTGTGATCGTTTTCATTGACGACATCTTGGTATACTCCAAGAATGAGGAGGAGCACTTCGAGCACTTGAGGATGGCCGTGGAAACCCTTAGAGAGAACCAGTTGTTCGCTAAATTCTCCAAGTGTGAATTCTGGTTAGAAAGTGTGGGGTTCCTGGGCCATGTAGTGTCCAAGGAAGGGATAAAGGTAGACCATGCGAAGATGGAGGCAGTGCAGAACTGGAGGCAGCCAACCAGCGTAACTGAGATCCTTAGTTTTCTTGGATTGGCCGGGTACTACAGAAAGTTAATAGAGAACTTCTTCAGGATTGCAACCCCTCTGACTCGGTTGACTAAAAAAAAGGTCAGATTTGTTTGGGACGACAAGTGTGAGGCAAGCTTTCAGAAGCTCAAGGAATGCTTGACGTCGGCACCCGTGTTGATCGTACCTTCTGGCTCAGGAGGGTTTGTGGTCTACTGTGATGCCTCTCGGGTTGGCCTAGGCTGCGTTCTGATGCAGTTTGACGGAGTCATAGCCTATGCGTCCCGTCAGCTAAAAGTGCATGAGAAGAACTACCTGACGCACGATTTAGAGCTGGCAATAGTGGTTTTTGCACTAAAGCTCTGGCGTCATTACCTATACGGAGAGACTTGTGAGATTTATATAGATCACAAGAGTCACCAATACTTGCTTACCCAAAAAGAGCTGAACCTCAAGCAGAGAAGGTGGCTGGAGCTCCTGAAGGACTATGACTACACTTTTATGTATCATCCGGGTAAAGCCAATGTGGTAGCGGATGTTTTCAGCAGAAAATCCATGGGAAGTTTGGCTCATTTGGAAATAAGCAGAAGGCCCCTAGCTCGAGAGTTAGTGTTGTGCCTGGATGGGGGAGCAACCTTGACTGTGTCAGCATTGGGGGCCCTGGTGGCGCACCTGCGGGTACAGTCCACCTTGGTGGACATGTTGCTTGCCGTGCAGGAGGAGGACGCATTTTGTTCTCTGACAAGGGATCTGGTTCGCAGTGGTGACACTGATGATGGATTCAGGGTCGACTCCGAGGGTGTCCTAAGGTTCAGGGACCGGATCGTAGTGCTTGATATGGCAGAGGTTCGCCGACAGGTTTTGGAAATGGGTCACCTTTCCACTTAAATGAAGCACCCCGGAGCCATCAAAATGCACCGAGACTTAAGGCAGCATTACTGGTGGAAGGGCATGAAGAGAGAGAGGTAGCGTAGTTTGTATCCAAATATCTGGTCTGCCAGTAGGTGAAAGCTGAACATCTAAAGCACGCGGGACTGCTTTAGAACCTCGAGGTCCTCGAGTGAAAGTGGGAGAAGATCACCATGGACCTAGTGACCGGGTTGCCTAAGTCAAGAGGAGGTTTTGATTCTATTTGGGTGGTAGTGGATCGGTTAACTAAGATCGCACACTTCATTCCAGTGAAAATGACCTTTTCTGCGGAGCAGTACGCCCGACTATTTCTAGACAGGATTGTGGCTTATCACGGTACTCCAGTGATGATCATACCATATCGAGGTACCCAATTTATAGCCCAGTTTTGGCTGTCCTTTCAAGAAGCCTTGGGCACTCATGTACGTTTCAGCACGACTTTCCATCCACAGACAAATGGACAGTCTGAGAGGACCATCCAAACTTTAGAAGATATGTTGAGGGCCTGCGGCCTGCGTTTTGGACTTAGCAGGCGGTTGGGAGAAACAGTTGTCGTTGATTGAGTTCGCCTACAACAATAGCTATCACAGTAGCATTGGCATGACTCCCTTCGAGGCATTATATGGGCGGCGGTGTAGGTCTCCTATGGGCTGGTTTGAGATCGGAGAGACACTCATGGTGGGTCCTGACTTGATTGAAGAAGCAGTGAAGAAGGTACAACAAATAAAGGAAAGGCTGTTGGCGGCTCAGAGTTGCCAGAAAATGTATGCCGATAAGAAAGCCAGAGAGTTGGAGTTCGCTAAGGGCGACTTGGTGTTCCTAAAGGTTTCCCCTATGAAAGGGGTGGTCCGATTTGGGAAGAAGGAAAATTTGAGCCCTAGGTTCATTGGGCATTTCCCTTTTCTCAAGCGGAGAGGTGCGGTGGCTTATGAGTTGGCTTTGCCTCCTAGCCTGAGCAGAGTTCACCAATTTTCCATGTGTCAATGCTCTAGAGATATGTGAGGGATGAGTCCAATGTAATCGATCCGACTGCGGTTGAGGTGGACATGGCGGTCTCGTATGAGGAGAGGCCAATGGGGATACTTGACTGGCAGATCAGGAAGCTGAGGTCCAAGGAAATTCCCTTGGTAAAAGTTAGGTGGGACTTGGGAGCATCACACCGGGCAGGAAGCTACCTGGGAAGTGGAGTAGGACACGAGGGAACGTTACCCTTCCCTATTCGAAGAATTGGTAAGTCTGTATGAATCTACAAAATTCGAGGACGAATTTTCCTTAAGGGGGGAAGGTTGTAATACCTGGGGTTTCCTAATGTAAATTTTTTTCGTGGTGCAGCCCATTGAGTCGGGTGCTAGCCAGGTCGAGTCGCGTGATCGCCTCGAATAGCAGGTAAAAATTAATTTAAATCATAACTAAATATTGGTGATTGAATGGATGGGCATATTGATTGACTCAAGTTTGGTTTGAGTTTTGGTTCACGAATCGAGTCGGGACTCGAATCGGGTTAGGTGGAGTCGGATGAGGGGGTAAGTAAGTGATCGGGGGTAAGTAAGTGATCGGGGGTAATCAAGTCATTGGATGAGGGGAATAAAACCCCTCACCCAAGCCAGCCATGCGGCTAAAGGAGAGAGCTGCACGTAGCCCAAGAGGAAGGGGAGGCGAAAGGGATGTTGTCGGCGTCGAGTTCGCGACGACGCTTGAGGAAATCAGAGCTCATGTTCATCGAGGTCACCTTGGGATCTGATCAAGGTGAGTGGTTAGTGTGGTTATGAAGGGAGGCGGGTGGCCGACCCTAGAAGTTTTGAAATCGGGTTTCTTTCATGAGTTTCTTGTCGATCGATGCGTTTTCTCGTGTTAGAACTTTAATCGATGTGTATACCTGTGATTTTATGTTTTAATCGTATGTATTCTGCATTTTTATGGGCTGCCCGAGTGAAGGAAAAAGGGGAAAGGTCATGCCGAAATTTTCCCCAATTTCCTCACTCGTCTTGCAACTCATGATACGATCCATGTTCGTTAAATGTAGATTCTTGATTTGATGATTGCGTAGTCGTCGTAACCCTGTTCACCTTACTTGAGGGTTCGGCCGAAACGGAGGTTACCCTGCTTGAGTCGGCCGAGCAAGGGCAAGGGTGGAAGATGTGGGCTGCTCGAATCAATTTGCTTGGTTTTGGATTATGTTGTCTTGATTCATACTTACATGCTTATAGATAGGTTGAAATCATATTACATGATTCTTGTTCATCTTAGATATTGTTGCAACTATAGATCTATATTTTCATGGTTATGGAAATGTTCTTGCTAATGCATACATGGATAGGATTGTTATGGTATATGAATCATATGAAAGGTTTCATTAATTGTCAGATATTATATTCAATTGTTACTATGTATACATTGCATGTTCCTTATCGGTTTAATTAATGGAATTCATCTTCTTTTATTCGGCTCTCATGTGATAATTGCTGCTCATGATTAATTTCGGTAAGTGTCGTTGACAATGGTAGGCCGAGTACTCATCTATTGTCGGCAAGTTCTAACAATCTAGAAAGAATGGTTTCGGTGCCTAGCGATGACATTCAACCTAGAGACAAGGTTCACTTACTAAGTTCCACACCTAGGGATGGTTAACGGATGTCAATATCCTAGTAGTGTGACCCGAGGGGAAGGGTCGGACATGGGCAACTCCTGGAAAGCAAAACACAAGAAAACTTGCACAACCTGATTCTGGTTGTGGTTGAGATGGTCTACTGAGGAGTGTCATTAGTCGAATGGCTACCACACGACTCAGCGGTTGATAGGGTCTTGAGATTGCACCAGTGGGCCCGCTAGGTGTTAGACCTGAGTGGCGGAGGGTCTTGAGATTCCGTTAGTGGGCCACGTTGACGATAGACCCGAGTTGGGTGGGACTAGCTATCCCTATCCCGGAGGATTCCTGAGGCTAGTGGCCATCCTAGTCGACGGATCCAAATAATGAAAGTTCATAATTGAGATGCCCTTAGGGGCTGGTTTTGGGTAGGCCGACTGGCCTGGTTATGTAGAGGGAAGAATCAAACCTTTCATATGTATTTTAGGCCATTAGTGGCCGAGCTAGTGAAATGGATAAGGGCTCGAGAGGCCGGTTCATCCATTCTTTTGTCTTGGCAAACTGAATAACTTCTGTGGTGTGATCTTATATTAATTTCTTATATATGTTATCTTGTCGAGGTTTTAAATGGAGGTTCGAAAGAACCGCTCACTGAGTTCCTCGTAAACTCACACTTTATTTATTATTATTTTGCAGAGCCCGACCAGTGAGGTACGGCTTGGTGGCATGGTGCGCAGGAGGGCACACGTGGGTGCATATCTCGTAGTTGGTAGTTTGTTAGTCGTAGTCGTGTTTGAGTAGAGTCGAGTGTATGCACTGTGTTGCTCTGTAAACATTGAGATGTTCCTTTGAAAACCTTTGGATGTTTATTTAAAAACCTGTGTTGTTTTCGAACTTGGTTTGGTTAAACTGTTTTCAAACAATTAATAATGTTGGTATTGTTGCTTTTGCTTATATATTCATGTCAGTCTGGTTGTATTTTATGAGTTGTTGGTCAGTGCATATGGTAGGCTTCGGGGTACCGATACGTACCTTGGCCGGTCATGCGTACCCTGAGTTCGGGCATGACATATCTTTTGTCTAATCCTAATATTTGTAGTCATCCAAAAAAATCCTAATATCTGTAGGAATAGAAATGGCAAAAAAAAAACATATATATAACACAAAAATAAAAGGGTATAATTGTCTATTAAATAAAAGATTTCCTCATCCCCTTTACAAAGTACATCCAAACAAGATTAATTTTTTTTCTTCCTTTCCCTTCCCCTTATTAAACTATACTCAAACAAGATTAATTTTTTCCCTCCTTTCTCCTCCTCTCCCCTCCCTTCCCTTCCCTTCCCCTTAATGATATGTATCCAAACAGACCCTTAGAGTCTGATTATAAAGTGAATTATGTTTAGTCTAAGAAAACAAATAGTAATTCTGAAAGACTGGTTATAAGTTTGGAAATAAAAGAAGACTTGGTGATATTTCAAATGACAATGCTTATATATATCAACAAGAGTTATTTTTTTCTGTGGCAAAAAAGGGCATTTCAAAAAGGGATGCATATTTTTCAAGAAACTAAAACTAGAAGGGAATGTTATACAGAAAAAGGAAAATATTGTTGAACATAAAGCTTTCCCGTCCGAAATTATTGCTATGGTTTCATATTTAAAAATTTGTATGATGACCGAATACAATATGTCAATAACTAAAAAAATTACAGATTGATGGTATGATTCTGGTGCTACTGTTCACATATGCAACAACAAAAATTCCTTCAAACATTATGAAGTTGCAGCAAGTGATGAGAAAGTTCTAATGGGGAATCATGACACTGCCAATGTCCTTGGAAGAGGAACAGTAGAGCTTCAATTCACTTCTGAAAATAAGCTAATGTTAATGAATGTTTTTCATGTTCCTAATATAAGAAAGAATTTAATTTCTGCACATTTGTTATGTAAGAAAGGTATTAAGGTTGTGATAGAGGCTGAAAAAATTATTTTCTCCAAGAATAGTGTATTTGTTGGACAAGGATACTCTTGTGATGGCATGTTTAAATTAAGTATTAATAAAGTTGATCTTTCTATTTACATAGTTGAGTCATCTTTTGACTTATGACATGCTAGACCATCTCATGTTAATTATATGTCTATTAATTTTATGTCTAAACATTGACTAATTCCTTATGTGAATAAGCATGACAGAAAATGTGAAATCTGTATACAAGCTAAGATGATCAACAAAACCATTTCCAAGCAATGAAAGAACTACTAAATTGCTTAAACTTGTGCACTCTGATATTTGTGAATTAAATGGTTATTTAAGTATGGGTAGGAATATATATTTTATTACTTTTATTGATGATCATTCTAGATTTACATATGTTTATTTAATGAGAACAAAAGATCAAGCTTTCGATATGTTTAAGAGTTACAAAGCATTAGTTGAAAATCAGTTGAAAAAGAAAATTAAAATCCTAATAAGTGATCGAGGAGGTGAATATTTTTTCAATGAATTTTCTATATTTTATGAAGAAAATGATTTGATTCACCAAACAAGAGCATCATATACAACAAAATGGCCTAGCCGGGAGAAAAAAATAGAATATTGGTAGATATGATTAATGTCATGCTCATGTATGCAAAATTACGAATGAATCTATGGGGAGAGGCTCTATTAACAGCGTGCTTTGTGCACAATTGAATACCTTCAAAGAAAATTAAGATTTCACCATATGAGATATGGAAAGGAAGAAAACCCAACTTAAATTTCTTGAGGGTACGAGGCTATTTAGCCTATTATAGAACTCTAGATCCTAAAAGAACAAAATTAGGACCTAAAGGAATTAAGAGTATTTTTGTGGGTTATGCTGAGAACTCAAAAACATACAGATTATTAGACGTTTCTAATGTTATTATAGAGTCTAAAGATGTTGAGTTTCTGGAAACAAAATTTATTTGTGATAATAGTTCACATGATAATACAGAAATTACTAACTGTACAGTAACTCTATATGATCCTACAATGACCAATGACAATCTTATAGTGACCCAAAATGATACTACAATATCATTGAACACTAACTTGAATCATGCTTCAAACAATAAAAGAAAGGGTATTGATTCCCCTATTGAATCTAGGAGGAGTCAAAGGCCAAGAAAATAAAATAACTTGGATTCTGATTTTATTTTTTCTCAAGCAATAGTCTTCTTTGTTGAAGGAAAAAGAGAAGAGGTGTTAAATAAAATATATATTGTATTGAATTTAGAAGAAGATCTGAAAACTTATAATAAAGCAATGGCTTCAAGAGATTCTGCCTTTTGGAAATAGGATATAAATGATGAAATGAATTCTCTTCTATCAAATGACACATGGGTACTGATATGGGTGTTTAGAAGGAAATACGATGGCTCTCTACAAACCTTCTAAAGCTAGACTAGTTGCTAAGGAATTTAGACAAAAAGGAGTAGACTATTTTGATACTTATGCTCATGTAGCAAGAATTACATCAATAAGAGTGTTGTTTGCATTAGTATCAATTTATGATTTATATGTTCATCAAATGGATATAAAAACAACATTCTTAAATGACAATCTTGATGAAGAAATACATATGGAACAACTGAAGAGTTTGTGCTTCTTGGTAATGAAAAGAAAGTTTGTAAATTGGTCAAGTTATTGTATGGATTAAAGCAAGCTCGTGAACAGTGGCATGAAAAGTTTGACACTGTGATTTTATCAAATGGCTTTGAGCATAATGGAGCAGATAAATGTATTTACTCTAAGTTCACAAAGGATTATAGTGTAATAGTATGTTTTTATGTTGATGATATGCTAATTATAAGAACTAAATGCAAAGAGTAACAGACGCTAAGAAGTATTTAGCTTCTTAATTTAAAATGAAAGATTTGGGAGAAGTTGATACTATCTTAGGAATCAAAGTTAAAAAAATATAGTGGGGGTTTTGTTTTATGCCAATCTCACTACATTAATAAGGTTCTTTTAAAATTTAATCATTTGGGTATTAAAGAATTTTAATACTCCATTTGATGTCTCTAATAAGTTGATCGAAAATTCTAGAAGAGCTACGAGTTAGTTAGATTATGCTAGTGCAATTGGCAACTTGATGTATGCCATGCATTGTACTAGGCCTGATATTGCCTTTGCAGTATATAAACTTTCAAGATATACACACAATCCAAGTTGTGATCATTGGAAAGCAATAGAAAGAGTCCTTGGTTACCTTAAAAGGACAAAGTCTTATGCATTATTTTATAATAAATATCCTTCGATATTAGAAGGATATTGTGATGCTAGTTGGATAAGTAGTGTAAATGATAGCAAATCAACGTCTAGTTGGATTTTCACTTTAGGTGGAGGAGCTATCTTATGGGCTTCTAAGAAACAGATGTGTATTAACTCATTCCACAATGGAATCTAATTTTGTTGCTTTATCAACAACGGGTTTAGAGGTAGAATGGCTGAGAAATTTACTACTAGATATAAAGTTGTGGCCACACCCGATGCCAGTTGTCCTCTTGCATTGTGATAGTGAATCAACTATGTCTAGAGCATTTAACAAGATTTACAATGGCGAATCTTGACATATTGCTTTAAGACATGAATATATAAGACAACTAATTTTTGATGATATTATCACAATTGTCTTTGTAAGGTCTAAGGACAACCTTGCCGACCCATTGACTAAAGGACTCTTGAGAGATAAGATAATAAGTACTACAAGTCTTATGGGTCTAAAAGCATTATAACTTGTCACTAGTAACGAGAACCTTATCTTTCTTATTGTTTAGCAATTCTAAAGGTTCAAAAGGTAACAACAAGTTATAGCTTGTGACAATTAGCAAGTACTATAAATTTTATAGTACTTATGAAAAGGAGGGTGAGTATAAATTACTCTTAATGAAGAAACAAAGTTCAGATTGAGAACTAAGTAAGTCCAAATAAAGGACTTTGTTAAATCTTCACCTAAGTAAGCACAAGTTGTGCCGCTTTAATCAAAGTTTGGGACATAAAACTTTGTAAGTGTTTATGATTTCAGGAGATAGCACAAGGCCGTAATATAGTGCTAAAGCTTACGGTGGACAGGTTAAGAGTTTGACTTGATTTACGTTATTTATTAGTGTAAATTTTTCGTCATGTCAATTAAGAAATTGTGGTTTAATAGTTTATCATCTAACCATCAAATTTCGATAAGGCTTAAAAATTTATACAAGTAGTAGGTTCAAGTTGAAAGACACCTATTATATGCATAAATGCTTAAGTCAAGCATTTTAATCATTAACTAAGTGGGGGATTGTTATATTAGTCAATGATTTTATCCCACATCAGGTAATTACAAAAGCTATAGGTGTATATATACATATGTTATACACCTTTATTTGATGAGAACTTTTGATGGGAATTTGAATGGATGCAAACTATGACTATTAGTTAATATTATAATAGTCAAATAAAGATGGGAAAAGGTACAAAAATGCATTCGACGATTTTTCGTGGGTACTAAAATACCCCTAACATTTTTTTGGGATCAAAAATACCTCTCACGTTATGAATTGGGTACAAAAATGCCCCTATAGGTAAACGGTGTTAGTTGAGAGATAAAGGAGCTGATGTGGCTGATGACTGGGACTGATGACGTGGACATCTGACGCGCATGCGGGACAAGATATTTTCTCACGGGTACTAAAATGCCCCTAATATTTTCTCACAGGTACAAAAATTACCCCTAACGTTTTCTTACGAGTACTAAAATACATCTAACATTTGTTTTGAACCTAAAATACCAATGAGGTTATTGAAAATGGTACAAAAATGACATCAGACTAACTTTTGTTAGGTGAGACTCAACAAAGATGTCATGGATGCTGACAAAGATGCTGACAAAGATGTTGACTTTACACGTGACGCATATGCAGAGAACAACTTGTCACGTAACCGACACATAATAAATTAAAAACTGCAAAAGTTGGTTCATTTCAAATCGGTTTTTTAATTAATCGAATTTTTGATTTTTTTTATTCACTCATACGATTGCGTGGCAAGTTGCTCTTTGCATATGCGCCACGTGTAAAGTCAACATCTTTGTCAGCATCCATGACATCTTTGTTGAGTCTCACCTAACAAAAGTTAGTCTGATGTCATTTTTATATCATTTTCAATAACCTCAAGGGTATTTTAGGTCCAAAACAAATGTTATGGGTATTTTAGTACTCGTGAGAAAACGTTAGGGGTATTTTTATACCTGTGAGAAAATGTTAGGGGCATTTTAGTACCCGTGAGAAAATGTCTTGGCCTGCATGCGCGTCAGATGTCCACGTCATCAGTCCCAGTCATCAGCCACGTCAGCTCCGTTATCTCTCAACTAACACTGTTTGCCTATAGGGGCATTTTTGTACCCAATTCATAATGTGAGGGGTATTTTTTATCCCAAAAAAAATGTTAGGAGTATTTTAGTACCCGCGAGAAAACGTCGGGGGCATTTTTGTACATTTTCCCAATAAAGATGGTACTTTGGGCACTTGGCCTTTGCTCGAAAAAATTAATTAGATATATATATTTTTTATATCTATTAATTTGGAATTTAAATAGTTATTTTTGAAAAGGCATTTTAACTGTTATTTCGAAAAGGCATTTTAACTGCTATTTTTGAAAAGTCATATTTTTTTCATAAAAGATGCTCAAGGTATTATAGATACATGTTTCCTCCCAATGAAATTCTGGAAAAAATTCGCCATCAACCCGGAAGCAAATTAGTGGGCGCGCATAAATTCCTTAAGGATAGTGACTACACTACCAAAGCCTTAAATCCCCACTGCTCCACAAAAATTCGTAACAATTATATTTGTGCATCAAGTTTACTTACGAGCAATCAAACCTCTTTTATAAAAAACACAAAGTTCATATTAATATTGTCTATGAACTGATGAGGTCAAATAAAAACTTAATGTTTTGCATTGTAATAATTTATATTAACTTCTCATTAAAATCTTCTATCACGAACTGGACAAAAGAAGGAATTTTCTCTGAAATGAGAGGGGAGGATCGAATCAAAAGCCATTGATCTACTGGGATGATGTTGTAATGCCCAGAAGGAATGGAGGCCTAGGAATACTAGATCTGGATAAACATAACATCGCGAGTTTATATTGTGGTGGGGCCTGGCTACCAATCATAGGGTCATGTGGGTTTATATTGTTAGTAAGTCCTATTTCAATCGGAAAGGGTGGCATGCAAATCACAACACAGGGGCATGGTGAGGCTTCTGGAAAGGCATCTGTGGTGCTAAACATCTGTTCATAATGGGTATTGAGCCTTTTGTGGGATCGAGAAACTCCATACTATTTTGGCTTGACAAATGGCAGATCAACTCTCGCTTGTCGGATTGCATCCCTAATCTCTTCTTACAGAGTATATGCATATATGGTAAGATCCAAGAGTTGATCGAGGGTAGGACCAACCAGTGGGTGTTTAGATGGAGGGGGCAGGTTGATCAAATTGAGGTGAACAAATTGATTTCTTTTATTGGGCAGCCAGTCGTTCAGTCAAATGAAGATAGTATCATCTGGCGGTGGGGTCCTTCGGGGAACTACTCTACGACTTCAATGTATAAGCACCTAGTTGAAAGGGGTGTTAGGGATTGGAGAGTGGAGCATATTTGGAAGTGTAAAAGACCTCTTAAAATGAAGATTGTCCTCTAGCTACTAATGAAGAAGAGGCTCCAAACTAAAGATCATCTGGTCAAACACGAAACCTTGAATATTGACCCGATTTGTGTATTCTGCAAGGAAGCTGATGAAACGAGCGAACACCTCTTCGTCGATTGCAGTCTGTGTAGAAGAGGATGGACCGCCTTCTTGCAACGGGTGAGGTATGAGAGCTTCCACGTTCTACCGGATACACAAAGTGAGGTGAAGCTTTGGGATACAAAGCAAGCAACTCTTTCGATGCTTTGGTGTTGGAGCCTATGGACCATTAGAAACAATTCTATCTTCAAGGGCCACCAGGTTGAGCTGGAGAAGGCGGTGAATCTTGGGTTTTTCTTTTGGGGACATCTTTATGTACAATAATAATTTTAGGCTTCTTAATTAATGCTTTTTCTTTCCTTGGTTTGCTCGGGTTAGGTCTTTAGTTTTGATCTTCAAAATTAATGACCTTGTACATTTCAATCCTTATGAAATGCATCGTGTGGCCCTGTGCCTCACTTTTTATCAAAAATAGAGAGGATGATGATACAGTGTTTGAATAAGAATACCAGATGACATCCTATTTGGCAATTAGCGACAACAATAGACTTTTTAAGATTTGAAAATGGTTTCAATTTCAAATTATTACAGACAACTCACGTAAGGATGGCAACGGATAAGATGTGATGTAGATACTACATCATTCTCATTGAAGATAAATACGAATATCTACACCACATCTATATCTGCATCATACTTAAACAATATATTTAATAAAAGGACGAAGGTACAAATTTGCCCTTATACTATTGCAAAAAGAGCAATATTATCCATCTACTTCATTTGGGTGCAATGTCACCCCTCAACTTACCAAACTGGTACAATATTGACCCTCAACTTACTAAACTAGAGCAATTTTATTGTCACATTAACCCACCGTTATAATTGACCTGTTTTGGTCGTTTGACCCGAATACATGGCATCTCAATCATATATAAAATATTGACATGTCACACCTCACGTGGCACAATTAAATAATAAAAATACCTAAACTAATCCTTATATTCATATTAAATAATAAAAATACCTAAACTAATCCTTATATTCATATTAAATAGAATCCTAATTGAGCAATTTCTTGTTCTGCATTCGTCCCACATTTGTTGTGCTAAGTTGTCTCTCGATTGAGTTCATTCATTACTAGGCTCAACGGTGCTGATTATGTTGATGAGTTCTTCTCCTATTAGTAGTTCATCATCCATGATGGTAGCAGACTCCAACGGATCAATTTCTATGTTCATCCGAATAAAGTTATGGAGTAAACCACAAGCAAGAATAATACGACATTGGGTTTTTATCGGATAAAAAGATGGTGATCGAAGAATAGACCATCTCTTCTTTAAAAGATCAAAACATCTCTCGATTACGTTTCTTGCTCGTGCATGTCTGTAGTTAAACAGTTCCTCACGATTTTGGGCTGCTCTTCGACTATTGTCCCACTCTTAAATATGATATCGTCTACCACGATATGGTGCAAGGAATTCATCCTCATTTGTGTATCCACCATCCACTAAGATAGTAGTTACCTATCCACAAAATTATTATACGGATTTTAGTTATTATTATGGTAAGTCAATTATTATAATAAAGTTTATGTATGACATACCAACTAGAACGTTCAATCCATTGGGTCTCGTAACTGCATCACGCAGCACTCTAGAATCAGAAGCTGACCCCTCCCAGCCTGATAACACAAATATGAAATGCATATATGGTGTACATACTCCTAACACATTTGTAGCAAGACCTCCTTTCCTTGTCCTGTATCAAGGTTTGTCTGCAGCAGGTGGTGTAACGGCTATATATGTACCATCTAATCCTCCTAAACACCCATACACAAAATTTAAATCGAATATTAATTGACGGTCTTCTAAATACAATAGCAATTATGATATCAATGGTATATAGCTTACCTTGAACTACTTCCATATCTTATCGGTGCAATCTTGTGGCACAGGTTCTGGCTTTGCTAATAAGACATCATGCAATCTAACAACAACATGTAACACACGATGGCAATATCTACTAATGGTTTCTCCCGAGTTTTTGAACCTAACTCGGATTGTTCTATTTTTTGTCTGATGGCCTAGAATGTTTACAAAAATAGCAACTTGCTCCTCCACGATCACCCTCCGATCACCCGTTAACCCACCCCGAACAATCAATAGCTCACAAAGTCTTGCAAAAATATTTCTAGACATTCTCAACTCCCAAATACAATTATTATCGCTTTCCCTGATAATAGAATCCAAAACATCCATACAAATCATATTTCTAATCAGAGTTCTATCATTTACCGTTCTCCTCTCATACTCATCATGCATTATAAATTTAACAAAAAAATATCCAACCGCAGACATAGCAAACAAATTGATATACATTATTTGTGTAGCAGCGTATAACATGAGTGACAATTCATTCATTGTTCACAAAAATAATAAATGAAAAATGAAAAGAAAAGAAAAAATACAATCATTAATTATGTGGCATATAATACTTTGTATCAACCATTAATCAAGCATATACTACAATATATAATACAGTCATTTCTACATTAAATTAAAAATAGACCGTTGAGAAGGAGGACATTTAATTAGCATCATAATCAAGCAGGAAGATTTGTGTAAAAAAATTGAACGACATCAACAAGTAAACAGCTGCGATAGAAATCAAACAAGTAAATCATTGAAAACAGTGAACAATGGAATTATTTTAGGGAATAAGTAGATCACTAAAAACAAGTATATAATTTATTCACTGTTCACTAAAAATGGTGAACAGTGATCATTGGAAAAATTAAAAACCTACTATGAACCATATTTATTGTAAAACTAGAAACAAAAACATAAATTTAAAACAAAACAAAAACAAAAACAAACCATACTGTTCTGCCATACAAGTAATAAAAAACAAAAAAAAAAGAAAAAGAAAAGGAAAAGCAACTAAAATAATCAAACTACTAGGAAAAAGCCCATTGTATGGCGATGCAGAGGTGAAGAGAAGGTGAAGAAATCAACACAGCAACATTGGTTGTGGATCTCATAGAAAGAAAAGGTGAAGAGATTCACAGAAAAAAGAAACAATTTTCTCTCAATTGCTACTGCTCTTTCTCTGCAACATTCCCATAGCAAAATAATTTCTTGTTGGCATACAAAAAATATAAACTTGATTGCCATGCATAGAAATAAAACAATTAACAATTTAATGAAAGAAGAAGCAATTTTCTCTCAATTGCTACTGCTCTTTCTCAGCAACATTCCCAAAGCAAAATAATTTCTTGTTGGCATACAAAAAAATATAAACTTGATTGCCATGCATAGAAATAAAACAATTAACAATTTAATAAAGCATAATCTGGTTGTCCAAAATGATATAACTAAATGTACTTGATTTATTTTCTCCAGGAGAAAAATAAACTTGATGATTTCAGATAATAAAAATTTTGAACTAGCACAATGTTCATTCCAAATATAAGTTAGTAAGTTCATAATGAAATCAGCTTTTAACAATCACATGATCAACACAGTTTACACGGCATAAATGTAAACCACAAAGCATCAATATTATACTGAACATATTAATACCAAAGCATCAATATTAATACTGAACATATTAATACCAAAGCATCAGTAATCAATCGACAAGCATCAATAATCCTCAGAACTCAACAAGCATCAATCGACAGTAATCAAAGTTGAAAATATACTGTACATATTGCATACAGTAATCAAAGCATCAAAACTCAACAAGCATCAAAGCATCAGTAATTTTTCAGGGAAGACAAACACAAAAAAGAAACAAAAAATCAAAGAGGTGAGAGGAGGCGACAATGAACTTGAGAGAGCCGACAGAAATCAGAGAGCTTCGACAAAAATCAGCGAGAGAGGTGAGATGAGGCGACATAAATCAGAGAGGCGAGAGGAGGCGACAGAAATCGACAGCGGGAGAGGAAGATCAGCGAGAGAGGGAGATCAACGAGGAGGGAGATCAACGGCATAACTGAGGCGAAGACGACGCGGCTGTGCGAAGCAGCGGGTGAGGCGACTGTGCGAACAACAGGTGAGAAGCGACTGTGCGAACAACGAGTGTCGGCTTGGTTAGAGAATCACGTGTTTAGTGGAGGGCATTGAGGTCTTTTTCCCTCAATGTCCTCCGTCCTGTTTTGGTGTACCGAGAATTTTCTCGGTACACCAAAATGGCCCAAAATCCTGTCCCGAATAGGATTTAAAATATTGTCCCTCATCATTGTTGAAAACAAACAGGGGACAAGAGCCGAAATCCAGTCCAGTCCCCCGTTTTTTAATGAAACAAATGGGCCCTTAGTAGACAATGTTTGTCCACTGCTTTAATTATTTTCTAAACTCTAGGTTATCGATATGTTTCTCCAATGACAACATGTAACAAATTAGGTTCCTAATTAATAAAAAAAAGTTTGATTAAGTTATTGCACATATTGATAACAAGCTTTGAGTCGGACTCAATAAAGATATTCTTCAAATTCAACTCAAAATATATGAGAGCATTTTCTAATAGCAGTAGCCTCACTAAAAGGAGTAGAGCTATATTCATAAAAGCGGCCTTTAACAAATAAGATTTGTCCAAAATAATTTTTGCAAGTAAAATCATATGCACAACAATTATTATTAATGTCAAAAATACATTCAGTATTAATTTTATAATAGTTCAAAGGAGGACGGGGGAGGACAAAAATATCCGAGGTTAATAGGTCCCCTCATAACTAGGTGTTTCAACTTTCAACATGGTTGATGCTAATAGCTAGAATTCTAGCAAGATAGTCATAATAATATGAGTTGTTAATTTGAAAATAGTCTCATCTCGAGAATTTCAGATACAATAAAAAATATTTATATATAATGCGATTTTATTATCCAATAAAGAGCTCACATTTTGATCGCCCTTATACATATTGTCTTAATACAAATTATTTAAATTGGTAGGGACAATCGAATATCGACCATTAATAAGCTTCCAAAGTTTCTAAACTTCCTCATAATCCTAGAGACCATGAAAGATGCTCTCAGACTGATTGTCGCAACAGGATGCACATAGGAGAGCTAATGATGCTAAATCTAAACAACTTGTTCGCGATAGTTAGGCATCCTATCATGGAGCAGCTCCTCTCAAGCAAAATTATTTGAATATATTGAATAACATAAATTACATTATCAAAAAAATTTGATTTACTTTTCTCCTCTTATTTAACAATATTATCCTCCCAACTTTGCGTCAACAATTATCCTTTACAGTACTAAAATGTGAATATTATTAGAGGATTAAATATTATCATATTATCGTAATTAAGTTGATGATTTAGATTAAGAAAACAATGATTGTTTAATCATAAGTAATAATGATGTAAAGTATCAATAGTATTTTATTTACTATAATTTATATATTTAAGTTCTTTGTAACTAAACATTATTTTTTAATCTATAATTCACGATAATATGGTGACATTAATATTACAATATTAAAAGGGACAGTATAGTTATTTTTAAAACTAAAGTGAATGGTAGTATAATTTGTCCTATTTAATATTCTTGAAATTATCCAACAAAATTGTATTTTATTTTTTAAAACGATAAATATTTAAAGAGGCTGGACAATTCACTTAATTAACTAGGCCTATTAGACAAAATAGCTCTAGACAAATGAGCTTGCTGTTGCTATTCCTCAACCTAGTAGTTGTGCATGGCCCGGGGAATTTTTGGGTCAGACAACTTGGGCCATGGTCCAAACACTCGAGCTCGAGCTAATTCGAGAACAAATAAAAATTAATCAAAAAGTTAAAAATAATTTTAAGCAAGTAAATACTTAATTAAAAAATATATTTAAAATCTGAAACATTATTAAATAAATAACAAATAATTAGAAACTTAATAAATAATAAAATAATATTAACTATTTTAAAAAGTTTAAATCATTAATTAATTAATTAAAAACTTAAAATTGGGTCGTGATTGGGCCCGACCTTGGGGCAAAGGCCGGGTCGGGCACGGCCACTACAAAAAAATAATTGAAATTTCGACAGACCGTTTAAAAGAAAAAAATGTGTGTGGAATTCTAATTTCGACTCCTCTAAGTCAGCCTAAATTTGAGTAAATAAATTACGAAAAAAAAAGCATGAATAACAACACCTATTATAGGCGTTGAAATTTAAATAATGATACCAAAAAAAATAATGATACCTTCTAATGCCTATAATAGATGTCCGAATTAGAATTTTGATACTTTTAAATGTTATAATATAATATAATATAATATTATATAATATTATATAATATTATATTATAATATAAGAATATAAGAATATTATTTGTATTTTGTAATGTATTAAAAAATTTATAGAAGATGAAGTGTGATTAAAAATAGGTTGGTCGGTAAAGAACTATCTCACATAACAGGTTGGTAAAATAGGTGCCGATTTTTCTATTATTATTTTTTTTTCATCGTGAGCTCTGATTTCATAGGGACAATATTTTCAAGTTTTGTTATAGGGGGGGGGGGGCATGTTCCCCGAAGAAGTTGCCCAATCCTATTAAAATAAGAGGTAGGGTCGGGTCAGGCCCAATCCAAATCTAGCTGGGTCCAAGCCCACCACAGGTTGACTCGGTCCATTGTCACCTCTACATTACCGTCACAAATTTAACACAGAGAAGAAAAAGATAAATTTATCATATTTTCACAATATATCATAAATTTGATTAGGCACTCTACATATATACTTTTAATTAGGGGTTGACCCACACTAGGGCGAAGTGGGGCATTGGGCCCTCCTGAAATTTTGCCAAAAAATTAAATATTAAAAATAATTTGTTACTTTTTAAAAAGATATAGGGTTAAATTGCATAAATATTATCAAGTTCAAATATTTCGCAAATTTATTCGTAGCTCAAAGGTTAGTATGTGTATTTTGTTTATAGTTCTTTGGTTCATTATTTACTTTTTCGTAATGATTGAATACAAAGTTAATTTTTTTATAAAAAAAAAGAAACCCAAATCGTTCTCATTCTCTATTAGTTTTTAACTTAAATCCGAAATTTTCTTCAATAATTTCTATGTGAAGTCCAAAATTTCCTCCATTAATTTTTTACCTCTAAAGCTCTCGTGTTGATTTCTTTCCTAAGATATCTTTGTATGCTATCATCCATACTCATATTATTAAGTTGCATGAACTTTTGTAGATGAGTTATTTAATATATGATTGAATAATTAATTTTCTCATCAAGTACTCAACAAATTTTTTAGAAAATGAATAAAAAAATATACTTCATTCATAATTGTGGATTTTATTTTAATTGGGAATCCAAATATGAAAATAATGAATTTTATTAATCATCTATATTAATTATATAATACATCTTCATGATCAATAAGATTTATTTTTGCAACATGAATTATGCATTCAATTTATTTTTTACTTTTGGTGTAGTATCAAGTATAAATTCACCAAAGAACAATTATTTTTCTGTATATACATGTAATTTCATCAATTTCTTACTGGTTTCTTAATTTTCTTCACATAGTATGCTTCACAAAGTTGGTCCCCGAGGCAAGCAAGGCGACACCCACATTGCGGTATATCGTGCTTTGGATAATTGAGATGAAAGAATAGGGGTGTAGATGAGCTTAGTCACTCATGAGATATATTCGGGATCGATTTGATGAAAACTCAAACCCAACTCGATCTTATCGAGCTCGAGTTGAGCTTTACATGTGATTGAGCCGAGCGCGAGCTAACCAATACTCGACTCAAGCGGCTCACGAGCATAATCAATCTTCATATATTTTTATATAAATATTGATATTTCAAATCGGGTCGGACTTTTAGAACCCATAAACCCAAGCCGAGCTTAATCCAGCTTAATAGAATTTGAGAGCGTCGAGCTTATTCACGAGCTCAATCTAGCTTGATAGAATTCGAGCCCATCCAGCTCAATGGAGCTAGATAGAATTTGAGCACGTCTAGCTCGATCTCGAGCTGAGCTTAATTGAGCTTGGTTAAGCTCGAGAAAAAAAATGAGCTGAGCTCGAGTTGCTTGAGTATAACTCGAGCCGAGCTCGAACCTAGAGATTGAAGCTTGAGCACGATATTTCTTAAACGAGCCGAGCTCGAGCACAAGCAAGCTCAGCTCGACTCGGCTCGGTTACACCTCTATGGAAGAATTCTCTTTTAAGAGTGCAATAACATAATTATTTTTATTTTGAAGACTTTAACAGTATTTTCAAAATATAAACATACAAGTTCTGATTTTAATTAAAACTTTGAAGTTGACCGATTAAAATAATATATATTAAAAAAATTTATGTTTTAAATTGGGTCCTCCACTGCTTTTAAAATATGATATATCTTCAATTTGAGTTAGCACATATAATATAGCAGTACTTTGGAATTTGGATACGTTCATTGTTCAATACTGTTGTTAAAATTATCCAAACTTAAGGTACGGATCCACTACTAGAATATACCACATAAGCCACGAGAATCACCTATGGCCGCCTCGGCCGTCAGAATCATTCACGTCTTTTTGACGGCCATAGCGGTCGTGGCTGATGTAATCGAATCAGCCGCGGTTCGCATACGGCCGCCTATAATCGTTGCTCATAGTTGATGGTGCACATGGGGCGCGAAATAAAATAAATTATTAGCCACGGCTTAGCAGGGGCGCGAGAGCCGTTGGTGATATGAATAAGTCATTACCCACGGCTGTAAGCGATTGTCGCTTATTAATTAATGGCGCGAACGCAGCACGCAAATAAAAACACTCTAAACCGACGGCTTAGAGAGGGCCAGCCGTTGGTCATATTAAAATTACGAATCCACGGTTTTCCGACGACTGGCGAGCCATGGGTGAAAATACTTTTTATTTGCGTTCGCGCCCGACCCTTCCTCTTTCCCCAGCTCTCTTCTCTCTCCACCGCTGCCGATTGATTCGTCGCCGCCGATCGTCATCGCGTTGCCTGCTACCTCACCCTCACCGTGCCGCCTGCTCCCTCGCCCTCACCGCATCGCCGCCCCCCCCCCCCCCTCTCCCCCTCTCTCCCGCCCAGACCGCCGCCCCCTCTCCCCCTCGATCTCCCTCGCCCGCACGCGCCGCCGATGGCCGGCTTTCTCCCTCGCCCTCGCCGCTTATCCCTCTCCCCTCTCCGCCACCACCAAGTGAGTTCGATCCCCCTCCCCTCTCGGTCCAGCGCCGGTCGAAACCCTAGGGTTTTGGCCAGTGTCGGCCAATTATATATATATATATATATATATATATATATATATATATATATATATATATATATAATTAGTGTTAATTATGATTAATTAGATTTATTTACTATTATTTACTGTTATTAGAGATTAATTAGGGTTAATTTTAGATTTAATTAGTAAATTAGTGTTATTTTAAAAAAAAAATTAGATTAATTAGTTTTCAATTTGATTTAATTATTGTTAATTAGTTGTTAATTAGATTTAATTAGGGTAGAATAAATGTTAGGGTTAATTTTAGTTGAGTGTAATTATAATTATGAAATCGTCCACTTTGAACTCGTGCGCTACAGAATCGTCCACTTTAGACTCACAGCCAAATGGACTCATGCCGGAATCAAGACGAGTTGATACGTTTCACGTACGCATCGACGAGTCAAGTTTTAATTTTGCAAAATCTTAGATCCGTTCTGGGATTGTATGTTCATGTAAATGAAGTAAATGATCTTTTATACGACGTACAACCCTTAAATTGTCCCTAATTGGACAATTTGGGAACATAGTTATTTATATTGCACTTAGTTTATTTCTTTTAGTCATTATTTATTTTTAAATTTTGGCTTGTCTCTCTCTTGTTCTCCGATACGCGCCCAAATGATATGCGTATTTGGAGAACTGTAGGGAGACGTCATGTATTCATGCAGAGATTGCTTCCGGTCGCATTTCGAGATCATCTACATGATAAGATTTGGGGTCCGTTGACAGAATTAAGTATGTTTTTCAGAAACATTTGTGCAAATTACTTCGAGTCGAAGATATGTCAGCACTTGAAAATAATATTGTTGAAATCATATGCAAGCTGGAGCAATTTTTCCCTCCTGCATTTTTTGACTCGATGGAGCATCTACCGATACACTTGGCATACGAGGCACGAGTTGGTGGCCCCGTTCAATACTGGTGGATGTACTTATTTGAAAGATACATGAATCGTCTGAAGAAAAAAAGTAACGAACACCGCCGCAGTTGAAGGTTCCATATCAGAAGCATATATAATTCAAGAAATTTCAACATTCTGCTCATTTTATTTTGAATCAACCATCAAGGCAAGACTTAATCGTCTTCCACGGAACGACGACGGGGGAGCTCGACCATCAGATGGTTGTTTAAATATTTTTGGTTACCTCGGTCGTGCTTTGGGTTCTCGCCCGTCTCGATTCTTAAACGATGAAGAGTATCATTTGGCCTACTTGTACGTTCTACTAAACTATCCAGAGATTGAGAAGTTCATTGAAATATTTGACATTGAGATGGTGACAAAATACTCAATTTACAGTGATGAGGAATTAGAAAGATTACGGAATCGTGACTTCCCTAATTGGTTTCAAGCTTACAGCACAGAACACAGAGGCGAAATAGATAACCAAATCTTTGAGTTTGCTAGCGGACCGGCACGACTTGTACAGTGTTATAATGATTATTTTGTTTATGGATATAAATATCACACACTTGAATATTCATCTACAAAAAAGACTATGAATGTCGGGGTCTGCGTCAAAGGGACAACGTATGCTGAATGTGATGTTGACTTTTATGGACTATTGGAAAAAGTCATAGAATTGCAATTTTTCGGATGTAAATCAGTTGCCCTTTTTAAATGTCAATGGTTCGATACAAGCGATATGGGCATGAGAGTTCATCCAAAGTATAAACAGCCGGTCGATGTCAATTACAAATCAAAATTGGCTTCAAATGAGCCATTTATATTGGCATCTCAAGCTAAACAATTATATTATATGCAGTATCTGTCTCGAAAGAAAAATACGGCAGATTGGCGTGTAGTCTGTAAGACAAAAGCCAGAGAAAAAATTGATCCGATAGTTAGAGAGAATGAGCCAGCAGATGACTTCTATCAAGAAGAAGATCCTTTCGAAGTGGAACGAGTTAGTCCAATACTCGAGGATGATGACACAGAGTTAGTTCAATTGGAAAAAGAATACGTTGATGACGACGATAATGAAGTTGATGAAGGACAAAATGATGATGAGGGAGACGAAGAAGAATTTCAAGATTCCGATACAGAAGAACAAGAAGAAGAGTATTACACGGATGATGATAATGACAATGACGAATAATTGTAAATGTGAAGTATATATTCAATTATTAAATATATCTATTAATGCATTATATATAATCTAATTATATTAAATTTTTATAGCTATGGTTCGAGATATCAGTTCCCGAGGAATGCCGGACCCCCCCCCCCCCCCCCGACGATTACCATCCGCCCCACCTGTACCCACTGACCCTTTGCCTTCCACCACCATCCCCCCACCTCTGGCCACCATCCCCCCTACCTGATCCGCCCACCGTTCCCTCACCTAATCTGGCCACCATCCCCTCACCTCCGGCTACCATCCCTCTGCCACCCTCTGCTGATCCAGGATCATCATCTTCGAGATGTAGGCCACAAGGGCCTAACATAATTCTCCCTCCACCACCCGAGGGAGCACTGCGCAGAGCAGTTACTGTGCGCGGAAGACGGTAAGTATATGCATCAATTATTTCTTATAATTTATTTATTTCAAAATATCATATTATGAATTTATATTTTGTGCAGATTTGAGCAGGAGGACGTCCCTCGCACGATAGTGGGACGATCCGGAAGTTTATGCGTGGGGCGTGGCCTACATCGTCTCACGTTCCTCGTGAGCATATGGATTTATTATGGCGAGAGTTTACGGTTAGTATATTTATTAAATTAATGTTAATGTTAAATATTTATCGATAATAATAATTTTTTTTTGCAGGCTCATGATACATGGCCGGAGGACCAGACCACTTTTGTTGAGGCTGCATGGGAGCATGTTGTCCGCGCTCGCTATAATGGGCTGCTTCAGCAAGCCCGTCAGACCGTGATGAAACGGCTGGGGGCCACACAGATAGGGCAGACTCGGGGACACGCCCCCGAGTGGATTCCTGGCCCTGTGTGGGACCAGCTCGTTGAGCGGTGGGACACGCCTGAGTGGTAGGAGGTCTCCCAGACTGTGTCAAAAAACCGCATGTCCGGGGAGGACGGCACGGGCGCAAGCCACACTGGTGGCTCCATCTCTTTTGCGGTTCATGAGCGTCGTATGATATGTATAATTTAATTATTTTTAATTAAATTATATATTGTGTATAATGATATTAGTGTATTTGTTTTCTAATGTAAGACGTGAGTGGCGGAGGACGGCACGTCCGACGCTCGTTGATGATGGAGGTGTTTGAGCGCACCCACCTTCATCGACGAGGAGCGAGGGACTACGTTGATAGCAGAGTCTCATATATAATGGTAAGTATTTATATATGTCTATTTGATTTACATAATTTTTATTTATAGTTTATATATATTTAAAATATAAACATATGTAGAAAACTTACACGAGGACTGTGATCGAGCGTGGAGGCACACCGGAGGAGTTCGACGCAGGAGCTTGGGTGGAGGTCGCAGGTGGCTGGGAGCACGGTCGTGTTTATGGTTTTGCAGACAATGGCCATGCACGCGCCGTGCTCGAGCCACTTGGGGCACCGACTCCTCCGGCTGCGGGTGAGCGGCCCTCGACATCCCAAGCGCAAGACCAGAGCCGGATAGCGGCCATGGAGTCGGAGCTCACCCAACAGAGATAGGCGATGGAGGAGCAGAGATAGACGAATGACGAGTTGAGATAGACGATCCAGAACATGCAAACACTCCTCACTCAGATTGCGTCTCACTCTAGCCTTCTACCGATGATGTCGGAGTTGTCGTCCTCCTCGACCCAGTCGACGCTCCCGACCTAGTCGCTGTCGACTCCACCACCTCCACCGCAATCGTGAGATTTTGATTTATTGTATTTTGTTTATATTTTGATACTTGGTTGTATATATATGATATTTTGATAATTGTTTGCCTCCGATTTGAGGCTTAGATTGATGATATTTATGTAAAACTTATATATTTGGTTTCAAATGCATGTGTATGATATTTTTTGATTGTAATATGTGATTGAAAATAGATTGTAGTCTATATATCATTGTATACAAGAATTTATAAAAATTTTAATTTTTTTAATTACAAGATACACCTTTAGCCACGGCTTATCCACAGTTCACCGTCACTAAGCCGTGGCTGAAAGCTTATCGTAAATGACTGATGGCCTGGGCAACACTAAATATCACGGTTGCTAATAGTATTACTGACGGTCCTGGACCATGGCTGATGTGTTGGTATGAGTGATAGGCATCTAGAGCCGTCACTGATGTTTTTAAATCAGCGACAGCACACATGATTATCGCTGATGATTTTGTGTGACGGCGTAGCTCCGCCGTCACAACTTATCTGGGACGTCAGTGACGATATTTTGTCACGCCATTTGTCGTCCGTGATAGTTATCACCGACGGTTCATCCATGGATTTAGCCGTCGATGATGACGATAATTCTAGTAGTGATCTTATTTGTCTTCCATGTTAAAAAAAAGTTCTTTTGCTACTTAATGTTTTATTTTATTTTTAATTGAAAAAAAAAACATGAATATTCAAAAAGAGTGGACTCACTTAACAAGGCCCATTTAAACATTCAGGCTTGCCATTACTGTTCCTGAACACCATCATGCATCTCAAATTTAAGATGAAAAAGAGAGCGCAAGTTTTATATCATATCTTTTACAGTTTCTCATTCATTAATTTGATTGAGTGATGACTCTCACTCTAATAATCTCTAACAGTTGCCCCAATTAATTGACTGATGACTCGCACTCTAATAAAACCCGGAAATTAAATGCAGTACGCGCTGGTTGCAAACTAATTAATGATATAATTGTCAAAAGTTCATCCCCGATATGAATCCCATTAATATCCAGTGAGAAGAACGTACGTCGACAGAGACCTTATGATCATCTGCTGTTGCTGTCAACGCATAATCCACCGACTTATCTCCCGGATTGAGACTCACATAGAGTACTCCTTCTCTTGCATTATTAATTTCATGACAATTAGCGGGCGAGCACTAGTTATTAATTGAGACAGACACCCCTTTCATGTTTCTTGCCGCTTGTATCCTGGATATCTCCTTGTACGAGGTGAAAGCTAGAGGGGGGCTTCAGGAACAGCTGCCGGGTGAAACATCCAATTCAGGCATCTAGTCCCGTCCGAGTCACTCCGCAAACTAGCAGACAATCTGGCTCTTTGCTTGCAGTTGAGCGGATATGATAAAAATCTTTAGAAATGAAACAGTGATGGCTCCACTAATTTACTTTATAAGCTACCGAGCTTTAAAGGGTTGGTGGACCCTGAAGTGTGATTTCTCTGGCAGAAGGGTTGCCCGACGACTATTTCAATTCACAATTGGCTTGTTGAAAGATAGCTATTATTAACCAGGGATAAACTGATCAGACGTAACGTACAAGTCACGCATTCTTGTCCTCTCTGCAACGCTCAGAACGAATCTCACAAGCATATTTTTCATAGACTGCTCGTACACACCGGAGGGTTGGATACTTTTCCTTAGAATCGTCTGTGTTCCTTTCTTCCCCCTCCACTGCTAGAAATTGAGTCTTCAGCAATGGCCGCTCAAGCTGTTGCTATTTGCAACGGCATTCTTACGGCCGCTCAAGCCGTTGTAGATATGTTGTATCTGCAACAGCTTTCTAATGGACACGCGAGCCGTTGCTGATGATTTTAATTATCAGCAACGGTTTTCTAACGGACAAGTGAGCTGTTGCTGATGATAACTTATTAGCAACGGCTTTCTAACGGGCGAGTGAGCCGTTACTGATAACTTTATATAGGTCGCAGATCGCGCCCGACCCTTCTTCCTCCCGTTGTTGCCGCCGCCGCCTCCTCCTCCCGCCTCTCGCCGCCGCTGTCGACACCGACGACGCCGAGCTGCCGTTGCCGACGCTGTCGTCCGTCCTCGACCGTCGATTTCAGGTATTCATCGCCGCCCGGCCGTCTCTTCCCGTTGCGGCCGGCGAGAAATCCGACCGAAACCCTATTTTTAGGGTTTCGACCGGCGGCGGTCGGCCGATGGCCGCCGCCGGATCTTGTACAGTGTTCGGACACACTGTACGCCGGCGCCGGAGTACACTGGACTCCGGCACCGGAAAGAGTAGATTAATTATTTTTTATTTTTTTATTTATATGTTAATTAATTATTTAATTAATTATTTAGATTAATTGTTTAATTTTTTAGATTAATTTTTAGGGTTTAGATTAATTTTTAGGGTTTAGATTAATTTCAGAATTGTCCACTTCGGCATTTTGCCGAAATCGTCCACTTCGGACGCGCGCCGGAATCATCCACTTCGGACGCGCGCCGGAATCGTCCACTTCGGACGCGCGCCGGAATCGTCTAATTTGGACTCGTGTCGGAATTGTCCAATATGGACTCGAACTGTCTCGAAACATTTAGAAAATAATCATCCATCCGACGAGTTGATATGTTTCACGTACGCATCGACGAGTCGGATATGATTTAGCAAAACCTTAGATCCGTTCAGGGATTATATGTTCGTGTAAAAGAAGTAGATGATCTTTTATACGACGTACAATTCTTGAATTGTCCCTGATTGGATAATTCGGGAATATAGTTATTTGTACTGCACTTACGTTTTTATTTTAACTGTTAATTAATTATTCTAAATTTCGGCAACATCTCTCTTGTTCTCCGATACGTGCCCAAATGATATGCGTATTCGGAGAACTGTAGGGAGATGCTGCCGAAATTTAAAATGAAGTTAGCGGTTAAAATAAGTACTTAGTGCAATATAAATAACATAAATCCTGAATGGAATAGGACAATCTCACCTAAAGACATTAACCAAAGAAATTGTCACTGATTGACAGAATCATGTCGGCTGATCGAAGTTGGATGTACCGACGCCTTGATCGTGGAGCTTTAACGAATGAGTTTCGATTAGGCATAACGTACTTCCTAAATTTTGCCTATTCGAATCGGAATTTCGTTAGCATCGGTGATCAAATCCGATGTCCGTGCCGCATTTGTTTGAATGGATGATTTTTGGATCAGGAGACTGTCACTCTGCATCTATATAGCAAAGGATTTGCACCAAGATATTTTCTATGGACTTGTCACAGGGAGTCACGTGAAGTCGGGACGTCGAGTAATCCTGTCGTTCAGACATATGGTGAATCTTCCTCTGCTGGTGCTTCTTCATCTAGTCAATATAATCCCTATAGAACTATGATACTTGATAGTCTTGGGGGTCAATTCCACCTGAATGATAATGTTGATCGGCCAGTTCTTCAGACATCAGTCCCACCAGATACTACAGTGGTTGATATCACAGAAGTACAAACTGCGATAGAGATTGAATTACCGAATAAAGAAGCTGCAGAATTTTACGAGATGTTGAAAGCTGTCGATGAACCTTTGTATGAGAATTATCCTAAATACACTAGGTTTTCAGCAATGACACAGCTCCTAAACATCAAGGCCGATTGTAATATTAGCGGGGTTGCGTATGATCGGATTGCAGGATTGATTAATAGAATGCTGCCTACTGATAACAAGTTTGAGCCAATTTTTTATAAGACTAAAAAGCTAATGAGAAAATTGGGGCTTGGGTACGAAAAAATACACGCGTGCTAAAATAACTACATTTTATATTATAAAGAAAATGTGCAGTTGGATAAATGCTCTGTATGTCAACATCCTCGTTACAAGGAGAAGAAATCGGTCCGACAGAAAAATATCCCGTTTAAGGTGCTTCGGTATTTTCCACTGACACCAAGGCTTCAAAGATTATTCATGTCGGAAAAGACAGCCCCCTACATGAGTTGGCATGCAAGAAATCGTGATGATACAGTAATGACTCATCCATCCGACAGTGAAGCATGAAAACATTTGGATACATATTATCCTTCATTTGCTAGGGATACTAGAAATATAAGATTGGGATTGTGCACAGATGGTTTTAATCCGTTTGGACATTCTGCAAATCCTTATTTAGTTTGGCCAGTTCAATATCGGTGGATGTACTTATTTGAAAGATACATGAATCGTTTGAAGAAAAAAGTAAAGAACACCGCAGCTGTTGAAGGATCAATATCTGAATCGTATATCATCCAAGAAATTTCAACATTTTGCTCATTTTACTTTGAATCGACAGTACGGACAAGATTTGATTATCTTCCACGTAACGACGACGGGGGTGTTCGACATTCAGATGGACGTTTAAATATATTTTGTCACTCTAGTCGTGCTTTTGGTTCTCGTCCATCTCGACACTTAAGCGAGGAAGAGTATCATTTGGCACACTTGTATGTATTACTCAATTGTCCAGAGATTGAACAATTCATTAAAATATTTGACATTGAGATGGTGCAAAAATATTCTATTTACAACGATGAAGAATTGGAGAGATTACGGAATCGTGATTTCCCTACTTGGATTTAGACTTACAACAAAGATCACAGAGCTGAAATAGATGAAAGAATATTTGAGTTTGTTAGTGGACCGTCGCGACTTGTGTCGTGCTATAGCGGATATTTTGTTAATGAGTATAAATTTCACACGGTTGAATATGCATTTACAAAGAAGACGATGAATGCTGGGGTCTGTGTGAAAGGGACAACCTATGTTGAATGTGATATGGATTTTTATGGACTGGTGGTAGAAGTGATAGAGTTGCACTACTTCGGCTTGAAATCAGTTATTCTATTTAGATGTCATTGGTTCGATACAACAGAAAGGGGCATGAAAGTTCATCCAAAATACAAACTTGTTGAGGTTAATTACAAATCTAAATTGGCAGCAAATGAGCCTTTTATATTGGCATCACAAGCCGAACAAGTATATTACGCGAAGTATCCGGCTCAAAATAAAGATAGAGCAGATTGGCGTGTAGTCTGTAAGATAAAAGGTAGAGAAAAAATTGATCCGATAGTAGGAGAAAATGAGCTGATACCTGATATGACACATGGTTTCTATCAAGAAGATGATCCTCCTACTATAGATCGTATTATTTCAATACTCGAGGATGCAGACACAACGTCAATTCAATTAGAAGTTGAATATGCTGATGATGACAATCATGAAATTGAGGAAGCTCGAGATGAAGAAGATGAAGAAGAGGAAGAAGAGAAAGAATTCGAAGACTATTATTCAGATGATGAGGAATAATTTTAAAGTATATATTTTATTAAATATATCTCTACTATTTATACAATAATCTGATTATATGTCTATTCGACAGATATGTCTGGTCGTGGTTATCGTCGCAGGAGAGCTTCGGAGTCTCCGATCGGTGAGACTCCTACACTTACTCATGCTGCTGATCCTCCTGTTGCTGATCCTCATGCCGATGATACTGTTGAGGCTAGTACATCCAGACGCAGGCGGCCACGCGGGCCAAACAGGTGGCAGCCTCCACCAGCCACAGAGTCACGTAGATTTATTAGCATGATTGGGGAGCGGTAATATATCATGAATTATTAATCATTACAAATTCATTATATCATAATATAATATTAAAAATTATTTTTGTTGTGCAGGTTCGAGCAAGAAGAAGTGTCGAGGAGCATTTCTTCTACTATTCGACGATACATGCATGGGGCATGGCCTACGTGGTCTCACGTGCCTAGCGAGCACGTCGACATGTTATGGCGCGAGTTTGAGGCACATATTATTATTATTTTTACATGCATGATGATTAATATTAGTACTGATATTATTATTCTGCAGGCTCGCTATACATGGGCTGAGCACCAAAGGCCCTTCATTTACGCTGCCTGGGAGGCTATTTCCCGGGCAAGGTACAACGGGCAGCTGGGGCAGGCCCGGTCTCAGGCGATGGCACGAGCTGGGACTACTAACATCGCGGAGACTCGGGGATACGGCCCCGATCGGATTACTCCGGATATATGGGATCAGCTCGTGGGAATATGGTCGACGGATCGATGGCAGGAGGTTTCTCGGAATGCGGCTAGAAATCGCATGTCGGGGGGAGCAGCGCGTCACACCGGCGGCTCTGTTGCATTTGCAGTGCACGCGAATCGTATGGTAAGTATACCTTTTAATTTTATATTTTATTTGTTACTATGTGTACTAATTAATGTATTTATTTTGTAAATGTAGACGACGGTGTCGGATGACGGGACTGTCCAGCGACCCTCCCCGATGGCGGTGTTTGAGCGGACTCACCGTCGAGCACATGGGACGGGGGAGTACATCGACAACCGCGCTGCATCCATTATGGTAACTATATATTTATTTAAATTATTCATTATATATTTATAATTTAAGTTTTATGATAAATATTAAACAAAAAATCAAACTCGAGTAGGAGACCTACAGCCAGACGGTGGTGCAGCGCGGGGGCACCCCCGAGGACTTTGACGCAGCAACGTGGGTCGAGGCCGCAGGTGGCTGGGACCATGGCCGCGTATATGGCTTTGCAGATAGTGGTCATGCGCGAGCCGTACTAGGGCCACTTGGGGCACCGACCCCTCCGGTCGCTGGTGAGCGGCCGTCCACCTCCAAATCCAGTTATGATCATAGTAGCAGAATAAGGACTCTAGAGGAGACGGTTGCGCGTTAGAGTCAGATGATGGCGGAGATGCATGCTATGCTACGCAACATGTCAGGTCATCCCGAAGCAGGTATCTCTTCGGCATCATCTCATCCATCGTCCTCGAGTCAGTCCACGCCGGTGTACACTCAAGCACTCTAGACCCCGCCATATGATCTAGACCATCCTCCATCGTCCGTGAGATTTTTTATATATTGACTTTGTTACTGAGATATTGGACTTGTTTAATTTATTTTGGTTGGATATTGATACTTCAATTTTGCATTTGAATAGTTTTTATACTATTGTGGATAATTATCAATATAAATATATTTATTTTGATGTATATCTTGGTGTATTTGTGATGTGTGAATGAATGTGTGTATGAGTGTATGAGTGTGTGAGTTATGTATCAGATAATGTATCAATGGAAATTTTAAATTTTAAATTTTAAATTTTTTCGTTACCAGGTTCACATCATCAGCAACGGCTTTCCCACGGCCATCCGTGGGAAAGCCGTTGTTAAAAGTTTATCGAAAGCCATTGCTGATGACCTACAGCAACAGCTTAGCAACGGGCTTTTACTAACGGCATTGCTACGGGCTCACCGGCCGTTGCTATTAATGTTATCAACAACGGCTCCGCGTCCGTGGCAAAACTGTTGCTGATAATATTTTTAGCAACGGCCCGAGCGGCCGTTGCTGATCCGTTGTTAAGTTATTAGCAATGCGATTTTCTGCCACAGCTGCATTGCAACGGCGCCAGCCGTTGCTGATGCCCATTTTTCTAGTAGTGCTCGGGTCCAAGCCTTGGGACTCTAGCCACTCTGGAAGTCCCCAAAAACTTCGTAAGCTCTTCTATTTCGTGATGATTTGGAGGTCTAGAATTTGGCACGAGAGGAGTTTGAGAATTTTCGATGATCACCCTAAATTCCATTTTGAACTTGCTTCGGAGGCCGCTGTTTTGTTCTTACTACTACTCTAGAGGGGTTGCTCGGAGACGAGGGTTGGGTTGATTTTGAGGTCTTTTCGATGTGTGGTTTAATTGTTTGTTTGTTTACTTTTATTTGCTTCTCTTTTCTCCTTTGACTTATATCTACTTCATTACTCTTAATTAAATACAAGTCTATTTATTTTTTTTTTTAAAAAGTTTTTCTGGATCAAGAGAACAGCTTTTGGCCTGCAAGTTGAGGTAAGATCCACGTAGATCCGTGTCGGAGTTTTGCAATTGGCATGTGAGTGCTGCTAGCTCTTGGAACATTCAGTTGCCACAAGATTCTGCCGATCTTTTGGCATCCACTGCTGGGTTAATTACTCGTAGCTAGATTTGAGACCACTTAAAGCTGTCGTGTAATATTATTTTGACATATAATTAAAGCTGTCTTGTGATTAGGTATGTGGAAGCCTGTGTGTGGTGGTGGAAGCCTGGGCGGCCCACTTGGTTTAGCTTTTCTGATGGCAGATTCATGCATGGGGTTTAGGGCAATCATGTCGTCCTACCCTTATCTTACCAAGTGTTTGATGATCTTGCTGAGTCATTTTGTCCTGCGTGTGGGCGAGAGTAATTATTTTGGGAGCTAGGTTTGTTTTGGGCCATTGAATTGTTCTTTTGTTTTGAGTAGGGTGGTGGAGGATGACTTGTATTGTACAGTAGTTGATGTGAGGACATGCATCCATGACAATGACGGGCAACATTGTATTAATGTAATGTGATGTAAGTTGCTGAGATCCTTTTTCGTGCAAAATAAGATATATTAAAGAGGGAAAATATCATGATATGAGTTATCATATTTGATCACATGTTGATCAAGTCCACTACTGATGGGACCATTCACTTGGAAGATCCAAACAACTATATCATCTCCAATTTGAGGGTCCTGCAACGACCAATAAATTTGAATCACTTGTTACTTTTCTGAAAAAGTTTATGCTATTAAAGAATGATAATTCGATTAATTCATCCAATCAATATGTGATTAGATAGATAGAATGAACAATAACACAATAACCTTTGACATCCTATCTATCACATTATTTTATCACCACCTCGATCTAACTAGTAACTACAACACCACTACAATAAAATTATCTAAAATATTCACTATGAAACAGACGCATGTCACATACCTTGGGCGCCACTTCCCAAGTGAAACCATCATTTTTAGGGTACTAGTTTCTAATAGGAAACAGTTCCTTAATCCCACGTCAAATAATTTTTATTTTTTTTAACAACCATTAACTACAAATACCTCCTTAATTATTCTTATATTAAATAGTGTGTATTTATCTTAATCATCATTAATTAGATACTATAAATACCTCCTTAATCATAGATAATCACACATTTTTTCTAATTCATCCCCTAAAGAATGAGCATCAAGGACATTAAAAAAAAAGCATCAAGGACATAAATCATGTGACGGCGGGAAATGAACTTTTTTTTTTAAAATAGTGACGAAAAATTCAACACAAGACTGTTCCATCACAAATCAGTCATAAATTTTTTGATCAATTTGATCTAAATTTTTTAATAAATAGCATCAATGATAGAATAGTGACGAATTTTATTTTCGTCACTAATATTTCGACACTAATTTGTCACTATTTTTTTTTTTACATCTATCACAGATCAATCACTGAGCCACCACATAACAGTGACAAAATCAGTGACGTAAATAGAATTCTTATACAAAATTAAATTAAATATTATTAGAATAAATTTTATCATGTTTAGTCCCAGGGTTAAAAATATTTTTTTACTTAGTTTTAACCATTATAAATATAATTGTTTTAGTCCTGGATTAGTTTTTTTCTTCTAATTTTCTTAAATTTTATAAATTGATACCTCATTTGACCAAAAAATTTATTATCATGTCATCTTTTATAAATTTATAAAAAATATTATAAAAATATAAATAATAATAATATAGTATTATATAATAATATAATATTATATTATATAATATTATATAATATTATATAATATAATAATATAATATTATAATATTATAATATTATAATAATTTATCATATAATATAATTGTTAGATTTTTTATTAATAAGAAATTATAATTAATATCATGGCAAATGGAGCATTAGCCACGAGACTTTCAGCGACAAATTTTATGACGAAAATTTCCATCATTGATATCCTTAGTGATGGATTTTCAAGCATCAATGACGGATGCCTATTTTACTTGTGGTGATCGATTCTTAAAATAAAAATTTAAACATTATAAAATAAAAATATAATAATTTTATATTATTTTTTTGCTAATCACGTTTACCTATGTTTGTATTTAGAAGAATCAGAATCCTAATTCCAAAACCTATTATAGGCATTAGAGAAATCAAAAGTCAGACTTCGAATTCAGCCACCCATCCAATGCCTATATTTTCATTTCAAAAATGTTGTCTCCCAACACTTTATGTGAGTATTTTTTATTTAATTAATTTGATCATAATTTACACCTAGCGCAATCTCTAGAAAGGAATTTCGTAAGCAAATTATGGAGAAGAGGTGTGATGGGCTTTGGCGCTTGGCACAAAGCAAGTGAACGTAGAAGTTTTTATTGGTGAAATAAAAATTAATAATCAGGTATATTTCAATAGTGAAATTTTTCTTCCTAAACTTTCGTTTAAAAGACTTAAGACAGATTTATTAGTTAGAAAAAAAAATTAAGAGGATGTGAGTATACAATTTATTTATGTATTCTCATCATTTTGGTGTCAAAATATTTGAGAATGTTACGTAGCCACACTAATTAAGAAAACATACACGTTTGTGAAAATTAAATAGCACATGATGAATGTGAGACTTTGCATTGTGCTCAACCAAATGCCAGATCATTCACTCATGTTGAAGCTGACTCATTTCCCAAGGCTTTTAGGTGATCAAACCCCATGTGCATGCGATCATTAATCAAAATGTTCTCTTGGATAAAAAAATTTCACATATCCAATCAATATGTCGGCTCTTTCTATATCTGGAGTTATGTGGTAGTTGCGATTTCTAATGCAATTATATATACCACTTTTTTCCCGTGATGATTAATTAATGTTTCAATTAGTGCTCACCTGATGATAATATGACATGAAAATGTTGGTGATCTATATTCAATAATTATACAAAAGGGTTCATTTCAGTTTACCCCTAACATTTTAAAAAACTTATCAATTCAGTAGTCAAATTTTGAAAAAATATGTATTTCCTTCTAATAAAAGTTTGTGATTTCATTTCAATTTGACCTCTAATTGTTTTTTTATTTCATTCTAATTAATTAATCTCTTTACAGAATTAATCATAGTTGAGCTTTCGGTGGATGATGTAATGCATATTTTATTTAAGTTTTGGATAGATATGGCAGATACAGTGCTACTAATTAAAGCAACCCTAATTTACTTGCTTTGCAAGGGATCAAATCCTTTATATAAATAAAGATTGTCCATCCCTACATGTTGTGACAGCTTTTGCAATTTCAATTCAACTTATATCACATATTGTATTGGGATAATCATTTAATAATTAATCGTATGTGAGAAAAGAAAACATGTGATATGTTGTACCAGGCATGTCAATATTCTCTCGTATATTCTTCATCACTATTAAATTTATATGTTATATATGTATATATTTAATGCTGAATGTGTTTCTTGCTTGCGAGATATTATATAAGATATATATTTGATGTCGTTTAATTAATTAATGATCAATTATCTTGATGTTTTAATTAGTGTAATTTTATTATGGGTTTCAGATATTATATAGTATAATTGATCACGGATCTCATCATGATTAAGTACATGCATACAACGTAATATTATTTTTCAAAAAAATAAAATCTTGACATTGTAATTAATAGGTTATTAGGTTCAGGGATTACAGCTAGCATTCTTCTCTCCCTCCGTCTAAGAAAAAAAAATTATATGAATAATCTGCTCATATAAATCGATTTTTAATGAATGAATAGATATAAATTTTAAGCAATTAAACATGATATCTTTTATTCATATTCATATCTATAATTTATTTTTTATTCATATTTAATCATTTAAAATTTATATTTACTCATTTTTATAGACAATCTGCTATTTAGAAATTGTACTCCTCCGTCGAACTGTTTCCAACACCACAACTTTCTCGTGATGCACATAAGGGAAGTGGCGACTTCAGTCGTGATTCACAAAAAAACATTATTAAATAAATTGACTACGTACCTCCTCTGTCTGTACTCTGTCATCAGCAATTACAGCGTGCAATTAGATGCGATCGATCTTCATAATTGGACGGCACAATATCCAAAATTGCAAACTGTACATAACCAAATTAATTGACTTGGTTTGGAGTTATCACTTGCCAATTCTATATTGTGGGGCCCAAATTAGCTAATCGGCCAAATAAATAATGATGGTCGAAATGAACATTTCATTCCATCATAATTCATAAATCCGCTATTTAGATATTAAAATAAATAAATAATGCCCGTGGTCCAAAATGTTCGCGCGGGTCCCATTTGGTCAACCGTGCATTATGGGCCAAAAAAGCAGAGAGGTCACTCTCTCCTTCCCGCCTCTCAAGGTCACTGCGGTAATTAACTGACAGTAGATCCGGTCACCGCCTTGGTTAAATCTCTCGTGCGGACTTCGGCGGAAAGCAAGCGCTCCCACTTATGTCGCGTCACCCGCGGTAGTGGTAAGTGGTGCAACAGCCGGGAAGAGAGTGATAGAGATTTTAACGAGTCTCACGACCAAAGTGAGAAGCTATCGCAAGGCAGCCATGGCTTCCTGCAGCATTTTCCAGCTTGAGGAAACCTATACTTCTCCTGGACTTTTAGCCTTTTCTTCAAGCCTTTTGGTTTCAGTTTCATAATTCCAGCACAAGAAACAAAAATAGAACATCCCCACCTCTATCCAAAAGCTCATCCTTTTGCCTTTAGCCAGATCTCTAGCTATAGGAGAAGGGGAGTTTGGTCTATTGATTGGAACTCGATGCCGCAGCTCTCGTCTTTCTTCAAGTCTCTGTATGCAGGGAAGAAGAAGATCGCGGGGGCGGAGGAAGGCAGGGAGGCGGCGGATGAGCTGAGAAGGGAGGCCAAGAAGAACGAGATGATACTGCGGTCCTCCGGCTCGATGAGGAGCGCCGGGTCGAAGAGCTTCGTCTCGGTGTTCTCGCGGAGAGGGGAGAAGGGGGTGAATCAAGATTGCTATATCGTTTGGGAGGTAACTATTTCGTTCGTTTTTTCTGCCTTGCATAATTTCTTCCTTTTCTGGTTTTTTATTAATGTTTGCTTTTTTGCTATTCCAATGATTGTTTGGCGTTTACTTCTCAGTTAATGTTTTATCCATTGTTTTGGGTGATCTTTGATGTAATCTTGTGCTTGAAGCAAGATGCTAATTAATCTTAGCCTAAATTTCATGGTTTATCCATCAAGTGTTTGATGTAATACGGCTTAGAGAGTGAATTAAGCACATGAATTTCCGCTTTTTTAATTCTGTTTTCTAAAGTAATTGGGTCTGAATTGGCTACTAGGAATTTGGATTCCAAGAAGACATGATATTCTGTGGAATATTTGACGGCCATGGACCTTGGGGACACTATGTGGCAAAAATGGTCCGGAAGTCACTCCCTTCATCTCTGCTCTGCAACTGGCAGGAGGCCATTGCTCTTGCTACTGACAAAAAACCCTGCCATTTTGATGTATGGAAGCAATCATATCTTAGATCCTGCGCCGCCGTCGACAAGGAGCTGGATCACAACCATGGGCTGGATGCCTTCCATAGTGGCACCACCGCTCTCACCATTGTCAAACAGGTTGGTGATCTCAATGCCAAATAATGTAGCAAATGGTCCCTGCAAATTTGTTCCTCTACTGATTCAATCTCAGAGCTAGTAGTTCACTGCTATTAATATCTGAATGATGTCTCAAACCATGTTAACCTTAGCTAACATGCACTGTTCTTTGTTCAGGGTGAGCTAATGGTAATATCAAACATAGGTGATTCCCGTGCTGTGTTAGCAACAACTTCTGATGATGGCAGCTTGGTTTCTGTCCAACTCACTGTTGATTTTAAACCTAATTTACCTGGTAAGCTTCAAATCCCACTACACTGGCATTTATCAAAGGCATTATGAATAATGGTTTACAAATTTTGTAAATTGTTCTATTGGTATGACTGAAGGATTTCAGTTCAAAGTTCTAGTTTCTACATCTATGTATCATGACATGAACTCTGCTGATCTATCTCAGAGGAGGCTGAGCGCATAATGCAGTGCAATGGCCGCGTGTTCTGCTTGCGGGATGAACCGGGTGTGCACAGGGTGTGGCTACCAGATGAGGAATCACCAGGGTTGGCAATGTCAAGAGCATTCGGAGATTACTGCATCAAAGATTTTGGCCTTATTTCTGTTCCTGAAGTGAACCAGAGGAACATAACCAGTCGAGATCAATTTGTGGTGCTCGCCACTGATGGGGTAGATTTGCTTGCCCTTCTTTTTTTACTTGTAGTAATCAAATTATATTTGGAAAAAAAAGGCATTCTAAGTCTAGGAAGAACTAGAAGATGAGCTTGAATTCATGCATTACTCATTTAATTTGTGGCAATTGTGTTAGGTTTGGGATGTCATCTCTAACCAAGAAGCTGTGGAAATTGTGTCATCAACCAAGGACAGGAGGAAGGCGGCGAAAAGGCTTGTGGAGTGCGCCGCTCGTGCATGGAAACGAAAGAGGAGAGGAATCGCAGTTGATGACTGCTCTGCTGTGTGTCTCTTCTTTCATTCTTCGTTGTAGTCGGCGTTGCACCACTCGAGCAAAGCATTAAACAAGATGATGAAAATATCGATTGATAATGCAAACTTTGCTTGATTCATATGTTAACAAGAGAAATAAATCCGGGATAAGTTTGATGTCCTTCTTGTCTAATTTAAGATCAAATGCCAAAATCTGTAGACTGAATTAATCTTGTATGGTGGCAGAAATTGCCCCAATTTTAGGTACCGGGCATTTTTCTGCATTCAGCTGGTACCTGTTTTGGGGGAAGAAAAGTAGGTAAGCTAGTGCAATTAAACTATTGCAAGATGATGGAAGAACAGAAAATATGAGAAAATCAAGAGTCAAACTCAAAACAAAAATTAGGATAAAATAATCAATTACTTACCTTCCAAATGCAGTAGAGCTTGCCAATTTGTTTGTTGTCTTGGTTGAAGCAGATGCCACCCGTACCGAGTATTTCTTTGAGACAGTCAACATGAATAGTGTAGTAGAAATTTCTTGAATTGTGTTCAGGCCAAAATTTCCACCTTATAGAAATATTTAAGAATTCCAAGAAATATTTAATACTTGACCTTTGTGGCGACATATCTTGATGTGTAGCATGTTCATCCTTTTCTTTGACTATCTTATTTGATAAAAATGCACCAATTGCCTTTTTCTCGAACTTGCTAGTATAAACATGTAACAAATGCAACCAAGTTCTCTAAAATGACTTATCGTGGGTTTGATATTTCGTAGTTCGGAAAGACTGCGATGAAGCCAAGCCTTGCATATGACCAGTGGTGGATTCAAAAAATTTTACTAGTGGGAGCAAATTAATATATAAAATTTTAAAAGTCTACACTTCAAATTTGCGCTGCAATGAAGACGGTGTATTCTTCTATAAACATTTAAATAGTTATTCATATATTTAATTATTAAAAGAATTTATATTAATATATTTAGTTATCTAGACGATAACTTTACTATAAATTTTTCATCTATCCTTAAAAGAAATTTAAAAATAATTAAAACCATAATTATAATAAAATTTTAAAATCTCTTTAAAAAAAATTAAATTAATTAAAATCATGCAACATATGGAAATAGATGACTAATCCACAACCATGCAACATATGGAAATATAGGTGTTAACAAAGTGTTCATCATCACATTTAGTGGTACTAAAGAAATAAAGCATATTCTTTGCAATGAGTCATAATGTCTTTATTTGTCATTCTTCACTTTCGTATGAAACTATGATAGACTTTTGGTTTCAGATTGATTGATATATGAGCATAAAATTATCTTCCAATTGAGACTAGGCAAATCTAAGTTGAAATATTTTGACAAGGCAAATCTAAGTGCTCTCTTGTTGACAGGCATACAAATTTACAAAGAAATCTTGAGTGAAGATTTGTTTAGAAGCAAAAAGAAGTACATAGCCTTGTGAACTTTAGGGAAGTTAATTGCAAGGAAACAGAGCCGCTTCCAACCTTGTGACTGACAAGGCATGAAATTGCTTGCTCTTTATTAAATCAAAGTGACCTACATCTCAGCAGCAACAATGGTCAGGTGTTAACTCGAGAAACCAAACAAAATCAAAAGATTAAAGCTAGCGATGGCAAAGACTCTCCTTCTATCTCAATAGGGGAATCTGGAGGAAGCAGTCAAAAGAACAGGCAGGAGTTAGACATATGATCTTTATGCGTTGCTTTCAAGTTTCAAGTAAGCAGTCAAAACTTTAGACGGGTTAAACTAAATTGAGATCCAATAGCACAAAAGAACAGAAAAATAACAAAGAAAAAAAATAGGGATCTCGTAAACAAGAATAAAGACAGCAAGCAAAGTTCTTAAGAAAGATCTACCACAACAAAGCGATCATTAACCAAGAAAACGAGAAAGACAAGAGAGAGTAACAATCTCAAAGGGAAACAAAAAGAAACGAGAAAGACACACATAAAGCACAAGCGGAGAAGGAAACTAGAGCAGATTTAGAAAAGAGGTGCAAGCTAATTAATGAAGGAGGAGGAGAAGAAGAAGCTAATGGAGGAGGAGTAGAGGAGGAGCTTGCTGCCAGCAAGCTAATGGAGGAGGAGGAGGAGAAGAAGAAGAAGCTAGTGGAGGAGGATGAGTAGCTTGCTGTAGCAAGCTAAGAAGAATGCAGCAAGCTAAAGGAGGAGGAGGAGGAGGAGGAGAAGAAGACTGCAGTAAGCTTATGGAATCTTGCCGCGGGAGAAGAAGCGACAACAATTTTCAGTGGGGCCTACTGTAGATCCGCCATTGATATGACAATCGATTAACCAAAACTTAGCAGCCATATTTTTGGCATGTATTATGCTTCAACGTATCTCAGGCTTATGTCAATTCTTTCTTTCAATGATCCATTTTGCTTTGGTGTGCTAGGGCATATTTTCTCTTGATCCTGTCACATTTGATAAGTTGAGATGCAGTCCAAAGCATGAAGCTTGGAACTGGAAGGCTCGCGTGTCTTACGGTCTTCTTGTAATATATATCTTGGGCGACTGTGGTCCCCCCTCTCTTTTTTTTACTTTTTCTTTCTGACTTTTGTATTTCCTTCAACACTCTCGAAATGAATGTAAATTTCTTTCTAAAAAAAACTCCTTAGATGTGTATTCACCTCTAGTATCAATTGTTAGGCATCAAATCTTCCCAACTTTATTTTTCCGATTGTCCCAAAGCCAAAAAAGTACTTTCGCATATGGTAATCCCACCCTCAATTGATTGATATAGTGAATAAAGCTCCCGGTCATGGGAAATCCCATGAATGCCGGTGAAGAAAGCCCTTGAGCATCGAGCGACTCATCATACATGATCTTCAACTTGTGATAGCTCTATGTGCTAGAGATTTGTCTTCTCATACTTTTGAGTAATAAACTTCCAACATTCATGTGCGAAGTGCCTTTTCTTGTCACATTTGTAGCATATTACATTTCTTTCAAATAGTTTTACCTTGTCTCTTCTCTTGACTTCGTTGAGTACTCCTTGTTTTGGAACCCCTCTGTTGTTGTTTCTTTCTTACATTATCTCCACATTCTCTAGATATGGTGCTTGATTTGCCTCTTGACCCTCTTTTCTTCTTGTTGTTAAAGAGAATTTTTTCATTCTTTGTTGAAACCTCAACCATTTTCTTAGCTAAGGCCTCTTGATTGGTTAGATTCTCCCACTCCAATAGACTCTCCAACTCCAAAAGAATAGCTTGAGTAGGCAACCCATTTACAATGGTAACAAAGCACCGTACTTGGGTTGCAGGTTATGGATGCTAATTTTTCTCACCCTCGACTCCCTAATCTTAAATTAACTTTGCATCCAACTGAGAGATTTCACGACATAGAGATTATACCTTTACATAATATTAGTTAATTGACATTTCTTTCTAGTTTAGAGTTATTATCTCATCAATAAGTTGGGGTTTAGCATTATTCTTCCATGAAAAGAGTGCCGCAAATGCATCCCATGTTGCCTTAGTATTTAAACATCTCAAAAGTGCTCAAATAAATTCACCTCTATAGTGGTCTTAGCATGAACATTGCTTTACTTACCTTCATCTTTCACTTTCTGTTGGGTTTGGTCCCAACCCATTTGGACCAAAGCCCATATAATTAATTTTTTTTTAAAAAAAGAACCTAAAGCAAGTCATGTGAGTGACTTGGGAAAAAGGATGGTTGCTTTTTTGAAAAAAAAAAGGAAAAAAGTGAGGTGCAGCCGACAGAACAGAGAGAGAAAACGGTGAGAGAAAAAAGGTTCTTCTTCATATTTGCATGCCTTGATTGATGGTGAACTGTTATCCGATCAAGATGAAATTTTGATACGTTGTTCTTAGATTCGAGCTCTACAATCTGAACGGAGCGGATCGTTGAGAAACTTTCACTTTTGGTGAGATTTAGTCATTTTTATTGTTGTTGTTGATAATGATTTCATCTTTTGAGATGATAATCTTGATGATTTAATATGTACCTCTAGTTGATCTAGAGAAGAATATTGTGTTCCCATTATTCTGATTATAGTGGAAGTTTGAAGTGGACTTCGGTCTCATGGTTTTTCTCCTCACCGGAGTTTTCCACGTAAAAATTCTTGTGTTGATCTTGTGGTTGCTTGTTTAAATATATTCATGAATATTTGTTAATCTCAGCTTGCTTAATTGCACAAAGAGGAAAAAGTTTGACACTAGCTTGTGGTTTGTGAATTTTGATGTATACATGTGACTCTTTCCAACAGAGTGGTATCAGAGCGATGTTCTGTAGATTGGTTTTTGTGCAATTAAAATGGAGAAGAAAGATTGAGGCATGATAAAACTGACTTCCTCCAATTATTTTCTATGAAAGACATTGATGGAAGATCACCTTTATTATCATGATTTAGCCTTGCCACTTGAGAGCGAAGGAAAGAAACCTGCCGATATGGAGCAGACTAAATGAAATTCATTAAACAGGAAAGCTACAGTTGCTATTAGGAGATGGGTATCTCCTAAATCTATCAACCACATTTCACAGGAACATGATTGATACAAGGTTTGGAAGATATTGGAAGAAACTTTTGCCAAGGAGAGTGCACAAGACAAGACTTTTGTGATAAGAGACCTTGTAAACTTGAAGTATCGAGATGGTGATGATGCTTCGGTGCACTTGAATGACTTTCAAGGGTTCCTGAACCAGTTGACGCTGATGAACATTGTGCTAGATGATGAGATACAAGCACTAATCCTGTTGAGCTCATTACCAGATAGTTGGGAGACTTTAGTAGTGTCACTTAGTAACTCTGCTCCAAATGGGAAGCTCACTTTGAAGTCAGTGAAAGATAGTATTTTGAATGAAGAGAAGCGGAGGAAAGGGTCAGACACTAGTTGCAGAAAGCCCGGGGAGAAGCCAAAGCAGATTTTCTCGAGGTACACACGATAAAGAATCTGGTGGTAGAAAAGGAAAATGAAAGCCTAGAGGGAGGTCTCAGTCAAGGAAGGGAATGAAATGCTATTGTTGTGAGAAGTCTGAACATTTTCAAAGAGATTGCAGGAAATATAGAAGAGATCAAAAGGGTAAAGCCGAAGGAAAAAATGATGTGAATGGTACAGCTACAGTTTGTGACGGTGATGTTGCCATTGCTTGTGATGATGGTTGTGTAAATCTTGCTTGTCAGGATACCACCTGGGTTGCCGATTCAGCTGCTTCTTATCATATTACACTCTGACGGGATTTCTTCACATCCTATGTTAGTAGTGACTATGGTCAAGTGAGGATGGGAAATCAAGAGAAGGCTAGTGTTGCGGGCATTGGAGATGTTTGGATAGAAACAAATACAGGGTGCAAATTGCTACTTCGTGATGTTAGACATGTACCTGATATGCGCCTACACTTGATCTCTACTGGTACACTTGATGAAGAAGGCTATCACAGCTTCTTTGGAGATGGTATATGGAAGCTCTCCAAAGGTTCTCTGGTTGTTGCTAAAGGCAAGAACATGAGTCTCTACATGTCACAAGTTAAGGTGATTAAGGGGGAGGTCAATGAAGTTGAAGATGCCTCCATTGATTTATGGCATATGCGACTTGGACACCTAAGTGAGAGAGGCCTAGGCATCATTGCCAAGAAGAACTTCCTTCCTTTGAAAGGTACAAATTTGAACACTTGCACTCATTGTTTAGCCGGTAAACAACATAGAGTTGCTTTTCATAGTTCATCTCCACATAGAAGATCTGATCTTATTGACTTAATTCACACTGACGTTTGTTCTATGATTGATAAGTCTCTTGGAGGAGCTTTGTACTTTGTTACTTTTATTGATGATTATTCCAGAAAAATATGGGCCACTTGTTTGAAATTCAAAGCTCAGGTGCTTGATGTCTTCAAGGATTTCCATGCCAGAGTTAAAAGAGAAATTGGCAGAAAGCTCAAATGTGTTCGACCTGACAATGGTGGTGAATACAGGGGTCCATTTGAGAAGTACAACAGAGAACATGGTATTAAGCTGGAAAAGACAGTTCCAAAGACTCCAACCTAATGGAGTGGCTGAGAGAATGAACAGAGCCATTGTTGAAAGAATCAGGTGTATGCTATCTCATGCAAAGTTGCCTAAGTCCTTTTGGGGTGAGGCAATGAAGACTGCAGTGACAATGATCAACCTTTCTCCATCGATTCCTCTTGACTTTGATGTGCCAGAGAGAGTTTGGAAAGATAAAGATATTTCTTATGTACACTTGAGAGTGTTTGGCTGTACGACATTTGTACATGTTCATATAGATGAAAGGTCTAAGCTTGATAGCGAAACAAAATAGTGCATTTTTTTGGGTTATGGAGATGATGAATTTGGCTACAGGTTATGGGATCCAAAAGACAAGAAGGTTGTTAGAAGTAGAGACGTTGTCTTCTTTGAAGATCAGACTATTGAAGATTTTGAACAGAAAGAAAAATCAGAATTCTCAAGTTCTACTTCTTTTAGTTGAGATCCAGCACCTCTCCACAGTTACCATTGATGCATCTTCATCATGAGAAAGATTTGCAGGATGATGACGATGGTGGTCAACCTTTTGTGCCATTACCTGATGATCCAGAGCCAGCTAATGATAGTAACAAAGTTGTTGTTTATGAACAAGCAGTTCAAGAAGCACCGGATGAGCCACAGTTGAGGAGGTCCTCTAGACCTCGCCAACCTTCCACCAAATATCCGCCTCATGATTTTGTGCTTGTTACTGATGGGGGAGAGGTAGAATGCTTTGGTGAAGCTATGTCATACGAGAAGAAAAAGGAATGGTTGAATGCCATGTAAGATGAGATGAAATTCTTGCATGAGAACCATACTTTTGATTTGGTGAAGCTTCCTAAGGGTAGAATAGCACTAAAAAAAATGGGTGTTCAGGTTGAAAATTGAAGAAAATTGCTTATAACCAAGGTACAAGGTAAGATTGGTTGTGAAGGGATTTGGTTAGAAGAAGGGTATTAACTTTGAAGAAATTTTTCACCCGTGGTCAAGATGTCTTCAATCCGAGTTGTGCTTGGTTTAGCTGCTAGTTTAAATCTTGAAGTTGAACAACTTGATGTGAAAACTGCCTTCCTTCATGGTGACTTAGATGAGGAGATCTACATGAAGCAACCTGAAGGGTTTGAAGTAAAAGACAAAGAACAACTAGTTTGTAAGCTAAAAAAAAGTTTGTATGAGTTGAAACAAGCTCCAAGGCAATGATACAAAAAGTTTGATTCCTTCATGATGGAGCACGGTTATGATAGAACCACTTCTGATCATTGTGTGTTTATGAAGAAGTTTTCTGATGGTAACTTCATTATTCTCTTACTTTATGTGGATGATATGCTGATTGTTGGCCATGACGCCAAAGAAATCCAGAATTTAAAGGGAGAGTTGAATAAGTCTTTTGCAATGAAATACTTAGGACCCGCAAAACAAATTCTTGGCATGAAGATTACTCGTGACAGGAAGAATGGGAAACTTTGGCTATCTGAGGAGAGATATGTCCAAAAGGTATTTGAGAGATTTAACATGAGCAAGTCCAAACCTGTTTGTACTCCGCTTGCAAACCACTTTAAGCTGAGTTTTAAACAGTGTCCTTCAAGTGATGACGAAATAAATGAGATGAAAATGGTTCCTTATGCATCCGCAATTGGTTCCTTGATGTATGTCATGGTTTGCACAAGGTCGGATATAGCTCATGCAGTTGGTGTAGTCAGTCGATTTCTCTCCAATCCTGGTAAAGAACACTGGTAAGCAGTGAAATGGATATTCAGGTATCTCAGAGGCGCTTCTAGTTTCAACTTGTGTTTTGGTAATGGTAAACCTGTGTTAGATGGCTACACATATGCAGATATGGCTGGTGATGTTGATTCCAGGAAGTCTACTTCAGGGTACTTGATGACTTTTGCAAGGGGAGCTGTTTCATGGCAGTCTAGATTGCAAAAGTGTGTTGCTTTGTCTTCCACAGAGGCATAATACATTGCTCTTACTGAAGGGGGCAAAGAGTTACTATGGATGAAAAAGTTCTTTAATGAACTTGGCCAAGCGCAAGAGAATTTTGTATTGCGTTGTGACAGTCAAAGCGCTATCCATCCCAGTAAGCATCTTACCTTTCATTCTCGATCAAAGCACATTGAGGTTAGATACCAATGGATTTGAGATGCTATAGAGATAAAGTCATTTATTGTGGAAAAGATTCATACACATGAGAATGGGTCAGATATGACCAAGCACTTGCCGAGAGAAAAGTTTGAGTTCTGTTGTAGTCAAGCGGGTTTGGTGGATAACCCCAAATGAGTTGGGAGGGGGAGAATTATTGGGTTTGATCCCAGCCCATTTGGACCAAAGCCCATGTAATTAATTAAAAAAAAACCCTAAAGCAAGTCACGTGGGTGACTTAGGAAAAAGGGTGGTTGCTTTTTTAAAAAGAAGGGGGGGAGTGAGGTGCAGCCAACGGAAGAGAGAGAGAAAACGGTGAGCGAAAAAAAGCTTCTTCTTGATATTTGCATGCCTTGATCGACGGTGAACTATCATCCGCTCAAGATGAAATTTTGATATGTTATTCTTGGATTCGAGCTCTACAATCTGAACGGAGCGGATCGTTGAGAAGCTTTCACTTTTGGTGAGATTTAGCCCTATTTCTTTATTGTTGTTGATGATGATTCCATCTTTTGAGATGATGATCTTGATGATTTAATATGTACCTCTAGTTGATCTAGAGAAGAATATTGTGTTCCCATTATTCTGATTATAGTGAAAGTTTGAAGTGGACTTCGGTCCCATGGTTTTTCTCCTCACCGAAGTTTTTCACGTAAAAATTCTTGTGTTGATCTTATGGCTGCTTGTTTAAATATTTTCATGAATATTTGTTAATCTCAACTTTCTTAATAGAGAGAAAAATTTGACACTTGTGGTTTGTGAATTTTGGTGCATATACGTGACTTTTGCTACCATTTTCTAAGTGTGTTAACAATTTATGGATTGAGGTGTGGTGGTGTCATTACCATCAACAACCTCCTATAGATTTTGTCCTGCAAATAAAACTATGGCAGGTCTTTCAATAATTGTGGTTGTGGTCATTGAGCTTCTTAATTTCACATGTTGCACTTCAAGATCTGTCATACTTCATTTGAAAGCTTCTTGGGCAGAATCTTCTCCTTGTAATGCCTTATCGATTTTCTACCAAACAAATGCTACTTCATACCACTTGTAGAGTGCATAAGCAAAAGTAAATTAATTGGTATAATTTCTATTGCACTATAAGCATATGATACCACGGAAGAAGAATAAGTAGAACACACTCTCACCTATACTTTATTTACTTTTTAATAACAATAATACCCGTCCATACACCGTGCCTGTCACATCAGCATCAGCTCAACCACTATTAGAATAATGCGCTAACGAATCGATTTGTTTTGATATGATCGTTTTCCATTCAAGCTCTCTATATAGATGTAAACATTCACTGTTAGAACGTGATTCATTTTCATCTTTGCTTTCCATTATTTCTGTTCTATTTGTCTTTGTCAATATGGTATCAGAGCTTCCTCTCTCGCGTGAAGGATCCTGACGCCTGTATTTTTTTTCCTTTCTGTTTGATCATTGCCTATTTCAATGGCTTCTCACGAAGCAACGGTACCTCCAAATATGGATTCTCCAATATCTAATCAAGAAGTTCATCATCCTGCTTTGAGCGCTGGTTAGGTGATCCCTCTCAACCCAACTGCTCAACTTCCCATTAAACTATCAGGGAGCTCAAGCTACATGAATTGGAGAACTCCGTTTGAACTTCTCCTGCTCGGGTATGATTTGTTAGGCTTTATTGATGGAAGTTTTCAATGTCCGCATGTTTTCGATCCTTCCTTTAAGTTTTGGGTGCGTCAAGATGGTCTTATATGCCATGTGATCATGGCTTTAATTGATCTTTCCTTAGCTCATATTGTTTCCACTACTACTTATGCTTTTGATGCTTGGATAAGACTTGCAAATCAGTTTGCAAATAAGTCTCAATCCCGCATCTATAGCCTGCAAGACAAACTGAACAGATTGATCAAAGGATCGAAATCAATATCTAAGTATTTTCATGAAATACAGAAGGTTGCTGATGAGTTATTAGTTGCTCAAACACTTATCAATAATCTTGGTCTTAATATCAAAATTTTAAGTGGCTTAATTAGGGCCTGATTTTAACAATATAAGTGCTGCTATCAGATCTAGAGATACACCTATCTCTATTGAGGAACTTTATGACAAATTGATAGGCCATGAGGCTTTCTTAAATCACAAAATAGCAACAATCTACCTGTTATCACTACTAATTATAGTCAGCATATGAAATCATCACACCCACAAAACTATCAGCAGAACTGGAACAATAGGAGGTTCAATTGGAACAATCCAAGACCTCCAGGCAATACTTACAATCGACAGATGTTTAACAAATCTCCAAGCAATATTAACAAGTTCAAAACTCAGTGCCAAATTTGTGAAAATTAAATATGGACATTCTGTTAAAGTTTGCTATTCTAGATTCAGTGACAATTTCAAACCCAATCCTCAGTTGAACCTCACTGAACAACAATCCAAACCACAACCAACATGGTTATTGGACTCGGGAGCCACACATCATATTACTTCTGATCCTGCAACTCTTCAACAGTACACTCAATTTGATGGAGACCATGGCACAACTCTCAGTGATGGCAACAATATACCTATTTCTCATATGGGTATTGCTTACATCTCTCCTAATCTTAAACTCAATAATGTTTTATGCTCACCTTCAATTACCAAAAACCTTATTTCTATTTCTAAACTATGTACTCAACTTCATGCATATGTAGAGTTTTTTCCTGATTATCGTGTTGTTAAGGATCTAGTGACAGAAATCCATATGGCCCGAGGCCTGAATAATGGTGGTCTCTATAAGTGGTGTCATTCCCTTCCTTAGCTACATAACACAACTTCATCACCAAGCCTTTCACGTTGGCATCAAAGACTTGGTCACCCACACCAAAAAGTTCTGAATCATATGGTTTCTCAGTTTACGCTTCCTGTTTTCAATAATGTTCAAGAATCATGTAATGCATGCTCTTGTAACAAAAGCCATCGTTTACCTTTTTATACTTCTTCTATTAAGACCTTAAGACCTCTTGAACTCATAGTTACTAATGTTTGGGCCCTGCTCCTGTTCTATCTTGTGAATGACATAAATTCTATGTTGTTTTCATTGACCATTATTCGAAATGTATTTGGTTCAATCCTATTGTGCATAGTCTAATGTGAAACATGTTTTTATTAACTTCAAAACACTGGTAGAAAACTGTTTCAACTTCAAAATTACCAGTGTTTATTTTGATAGTGGAGGAGAATTCCCTGCTTTAGCCTCATTTTTCAGCACTTCTCGAATTCAACACCTCTGTTCTCCACCCTACACTCCACAACATGTCAGCACGGCTGAAAGAAGGCATAGGCACATTGTCGAAACTGATCTAACCCTTCTTCACAATGCTTCGATCAGTTCCCTTGCAATTATGGAATTATAGCTTCTCCGCTGCAGTCTATCTAATAAATAGAATGACTACACCCTTACTCAAAAATAAATATCCATTTGAAACTCTCTTCAATTCTTCTCAAAAATAATGTGAAGATTTAGAAATAAAAATTTAATTTGTCTCTAATTATGTGTCTCTATAGGTCGATTTTGTTGTAGTGTATTGTGCATTTACATGCGAATTTTGAAAAAACGGGTAGAACATAAAATTTCTACAAACCTTGTGATTTTTTAGTCTAATTTCCCATTAGATGAGGAAGACAACTTGTATTTTTTGAGACTTGATTATTCAATTATATTATTTTTCAAAGTTTGTGGAATTGGATGATTCAAACAGTAAGCATTTAGAGTATGTTTTTTTTCTTCCATTTCTTTTAATGCTTGGCTATGTGATAATTTTATTCAAACATTGAGTTGAGAGGAAAACATCAATATGTTTACGTTTCGAAAGCATGTATAATATAATTGCTAGGATTAGGGTGACAATGGATTTGTATAAATGAGTATTTCACCCGTCCCAAACCTTGATAAGTCATTAGCGGATTTGCAAAAATTTTATATTTTACGTACCATATTTTTAAAATTCGTCTGTAAATACACAACATTTACATCCATTTATGTCATCTACCAAATCGTCAAGCGCCGTCAGCTAAGTTGAGACGACACTTGACGATTTGGTAGATGACATAAACGGATGTAAAGGTTGTGCATTTACAGATAAATTTTAAAAACGCAGGTAAAATATAAATTTTTTACAAATCTTATAATTTTTTAATCTATTTTCCTTTTTAAATAAACATAAGAAAAGGGAATGATGCTTCTCTAATATGATAAAGAGAAGATATAACTTACCTCTAGTTGTGGATCCATGTTGAGAAATTGGTCGAAAGAATCACAAGCTAATTGAGTTGGTGCACATCCGTGGTTATGAAACTTATGTCGAGAGCAAAAAAATTATTATAGAGTCCGGCTCCACAAAAAAGTTTTATGGAGCCGGGCTCTGATGGTGATATACTATTCTCAAAGTAAAATAAAAGCTACTTTAAGATTCGTGTTTCAATATCGGAGCCCGGCTCCATAAAGATTTTCTATGGAGCCGGGCTCCATAATAGTTTTATTTTGTCGAAAGAGCGAGGATGAAAGGGTGGGGTCGGATAGAATTTACTTTTGGTAGCTTGACAACGAAGGAAACTTGCATCATTAGAGAGTATAGCACTGCCGACTAAATGCTAAAAAAGAGAGCATGATAGCGTTGTTTCGGTCAAGAAAGGAGAAGCTTTTCTAATGGAGAGGAGATATTCATTAATATTGGAGAATCCATGCATGGAAACACAGATAAATATACCATGTTTTTTTTCTTCTTCGATTCATCCAGTGCGTTAGCTAGAAGAGGTCATATATGTATGCTAATGAATCTTCATTTTGATAGAAAAAGGTTTGTGGGTAGACCAAGCTAGATCTGGGTGCACTAGTTAATTATATACTTCGGCTTTTAAAATATCCATGCATGGTACACTTTGCTTCTTCACATGAGTTTATTTTATGATTTTTTTTGCAAACAAGAAAAAAAAAATCATGTACTCTTGTAAATAGTTTCATCCCACATCAAATAACAAAATATCAACATTAGTTGCGAAGACAGTTGACGAACTTCTCTGTGAGGGTATAAAATTGGAGACTATGATTAAAGTTATAACAATAATCCCTTTGCTATGTAAAGGCATCACTGCATATGTTGATCCTCTGCCCCACATTAATGGAGCCGCATGCATGCATCGGAATCGCCCACAAATAAAAGTATCTCGGATCATTTAGAGTCCTCATTCAATAATGTCCATTTCATTTCAAAGGGACCACTGACTGTGCCATTTAATCGCAAATATAAATAGTTTCACGTCCTTCCTACACTACTATTGTAATTATAAATATATACTTACATGAAAAACCTATAATTAACAACTCCAACCATCAACATCTATGGACATACATGGCACGATAGCCCATAAGGAATCAGAGATGTAAAAAATAGTGCTCAAGGTTATCACCCTTGCTAAATGATTCATGGAGTATATCACTTGCATAAACTTGGCTAGAAGTCATAAACTGCATCCTGTCGAGTGCCTGAGCATACCTTGGTTAAAGAAGGGCTGGCATGTGGTCCTTCTAATATGCTGCTTGCTATTGCCCCATAAGCTGCCTCAGTTAGGTGGATGCCATCCCAGGAGACGGAACCAGATGGATCACTACACACCTTCGCATTTCTATGACCACAAGGAGCATTTCTGTTTACACTGTATGGGCCGGGGCTTCCACAGCATGCATGGAGCGGAGCCTTAAATCCTGAAATTGCAACTTCGGTTAGGTTCTGAGATAATTAACTGAATCTAGAGTAGTCCCAATTTTCAATCTAATTCTCTTTGACAAGATGTATAAGTTAGCATATCTCTCTTATTGATTCGAAAAATCCAATCACAAAGAAACATCCATACTAAAAAAACTATATATTGAACTTAGCTATGAATATCAGTTAAAATATGTTCTCTAGTAATAGAAGCAAATTTCTCAACTATGACAACAGAACAAAGCCTACAAATTAGTACTGGATATACAACTTAAACAATCAATTTCCAGAAAGCTGCCGTGGACGCTTTACATCAAATTTTTTGGCATTTTTTTTAAAAAAAATGCTGCCACATCATCAATGAATTTGAGTATTGTAACAAAATAAAAATATAATTAAAGAAATAAAAATAGTTGTCAAGATTCAAACATGAGTATGGGCATGTAGTGTTGAAGATAATGCAACACCACTTCACGTAGATGGGCAAGGCTTGGTTGACTAAGCCTTGTAGTTATCCTTTAATTATTAGATATTTATCTTGTTAGAATAGTGGGTAATTATCAGTTAATTACCAAGTCTTTAGGAGTTATCGAAATGTCTTGTAAAGCCTATAAAAGGCTACTTCATTTAGCGAATTAATGCATCTCTCGTTTCAAGTTCAACAATTGGTATCAGAGCCAGGGATGAGAGATCGCCATAAGTAAGAGCCAAGGAGAGGGAGAGAGGCAAACACTCGTCGCTGCAAGAGGTTCGGATCGTCCGCGAAAGAAGGCGAAAGAAGACTTCGTCGGGTCCCCGTGAAGAGCACAGGGGGCGGTTCCAGTGGAGAGAGGAACGAACGGACAAACGAGACGAAGCCGAATTCATCCGACGACAGCTATATCCATAAGAGGGAGAAGCATCGCAACGAAGAAGAAAGTCCTCTATTTGAACAGAGGTGAAGGAGTGAAGTTTGCTCACTCGTCCGTCTCCTCGGGTGGTGCAACAACATCGACATCGGATCTGTTCCGAGCAAGGCATCGGCGAGGCCGACGCCGACAGATCATCATCAAACTAAAGTTCTGAAGGGTTTCAACGCCGCTCCATCGCTTCGACTCCCATTTTGATTTTGGGGATAAGTCATGTTGATCACCACATAGGGGAGACCGCAATCGTGGAAGAAGCACCGACCGACCCCCGCTTCTTCGACAATAGTAGGTCTCTGAAGTGGGTTTTCACAAGTAGTCGTCGCCCAAAGAAAGTGAGAGGGAGATAAAAAGGACAATATCGCTCGGTCCCGGTGAAGAGCACAAGGGACAGTCTCGTTGGGTCCCCGTGGAGAGCACAAGAGACAACCTCGTCCGGTCCTCGTGGAGAGCACAAAGGACAAGTCTCGCCAGATCCTCGTGGAGAGCACAGAGGATGAAAGAAGTCTTGTTGGGTATTCGTGAAGTGCACAGGAGACAAAAAGAGAAAGACAAAAGAGACAAAAAAAAGATGTAGGCAAGGAAAGAGACACATGTGTGCGACGTCGGACGGAGGATGATGATCGAAAGCTTGAGATGGTGAAGCTAGTGTTGAGGGGGAGTGTTGAAGATAATGCAACACCACTTCACGTAGATGGGCAAGGCTTGGTTGACTAAGCCTTGTAGTTATCCTTTAATTATTAGATATTTATCTTGTTAGAATAGTGGGTAATTATCAGTTAATTACCAAGTCTTTAGGAGTTATCGAAATGTCTTGTAAAGCCTATAAAAGGCTACTTCATTTAGCGAATTAATGCATCTCTCGTTTCAAGTTCAATAATTGGTATCATGTTGAAGATAATGCAACACCACTTCACGTAGATGGGCAAGGCTTGGTTGACTAAGCCTTGTGGTTATCCTTTAATTATTAGATATTTATCTTGTTAGAATAGTGGGTAATTATCAGTTAATTACCAAGTCTTTAGGAGTTATCGAAATGTCTTGTAAAGCCTATAAAAGGCTACTTCATTTAGCGAATTAATGCATCTCTCGTTTCAAATTCAACAATTGGTATCAGAGCTAGGGACGAGAGATCGCCATAGGTGAGAGCCGAGGAGAGGGAGAGAGGCAAACACTCGTCGCTGCAAGAGGTTCGGATCGTCCACGAAAGAAGGCGAAAGAAGACTTCGTCGGGTCCCCGTGAAGAGCACAGGGGGCGGTTCCAGTGGAGAGAGGAACAAACGGACAAACGAGACGAAGCCGAATTCATCCGACGACAGCTATATCCATAAGAGGGAGAAGCATCGCAGCGAAGAAGAAAGTCCTCTGTTTGAACAGAGGTGAAGGAGTGAAGTTTGCTCACTCGTCCGTCTCCTCGGGTGGTGCAACAACATCGACATCGGATCTGTTCCGAGCAAGGCATCGGCGAGGCCGACGCCGACAGATCATCATCAAACTAAAGTTCCGAAGGGTTTCAACGCCGCTCCATCGCTTCAACTCCCATTTTGATTTTGGGGATAAGTCACGTTGATCACCACATAGGGGAGACCGCAATCGTGGAAGAAGCACCGACCGACCCCCGCTTCTTCGACAATAGTAGGTCTCTGAAGTGGGTTTTCACAAGTAGTCGTCGCCCAAAGAAAGTGAGAGGGAGATAAAAAGGACAATATCGCTCGGTCCTGGTGAAGAGCACAAGGGACAGTCTCGTTGGGTCCCCGTGGAGAGCACAGGAGACAACCTCGTCCGGTCCTCGTGGAGAGCACAAAGGACAAGTCTCGCCAAATCCTCGTGGAGAGCACAGAGGATGAAAGAAGTCTTGTTGGGTCTTCGTGAAGTGTACAGGAGACGAAAAGAGAAAGACAAAAGAGACAAAAAAAAGATGTAGGCGAGGAAAGAGACACATGTGTGCGACGTCAGACGGAGGATGATGATCGAAAGCTTGAGATGGTGAAGCTGGTGTTGAGGGGGAGTGTTGAAGATAATGCAACACCACTTCACGTAGATGGGCAAGGCTTGGTTGACTAAGCCTTGTGGTTATCCTTTAATTATTAGATATTTATCTTGTTAGAATAGTGGGTAATTATCAGTTAATTACCAAGTCTTTAGGAGTTATCGAAATGTCTTGTAAAGCCTATAAAAGGCTACTTCATTTAGCGAATTAATGCATCTCTCGTTTCAAATTCAACATGTAGAGCCTAAGGGCCTATTTGGTTAGCGAAACCAAGTCTGTTTTCATGATTTCGATTTCACTGAAATCAAAACTGCTTAAGAAAACATGTTTGGTTCAGCGTTTTCATGAAACTGAATCGAAACTAGAATGAAAATGAAACCAATTTTCTTAATAAAAATGAAAACACCAGAATCGTTATCAAAATGCAGTGACAACTTTGTAATTATAAATATTTTTTATAAAATTAATTAATTTAAAAATAAATCAAACTATATATAATTTTTAAAAATAAAAATAAAAATCATCATTTTCAACTCAAAGTCTATTATTTTAAATTTACAAATTAATTAAACCAATTTATATCTAATTGACTCAAACCCAAATTTTAAATAACTCAATTTTCTTAAAGTTGATCTATTTATAATTTAATCAAAACTAATTTTAGACCATTAGACTTATTTTTTCTGAAATTTTATAATAACTATTAATTAACTTTTATATCTAATTGAACAAAAAAATCTTAAATTACCAATAACTTAATTAATTAAATCATATAAATATTTTATACCAATATTAGCAAACATTAAATTTTGTAAACTAACTAAACATTTAATTACTAGTAAAAATGTTCAGGGATAATTAATATTATTTTTTATAACCAAATAAATATTCACTGGTTTCAACTAACTAAAACTGATGTTGTTTTCATTAACCAAACGCGTTTTCAGAAAACTGAAAACTAGAAACCAAAATCAAATTTTCAGTTTCACTGAAACCAAACCAGAAAATAATTTTCGCTAACCAAACAACACCTACTCTTAATCATGCTCAATAACCACTACACCACACATTGTTGTTGGTTATTTGGTCTACAAGATAAAATATTTAAAATTCTATGACAAATGAATTAAATATAATATTCCAATATTATAATTTTAATTATTAACTAATTTATTTAATTTAATATTGCTTCTATAAATAAAAGATTATAGTTAAAAATAATAAACAAGGATGTCCAAATTGTTGTTGGTCATGGTAAATAAAAAATATTATAAATTACAATAAAAATATTATGAAAATAAATGTGAGTCCATGTTAAATCAAAATAATTATAAATTCAACCGAAATGTGGATGGACGCAGTCCATCATGAACGCTTTCATGATTCTGTATTGAATTTTATAATATTTTTGATTTAACAAGACCAACATGCAACAATTTGACATTCTCATTTATTATTTTTAACTACAATCTTTTTATCTATAAAAGCAATATTAAATTAAATAAAATTATAAATAATTGAAGTTGTAATATATAGGAAAAATACAATATAGTCTGTACTTGACATTTGTCTCAGTTGTGACATGTACTTTTATTTGTGTATATGTATGAAGACATTTGTTTCAATTGTGGCATGCTGTCAAATTTCCATCAGGTGCCCCGTTAAGTTGACAATATGGCATGTTGACCTGTATATAAAAAATATTTTTTTAATATATTATTAACCCCGATCGCTACGTCTATCTCTTAGTTATTAAAACTGGGTCCCACCTTTTTAAAGAGTGGGTCCCATCTCTCTCTCTCTCTCTCTCTCTCTCTACCATCTTCTTCCCTGCATAGCAGGGAACGTTGTCGCTCGCCAGCTCCACCCCCTCCTCCTCCCGCTCCGCCACCTCGTTCATAAACTTGCCCTGGTCCTCGTTGCTCCGCGAGCCGAACGTCAAGCGGAAGGTGATGTTCATCGTCAGGTTGAAGACTAGCTCGTCGAGGTTGGCTAACTCGCCGAAGGCGCGCTTGGCAACGTCTTAGACGACGGAGTCGACCTCCTCGCGGACGGAGACCCACGACTCGACGTGCTTTCGATTGAACAACTTCCTACGGTTGGAGAAGGCGGCGTCCGATGCTTGGAGAAGGCGGTGTCCTGCTCTTGGAGGACCTCGCGGGCAATCTCAGGCATCGACACCACGAAGGTGTGGAGTTGACTCGGTCATGCGCTGGGAAGACACCACCATCAACCACAGAAGTATAATCCTTCTCTTTTCTCGAATCACTCAAGTTCCTTTTTGATCTGACAATCAAATAAAATTGCAGAGAGAGCTTGTTGTTTCTCACCTTCCATGAGTTGCTAACACATCAAGTACCGCATGGAAGAGGAAGAAAGCAAGGGCAGCAGATGGAGGAACCCCAAAGACGTCGTACGCCTCAGAACGACATGCAAGGATTGGCGAACCACGGCGGCGCGCTACGACCCGACACTAAAGAAGACTCTGTGGCTGCCGCATGCGAAGCGTCGTCGACAAGGAAATCTCGTTCAAGATCAAGCTCCATGGCTTCGAACCTCAAAAGACCTCTTGTTGCGGTTGCTCCCAGGGCTGGCTGGTGCTCCGGCGCAAGCGCAACAACCCCTTCTCTCGAGCGCGGTTTGACCAGCTATTCAACTCGAAGCTATTCAACCGGAAGCACGCCGAGTCGTGGGTGTCCGTCCGCGAGGTTGCCAAGCGCGCCTCCGGCGAGTCAGCCAACCTCGGCGAGCTATTCTTCAACCTAACGATGAACATCACCTTCCGCTCGGCGTTCGGCTCGTGGAGCAACGAGGCACCCGGGCAAGTTTATGAACGAGGTGGCGGAGCGAGAGGAGGGGGTGGAGTTGGCGAGCAACGATGTTCCCTGTTGTGCAGGTTAGAAGAAGATGGTTGAGAGAGAGAGAGAGATGGGACCCACTCTTTAAAAAGGTGGGACCTAGTTTTAATAACCGAGAGATAGACGTAGAGATCGGGGTTAATAATATATTAAAAAAATATTTTTTAATACAGGTCAGCATGCCACATTGTCAATTTAACGGGGCACCTGACGGAAATTTGACGATAGGTCACAATTAAAACAAATGTCTTAGTACATATACACAAATGAGACAAATAAAAGTACATGCCACAATTGAGACAAAAGTCAAAGTACATGGTATTTCCCTAATATATATGTAAACGTTTATATTTTAAATTAATTCATTCGTTATTAGATCAATATCTAACAACAATGCGTTTGTTGTAATGATTATTGAGCATGATTAAATATCACTTAGGCTTTGGATACCCAAATTCGAATCTTGGCAATCACCTTTATTTCTTTATTTATATTTTACTACAATACTCACATTCATTATTGATGTGGCGGGAAAAATTAAAAAAAAATCAGTACTGAGAGGGCAGGTGAGATGTTTTCTGCCAACAATTATATATGACATATAGCATCCATGTCAGTATTTTGCATCAACCAAGTTACAGCATCAGCATCATGACGGTGGTACGAACATGTTAGACGACGGTAATCTTAGGTACCAATTAGTTACAAAATTTTCTTTAGGTACTAATATGTGTAACACTGAATAGATAAGGTGTAATTCAAGTACCCTCAAATTTTCATTACTATAGATGCAACAAAAATTCAAGTGATCAAAATGAAATCCATATCATGTTAGTCCTTGAGCTATTGGGTTTGGGTTTGGTTGGCGTTGACCATGATTTGAATTTTCTCAAAAAAGATGATGTTAGGTTTCAACAAGATCTATATGTTAGAAAATAACCGTTTCAGTATTAGCATATACTTGGAGATACAATCGATTGTAAGATTGTTTACTTAAGTTTTGGTGCAGTTACATTCAGAGATTCTTTTAGAAGGAAAATATTATAAAGGTCTTGACATGAATGACTAAAAAACTCAACTGGTGAGGCACATCGCTGTATTGACGAACTTGAATGACTAAATCGCAATGGTTTGATGTTTTCTTACAGGTTATGTTTCTTGAACTAGTCTATTTTCACTTTTCATCGTCTTTTTTCTGCAACCTATGCGGCTATGCCCTTTGAATGAAGTGTCATTTTGAAATGGAACTTGGGGAAAAATCCCACCTTCCCTTAGGCAAAAGAACTTCAATGATAAGTCTCACAATCCAACATATAGTAGAACTTACCAATCTTTTGGTTTCTCTGCATCAAAATGTGATTCTGGAGTTTGCTAGCATGATTATAGAGTTAGCCAGATTCTCAATGGACGGTTAATAGGTGTGTGAAGTTTGCAAAGAAAGGGTCTATATAAATTGCAAATGTTTTGTCTTGCTCACCCAATTTAGCTTCTTTCACTGATTTCTTCTCTTTTTTAACATATAGTTGATAAAATTATGTTTTATTTCCTCAACCCTGACACACATCCATATTAGCTCTACGGTCAACCTGAACTAACCCAGCTCAACCAATTCAAGATTAATTCAAACCTACTAGATATGTTCTTGAACTCCCTCCCCCACATGTTGACCTGCTAACAGGTTGGGCAGTATTGAGTCAGCTCTATAAGCCCTTGCCATGTTATAGTTATCAAAATTCAAAGGGGAACGACTGGGAGCACAGTGTACCATAATTTAAACATGTAATCTGTAAAAGGAATGTGACTCTTAAAGAACCAATTGATGCCATAGTCATTCAAGTTCTTCACAAATATAGTGTCCATAAATGCTTCAAAAATCTTAAATTTTAAGATGGATGAAATCATGGAAATTTCCATGCAATAAGAAATATCAATAAATGCGAGTTCTCAAAGTATCAAACTGAAACAATAACATATTAAAAGACGAAACTATTTGAAGCAATATTATCTCAGGAACTCCAAACAAAAATACCCTAGATCAAGTAGTGGTCACTTGAAAAGAAATTTTTGTTTCATATAGAAAATGATTAATGAAAACTATATGAAGTAGTTTTAAGCTTTGCAACTAGCTTTCTGGGCCCATGTTTAAACAGAAAGGGCCAAAGAAACTAGAATTTTGAAGATGCTATATACTTGGAATCTTTCTGGTGTCATAGATGCTCTAAAACTATTCATAGTTATTGCAGTGGTGTCACTGAAACTATTTTATAGTTTCACTTACTGCATAAATGTATGATGTGGTTTGTAATTTGAAAGAACCAACACAAATACTAATGTCAAGATGCTTTAACACAATACTAACATAGCACTTCCTTGTGATTGAAATCCAGCATTTGAGTCAAGTATAAATATGCTCCAGTGTTTGGTATGATTGAAATATACTCCCCTACATACGTGTTTTGAGAATTGATGTTCATGGACTATTTATTTCCAACATAGGTTTTTCAGAGAATTTGAACTTCCTTGACTATTTTGTTCCTGTATAGGTGTTTTGAGAAAGGAAGTTCCTCAACTTATTTAGTTCCTACAGTTTTTTCCCCTTTATTGAATTTTCCATTGAATTAACTACATAAACCATCTCAAGCCTGTTACTCTCCTAGAATCCTCTGTGTTAAGATGATCAAATGGTGAAGTTTTGTTACTATGCATTGATTATAGGTTTTGGGAGTGACAAAGTGTGTCATATTTCTTGAAATAGGATATCTATAATGCTACATCTTACTGAAATGGCCTTAGGTCAAAATTAAGTACAATGGTTGTTGATGAAATCAAATACCTTAATGCATACTTAGGAATAGGGGTGACTGCTATTCATAATGTTGCTTGGGCTTAAAAGAGATTGATCACTGAGAACTAGGTGACATTTGAGCATAAAGTTTAATGAAAGATGATTAGGAATAATTTCCTTTAGGAAGAAATTGCTATGGAAGGAGATAGAACATACCAAAGATATGTGGAGCGCGAAAGAAGCTTATCATGGCATCATAGTAATTAGCATAAATAATGTTAACTTGTGGGTGAAGCTTCCGAAGCTGATCCAACTCATCCTGGAGAAGACGATTGTGGTACTGAGAGAGCTCATTCAACCACTTGATGCAGCCAGTTTCTGACTCGTAATCTTCAACATTTTCGCTCTTGTGAATATCTAGATATACAGGAACACATCCAATTGGGAAATTCCCTGGAACCAACAATGTCTTTGCCCCAATTTCAATTAAATCCTAGCATAAAAAATATGATTACATTAATAATTCTTAAAAAATACCTCGGAATTATGCCCCCAGAACAAAGGGCAAGTAAATTGCTAGTAGTCCAAGAGTAGAAGCCTCACGTTGATTGCTGATTTAATTGAAGCAATAACACTTGGAACAAATGGTCTTATTTCTTCCACCTTGCTTCCTTGGAAGAATGGGTGGTTGTAGTCATTTCCACCTATCTCTCCCATCAAGATCAATGAACTGTTCAATACATCCTTGGGATCTGGCATTACACAAGATATTCAAAAATCAGCATACCCCACAAATTGCTCTTGGTCAACAAACACCATCATAAAAATTAGCACGATAAAAGGGAACTTTGTCCTATGATTGTCTTCCATATACAAGATCCATAACTTTCTTTGATGACCTCATTGACATGATTGATTTTTCAAACAGAATGAGTAACAATTGGTACTATCTTTAAAAACACTGTCCCAAATACTGAAGCAATCCATGTAACATATATGGCATACAAGATAAACACAATGAGTCTCGTTCAACCAAAATTGGGACTGGAAAAACAAAGGAAGTCATACCCCGACCAGCGCAGATCGAAGGTAGCAATTGCTTGAACAACCCGATCTGAACATGCAAGGATCTGTCGGTCCACGAAGGTTGAATACCCTTACTGCGAAAGAAGGATAGATCGAGCGCCGTGGCTCCGGCCACCGCGAAATTAACCCCTTGCCGGAACTCCTCGATGCTCCCTCCACCGAGAAACGGCTGCACCAGCGGCAATCCCAATCCTTGCGCTGCAAGAAACCGAGGCTCCACAACTCAAACACCGAAGCATACATTCTCAAGAGGATAAACGGAATCGAAAAGAAAGAAGCGCACCAATGAAGTCGATGATGAGGCGGCCGTCGGAGAAGCGGCCGGTGGGGCGCTCGAAGAAGGTGCGGCCATAGGGAGGGCTGCCGGTGGGGCCGCCCAGGCCCCCGAGGCGAATAGCGTTGCCGGTGTCGGCGAGGGAGTCGCCGAAGCTAAAGATGGCGGTGAAGCAGCCGCCGGCGTCGCTGCCGCAGACCGCGAGAAGAAGGGCGAGAGCGAGGAGAGGGCGAGATGCAACGCAGGCCATCGACGGATGCTGTTGAGGAGCAAGTACGAGAGAGAGAGAGAGGTGTTAATGATAATTGGTCAGCTTAAGAATATCTAATAACCCGATTTGTGAAGAAAAGTAATACCTAATAAGACAGTTTCAAACACAGCGAGTGGAATAAAGAAAAGTAGTGAATGGTGAGGGAAGATACAAGGAGCAAGAAGAGACCACGATTCGGTCACCAACTCAACTTTACTTGCTCATTTCTTGTGCAATAATTAGTAATTACAAGCTCAGCACTCAGCAGCAGCCATGTTAGAAAGTGAGTGTATGAGTTAGGTTGGGATCAGATGAATTCAAAGCATTTGGTGGTCCCAACATCATACTATTTGCGTCGTATTTGGAAAATAACTTGAGCGAGTTTGAATTTCAAAGTTTACCTTCTTCTGCAGTCCTGCTTCTTCTCTGCCTTGTCACAGTTTATTCTGTTTCACGTTTACATTTCATCAAACATTTGGAGGACGTGCAGCCATTTTCGGAGCTCACACTTCACAATATGAGGTGAGCGGGCCCTAAAACATGATATATATATAGAGAGAGAGTGAGTTCTGCTGTCTCTGAGTTCTCTCTGTGGCCAACACGATGTTGGATTTGTGATATTTAGGGCCTGTTTGGTTAGTAAAATCAAGTCTGTTTTTATGGTTTCGATTTCACTGAAATCAAAACTGCTTACGAAAACGTGTTTGGTTCAGCGTTTTCATGAAACTGAATCGAAATCAGAATGAAAATGAAACCAGTTTTCTTAATAAAAATGAAAACACTAGAATGTTGTTTTCTGTGGTTTCAAGACTGTCGGTTTCGTTATCAAAATGGAGTGACAATTTTATAATTATAAAAAAATTTATAAAATTAATTAATTTAAAAATAAATCAAACTATATTATTTTTAAAAACAAAAACAAAAATCATCATTTTCAACTCAAACTATTATCTTAAATTTACAAATTAATTAAACTAATTTATATCTAATTGACTCAAACCCAAATTTTAAAATAACTCAATTTTCTTAAAGTTAATCTATTTATAATTAATCAAAACTAATTTAGACCACTATAATTATTATTATTTTAAAATATTAACTATTAATTAATTTTTATATCTAATTGAACAAAAAAATCTCAAACTACCAATAACTTAATTAATTAAATATTATAAATATTTTATAACTATATTAGCAAATATTTAATTTTGTAAACTAACTAAATATTAATTACTACTAAAAATGTTCAAGGAAAATTAATATTACTTTTTATAGCCAAATAAATATTCACTGGTTTCAACTAACTAAAACTTATGTTATTTTCATTAACCAAACGCGTTTTCGGAAAACTGAAAACTAGAAACCAAAATCAAGTTTTCGAAACCAAGTTTTCAGTTTCACTGAAACCAAACCAGAAAATAATTTTCGCTAACCAAACAGCACCTTACGAGTCTGTTTCTTGTAGTAACATGGAGTAGCTGTTGTTCTCACTTCTCAGTGGGTCACCCGCATCAAAGCAGCTTACCCCACTCGTCTCCCCGAGACCGAGTAATTTTCCATCCTCTTCCGCTACAGAAAAACTCGGCCCAAGTGGCCAAGTGTGTTCTACTGACGCCGATTTCTAATGTTTTAAAATAATCCATATCGAATATTTACTTTTTTAATTAAAATAAATTTCGATAAGTAAATTAATAATTTAGATCTAGTTAACATTATATTTGGAGACACTTATTCAAATTAAAATGCAATATATTTTTTCCCTAATCAAATATTTAATCTCATGTCATCAAAATAAAAAAGAATTTGTTTGATATTGGCGCCAGTACCGAAGATGTCGATTTTTAATCGAATTTTTTAGTATCCTAATTTCTTGGATTTTGTGTTTCCGTTTGAATTTAAATCGCTGCCTATACGGTGTCGATTTTCTAACTAAATGTGGCATCGGTTTTTAATTAAGTATTTGTAGTGTTCAACTTCTTTTCTTTTTCTTAATTACTTCCGGACTAAAAATCATAATCTTAGACTAGAAGGTTCCCTTGCAAGGATCGTAAAATCCATATGAACACGAAAGGAAACACGATGAACACAACAATTTTAATGTTGTCTGGAGTCGACAATGTAGTAATCCTACCAACAGAGGGAGCAGGAGGATATTTTCTATTAATTAATTTATTAAAAATTACAATTAATCTTAGAGAATATAATCTCTAACTCAATATTACCTCTAATTTGCTCTAAATGATCACAATACTACTAAATGTGAAGGAGGTACGTGACAGCCTTTGATTGCATCAACCCCTTTGTCTTTGAACATCCCTGAATTTAGGGTGCATTGATGCTCTCTTATATATTCTCTCCATTTATAAGTGCAGCTGAAGATGAAAACAGATATAAGAATAAGAAAATAATGACATTACCAAGCTAAGTAACAATGGAATTTTTGAGCCGAGTAATGTCTAAGGAGCAATTTCTTAGAATACTTCTTCAAGGTTTGTAGGGCTGACTTCTTAGAATACTTCTTCTTAGGAGTAATGTCTAATAGACGAAAGTTTTGGTCAAATCCAGTTGCTAATAAGTAATGGAGGATAGGGGCCGCCATAAACTGGCTGAAAATCCAACCATGAATTTTGGTTTGTAGGGCTGAAATTGGCGATGAAGCCGATGATGTACTTGATTTTTACGCCGTGATTAAGCTGAGTGAATGGCCAGGAATTTGGCCAAGAAAGCTGCAAATGTTTACAAAATTCATCGCCAGACTCGAAGGAATCCAACGCGCGAGAGAGGCCGAGAAAGACGAGAATATGGTCCAAATTAAACTGTCAACCAAATAGCTTTGGCTCATCTCTTTTGGCTAGAAATAAGCAAGATGGATGTTATTTCTTCATCAAAATCTGTTAAAACTAGAGATTGATGGGTCCATTTGATTCGTCTCGAGAAGAAGAAGATGTTATATCTGGGGAAAAAAAAAAGTTGGCAGTGCTAGGTGGCAGTGAGGGTGAGAATAAGATGAGTGAGGTGTTGTTGAGAGGTTTTAAGAGAGGGAAGCGGTGAGCGAGAGCGGAGGAAGGAGATGCTGCAGGCGGAGGAGTCGGTGCGCGCGTCGTCGGTGGAGCTCGTCGTCGCCGGAATCGCGGAATCGAGGTAGGAGATCTCATCCTCTCCGTTCTTCATTTTCGTTGTTATCTCCGCCGATTTAACGACGAAGACAAAGGGGGAAGAAGTGGCTGTGAAGCCGCAGCACACGTGGGCTGGCTGCGTGCGGATGTCGCACGCAGCGGCCGCGTGTAGTGGCTGTGGACTGCCACGTCGAGGTCAGCCAGCCGGAGGGCTGCCACGCGCAGCCATGGTGGCACCGGGCAGCTGAACGCTGCCGGCGGGCTATTCGGGCCTTCGCTCGGTCGGTTGTGGGACTGGGCGAGGCAGGAGGATCAAGGAGAGGGCGGGGCTGTGGAGTCGTCGGTCGGCGACGATTAGGTTGCTGGCCGGAAGAGGAGGGGGCGGCGAGCTGTAGGTGGGGTGAGGGGTGAAGAGGGAGATCGGGAGGAGAGAGAGAGAAAGAGAGAGAGGGCGTCCCGCCGGCGTCGGGAGTTGCGGGAGAGGCGACGTCACCGCCGGGGTGATCGTCGGCGGCCGGGAGGGCCGGTCGGCGTGGGTTCGAGCGGAGTAGGGAGGTGGCGTCGGGCGCAGGAGCAAGGGGCAGCGTGACTGCGTGAGGGGTGAGGGGTGAGGGGAGAGGGAGACGAGTGTGGGATATGAATAGTGTTTAGAGAATAGAGCTGTATCATATGAAATTGGATTGATTTATGAATTATTGGAGTATTTTTGTAGTTGATCGTAGAGTCGTCGGATCGAGTTGAGGTTAATACCAAAGTTGTAGATTTTCGCGTGCTGAACGCGATGGTGGGGTTAGTTTTCCGAGAAAGCATTATTAGGTTATTCTTTCAGTTGGTTAGTGGTTGAGGTTGTCGAGGTATTTAAATAATAGTAAATTATTAGTCTGTGAATTTAGTCGATTGATCGGTGTGAAATAATTGTGGGTTGGAGAGTTGGTTGACCATGGGTGTTTGGAGAGTGGGTTGAGCATGAGTTGAGCCTGCAAGTCTGTTGTTGATTTATCGTCAGAGATAAATTACGGAAATACCTTTGCTTCCATTGTTTGGTTTGTTTCCTGAAATTATTGAACTCCTGTTGCATATTATCGTTGGACATGCCATGTAGAGGAATTACATGTGTTGCATTTTATTATTGCTTATTGGTGTTTATTCTTGATCATAGTATGTTGTACTAATCCTACGGTGCATTGGATTAGTCATTGTATGCATAGTATCATATTGTTATATGTAGTGTTGTTTACTTGTCGATCATGTTCTTATCCTGTTGATCATGTCATAATCAATTGGAGTTGTTATATTGTTGATCATGATGATGTTATGTTAGTAGCATGTTGATCATGTCATAATCACTTGGAGTTGTTGCTATGTTGTTGATCATGGTGATATACCTTGTTGCACTCTTGGAGTCGAGTTGCATGGTTGCTGTCGATCTGGAGGCTACGGCCTCAGAGAGGACTTCGGTCCAGGACCATTTTATTGCGGTACCCTCCAGACATGGGTGAGGGTATGGATATTGACTAATCACTTTGGGCACCTTCGGGTGTGCGGATGTCGGATACGACGCCCGTCGGGCTACATGCTTGGTGGGGGTAGTCGCGTCACCGTTGGAGCTGACGGCTGATGCCACTCTACGGGTGGTAGAGTGTGGGGTTTTTACCCAATGGTCCACACGCTCGATGATTCAGTTGATGTTGTTTAGGAGTAGGTGATGTGTATTTGTTGTGTTCATCGTCTTTGACTGCATCTTAGGCCATGTTGTTATTCATTGTCGAGTTGACACTTGATACTTGTTGATCATATTGTGATTCTCCTACTCAGCATTCGCTGATCTCCGTTGTTTTTGCTTCAGACTTGCAGGGGTGAGCAGTTGATTTATAGATCGAGGTGTAGATAGCTTTTAGACAGCTAATAGTCAGTCGTAGATGTGGAGCTCTGATGACGACTGCTTTTATATTTTGGTTTGTTTTATCGTCTTATAGCTCGGCTTTGATATTGTTATTTTGGAGCTATAATTTGTAGATCCATTTTATATTTGGTTAAATATTGTATTTGATCGGACTTATGAATTGTAGTTATTGATTTTTATGTTGTTGTTTTCTTTTATGTTGATTCGTGGTTTTTCATTCCGCTGCGCGGTGTCCGAGTCGCCGTCGCTTCTCGGGCCGGGGGCCGGGGCGCGACAGAAGAAGTTGGTAAAAATGGATTAGAAAAAAAAGTAAAGAAAGGGGGAGAGAAATCGCATTTTGAAGGAGCTGCCATGTGTTGGAATTTGGAAATGAACGGGTCCAAATTGATTTGGATCGGTTCAACATTGGTTTAAATCAATTAGAAAATTGGTTTAATTATAACTTGATCGAAATAACTCTAATTTAATTGGACCGATCGAACTTATTACATTCACTTCGAACCTTATTTGAGTTGAAACCCAACACATTTATTTAGACGTCAAACATAGTTTTCACAAAGAAACCAATCCATGAAGCGAGATGACGTGTCAGGTCACAGATAGGCTCAAATAAAATGGGCCAAACGGTACCATCATTTACCCATACATTTCATCAAACATTTCGAAGCACGTTTGTTTCGAGGGAAACTCGACATACGACCCATCCAATATGCCACGGGCAATAACTTGGCAAGCTGCCTCCGTGTAGTGCATGCCGTCCCAACACACGTAGCTCAATGGATCGCTGCACCATTTTGACGCCGGATCGCTGCACCCCACGGAGAAGCTGAAGTTATATGGCCCTTCTCCTCCACAGCACGCAACCAGAGGCCACTTCATCCCTGCATGGACCAAATGAATCACCAAGCACAGGCGCAGATTTCGTAACGCTAATTTTTCACCGAGAATAGAAGTGCAAGCTCACCAAAATGTTCCGGAGATCTGTAAATATCCATCAAAGCTTTGTAGTAATCAGCGTAGATGATCCTAGAATGAGGATGAGCTTTCTGAAGTGCCCTGAGTTCGTATTTCAGTAGCAGATTATGGTACTGCGAAAACTCATTCAGCGACTTGAGGCAGCCTGTTTCTGGTTCGTAAGCAGCAGTGTTCTGGGTTTGGAACTTCGTCAGGAATAGAGGAATGCACCCCATCGGAAACATTCCTGCAACTATCACCGTCTTCGCTCCCATTTCCGTCAATTCCTAGAGATATATCCATCGACATGATGTTTTCACTGAAGATGAAATCACTGCATGACAGGAAAGGAAGTGAGTGAAGGTGCAGTCTCACGTCGATAGCTGAAGCGATGGCGTTGACGACAGGGGGAACGGAAGTTCGTGCGTAATCTATTGACTCGTTGCCCTGCAACAAGTTGTGGTAATCATTCACGCCAATCTCTCCCATGACGAAGAGCGAGTTGTTCAAGATCTCAGTACTTGAGGCTGCAACCATGATACCACATTAACGTGTAAGCAGAGTCGAAGAGAAATAAGGCTGGGAATATTCCAGCAAAATGCGTCATTTATATCCTCTTTGCTGAGAGCCTGAGACAGAGAGAGAATAGTGTGTGGATTTGAGTGAGACACAGAGACATTTCAAGGGAACAAGAGTCAATTCTACTGAAACGTGCTTTTGGGGCCCAAAATTACGACGGGGCGAGCTTTCCTCTTCGTCCTGTCATTATTCGGTGGTCACCATCTAATTCGGCCCACATGATATATTTACTGAAGACCACAAATTGGAACTTGAAACTTACTGAGAACTGAGGAAGACGACGAGAACGTCGCCAGCAGCTGCTGGAACCACTTGAGCTGCGTCACCAAGGAGTGATCCTCCCTCGACAGGTTAAACCCCTTCTTCTCGTAAAAGGTATTGCTCAGCGCGCAGCCTCCTCCGACGGCAAAGTTCGCTCCGCGCGCAAAATCGTCGCTGCCGTGCCCTGCCTCGTACGGCGGCACCAGCGGCAGCCCCATGGCTTGTGCTACACCAGTCATTAAAAGCTTCCTTCAGTTTACGGTGCAGCAGAATTAAAGGGGAGAATGAAGTAGAGAGCCGAGAGAAGCAAACCGATGAAGTCCAAGACGATTCGGCCGTCGGAGTAGCGGCCACTGGGTCGGTGGAAGTAAGTCTCGCCGTAGGGAATCCGCTTCGCCACGTCATCTCCGCGGGAGAAGTAGGCCGAGTTTCCGGTGTCGGTGAGCGAGTCACCGAAGCTAAAGATGGCGGAGTAGCTTCCGATGGGAGGCAGGGCGAGGCCCAGCAGCGGGAAGAGGTGCGCAAACAGGAGGATGAGACAGAGAAAGAGGTTGCCGCGGAAGGATGGAGCCGCCATGGGGGGCGGCGTCATGTGTGTTGGAGAGCCAAATAATTTGCTCTAGTTTAATCGTGGTTGTTCGCGTCGTTTGCTAATCGTACAAAGCGAGTAGGACTTGTATGAGCGGGCTGCTCATACAAAGGGTATGAGCGGGCCGCTCATCGTCCGCCACGCCAGCTTAGCACGCATCCCGAACTCATTTTTGAGTTCGGGATGCGTGCCCAGCACACCAGCACAATTCGGGCACGCATCCCGAACTCAAAAATGAGTTCGGGATGCTGGCGTGGCGGACGATGAGCGGCCCGCTCATACACATTTGTATGAGCAGGCCGCTCATACTAGTTTTTTTCGTACAAAGCTGTCCGATTTTTGTCTACAACATGTCACGTGAGGAACGTGAGGAAAGCAAATGGAACGGTGAAATTTTTCTAACTAATGCCTACTGTTCCTAGGACTATAATTAGTAGGAATTGGAATCATGTGAAATTAAAGCGCGTATTGAAGTGTATTTTGGAAAATAATTATTGCAAGAGGCATTTCTTATTTTAGATCCACCTTCTAAAAAAAAGCTTAGAGTTCGTGCTGCACTCGGTATCGGTCAAATGTACCATATTTCATACAACCTCGACCGCTCATATAAAATTTATGAACGAGTGGATATGAATTTTAAGCGAATGAACATGGATAAAATAGAAATTAATATGAACAAAGATAAAAAATATCATTTTTTATCCATGTTTAGTCGCTTAAAGCTCATATCCACTCGTTCATAGAGATTTATATGACAGACTGTTCATATAAGTTTTTTTCCCTATTTCATTGCGCATTATTCGTCGATGTTTTATTCTCATATATGCTTAAATATTCCTCGTCAATGGCTCTCCAACAACCACGATTAAAATTTTCGAGCAGAATATTTTCGAGCAAATATGATAATAAACAATGAACTAATAATATTTTCGAGCAGAATATTTCATGTGCATTCGATGATAAAAAATACAAATGATATGAATAGAAAACAATACAAAAATAAAATAAAATTCTGGTGGCAATTATAATAAAAAAAACTAGCGCCAATTTGAAGTCGATATTTTATTTCCGACGTTTCTAAATTTTATGGAATACAAGTCAAAAAAATATTGAGGGAATAAATTAGGAGATTGGCGTCTATTTCACAAACATTGATCGATATCAAGTTTAATATTTAAAAGAAAAAATCAATATCGAATGCTAAAGACTATGTGTGAAAAATATATTTAATTAATGTTTAAAAGATAAATTAATCTTATTGTGATAATTTAACGAAAGATTTGATGAGTTATTTACAATTATTAACAACGTTTAAGAAAAAATTAAACTAACAATGTGAGACTAAATCTGTCAGAATTGGAAGAAATCTCGAAAATTGGCGTCGATTTCCCAAGTACCGACACCTGCCAGTATCACTAGCAATCGCCCACTACAACAAATTAAACTAGTTCAGACACTTAGTACATATATAGAAAATGGGCGCTTATTTGAAGCCTAAATATCAATTAGGCATCCATGAAAGCGCCCGTTTAGAAGTAAAAACTAGATGGTGATTAAAATTTTAAAGCAGACACTCAAAAAAGTGTATGTTAAATTTATACATGTGCCTTTAATTAGGGGTGCCCGTTTAATATAAACGAGAGCCTCTAATTAAGGGCGCCTGTTTCATTTAAATCGGCGCGTTTCATTTAAACTGGCGCCCCTAAGTAGGGGCGTCTGTTACGTAAATATCGACGCCTCTAATTAAAACTCTACAGTGATGATCAAAGCCTTCAACACATTTATCGCAAACTCTATAACGCTTACTATACTTTAGAACCTAAAGAAGTCGCAACCAAAATAGTTAATGTAACTATCCTAGCATAAAGATTCAATTTCACATTTGGCTACTGTTGGTTTTAGGTTTTCAACCTTAGTTTTAATCTCGATTTTGATGATAACAAATATTAGACTAATGATTTCATTGAGAATATCTTTCAGGTTCCATATCAATTAGCGTTCGATGTCCCCAATCGAACATATCGGAAGAAATAGGAAATCAGAAGGACATTGATCATCGCGCTCGGGTTCGTCGTGAAATTTCTCGAAGATCAACGTGTGCACCAAAGACGTATTGGACAAACTCAAAGATCACATGGAAAGCTCTCCAAGATGATGCTCATTGAAAGCAGGAACTCGGAAATGACGCGCGCAAGAAAAATGGCTGAAAAATTCAATTCAGCCTAAGTTTGGTCGACCGGGCGATCGACTGAATATGGTAAGAAAATGGCAGTAGCCATTTCGGTCAACCAGTTGGTCGACCGAACATTGCCAAAAATAGGCAGTGGCTACTTCGGTCGACCGGTCGGTCGACCGACAGAGGCCGAAAATAGGCAGTAATCCTATCGACCGACCAATCGGTTGACCGACCTGCGGATAGCCGTAGACGCAACTCACGTCGGTCGACCGACTGGTCGACCGAATGGGGGTCGCGAGTCTTGCGTCGGGCGGTCGACCCGTCGATTGGTCGCACACAGAGAGTAAGCGACGGTCAATGTGAGCGATCGATCAATCGGTCGACCGACCAATCGATCAGCGGCCTGCAACGGATAGTTTTCTATCTGTTGAGCTGTCGTTTTCTTTGTAAGGTATAAATATACCTTTTCTAATCTTTTAACACTCTTCCTTGATGATAATAGATTTGATTGAGCATTCAAAGGGAAGATCTAAGCCTTCCAAGTGTCAACTGCTTGCGCCTTGTTTCTTTCCGCGGATGTCTTCTTCAAGCGCACAAGCTGGGCTCAACTCGGGTTTTGATCAAGCTCTACCTCTTGATGAGTTGAAGGCGCCAAAGGCTTGCAAAGAAGCATTAATCTTTGGTTTAATCTTTTAGCTCTTTTGATTGTATTTTAACTATTTATTTGAACACATCTTTATTTGATCCGTGAGTTTGTAAGACCTAGGGTGTTAGGTCTTCTTGTGTGGAAGTGGTTACCTGGTGTTAGGTGCAAAGCCACTTGTGTAAACCTAGTATTTACTAGGATTAGTTTAGTTGTCCCTTAGGGTTGAGGTGGAAGAGTGCTCTCGATAAGAAGGCAGAGACTTTCGAGTGTGGAAGTACCTTAGGTCGAGAGTGAGACTCTTCGATGAAAAGTCCTCTGTGTAAGGGAAACCAAATTAATCTAGTAAATCTAGTTTGAAAATCCTAAGCGGGGTACTTAGGTAGTGGAGTAGGCATTGGAGTCAAACCACCATAAATCATGTGTTAGCATTGTTATTTATTATTGCTTGTGCTTAATTGTTTATATCGCTTCCGCATCAAATCGTAAGATTGTAAATTGCTTAAACAATTTAAGAAAATGATTAAAATCGAATTTAGGCTAATCAATTTAGTTAACACACTATTCACCCCCCCTCTAGTGTCGCCATTTCACCCTCAATTGGTATCAGAGCGGGTTCATAGCCTTGAGATTTCACCATCTCTCATACACCTTGCCTCGATCCAAAAATGACTCTAGAGAGTATAGCATTTGCACCACCTATGTTTGATGAGAAAAATTTTGATATTAGGAAAAGTAGGATGTATACTTTTCTTAAAACACAAAGTTTAGATCTATTGTGCATGCTAAAAAAATGAATATGTTGAGCCCACCATTGACATTAATGATTGGACTCAAGATCAAATTAGATTGTTTGAATTGAATGCTAAGACAACGCATTTTCTTTATTGCTTATTTTCAAATGATATACTTGAAAAAGTTATGCATTGTTCTTCCGCATTCGATATTTGGGCTTGCTTAAATATATTGTATGATTATGCTAAAATCGAAGAGCTCAATACTTTTATTGAGGGTGGTGATAACAATGGTCATCCCCCTAGTACTAATATCGGTTTTGATGCCCAAAGCAATTCTAGCCAAAGAAGCACAAGCAAGAATCAGAAATGAAAACTTAGGTGCTTCCTTTGCCAAGAGACGAGACACAAGAAGAGAAATTGTCCTTTATTAAAGAAGAATGCCAAAAAGAGGACAAGTGCTTCAACATCCATTTCCAAATCACAAGAAGCATCCTCCTGTCGTGACTATGAAGGCACATCCAAGGTTTGCATCATGGGTATCCATGATGAGGTACAATATTATACTTTTAGTCATGATAGAGATATAGCATATGATAGTGATGCTAGTTCTTCTCATTCACTCAAAATGTCATATGAAGAATTAGTAGAAGAATGTCAAAATATGTGTGTCATGCTTTTGAAAAAGAGTTAAAAAATGAAGAAAATTAAAAAAGATAACTCTAGGCTCACTAAGGATTTGCAAGCTCTAGAATTAGAAAATAAAAATTTAAAGACAAATCTAAGTTCCTCAAGTGTTGATTGCCATGGTAGTATTGATGTTTTGAAAATTAGTAATTCTTGCCATGACAATTTTAAGATTGAAATTGAAGACTTAAAAAGTGAGAATATTGACTTGAAAAATGAAAATGATGATTTGAAAATTGAATTGAAAAATACCTCAAAAATTGAGATTGAGAATTTGAAAGTAGAAAATATGAAAATCAAAAATGAAAATAGTATGATGAAATCTCAAATGCAAGACTTACATAAATCCATCAATGACTTGAAAAATGAGGTTATTTTCTTGAGTAAGAAAATTAGTAGTTTATCACATGTTTCATCCTTTAGAAATTCTAGGAAGAAAAATGTTTCATCTAAGAATGCTCATGTTCATCATCCTCCTCATATCAAACATTCTAACTTTAAACCTCATGTTAAGAAAAATGAAAATAAAAAATTTCATGGTCATTATTTTTGTTGTGGTGTTTATGGGCATGCCATCCATGATTGTGCCTTTAAAGTGAACCCTAGTGTTGTTAAGACACTTTGGGTACCTAAGTCCACTAACCCCCAAGGATCCAAAGTCATTTGGGTACCAAAAATTTCATACTTTATTGTAGGGGGAGCTACCACACAACGATAAAGAGAAGTGAAGAGTTGAAGTTGACCTTGGATCTAAATGAGAAATCTTCAAGAGGTTGCAACTTCAAATCATCAAGATGCCATAGGTATGGAAATTGATATTTAGGTATACTTTTTGTCATCTCCTTATTTTGGACTGCTTTTATTTAAGTTGGAGTTATGATACTATGTTTAATTTGAGTTGTTTTCCCCACTCTTGCTAAAGAGTTTTTTTTTGAAATTGATTTTTGATTTTTGATTTCCCGGTCTCTTCGGAGACCTATGTGGCCTGTAATGGGCTCATGCGACCTCACGGTTTTAAATCGTAAGTTAATTGTGGCTTTCGGTTTTCAACCAATAGGAAGGGTTGAATATCTTATTTTTTAAAATTTCATATTTTGAGATCTCTTGATTCATTTTGTTATCATGAATGATTATTATGAAAATGAATTCATGCTATTTAGTGAAGTTAAATTTTGAAAATGATATTTGGTTTTTTCTCTTCGCTATTTAGTTTGATAGCTTGCATGTAGATTTGATTTTATTTTCTACTTATAAAGTATACTTGCAAGTTATAAATATTTTAGGAAGGCTATGTGAATGAAAAAAATTAGTTTGGCTAAAGTTTCAAGTATAAGGTATAACTATGATAAATTCAAAATCTTAGTGTTATACCTTAATATTTAAGCTAAAATCATGTCTCTATACTCATCATTAGAATTGTATGCTAAACTTTTGAATTCTCATGAGTAGGTAGAATTTTAGCACTTAAGCAAATTTCATTGAATGAAACTTGCTCTAGGTAAATATCTATTATTAAAGACCTTGTTGTAAGTCCAAACTAGTTTAACATGGGTAGGGATCTTATTTCTCAAATGTTTCACATCCTAAGATCTCCTTAGATTCATTTTGATCGATATCATGATATCCTCATTGAAATGAATTCTTTCTATCTAGCATAGGTTGAATTTTCTTTTAATGAAACTTTGCATTAAACTTGTGCTATTTAGTATGGTAGCTTGCTAGTTGACATATTATTTCATTATGATACTAATGATGTCTACTTGCAAGTTGTAAATGAAAATGAAAGGCTATGCTATCTAAAAGAAAATGAAAAAAGATATGAAAAGTTGGAAAAATTTTCAAGAAAAAGGTATGAATTTAATTTTACAAAAATCTTAGCATAATAGTTGAATATTCATGCTTTAATGATGTCTCTATACTCATGATTTTTTTTGCATGACAAATATATGAAATTTCATGAGTAGAAAAATATTTTGATAACTTAGGCAATTTCATGATATCTTGATTGAATGAAACTTGCTCTAGGTTAAAACTCATATTAGAAACCTCATTTTGAGTAAACACCTAATGAACATGTTTAGAAACACATATCACATGAGTCTAGGTATTTAAAATTAAAAATTCATGTCTAGATGAACAATGTGATAACTATATCACTTTAGAAGACTTAACCTTGAAAAGTTTGACCCAAGTCAACAAATCGACTTGGACACTTCATTTTAAGTCCAAATCTCATAAACATGTTTAGGAATAGGTATGACATATTTCCATGCACTTAGAATGGAAAATTTATATGAATATGGATAAAATGACATAGAGGTGGTTTCATGAAAATCTCTTTTGAACCAAGTTGACCCAAGTCAACAAGTTGACTTAAAGGTCTCATTTTCAATCCATATTTAAGAAACATGTTTAAATTTACTCATGTTAGGTATCCATAGGTTTAAGATTGAAAAACCATGAGTAAATATTAAAATTGAAACTTAGCAAGTTGATATCTTAACTTAAGGACATATTTTTCATTTCAAACTTGACATATGCTCTTTACATGACCGTCATGTGGTGTCATGAAAGTTTGAATGAAAATTGAAGAAGTTTTAAGAATAACTAAAAATTACAAAAATACCATTTCAACCTACATTTGGTAGCAATTTCAGTTATTTCTAGGAAAATATAGAAAAATCATTTTTAGATGATTCTTAAAATTGCACATTCACTGAAAAATCTAGTTTTATCAGTAAAAATTTCAAAACATTTCATCAAGAATCTAATTAATAATGGAATTTTAAAGTTGGACTTCAAAACACAAAGTATCATCATTCTTGAAACACTAATTTTTCCGATACTTTGATTCTTCTTCAAAAACTTCAAATGAAAACTCATGTATACTATTTGGATTCCATTTCTAATATCATTCATACAATTTCTTGAGTAAAATCATTTCTAGGAATGATTTTGATATTTTGGATGATAGCTAGAAATATCCTTTTGTTTATTAAAATCAATATATGATGAAAAATGGTCTTTGAGAATTCTTTTGAGTTTAAACCTTATTCATGCATTTCAAATGACCATTCAATATTTGGTATCAAAATTTTCATCCAAAATTTGGTACCAAAGTTTTTCATCAAAAATATGATTTTGTATAGATTTAAAAGTTTGATTTTTTCAAATCTTGAAGTATAAGTTGACCTAAGTCAACAACATAACTTAAAAATATCATCTTAAGCCCAAACTTGATTTATAGACTTACATTCTCTCATGTTAGATGTCCAAGTGCCTAAATATGAGAAAACATGAGTAGATAGCAAAACTTGAGACTTAGTAATTTCATGTCTTTCATGTTTATTTCAAATGAAAACATACTAAGTTCATATTTGGATCAAATGACACTAGTTTCATTTCAAACTTGATATACATGTCTCATATGTCTATATATTTGTATTTTGAAAGTTTGAATGAAATAAAAAATGTCATTAAAAAGAAACAATATTCATGAAAATATTCATACTTGAGTGCATACATGATTTAAGTTTGGATTCTAGTTATCACTCTTTGCTATCATGTATGATTTAAGTTTCATATTAAATATTTGTTTTCCATCCCTTTGGTTGAGATTTTCATGTGTCATGAAAAATATTCTTTAGAGTCTCAACTTATTAAAAAAAATATATGTGTTCTTCATCCCTTTGACTAGATTGACCTTTCTTGTCATTTTTGATTGATGTCAAAAGGGGGAGAAATGTATAGGAAAAAGTGGGAGAAAAGTATAGGAAAATTGTGGTGAAAATTATAAGAAAAGGGAAGGAAATATAGGAAATCCATGCATATAGATAGGGGAAGTTTATTTCCATAAATATGCATGTTGATAGGAGGAGAAATCCCTTAGTTGATATCCTTGTGCTTTAATGTATATATTTTCTTAAGGATGTTTGTCATCATCAAAAAAGGGGAGATTGTTGGCTTTAGATTTTTAACCTTAGTCTTAATCTCGGTTATGATGATAACAAACATGGGACTAATGGTTTCATTAAGAATATCTTTCAGGTTCTATATCAATTAGCGTTCGATGTCCCAGATCGAACATATCGAAAGAAATCGGAAATCGGAAGGACATTGATCGTTACGCTCGGGTTCATCGCGGAATTTCTCGAAGATCAACGTGTGCACCAAAGACGCATTGGACGAGCTCAAAGATCACATGGAAAGCTCTCCAAGATAATGCTCGTTGAAAGTCGAAACTCGGAAATGAAGCGTGTAAGAAAAAAGGTTGAAAATTCAATTCAGCCTAAGTTCGATCGACCGAATAGGTTAAGAAAATGGCAGTAGCCATTTCGGTCGACTAGTCGGTCGATCGAACACTGCCGAAAATAGGCAGTGGCTACTTCGGTCGATCGACAGAGGCCGAAAATAGGCAGTAAGCCTGTCGATCGACCAATCGGTCGATCGACCTACAGATAGCTACAGACGCAACTCGCGTTAGTCGATTCTTGCATTGGGTCGACCACACACAGAGAGTAAGCAGCGGTCGATGTGAGCGATCGATCGGTTAGTCGACCGACGGCCTGCAACGGATAGTTTTCTATCCGTTGAGTTGTCGTTTTCTTCGTAAGGTATAAATATACCTTTTCTAACTTCTTTTAACACTCTTCCTTGATGATAATAGATTTGATTGAGCATTCAAAGGGAAGATCTAAGCCTTCCAAATGTCAACTGCTTGCGCTCTGTTTCTTTCCGTGGACATCTTCTTCAAGCGCACAAGCTGGGCTCAACTCGGGTTTTGATCAAGCTCTACCTCTTGACGAGTTGAAGGCGCCAAAAGCTTGCAAAGGAGCATTAATCTTTGGTTTAATCTTTTAGCTCTTTTGATTGTATTTTAACTATTTATTTGAACACATCTTTATTTGATCCGTGAGTTTGTAAGACCTAGGGTGTTAGGTCTTCTTGTGTGGAAGTGATTACCTGGTGTTAGGTGCAAAGCCACTTGTGTAAACCTAGTGTTTAATAGGATTAGTTTAGTTGTCCCTTAGGGTTGAGGTGGAAGAGTGCTCTCGATAAGAAGGCAGGGACTTTCGGGTGTAGAAATACCTTAGGTCGAGAGTGAGACTCTTCGGTGAAAAATCCTCTGTGTAAGGGAAATCAAATTAATCTAGTAAATCTAGTTTGAAAATCCTAAGCGGGGTGCTTATGTAGTGGAGTAGGCATTGGGGCCGAACAACTATAAATCATGTGTTAGCATTGTTATTTATTATTGCTTGTGCTTAATTATTTATATTGCTTCCGCACCAAATCGTAAGATTGCAAATTGCCTAAACGATTCAAATCGAATTTAGGCTAATCAATTTAGTTAACGCACTATTCAACCCCCCCTCTAGTGTCGCCATTTCGCCCTCAGCTACTTCTGATAAGTCTTGGATCACCATCTTCTAGAGATACTTTAACAAAGCAGACTGGAAAATGTTTCTATTTGCTAGATACTTTAATTTACATAAACATAAATTCACCAAATTATATCTTAAATCTTTTAATTAAAAACTATCGTTGTTTGGAAATATAACACACAAAAACATTCTTAATCCACTATAAACCAGAAGATTGAAGAGAATACATCAAAGCAAGATAAAACCACTCTAAACCAGAACTATCAGAATGAGGAGAAACATTGATTCAAAAATTTGGGTTTTCATTCACGATTCACAATTTCATATATTGAAAACTAGCCTTCACCTTCAAAAAAATATAGACAAGCACAAATATAAGGCACAAATATCAGCAGCAGAACCATCTCAAACAACATCATCAAAGTAGAACAACAACAAAGATAGCTAAATTATAATCTAATGTACTCATCATCGTAACGTAACAAACTAGCAATACTCTCCAACAGAGAAGTATATCGTCAAACTACGAAAAATGATAGGTGTGATCTTCGAAAGGCAAAATGATTGTAATTGAGAGCTTTGAAAAGTGCCCTAGGTCAGCAAACATTGCCTTGGCACCTAATAAATCATAATGTTATTAGCTATAATACCCAGAAAGTATAAATACTTGAAATGCACATGACATAAGTATCACCAAGCATAATCATCCACCCATATAAATAATAATCATAATGAGCATATCCAATAATCCAACAAGATATAAACATCGTATAAACAACCAACCATCCAAACAAGCCACCCGGGTCAAATAAATATATAGTGCTTAGCTTAAAAGGAAAGCACTCACCATTCTCAAGGAAAACTGTGATGTATATATTCAATATTCTGATGTGTAAGGTAGGTGCTTAATTTCATATTATCTCCTTCTTTTTCTCCCAAGTGAACTCCATCCCGCTAATAAGTGGTGTTAGTATAATCCCACATCTAAACTACAACATCTACCAAACCAAATAAATATATAGTGCTTAGCTTAAAGGGAAAATAACTCATCATTCTCATGGAAAATTGTGATGTATAAATTCATTATTCTGATGTGTAAGATAGGTGCTTACCTTCATATTATCTCCTCATCCTCCTCCTTCTCCTTCTTCTTCTTCCTCTTCCACCAGTACATAAATAAATATTTTAATTTAGAAAAGATACTCACAAGTTCCACTACTACTTGCACCTGTACGACTTGCAGACATTTTTTGAGGGGTAGTTTAAAGCACATTAGGCACATTCGCATATTGAGACTTTAATACTCATCATCGTAACAAATTAGCAATACTCTCCAACATAGAAGTGTATCGTCAAACTACGCAAAATGATATGCGTGATCTTCGAAAGGCAAAATGATTGTAATTGAGAGCTTTGAAAAGTGCCCTAGGTGAGCAAACATTGCCTCAGCACCTAATAAATCATAATGTTATTAGTTATAGTACCCAGAAAGTATAAATACTTGAAATGCACATGATATAAATATCACCAAGCATAACCATCCACCCATATAAATAATAATCATAATGAGCATATCCAATAATCCAACAAGATATAAACATCATATAAATAGCCAATCATCCAAACAAGCCACCCGGGTCAAATAAACATATAGTGCTCAGCTTAAAAGGAAAACAGCTCATCATTCTCAAGGAAAACTGTGATGTATATGTTCAATATTCTGATGTGTAAGGTAGGTGCTTGCTTTCATATTATCTCCTTCTTCTTCTTCCAAGTGAACTCCATCAAGCTAATAAGTGGTGTTAGTATAATCCCACATCTAAACTACAACATCTACCAAACCAAATAAATATATAGTGCTCAGCTTAAAGGGAAAGCAGCTCATCATTCTCAAGAAAAATTGTGATGTACATATTCAATATTCTGATGTGTAAGATAGGTGCTTACATTCATATTATCTCCTCCTCCTCCTCCTCCTCCTCCTTCTTCTTCTTCTTCTTCTTCTTCTTCTTCTTCCACCTGTACATAAATAAATATTTTAATTTAGAAAAGATACTCACAAGTGCCACTACTACTTGCACCTGTATGACTTGTAGACATTTTTTTAGGGGCAGTTTCAAGCACATTAGGCACATTCGCATACTGAGACTTTAATAAAAAAATATTTTAGTAATCAAGTTGAACAAAATAATGTTAGAATATTTATTTTGACAAATACTTACAAAACCAAGATGTGAATAAAATAAATTAGCTTGATTCATTATCGAATTCAAACCCTAATTTGATGGTGCACCAAATGTTCTTGGTTGTTGTTGCAATGGTTGATCGACCATAGCTCATTTTTCATTCAACAATTTTATTTGTACCTCGTACTCACTCATTCGGGCTTGATTTGCTCTCTTTTCCGCATCACATTCTCTTCTTTTTGCCTCTAATTTTTGAGTTAATTCATCAATAGTTAATTTATTTCTCGCTTCTTGAGATGATGTTGGTCGATGTTGTTGTCCATATAATTATCGCGGTGTGACCCCAATCCCATATAATCAAACTCGTGAATACTGCTCCGGTCCTGCGACTTCATGGTAGACCCCATTCTCAACTTGCACTATGTCTACCGTTGGGGCCATCTGGAGCCGCTCATTAATAGTTTGTTTTGCGGTGGCCTGTATTTTCTCAAATGATAATTATTAAATATGTTACAAAAAATTAATTTATATTAAAATGCATATAGTTCAGTATATCACCATAAATTGTGTAGTATTTGGATGTACATATCCCTCTCTACCACTGAGGGTATGTGTCATTCTGTATGTTTCAATGCCGCTTGGCTCTCTATCATACTATCGTCGCTTCACACAATTTAATAATATTAATCATATTGATTGTACTAACAAATACAAAATTAATTGATTAATAATAAATTACTTACACAATCGGCTCTTCGTTGCAAGAAGGGAGCGCTCCATGTATATATGCATACAAGAAGAAATTGCATTTCTTGCCCTCTTACCCTGTATAGATGCAGCCTGTAACATTTATTATTAATATATAATGAATAAATAGACAAAAAAATCTTACTAGACCACTCGATGAATGCCAATAGTCGATCATTCTAATCCAAGATTCACGACTTATATATTCTGGTCGACGATCAATGTTAACTTTGTTGGAGTCATCAATCTTGAAATATTTTCTTTTCTAGTTCACTTTATAATTTTTGAATTTTTTATCAAGAACTTTCATCGTTGTGTTCTTGATGCGATATCTATTATCATTAGAGATAAAAAAAATGTCTCCGCGTAAAAGTAAAACAAAATTAGTATACATTTTATTCACACAAATTTACTATTTATTTACAAAGAAATTACCAATGTTTCATCCCACATTCCATTCTTATATATGAAAGATATTAAATTCCAGGACTCCGGAGTTAAGGGCAAAAATGATTGGTCACACACCAACATGCCCAGATAACGTGAAAATAGACTATGACCACCGTCATGACTTTGCCCCCACTCTGAAAAATCAACAATGATCAACTGATCTGGCCTCAACATATGTATATGTGATGCAAACATATAATATTATCCTTCTTCCCTCGTCTGCGTCGTGACATTTGTTAAACAATGAAATATATAATCACATATATTAATAGAATAAAATTAATTTGACACATTAAATATGACATACTCCAAATATAAAAGGGTCGATATTGCTTTGTTATGGGTCTTTGGGATGAATCATCAGTCGATGTCCCAACCTGATTCTCAGCATCAGATGCTGCTTGTGATGTGGATCTCGACATCCTATATTTGATAAATTAAATAAATAAAGATATAGCTATATATTTGAGAAGAATTTTGAATTAATAATTAAATACATTACCCATATCAAATAAATCTTTGGGGTGTACATTTATAACATGTGACCATTTGTTGTATTTTGGATCCATAATATATAATACTTGTTTTGCTTGTGACACAAATACATATGGATCATCTATGAGTTGTGCACCAGTGTGAAATAGTCGAGAAAGATTAACCAGTGAGTATCCATCATTATCTACTTGTAATCCACGTATATTTCTAATATCAACCCAATCTGCAAGAAAATGAACTACCTTGAATGTCCCATGGTAGTCTAATTTGATTACATCAGTTAGAACATCATAATATTGACGACCATCAGCCTCAACCATCAAGCCACTATTTTGTGTTTTACGAGTTTTTTCTCATTGCTTTGTGTGAAATCTATATCCATTTATAATCATTTCATCATATCTTTTGACACCAGATGATGGACCCCTAACCAACGCAATTAGTCTAACATCAACATTACTTTGCACAATTTCTGGCACTTTAGCTTGCAACCACAATATGAATTCCTCTACAATCCATCTTTCTTGTTGAACTTTTGAAAGAACCAATAAATTGCATTGCCTATATTTTTCCTTGATAAATTGCCTTTTGTGTGGTCAATCAACGAACTATGCAAGACTACATATCGATGAGCTTGTGCATGTGCATAAAAGTCCAACTTATCAATTCGTGCTTTGCCAATTAATCGACCACCGGTGGAAAATAAGTAATCTTAGACATTTTCAACATCATAATTTCTCGGTGCCCAACTGAATACAGTTTCAATATTAGTGAAGTATCTTGAACATAAGGTGAGACATTCGTCTGCAAGGTATCCCTCAGCAATAGATCCCTTAGGATGTGCTCTATTCCGAACATGAGACTTATATCTCATAAACAATCTTTCAATTGGATACATCCAATGATAATAAACAGGACCACCAAGTTTTGCCTCTCTTGGAAGGTGAATCATCTGGTGGACCATAATGGTAAAAGAACTTGGTGGAAAAATTTGCTCCATTTGACATAAAAGCAAAGGCACACGTGACTGTAATTCATCCAATGTACTCATTTGTAAATTATCACTGCACAATTTCTTAAAAAACATTAAGATCTCTTTAATTATAAAGAGAACATCATTGTGCACAAGTCCTCGCAAAACATGTGGAATGACATCCTGTACCAGGACATGTGAATCGCGACTCTTCAAATTTTGCAATTTATGATCCTTTAAATTCACACATCTTGAAATATTTGATGAGTATCCATCCGACACTTTCATATTTTGTATGCATATTAGCATCAAATCTTTTTCTACAGCAGACATTCGATAAATAGTCTGGGATGTAAATGGTGTTGTATATTCATGTCTTGAAAGTCTAACCGTGCATTGAGATTATCTTTTCCTTTTCCATCCATATCTAGCAAAGTACCAATCAAATTATAGCATATATTCTTCTCGATATGCATTACATCCAAATTATGCCGTAATGCATTATTTTGCCAGGGTAACTCAACAAATATACTTTTTTTCTTCCACATTTCACAATCTTACTTATAAGAACTCTGCTGACTTTGCATCTCAAAATTTCTTTTAGACCGACTGACCAAATTGTCATCAATTTGTGTGTGTTTTCTTCGTGTGATCTTGATTTTGCCATAAACATGTTTGATATCTTTGATTTGTTCATAAATAAATGATGAATCGACTGAAAAAGATGCATCATTATTTTCAATTGTTCTATCAAATAGCTCTGTATCTTGGCGAAACAGATGTCCTTGCGGCAACCATCTACGATGACCCATATAATAATTTTTTTTATCATATTTGAGCCAACGAGAATGTGTTCTGCTAGCACATATGGTACATGCACATCGTCCTTTCGTACTCCAACCAGATAACATTGCATAAGTTGGAAAGTCACTAATTGTCCACAATAAAGTTGCATGCAAGGTAAATTGCTCTCCGAAGATACTATCATACGCAGGTACTTCGTTCCATAACCGCTTCAACTCTTAAATAAGAGGTTGTAAGTAGACATCAATATCATTTCCTAGCCCTTTATCACCCAGTATCAACATAGACAACATTATTGAAGACCTCTTCAAGCATGCCCAGGGTTCTATATTATAAGGTATCAATACAACATGCCAAATATAAGTTGTGTTCATTGCTCGAAATGGTTTAAATCTATCACTTGAAAGACCTAACCTTACATTACGTGGATGGATGTCTTTTATCAAAATCTTGCCATGCTTGAGCATCTGCAGGATGTCGTAAGATGTCATCTTTGGTGCGTTTATCAAAATGTCATTTCATAGAACCTGCTGTCTTTGATGACATGTACAAACGAGTCAACCTTGGGATTAATGGAAAATATAGCAATATTTTAACGGGTCTTTTTTTTTTCCATTTCAATTGGCTCATCGTTTGATCGTCAGTGGAATATGGATGCCATTGAGACGCTCCACATACATTACATGTTGATGCCTCTAAATTTTCATCCATATACAACATATAATGATTTGGACAAGCATCCATCTTTTGGTAGAACAAACCTAAATCTATGACATATTTTTTGGTTTGATAACATGTTGACGTAAGGGTATTACCCTCTGGAAAAGCCTCTTTTTACAATTCGAGCAACACTAAAAATGATTTCCCAGACCAACCATTAAGAACCTTTATATGATATAATTGAATGATAAATGACGATTTACTATATTTTATACAATTCGGGTACATAGCAACATCAAAATCATCCATCATATGATGTTCTGAAGGTTCTTGCACGAACTCTGCTTGTTCTGGTGTATTTTGAGGTTGATTTGAATTAACATCAAAATCATCGGCAATGACATCAAAATCAACATTTTCATCATCGCTATCATCGTTAACAATGAGATCCAAATTTGATGTACCCAATACCTCTGTAACTAAGGTTGGTATGTCACTAGCACCAACCCTATGTGTTTGATGCTCTTGTTCAGAATCTACTACATCATTTTCAATATGTGCTCTTATAGGTTCACCATAATAGTATCAAATTGTATATTTTGGTAATATTCCATTCCATAACAAGTGTGTCTTAACGTCTTCTGGTTTATGATGTTTTGTATTGAAACATTTCTTATACGAACATTTCATCATGTCATTCTCATCCAATCCATGTTCAATTGCGAAATTAACAAAATCTTCCATGCCTCTAAAATAAGCTTGAGATGCTCGAGGCGCTGACATCCAACTCTTATCCATCCTTGAATTCAAAATTTAATTTTAAGTTACTATTAAGGATATGGTCATATAAGTAGGGTGGTCATATCCCATTCAGGAACACGTCATTTATGTCACACCTATAATCTAATTTAATCACAAGTCATTGAAAATTTCGGTAGCATCTTTCTTTAGTTCTCCAAGTATGCAAAACATCTGAAGCGTACTGGAGAACAAAAGAGATGCTATCGAAATTTCAAATGACATGCGTTTTTAAACGAAATTAAATTTGAGACATAAATAATTGTGCTCCTAAACTGTCCAATAAGAAGCAATTCAGGAATCATTATTTGATATTTATAAATTTGGTTAATATAATTTAGTAAAATATTAAATAGAATACAAATTTGCTAAATTCATATTCATTCTAATATTTTAACTTAATTTTATCAACAAAATTTATAAAGTCAAATAACATTTCCCAAATGGGTCTAAGATTTTCATAGAAAATTAGAAATCCTAAAAAAATAATTTATTAAAGCCAATATAATTAAAGCAAATAGAAGATTTAATTAATTAGGCCTATATTCTTTTAACTATTATTGATACTAGCATAAATTAATTTATTAGTTATATGAACAACCTACAATAACTCATCAAATATATGAACATCATATAACTCATCAAATATATGATAAAAAATCACACCCAAAACTGCACTACACACCCAATTAGCTTTAAGAACAACATATAAAACTACACACCCAATTAGCATATGAACATATATAAAACTGATTTATGACTCCAAATTTCACAATATACTAATAGAAACGATGTTAACAAGGGTAAAATATAAATTTTACCAAATGCTAGATGAGAGACAAGTGCTTCTAGATTTCTCTCAATCTACCAAACTTTCTCGTAAACAGTTAACTAATTGAATATGTTTGAGATATGTTTAAATTAAAAGAAATATTGAAATAGAGATGTTAGAACTTACAACATAGAAACTGAATCTCTGAGATGTTGATGCATGCCAAATTATCTCAAGCAAGCTACTAGGTAAGTTAGCACGGAGTCTAAGTTATAACAACATATATAGTATGGAAGTTTTGCACTATTGACACACAAGAAATAAGCTTGTCAAATCTATAATAAAGGCTCTCCATCACTATGTGAAAGATGAAATGAAGGGAAGTTCTATTGGATATGTACTGCCATCCGCTTTCTCATAGATCATCAAATTCCAAAGTTATAGTAATTAAAGAAGAGGAGCTCAATATGTTAACAAGCTCTTTAAGACATAATCCTAAGTTGTCATACAAAAGCTAAATTCCAAAAGGTGAAGTTAGCAAAGGAGATTACAAAACAACCCTAATGTGAATGCTCTAAAATAGAAAGGTAATAGTTATATTTCACTGAATTTAGGATAGTTCTAAAATGTTTTCATCTTATCTGGTGCAAAATCAATTCTATTTTGTACTTGCTTGCAAAGTACAGATATGTTGTGTAAAACATACACTACAACATAATTGACCTATAGAGACATAAAATTAGAGACAAATTATATTTTTATTTCTAAATCTTTACATTTAGAGACTAATAGACATAAAATTTGCTCCTAATTAGTTTCTAAAGATCTATAGAAACAACAAAAATAGAGTCACTTAATTGATTTGACTCTAAGCTATAGAAACACTAGCAACAGAGTCATTTAATTGATCTGACTCTAAAATTATTTTTAGAGACTAATTAGAGATAAATTTTGTGTCTATTAATCTCTAAATATGAATATTTAGAAATAAAAATCTAATTTGTCTCTAATTATGTGCCTCTATAAGTCAGTTGTGTTGTAGTGATATATACTCTAGATACGTTACTAGAAAAATACTTGTGTGAATCATAAAACATCAATTATTTATAGGGACATTCAAATTTATAATTACTAATCCAAGTTCATTAGTGAAGTCAAATTAACATATGAAATAGCATATACATATTGCTTTATTTAATCTTCTTCCAAGTAATTCGCACATATATAGATCATGAAGAATAATAACAACTCAATCTAGGATGATGTTAATTAAGCTGTGAAAAATATCAAATATCAAATTCCAACAAATAAATTATAAAAAGTATCAACCTCTTACTAAATTTACTAACCACATATCTGGCCATTATTATTTGCACAATAGTAGTTACTGTAAATTGCTCTAGAAATATGTTTCCAGAGAAGAAACAAGATAAATTGTATTCCTAAACATACATGATCATGAAACATAGATGTTCTACATTCTTAACGTTACACAGCTCACATATAACTCCAAATGCAATATGATCTCAGTTAGGAAGTAGCTGCTACGACAGAGACCATGCTATCAATCCCACAAATGTTATGCCCCTTGCAAAGCTTATAGTAACCTTGCTCTCCCCCGTGCTTTCCTCATGAGTTCTTTATAGTGCAATATAACTTTTGATGTTCTAGACTTTTACGGAGACACATGACAAATTAATAATTGTCAATATTTGTTGGTTGTTAATGGTGGAGTATCACATAAGTAACAGGAGCATGAGTGGAGAAGGGAAGATCAAACACAGACATAGTAGTTTTTTGCCAATGTATGAAGAGAGAGGGCATTAAATGACAGAGGGTGAGAAGAAATCAATACCAGCATACTACTTATGACTTCTATAGCTACACAGAGTTTCGTTGTTTTTTTAGAATTTGATATTGAAGTATTTTGAGGAAAATTGATCTGTCTCCCCAGAAAGAAATCCATATTATTATAACACACTTGAAATAATAATCGAAAGCATTTTAAAAGAATTTTTGAATTTTTTTCCCTTTATGTAGGCAAATCTAAGTAATACAAATCTTGAAGGTGCACTAACAACCGACAACACATCTTTCAGATGATCGAATATATACGAAGCAGGTAGCTTTAATACCAAGTTTGTATGAATCGCTTTACTAAAGTTTGGATAGTAGAATTGAAGCCATTTACTAGATGTTTTTGTCAACTACAGTACTGCACAATTAGGATATTTCTCTATGTTGCAATAAAATAATAATTAAAAGCTTCCTAATGCCTGCTGTAACATTGGAACATTGGATATGTTTTTGATGTATAACCCAGCTTGATTCAACACTCAACTTAGCCTAAATGATTGAGCTTAAGTTTGACTAAATAAATGAACCAAACTTGCTTTAGTCAAAATTTTACAAAATAGAAAACATGTACTTCAAATTGATGTTTTCATTTTGAAGTGTTAGTAGGACATTTACTTGATGACTTCCTCAGTTCCTTGATGTTTTATAGCATGACCTCAACTAACCACAAATTCAACATTCTTGATGATTGCAGTCATCTGCTCATGGCATAAGAGCCTATTTTTTCTAATTAATGGATAGCAACTTGTAGTTACTACGGGTTTCATAATTAATGGATAGCTTCTTGCCCCTTCTAACCATAACATATGATACATGAAAGAGGCAAATTATATAACTAGCAAATCATATGGCTACTGTCACAGAGAAGTGTACAATGTTAGAGAAAGCAGGTGCGAGTAACTATTGACAAAGAGGATGTACAATGTCAATATTATAAAAAGAGGTACCTAACTACTGTGACAAAAAGCAGTGTTGGAAAGTGGATGTTGAACCTAGCGATTTGCTGAAAATAACCTAGCGATTAACTTGGCGATTCACGAACTCAACTAGGTGCGAGTAACCTGGCGATTTGTTGGAAATAAATGCAAAGATTGACAATAGTAAACAACAAAGATTGAGAAGTAAACAACAAGTGGATAAAACAATGCTCTATTATTTCTCTTTGATTAAACTAACCTGTTCGAGACTGGAAGAGAGAGCTTGGAGCACATGAGATGGGGCAGGCGAAGCACAAGAGATTGAGGCAGGCGAGTTGGAAGAGAGAGCTGGGTTCGGGGAAGCACAGGAGATGGGGCAGGTGAGAGGAGGCCTCCACAAGCAGATCGAGAAATTGGGAGATCGGGAGACCGACAGATCGGCAGCGGATGAACAACATAATAAGAGTTTTTTTGGGTCAATAAAGGGTTTGCACAGGGTTTATAGAAAAGGTGATGAGGCAAAAAGGTGAAGCAGAATAACGAGTGAAATATGATGATGACACGAAAAGGTGAATCAACGATGAAGTAGGAAGCAGCAGCGGAAGTGGGAACCTAGAAGAAGAACGCGAGAAGAACCAGCAGAAGCGGGAACAAAAAAAAGAAAAAAATAACCGGCGCTCTTCACTGGTGTCGATTATTAATCTAAGTAATGTATCAGTCCAGATTAATAACTGGCACTAGTGAAGGGCGATGGTTATTTTGCGCCGCTCCTTATTTGGATTTCTTCACCGCGGGTTCTCGCGTCATTTTCTTCGAAAGATATTAGATCACCGTTGGAAACTTTTAAATGAGTAATGCTTACCAGTCCATTATTCACACAAACCCTTCGATGACTTATTGGCTGCCTTGCTTGAGGAAGAGTGTCACTAAAATGGAGACGAACCGGAATCACGTCCGATCTTGTTTCTTGATTGAGTAGAAAAGGGATATATGAAGTTCGTTCTCTTCCTCTGTGCATCTCCCTTATGGGGAAATCCTATACACTACTTAAATTAATAACCGGCTCTGGTGAAGGGCGCTGGTTATTTTTCGCCACTATTCACTATTTTTGTTGTAGTGGTTGGTTTCAAATCGGCACCTGCCATAGGCGCTGGTAAATTTATGCATGTTACACAATTTTTTGTTGTTGTGAAACTTCAAAGCGCAAGTGCAATACTTGTTAGAAACACCCAAGGAAATTTAGATTTAGTGTATAATTTTCTTTAACCAATCTATGTATGTTCTTTGAATAGGTCTCCAAAGTGTATACACTTCAAATGACAAATCTAATATCTGAAATTTGAAAAAAAAAAAAAAATACCATGATACCGAATTTCGTCTGATCATTGATCGAAGGTTGGTCGATCTAAGTTGGATCGGACTTCGAAACTAGGTAGAAATTTTTTACTATAATCTTTCAGTTGATGTTCAAACGAAGATCAAGTGCTCGATAAGTGACCAAACTTGGACAAACGCTCTAATAGTTAGTTTTTGAGTCATTTGAATAACTTCTATCAAAGATCTTTGTCATTAGAAATTTATATAAACTCGATTCTTAGCATTCCATGGTAGATGAATGATGCCCTAAACCTCCGAAGAGCAAATCATTTGCATATTTTTTAGATTTAAAAGAGAAAACCTACATCTAGAAGCCTTCTTGAGCTACTTTCTCTAACATAGCCTCTTCAAACCTTTTACCTTGAAGTGCATCATCTTGAAGAGTTGTTCAAGTTATGTTAGGTGACAAGAAGAGAAGTCAAGCTTCAATTGATAAGATTCTCTTCCTCCTATTTGTGTTTTGTTCTTATTTTTGGTTGTTTGATTAGTGTAAACCTTGTGAGATCGTGCTTGGTCTTGTTTTGCTTAGTTATCTTGTTGATTAATTGCCTTTTGTGTTTCTTATTTTAATTGTACATTTTACTTATCAAATACTTCATCATTGTATGCGATAAACTTAAAATTGGTTTAGGAGCGATAAAATTGAAAAAGATGTAAACGAAATGTCAAGCACAAGTAAATTAAATGCCGAACAAACACAAATCAATTCACAATGCTAATAATGCTAATATAACAATTTTAGGGTGGTTAAACTTCTAACCAATCTATTATGTAAATATTTTCCTCCTAAGAGGGTACACCAATGACTTATCCATCAACCTTGAGGGTGACTCTACCTTTATTCCAAAGAACAAGAAATATACTTACAACACAAGGTGTGTCCCACATACCTATTAACTAAACAACACGTACCACAAGAAAAGTAAATACAAAACAAGAGAATGAGAGTTTAAAAATGCACAAACACAAATGAAGCTCCTCATGGTTGCCTCCAATTCCTTCAAGGTCTCAAATGGGCAGAACTTGAGTGCATGGCTTAAAGAGCGAAAGAAGGCTCAAATGAAAGAAAGATTGAGAGTTAGGGGTTTGCTTAAAAAATCTTGCTCAATTTCACATAAACAGACTTAATCGAGTTTAGGAACACGAGTTCCCGAAGAACACAAGTTCAGGGGTATTTATAAGAATGCTGAAAGGGTATGAGTAAAAAAAGAGCGGCCAACAACTTAAAATATATTCATTGGGCCCATCGATGCAGACCAATCGATGATCAATTGATTGACTAGTTGACAGAACATCAATAAAAGTTGCTACTGGGAAATTTCAGTTAATGGTTGAGTTCGATTCGATTTGGGTTTAAAATGTGTGAAACACAAAGAGTTAATACACCTGATGCCTCAAAAATTTATATATCAATAATCTAAATTTGAAAAAACTAAATCTTGGTACACTTTGACTCTGATTGTCATTTTCATCAATACTTTGTCTTTGAATTTCATAAACAAACTTTGCAACATATCATTCTTCATTCTAAAATAAACACTTGATAAATTCATTAGAAATGTGTTTGTTATCATCAAAATAAAAATTGTAACCAAAGTTGAAAATCCTTAGACTAACAAAAGAGAGAAAAATGAAAAATAAAGTGAATTTATGAAATTATGATCTTGAATGATTGCATGCTAAGTCTAAAGAATGAGATTTCAATTTTAAATGTTAAAGTGAATGGTTTGAAAAATATCCTCATAAAGAATGTTCCTTTTTCACATACGTCGTATGATAAACATTTTAGACATAGAACATATATATCATATGCATGCCTCTAGAAAGTTCAATACTCATTATTTTTGTTGTGGTACATATAATTACTTGGTTGTAGATTATGCATTTAAAAGGAGTCTTAATGCTAGTAAGATCTTTTGGATTCCTAAAATGATTAACTCCCAAGGATCAAAAGTCATTTGGGTACTAAAAATTTAATGCTCATATGTAAGGGGAGCAGTTGGATGAAGATAGGGCGTATGCTTGAAATTGCTTAAGGAAATAAAAAATAAAATACTACTTTGGTATCAAATTCATGTAAGGTGTATGCTCATATACTTGAAGTTGCAAATTCATGTCACTTAGATGCTAGAGTAAGAAAGTTCACATCTACCTTTTTGGTATCTACCTCTAAAATTGCCCTGACTATAATCATATTGGATTATACGATACAAATTCGATAATTAGTTGGTTTTGATCACTCACAGTACATATTTTGTTTAGTCTTTGATTTTTTTTAAAAATCTTTTTGGAGACTATTTTTGACCTATAATAGGTCTATGCGACCTTGTGATTATGAATCATGTCTAATCAGCATTGACCATCAGTTTCTATCCGAAATGAAGGATTTATACAGATCTTGCATGACAATGATGCTATATGTTAATAGATATCTTTGTTTCATTGAAATGCATGATTTTGTTTTTAAAAACTTTGGTACTTTAGACATTTATGATACTATTGCGATACTTTTAATGTGTTCTATGTCACTTTGCCTTAAATGATACTTTAAATTTATTTATTGCATGATTATGCTATCATACACATGCATTTGCAAGTTATCATTGATAATAAGGAAAATTGTATAAGACAAATGAAAAATATTGATAAAATAGTAAAAAAAGTGTGTGTTTCATTGTTAAAAAATGATATGATGTTGCCTCAGAAGTTGTATTATCATATTAGTTATACGATTTTGAATGTGTATTTAATCACTCTTAATGAAACTTATTTGAAATATCAAAATTGATATTGAGTCAAAATTAATTGCCATACAATGAGTCGAGTTTGTGCTAATGTACTATAATTTACCTAAAGACATCAATTGTGCCTAAAGCTTTGTCTAAATGCTTAAATTGATCATATTTTGATTGTGTGAAAATTTGATTGAATTTGAGAAATTTATTTTGAAAATATGATATTTATGAAAAATGTAACTCAAACCTCAACAATATTTAGAAAAAAGTAAAAAATAATAATTTTAAATGATTCTTGAACCTATATACGCCTAAGTGAATTTATTTTGTATGTTTTAAATTTTAAATTATTTTATTAAATTGTTATTTTATATGAATTTTTATTTACTTTGATGAATTTGCACATGATACTTATGTTTATACTTTCATGATTTTGATAATGCTATGATGATCCAAACAATTGGTTTCCAAGTCGATCGAAGTTCGTCGGACTTCGACCGAACATGACAAAAAAATTAGTAACCTTTCGCGGTTGATCGGACAAAGGTTGAACTAGGGGTGAGCTGGTCTGGGAACCCTCACTACAGGAATAATTGAATAAATCAACGTCTATTAGATTAAAAATCGGCATTTTAAAGCCTAAATGTTGGTTTAGGCGTAATTAATTAGGCCATTTTTTTCGTAAAATGTAAGGGACGAAAGAAAATTCTAAACAGACGCTAACAAGAGCCAAAGAATTAAGGGCGTTGGGTATTATGACCCAGCTTTTGTATGTATAATAAATTATAATTAAATTATATATTTAATTAAATACAAAGAGTGTGTATCAATGAAATGGATATACAAATGAAACATGTTTGATCTAATTCTTAAAATGCTGATAGAGTATAACTAATTAAATATACTAATGAAAATGGGACGTGAAGAAACAAAGTTGCAATTATCAACTAAGTTGGAACATGAAGCAATGAAATGGATATGCAAATATCAACTAATGAAACCTATTTGATCTAGTATATCTGTGTGATGCCAATCAAGTATTTTAGATGATTGAAGAAGAGCTGAGTAATTAATGAACAACCAATAATATCATTGCTTATAAGAAATTGGATCCCTACCAAGAAAAAAATCATCACATCCATGATGTCAAACATAATTTGAAGTCTTTTATCATTTTCATTCAAAATCATTTTATTCTCAACTAGCAAAACACCAACTATTTACAAGGTTGTTAGGTTGAGTCCTAACCAAACACAATAACGCTCATGACATGTGCAAGACCATTATCTCTGCCAACAGAGCCTTCAAATTGGGGAGAAATTTTGGGGCTGCAAAAGATTAGTCCGGGACATTTCTTTGATAAAAATTGATTTTGAAAAAACTTTTGACTCGATTAACTGGGACTTCATTATACAGCTCTTGACTGCTCGTGGGTTCCCCCCAGATGGATTTCCTGGATACAAAATATTCTATACACTGTGAAATCTTCACTTTTAATCAATGGGATGGATGGAAGACCCTTCAGGCACAAAAGGGGCGTTAGGCAAGGGAACCCCCTTTTCCTCCTCTTCAACTTAGTAACTAACACCCTATCGAGACTTATCTCCAGAGCGGCGAATCTGGGCCTGTTGATCGGGGTCCTTAATTCTGTCCTCCAAAGAAGTATCACAGACATCTTTTTTGCGGATGACCTCCTCCTTTTCTGTAAGGCAGATGAGGAGCCGACTAGAACTCTTGGACTCCTTATCAAATGCTTTGAACTATGCTCCGATCTAAAGATTAATGCTCTCAAGACTAAGGTGATCCATATTAATGGCGACAGTTCCAAGATAGATATGACAACAAACATTTTTGGATGCTCGGTGGGAACCTTCCCCTTATCCTATCTGGGTCTCCCGTTAAGAGTTGGGGGACTAACAAGGGCTGATTGGGACCAGCTAATCTTGAGGGTGGATTCCACCCTGGCTTCTTGGCAGAGCCCTTTTCTTTCTAGGGCGGAGCGTTTAACTCTGGTCAATAGTGTGCTCACCAGCTAGACGTCTTATTTTTTCTCTAAATTTATGGCTCCCCAGTGGGTTTGCAAGCAAATTGACAGAAGGAGAATGACCTTCTTCTGGTCTGGCCAAGGGGACTCCACTCCTCAAGGAAAATGCCTGGTCAATTGGGACTCTCTAACTTATGGCCGTGCAAAAGGAGGCCTTGGGATCTTAGGTCTTACCTCACATAATCAAGCAAGACTGTGTAAATGAATATGGAATCTCTCCCAGCCCGGAGGGATACCCTGGAAGGACATTCTCATCTCACTATACCCCAGACTTCTAGAGTTCAACACTGGAGACCGAGCTTCCTTGTTACATATCTGGAGAAGTATTAGTGATGGATTTGCGGCTCTGCACCCCTCATTTACCCTCACAGTGGATGAGGGATCGTTTCTTCATCTGTGGCACACTCCTTGTTTCAACTGTCACAGCCTTCGAGACCGCTACCCGACCCTCTTCTCGGCCGCTACAGCCCTGAACCTCCTGTTCACTAATGCTTGGGCTAGAGACCGCTCCAAGACGATTTAGGGTTGGAATCTGAGCTTCCACTATCTTGTGCCCATTGCGCTCCTGAACAGTCTTATTTTAGACTTGGACCCCCTGCTCCTTGCCTCTGGATCGAATCTGATCTCCTGGAAATGGAGTGCAAACGGAGAGTATGTTACGAACCTCTTCTACTATATCTTGAACTTCAAAGGGATTGGTGACCCGAAATCCCCATTTCTCTGGCAAAACGGCTGCCCGCCAACTTGTTCAGTGCATATTAGATTGTTGAAAGGAAGCAGTTGCTTACAAAGGATCGCCTCATAGCCCAGGGATTACTTGTTTGCCCAACTTGTATTCTGTGCAACAACATCGATGAAACGCACTTCCATCTTTTTGAGGACTGCTCATTCACCATTGAGGATTGGAATACCTTCCTTGGCCTGACCCGTTCTAGCCTCTTCCCCCTGACTTACAGACCTTGGGAAGGCTCCTCCTTGGGGAGGCTCAACGAGGATCGAAAACGCTTTTGCCTGATCATGATATGGAGACACAGGATTTGGCATGAGTGTAACAACAGGTTTTTCGATAATCACAGAAGATCTTCGTCGGAATTTGCCTCTAAAGCTGCAACATCCTTATGCTTATTGCCTAGCTAGATTGCCCTGAGGCTTCGTGGGTGCTGTCCTGCAGCTAGTTGGGTTGTACCTTATTTATTTGTTCTTCTTTTATATTTTATCTTTTCTCTCTCCCTCCCCTCAACTTGTATTCCCTTCATTACTCCTGAATTGAATACAAGTTTTCTCTTTCAAAAACAAAAAAAAATTAGGGAAAAATTAACTCCCTGACATTACAAAAATTCAAGGGGAGCTAAATAACATGTTATCTCTCCTTACACAAATAGATCATATAGTTCAAGTAAAAGAAGATACCAGAGTTACAACAATAAAAAAACCACACTTTACACTGAATCAACCCCTTCAACCTACTGCCTTGCAAGATATATTTCTCTTCTTTCTTTTTGAAGATTGAAAAAAAAAGAGATGATAAGTTAAAGATTCTCATCAAATAAGAAAATGAATTAGAAATCAGATGGTGATAAGTTAAACCTATTGATAGATCAATGGAGGAAGAAAGTTGTAGGTCCAATAGCTATGTCTCTTGAGCTGCCAATAATTGCATATATCAAAGGAGGAAGAAAGCTGTTGTCTGCAAAAAAAATTGAAAAAACATTACCCAACATGAGCTGAAGTTCCTTATATCTCTATTATAACTATATATAAGCCATCATTTGATACTTACATGGACCATATTGTGGTTTCAGATTAGCAAGTTTTGTATAGCCAACGTTCTGCTTCAAATTGACTTCATTAGTTCATGAGAATTCATGCAAACTTTTCAAGTGAATATAGTTATAAGAGATTAATTTTTATTAAAATGCATATAGTTAAGTATATTATCATAAACTGTGCAGCATCTAGATGTACATATCCCTCTCTAGGGTTGTCCATTCAGTTCAACCTGAACCGAACCGAACCGAAATTAACCAAATCGAATTTTTTTTCATATCCGAATTCCAACCCGAACCCGAACCGAATTATGCCTAAACTGATCTAACCCGAACCGAAATTATTCGGTTCGGTTCGGTTTTCAACCCGAAAACCAAAATTTTAATTAATTCGGTTAAAAATTAAAAATTAAAAATTATTTCCTAATAGCTATGTAATTACTTGGGTTAAAAATTAAAAAAATATATATTATTTTTTAATTATTCGGTTTTTGGTTCGGGTCGATTCCCGAATTTCGGGAACCAAATTCGAACCGAAATCCAAAATTTGGTTCGATTCGGGTCAAAAACCGAACCTACAACCGTTGAAACCGAACCGAACCAAAAAATTCGGTTTGGTTTTTCGGTTCGATTTGGTTTGAACCGAACACTGGACACCCCTATCCCTCTCTACTTCTGAGGCTCTCTATCATGCTCTCGTTGCTTCACACAATTTAGTTAAGAATTTAATAATATTAATCATATATATCGTACTAACAGATATAAAATTGATTGATTAATAATAAATTACTTACAATATCAACTCTTTGTTGCATAAAGGGGAGCACTCCACTAGTATGCAAACAGAAGAATTTTCATTTCTTGTCCTCCGGCCTCGTTCGGATGCAACCTGCATTATTATTATTAATATATAAAAAATATAATGGATAAATAGACAAAATAATATAATGAATAAATAGACAAAAAATATTCTTACTCGATGACTTGATGAATACCAATAGTGGACCATTCTAATCCAATATTCATGACTTATATATGGTGGTCGATGATTAATGTTAACTTTGTTAGAGTCCTCAATGTTAACTTCGTTAGAGTCCTCAATCAAGTCCACTTCATAATTTTTGAACTTTTTATTAACAACTTTCATAGTTGTGTTCTTGATGTGATCCATGTTATCGCCGGGGATCAAAAAATGTCTCTGCATAATAAAAATAAAATTAGTATACATTTAATTCACACAAATTTACTTCTTATATACAAAGAAATTACTAATATTTTTTTCCACATTCCATTCTTATATATGAAAGATATTACATTCTAGGGCTTCAGAGCTAAAGAAAAAAATGATTAGTCATGCACCAATATGCTCAGATAACGTGAAAATAGTCTATGACTACTGTGACTTTGCCTCCACTTTAAAAGAATCAACAATCATCAATTGATCTAGCCTCAACGTATGTATATATATATGACGCAGACATATAAGGTGATCCTTCTTCCCTCGTCTATGTCATGACATCTGTTAAACAATGATATATATAATCACACATATATTAATAAAATAAAATTATTTTGACACATTAAATATGACATACTCCAAATATAAAATGGTTGGTATTGTTTTGGTATGTGTCTCTGGGATGAACCATAAGTCGATGTCCCAACTTGATCATTGGCATCAGATGCTACTCATGATGTGAATATTGACATCATTTATTTGACAAATTAAATAAATAAAAAGATATCTATACATTTGAGAAGAATTTTGAATTAATAATTATATATATTACCCATATCAAATAAATCTCTTGGGTGTACATTTATAATTTGTGACAATTCGTTGTTTTTTGGATCCATAATATATATATAATACTTGTTCTGCTTGTGACACAAATACATATGGATCATCTTTGAGTTGTAAACCAGCGTGAAATAGTTGATAAAGATTAGCTAGTGTGTATTCATCATTATCTACTCGTAATCCACGTGTATTTCTAATATCAAACAAATCTGTATGAAAAAGAACTACCTTGAATATCTCATGGTAGTCTAATTCGATTACATATGTTAGAACCCCATAATATTGACGACCATCAGCCTCGATCATCAAGCCACTATTTTGTGTTTTACGAGTTTTTTCACGTTGCTTAGACAAAAAAAAATACCTCCTTTTTTTCTTTTAATAGCATCCAATATTTTATCGTAAACTTGTCTCTGTTCCGAAGTTAGGTGTTGAACTTGTTCTTGATTTTTCTCTCCCAATCTCCTCTGATTGTAGCGCGACTCCTCAGCAATTAAGCGATTGTTAATGTTTATAGATGATCGAGATTATTTTGGCATTGTAGGAAAGTCATCCAAACTTTTGCCACATCCTTTTAGAATTAAATCAATTTTCTCTAAATAATTATCTTTGAGTTCATCATCATCAGTAATGACAATATTTAAAATTCAAAAATATATAAATTTAATATATATATATATATATATATTGGTAATAAAAATAAAAATAAAAATAATAAATATATATAACAAATATATAGTTTTCATACATTCCGTTTGTAACACTTGCTTTATCAAATAAAGTTTATCTTCAATTAATAATTTTCGAGTCTTCTCTCAAACGAATTCTGGTCTAGACATCGAGTTCGATAATAATAATGTAGCAAATAATTTTTTGAGAGAAAAATATGATCCTCATGTACTTGCTTCTTTAATTGCATCTACATATTCGTTGTCATCGTTAATCAACCCTAAATTATAACATGAATTTCTAAAAGTTGGGTAAACTTTACCATTGACTATTTTATCCTCGAAAGACGTTGGACCCCTGACCACGTTCAGTAGAATTCTCAAATAGTATAACTCACTCATTCCCAGGGGAACAAAGAATATTCTTCCAATAAAAAATTGGTTTGTCTCTCTTCGAGTCCAACGTCTAATGTCTTGCTTCCATGCAAACAACAAAGTAAATTCAACATATGTTAAGCTTCTTATCTTTGGGAAACATTTGTTAGCTTTGAACCAAGCTAAAAATTGAGACTCATTAATTGTTGGTCGATTTGCCACTTTAGATATTGAATCGTCATCATTGAAAATTACACTATGTTCATTTGGAAGATTATACGATAATCGTTGCACAAATGGATATCTGTAATGAATGTCGAAGCTAAAAATTCTCCATATTACATCATAGGAAGAGATATACCGGATGTCACACCCCAACTGAGGGTAGTGTGACCGGCCAGGGCCTACATCCTACCATGTAGCCTACTGTTTACACAGACATAAAGAAATTCAGAACATGTCGACAAAAAATAAAATCTGAACATAAACTTTATTAAAAGTTTTCAAGTTCACAATTTTATGTTTTCAAACTAAAGAAGAAAACCAACATCGGAACAATTAAAAGTCTCAAGTATCAAAGTTTTACAAACTTTTTTCCAAAATACAACTGTCAGTGCAGAAAAGAAAACAACTACTAAAATACTGGACTATGACTCATGGACGCCGCTACAAGATATGACACCACCTCCCGCCCACCAGCTGCACCATGTCAACAGGTCACAATCACTGCTCATGCTCTGCAAAAACTAAGAAACAAACTGTGAGTCCACTTAGGACTCAGTGAGCGGTTCTAGCGAACCTTCACATAATCCTCAATTATTCATGCATGACATATAAGACAACATAATGTATATTCAGGGAGGTAAGCTACTTTTAATGTGACTACTAATCCCATGGGTCATTCTGTATAAACCCAATAGGTGAAAACCTATCATCTTGGTCTATCAAGCCTCCGGCATCCGGCCCTTGGGCCTACTTGTGGTATAAAAACCTCGGCTATAGCCGACCCTACCTTATAAGGTAGAACCATACTGGTCATTCGGCCACATCCTATCAAGATGTAGACAAGCAATCCCGGGCCATCGACTAGGATGGTCCACTAGTCTTCGGACACCGTGTGGGATAAGGATAGTTGGTCCCACCCAACTGGGGTCTGGCACCTAGCGGACCCGCTAGCGCACCTCAAGACCCAAACACTAGCCGAGCTAAGCATTGGTCATTTCCGACCTCCACGCTTCTCGGCAGACCATCTCAAGCACATCACACAATCAATTGTCCTAGGGTTTCCTTATATACATTTCGAGTCATTGCCCGTATCTAGCCCTAATCCGGGCTATAGGGTCAACAAATCAATGCTGCCCTTTTAATATGTGAACACCTAAGAGTTCTAGGTTTCCAAAATGTTTATAAGAAGTCCTAGAAGTTATATCATCTCTTAGCTAACTTTTCATATATGCTGAGCGTCTCGCAACTTCCTACATGTTATCTAACATTATACACTACCTTGGGTGAGGAATTCCATGTACTGACCTTGGAATTCCTCCCATGAACATTTTAGGACAGCACGTATAATCTAAAGAAAAGTAAGCATAGTTTACACACCTACTATATATAGCCACGATATTCATACATAACAATTATACACTACCTTTAGAATTAAGCTTAATAAAAAAATAATTTATCTAGCATGGCGAGGTAGCAATGAATTCAATTATGCATGAAATACTAAGCATGGTAAACTAATACATCATTCCAAAATCTAAAGATTGAATGAGCTAAGGATGGTCATTAAGCTAACATTCCTACAATCTCATAAATCATTAAATTTACTTACTATGGTTAGTGTTCTTCCTAAGTTTCCTCATGCCTCTATAGTTTTAACATTCTAACCATGAAAGTTTCCATCTAAAGCTCACCCTTTCCCTCCCCCTAGGCTTGGTCGAGCCTTGAGCAAGGTGAACCTTGCTCGGCCATGCCTCTTAGGGTAGGAAAGGGAAAGAAGAATTTAGCTTCGACCCTAACTCTTTGTCTTCGATATATCTTAATTTCATGTGGACTGGTTTACCCCTTCCCCTACCCCTGGCCGAACCCTTCTCATGAGGTTTAGGGTTCATTCGGCCACACCTAGGAGTTCTAGGGAAGACAAACTTTTTAACACGTGAAATCGACGACGGAAAATGCTCTATTGATAGATTTATGATCATCTAAGGGCTCTACTTCCGTCAAGGGGATTGGGGAAAATTTTGGCATGACCTTCCCCCTTTCCCATGATTCGGCAGCCCTAGATTGGAGAAAACGATGAGAAAACAAAACGATCCGGCAAGGATTGATACAAGAATCATGTATACACAACTACGGAAACTCGATTCGTCGGAAAATTGCGAGAAAACACGATCCTATCACCACTAAGGGTTCGGCTACCCGCCTCCCCCATTTATTCAAATCCAACCACTCACCTTGATTGAGGAGGATGAAAGATCGGACGATGACAACTTCGAATTTTTTCGGCAACGGTGCAAAATCCCAGATCGACCAAAATCCCCTTTTTCTTTGCTTCCTCTCCCCCTCTCCTAGGCGCTGCCCTTGTGCGACTCAAAGTTGAGTCGCACGGCACATGGATGAGGGATTTTAATCCCGCATCAAACCTTCCTTAATGGCCCTAGACTCTTAATCAAGACTCGACTAAACCCGAGCTCGACTTGGGTTCCGACTCTTCCCGTAACACGAGTCGACTTAAACTCGATTAAAGTATAAATGCATAAAAGGAAAGAGTCATTTGCCCAATTTAATTGCATACATCATTAGTTGAGTCATATCTTTTCACTCGAGGATATCCTGAGGCTCGACTTGACTATCCCCGAGTCCGGCGCACTGCACCAAAATAGATTTTTATATTAGAAATTTTTTTCCAGGTCTTACACCGGCAATCATAAAATATTTTGATATCATCAACAAGAGCTTGTATTTCAGACTGTGAGGCTGAATCAACAAATGTGGCACTGACACGATCGTGGCCTTTATTCACATATTTAAAAAGATATTTAATTGATCTCGATTGGTTGCAACATTCAACATTAATGTGTGCACCATACTTCAACAACATGTAACTATTATGAGGCACAACAAAACGATTGTCCAAATCAATCTTCCCCTTCTTAATTGTTCAACCATTATCTCTTTTTCTATAAACTGGATATCCATCCTCGTCGATGATTGTTCTGTCTACAAACTTCTTTGAAAAATATCGTATACATCTACCATCTTGCATGCAAGGAGAATTTTTCTGTGCAACACCACACGAGTCATGCATCATTAAATTCATGACTACTTCATAGTAATGAGGATCAATCGATTTGCCCAGAATTTTAGCATATATTATCTTGTCAATATCGTCACCGGTTGGATACTTATTATTCTCATGTGATGGGTCCACATTCAAAGCATCTTTTCATTCTAATGTATCTATATTAGTAATATTAAATTCAATGTTAGTAATATTACAATGTTTGACAAGGTAATGTGAATAACAAAAAAATTAATTTAATATTTCAATTAAATCCAATGTTGCTATATCAATACATTTTAATTAAATCAATACGTTTCAATGTTGCTATATCAATACATTGTTATATCAATACATGATTCTTGGTCAAATGCCAAGAATATTGTTATTAACTACTAAAATAGGATGACATGATTAACTACTAAAAGTTAAATATTTAAGAAATATAATATTACATAATTAAAATATGTAATATTAGAAACTAATAAATGTTGTTATTAAATGTGGTGGGCCCACATTCAAAAAATCTTATATTTTTCTAATGTATTGCAAGGTAACGTGAATAGCAAATATTTAATATTAAATTAAATCCAATATCTATATATCAATACATTTCAATTAAATCCAATATATTTTAATTACATTTCTTCTTCAATCGGCGGGTGACGTGAATCTTGGTCAATTAAATATTAAATATTTAAGAAAAGATAATATTACATAATTAAAAGAGATAATATTACTTGCCATCCAAGAGAGCTAATATTAAGAGAGGTAATATTACATGCCATAAAAAAATTAATGCAATGAATACACATTCCTTTTCTCAAAGTATCTACATTAATATTATAAACTATTATATATTAATATTCAAATTTCATTTTTGGATTCATGACTCGTTACATAATTATAGAAATGATTAAAGTACTTAAATTTTTGCCACTTGACATAGTTCTTATCATGACACTTAGCATGATAAGAAGGCTAGAGTGTTTTCTTATATATATATATATATATATATATATATATATTATTAAAAGAGAATGTTGAAACATACAAAAGAAAGAGTTAAATAATTGATGGTCGAGCGTATATCTAATTTTAGAAATAGAATATAATTATAGTTTATTTGTTTCAGTGAATATATATGATTGAACATAATAGGATAACAAATCAAAAAGCGAGTTTAATATGAACATTAGATTTATATCCTTCTAATTCAAGCATCAAATAAATAATAAAATAAAATGTATCTATTCTTCTAGGCTACTATATATGTGATATATTTTGAGGAAATGTTCTATATGATTCACATTATTGTGGTCCAAATTACTAGTTACCGATTGCCACATTGTGATCGCAACCTACATTAATATGAAGTACTATTTTAACTTGTAAAAAATATTGAGTTGGCATCCTATTATAAAATTAAAGTTAATTAGATTTCTTTTTATATATCTTAACCATATTATTAATAATTAAAAAATACTTTATTGTTTTGATTTTATATTAACGATAGTATAATTATTGAGTCATTTAAGTAGCCAAGGAGGACCACTCTCTGGGTGCAAGAGTGCAGGGGAAACTCACGAACGAAGCTCGTGTGCAATTTTTGCTCTCGGTTGATTTGTGTCCACTTTCTGTTCTCGATTAATGCACTACAAGAAAAATGTCATTTACTAACGTGTTATTTATTGTTACTACAACCCAAAAAATCATTAGTACATCTTATACCAAGGGCATATGCACCCGTTGGTAGAAGTCGCGATAGTATAGACTTGTTCCAACGAATGTTGGGGTCGTTGGTATAGTGATGCACATATTCTAACAGATGATTAACACTGTTAGTAGAGACCTACCATTAGTATAGAGGTCCCTATACTAACAGTTATTGATCTCGTTAGAAGAAAAATATGGTCATATGAACCATATCATGATTTGAACTTTGGTTGGTAGGAGGAAAATATTTTATCTTAACCACTCAAGCAAGCTATAACATATGATGTGTATTTTTATTTTTATTTACTTAAACTATATATATTTTGGTTAATTCAGACCAAACTGAAAAATGAAAATATTTAAATTTTTAATTGTTAACTGAACCGAAAATCAATTGGACAAATCGATTTGGTTAATTCGGTTTCAGTTTAGTTGATTAATTAATTTTTTAGTTAATTGATGAATTTTTCTTACCCCCTACCGAGCTATTGAGACGGGCTAAAATTTGTTTGACCTATTAGTAACGGTCCATTCGTTAGTATAGAAGATGTTTCGCCAACAGATGCAACTTCGTTAGCATCGTTAGTATAGAAGATATTTTACTAACGACCCATAAAATTCGTTAGAAATTTTACTAACGGATACATAATCTATTAGCATTAGTTTGCTCTATACCAACGATAAAGCTTGTCCGTTGGTATAGGGTATGACTTTCAACAACGACTATTTTTTCCATTTGTAAAATTATATTTACTAACAAATTTTCTTACCGTTAGTAATATTATCTGTTAGTGTTATTTGTGGTAGTAGTTTGGTGTCTATAGATTGAATTGCATGTTATGGTGCTTGATCATTTAATGCATTATAGGTTTTATGTGTTAGTGTTTATTGACATGAGATAGTATTAGGCAAGAGTTTGAGTTAATATATATGCATAAACCAGTATGCAGCATTCATATTGTGCTCTTTACCATAGTACTTAGTCATATTGGCATTTATCATACTCAACCTTCAATTGACTCTGTTTATGTTTGATTCAGATGTGCAAGTCTGAGTTAGTAGTAGAGGACGACTAGTTAGAGAGAGTATGTCACGCCCCAAAACCCGACATGATCGGCCAGAGTACAACAAGTACCCCGAAGCTTAACCCAACCAAATAACTAGATAAGATATCAACCTGAACGGTTTATAAAACTCGACACGATTGCGAAAAACATAAATTGAGTAAGATTGAATTTCAAACCATATAGTGAATAATAACAAATGTTCAAATTCCTTTTAAAGATCAAGTTAAAAATGAATATTTCTCTCAACATCAACAATGCAAAAATAAATCTAAACCCAAATCTACAGGACTCAAAGAAGAAAAAAAACAAAAATAAAGGAAAAGACTCTGAGCATGGGTATACATCCCCACGACCACGACACATCATGAGACCCGTTGTCCCTGCTACCATCAGTTGCGCTACTCTGATCACGCTCAAGGTTGAAAACAATAATAATATAAAGGGTAAGTCCAACTAGGACTTAGTGAGTAGTTTAGCCCTCAATCAACCATGTCTAATACTACAATACCATCAAGCAAATACAATATTGCATTAATCAACTACTCATATAGGGTAACATGTAACATAAGCATCATCTCAAATGGAACATAAATACCAATGTATGAAACCATTCCAACCATGTAAAGAATAAACATAATGTGCATAACCATCATTTCAAATAAAAGTAAACACCATAACACATTCATCTTTTCAAGCAAGCCACCCGGGTCGGTGGTTAGTGTGGCGGTGCTGACGAGCTTCCCAGTCCAATACTCAGGGACCCGTCGGTCCAATATCCAGGGACCCGTCGATCCTACGAGTCGGGCACTGATCACCTCTGTCTCAGTGTACTTCCCACTCACGCCACCCAGGTCGGTCGTCAGTGTGGTGGCTGACGAGCTTCTCGGTCCACAATCACAAGCCCAACCAACACCCATGTAGTATGCAATAGTGAATCAAAGAATAAATAGCATAACATTCCATGAGACCCCAAATAAATGCCTTGAGACCCCTAGGGTCCTCAACATCCACATAACATAGCATTCCATAGCCGTGCACCAACCCAAGCATCGTCATGCATCATAGTATCCATTCTAATAATATATAAGCAAAACTCATCCATGCGTCCACCATACATGAACACTAGCATACTTTACATTCTAGTCCTCATACTCATATGTAACGATAACAAAAAGGGTGTACTAAGAAGGACTTAATAAGTTACACGAATAGATGCTCAAATTTTCTTTTTCCTATCGTTTAAAGTCATTAGGTTGTCAATTAAGGAAGTAGCGTGTTCTAGGTGTCCCTATGGTTATTGTTTTCCATCTATGTGTTCCTACAACCAACCCCAACCCAATCAAGCCCTTAACAAGCCAAATGACAATATGTAATACATAAGGGCAAGGTCTACCTCGAGTAGGACAGCAGGTATAAATTTCGGGGCAGCTTACACCGTTTAGAGAAAACACCTTGTTTATAGGGTAACATGTCTCTAAACCTATGTAGATGTGCACCTATACCATGGCAACTCTTCACTTGATTTCCCTCGTCCAAGACAAGAAAAAATCAAGATCTCTAAGGAATCTCAAAATCAAACACCAAGGGGCGGCAGCCCTCAAATCAACAGTAGACATGCCATCAATTAATCAAGAAAAAGAATTAACAACATGAGTATCCATGCATGAATTGATTCCTAAAGACATATTGCTTATAATTAATCATCCAATGGTGATCCATTCTAACATTCAAGGTAGATTTTATCATGGAGGGAGGGGCCGCACACACACCACCAAGAGCAATCCAAGAACAGTAACAAGAAGAAGAACCAGAGCATCTTAGGGGAAATAAATAAAAAATTGATACAAGAAATAGGCTTTGATAACATAATTTCTAGATTAACCCCAAACCAAAGTCTACATCACAAACTCACGGCAAACTGGGAGGGGCGGCTTGGGTAGAAAATAGGGGAGAGAAGGCTCAAAACAACTCACCTAATGAAGGAAATGGAAGGGAAGAAGGATGATTGAAATCCCGGCCAAATCCACCGCTCCTCCTCCAATTGCTGCCCACTGCTCGTGTGTTGTGTGGCACCCCAAGTCGCACGGCTGGGTATTAAATTTGGGGTTCAATTTTTGAGCCCGAAATTACTCTTTTACCCCTCCCACTTAACTCGACTTAACCAATCTGTTAAAAATTCAATTTAACTCCGATTCGAGTTTCGATCGAACCGTTGGACTCGTCTTGAAGTCTACTATCACTATAACATGCCACAATGCAGAAAATATAAATATAAAATTTTCATAATTTTTCTACTCAAAGAACTTACCTGAAATTATCCCGGAAAATTCCATTAACCCGCTTTTAGCTTAAATCCACATTTTTCCGCTGAAATAAAATCATAATAAATTTAATCAAACTTTCCGCTCGGGTGACGATTTCATTTCCTTAGTGTTGTTTCAATTCCTCTTTGTATTTATTTATTCATTATATAAAATATTGTTTCTACTTTAGCTGCTAGTATTCTTTTCATCTTATGATTCTTGATATATCATGCTATATAGTGTTCTTGTCGTGCACTCTCCTAGGCGATATTCATCTTAATGAGAATGACCTTTAATTTATGAGGGGCATGGCAAAAGATATGAAATATTGCAAGAAAGCAATGGTTTTGACCCATGATTTTCATCGAGGCATCTTGTAGTCTCGTAGGACCATAGTCATAGACAATTGATTGGGTTTATGCCAACCCCAATGCTGGTGATCGAGGTCGTGCTCTTCAATTTGTAGGATCAACTTGTTAAAGATCGACCGATTTTTGGTTGATCAGTATGGTTTAGTCAATGTTTTATTCTATAGATGTTGTTGGCTTATCAAGAGTTCATTAGCTTTTGGGCCAATAAGTATTACTAGCTAAATAATGTTCCTTGATTTGTAGAATCAAATTATCAAGAGATTGGTTAACTTTGATCTTATAGGTATTTTTTTAACGAGGTTGTCTTCCTCTATTTGTAGTATTGAATTGTCAAGAGGTTAGTCGGTTCTCGGCCGATCAATATTTTTTTAATGAGGTTGTCTTACTCAATTTGTAGAATTGTGTTGTCTAGAGGCCGGTCAATTTTGGGCCTACCAATATTTTTTAACGAGGTTATCTTCGTCGATTTGTAAAATTACCTCACCATAGACTGATCAATTTTGGACCAAGTGGTATTTTTTTACTATATATAAGCACATGTAATAACTTTTGTTATTTCTTTTGTAGGCGTGTTATACATGACATATAGATCAACATTCATTAAGAACACATGAGAATCTATCACTCTCTTAATATAATGGCTAGTTGAACCAATTAAGTCCAAATTGCAACAATGAGGCCGGAGAGTAAAGGCCACATATGTATACTAGACAAAGGGATTTGGTTAGAACTGGATTCAAATGACCTTCTAGGATTAGCTCGTCGATTAATATAACATCTAAACTGAGTGGCAGGAGGCCTCCCAAACTGTGTATTATAATCACAAGTCTAGTGTCGAGGACTCTGTAGCTCGTCATATAGGTAGGTCAATCTCATTTGTCATCCACAAGTCATTACTATTGCAATTATATTATTTCCATATGTGAGACCCGTCGATTCTATTGTATGGAACACTCTAAATCAATCAGTCTTCAGAATGGACGAAAAATCTCATTCTTTGATTGTCATCGTCGATTCCTACCGGTTAATCATCAGTATCGAAGGAATCGTAATAAATTTACTAAGGGCAGAGTCGAAAGAGATGGGCCACCACCGATATTGTCTGGTGAACAAATGTTAGCACGTGTTTCAGCACTTCCAGATATAGTATTTGGTCGCAATGAAAGAGTGTCAGGTTTTGGCCAAACACACAACTGGGTGAAAAAAAGTATCTTTTGGGAATTGCCCTATTGGAGTTCATTATTGATTCGACATAATTTAGATGTCATGCACATTGAAAAAAATGTGTTTGATAATATTTTCAACACTTTGATGGATATTTCTGGAAAAACTAAAGATAATGTCAAAGCCCGACATGATCTGAAAATACTTTGTAAAAGACCAGAGTTGGAGTTACAAGAGGTCAACGGACGATATTTGTAAAAGATAAGTTTGTTAGTGGACCGTCGCGACTTGTGTCGTGCTATAGCGGATATTTTGTTAACGGGTATAAATTTCACACGGTTGAATATTCATTTACAAAGAAGACGATGAATGCTGGGGTCTGCGTGAAAGGGACAACCTATGTTGAATGTGATATGGATTTTTATGGACTGGTGGAAGAAGTGATAGAGTTGCACTACTTCGGCTTGAAATCAGTGATCCTATTTAGATGTCATTGGTTCGATACAACAGAAAGGGGCATGAAAGTTCATCCAAAATACAAACTTGTTGAGGTTAATTACAAATCGAAATTGGCAGCAGATGAGCCTTTTATATTGGCATCACAAGCCGAACAAGTATATTACGCGAAGTATCCGGCTCGAAATAAAGATAGAGCAGATTGGCGTGTAGTCTGTAAGACAAAAGGTAGAGGAAAAATTGATCCGATAGTAGGAGAAAATGATCCTCCTGGTTTCTATCAAGAAGATGATCTTCCTGTTGTGGATCGTATTATTCCAATACTCGAGGATGCAGACACAACGTCAATTCAATTAGAAGTTGAATATGCTGATGATGACGATCATGAAATTGAGGAAGCTGGAGATGAAGAAGATGAAGAAGAGGAAGAAGATGAAGAAGAATTCGAAGACTATTATTCAGATGATGAGGAATAATTGTAAAGTATATATATTTTATTAAATATATCTCTACTATTTATACAATAATCTGATTATATGTCTGTTCGACAGATATGTCTGGTCGTGGTTATCGACGCAGGAGAGCTTCGGAGTCTCCGATCGGTGAGACTCCAGCACTTACTCATACTGCTGATCCTCCTATTGCTGATCCTCATGAGGATGATACTGCCGAGGCTAGTACATCCAGACGCAGGCGGCCACGCGGGCCGAACAGGTGGCAGCCTCCACCAGCCACAGAGTCACGTAGATTGATTAGCGTGATTGGGGAGCGGTAATATATCATGAATTATGAATCATTACAAATTCATTATATCATATTTTATGGCGCAGGTTCGAGCAAGTTCGATCATTACAAATATAATATTAAAAAATATTTTTGTTGTGCAGGTTCGAGCAAGAAGAAGTGCCGAGGAGCATTTCTTCTACTATTCGACGATACATGCACGGGGCATGGCCTACGTGGTCTCACGTGCCTAGCGAGCACGTCGACATGTTATGGCGCGAGTTTGAGGCACGTATTATTTTTTTTTTTTACATGCATGATGATATATTAATATTGGTACTGATATTATTATTTTGTAGGCTCGCTATACATGGGCCAAGGACCAGAGGCCCTTCATTTACGCTGCCTGGGAGGCTATTTCCCGGGCAAGGTACAATGGGCAGCTGGGGCAGGCTCGGTCCCAAGCGATGGCCCGAGCTAGGACCACTAACATCGCGGAGAATCGGGGATACGGCCCCGGTTGGATTACTCCGGATATATGGGACCAGCTCGTGGGGATATGGTTGACGAATCGATGGCAGGAGGTTTCTCGGAATGCGGCTAAAAATCGCATGTCGGGGGGAGCAACGCGTCACACCGGCGGCTCTGTTGCATTTGCAGTGCACGCGAACCGTATGGTAAGTATATCTTTTAATTATATATTTTATTTGTTACTATGTGTACTAATTATTGTATTTGTTTTGTAAATGTAGACGACGGTGTCGGATGACGGGAGTGTCCAGCGACCCTCCCCGATGGCGGTGTTTGAGCGGACTCACCGTCGAGCACATGGGACGGGGGAGTACATCGACAACCGCGCTGCACACATTGTAGTAATTATATATTTGTTTAAATTATTCATTATATATTTATAATTTAAGTTTTATGATAAATATTAAACAAAAAATCAAACTCGAGTAGGAGACGTACAGCCAGACGGTGGTGCAGCGCGGGGGTACCCCCGAGGACTTTGACGCAGCATCGTGGGTCGAGGCCGCAGGTGGCTGGGACCATGGCCGCGTATATGGCTTCGCAGATAGTGGTCATACGCGAGCCGTGCGAGGGCCACTTGGGGCACCGACCCCTTCGGTCGCTGGTGAGCGGCCGTCCACCTCTAGATCCAGTTATGATCATAGTAGCAGAATAAGGACTCTAGAGGAGACGGTCGCGCGTCAGACTCAGATGATGGAGGAGATGCATGCTATGCTACGCAACATATCAGGTCATCCTGAAGCAGGCATCTCTTCGGCATCATCTAATCCATCGTCCTCGAGTCAGTCCACGCCGGTGTACACTCAAGCACTCCAGAGCCCGCCATATGATCCAGACCATCCTCCATCGTGATCGTGAGATTTTTTGTTTGGATATTGAACTTGTTACTGAGATATTGAACTTGTTTAACTTATTTTGTTTGGATATTGATACTTCAATTTTGCATTTGAATTGTTTTTATACTATCGTGGATAATTATCAATATAAATATAATTGTTTTGATGTATATCTTGGTGTGTTTGTGATGTGTGAATGAATGTGTGTATGAGGGTATGGGTGTGTGAGTTATGTATCAGATAATGTATCAATGTATCAATGTATCAATGGAAATTTGAAATTTGAAATTTTTCTATCACGGCAACGCGACTTTCTGTCACGGCTCTATTGCAACGGCGCGGCCGTTGCTGATTCTTTTCAGCAACGGCTCAGCAACGGCATCAGCCGTTGCTGATGACCATTTTTCTAGTAGTGCATTAATCATATATGGTAGAATTTTTTTAAAAACTAAAACTAATCCACGCCACCACCACAACTTAAAAACTTCAAACCTATTGCCCACTCAACTCGGATATTAGGTTAGATATTAGGTTTGAAGTTTTTAAGTTGTGATGGTGGCGTGGATTAGTTTTAATTTTTTTAAAAATTTTGTCACGTAAGATTAATGATGACGCGATATCCTGAATTTAAAAAAACAATTTTTATTTATTGCTATGACATTCCACGTCAGCACATAACAGATAAATAAATAAAGATCTAATGAGAGTCTATAATTGTTATAATTTTAAAAGTTGAAATATATATTTATTTCAAATAAAAGAATGAGCCATATTTGTTAAAAACGTCAAAATTCGGGCCATTTTTGTTAATTTTTTCTAATTTTTAAAAATATTCTGCCACGTAGAATTAATGATGACATGACATCCCGAATTTAAAAAATAATTTTCTTGTGCTAACGTGGCGTTCTACGTCAACACATAACGGGTAAATAAACAAAAATATAACGGGAGTCTATAATTGTTATAATTTCAAAAGATATAATACGTATTTGTTTCAAATAAAAGAATGAGTCATATTTATTAAAAACGTCAAAGTTCGGATCATTTTCATTAATTTTCCCTTTTTTATTTATAGATGTTGTGTGTTGAATTTTTGTATGCATATATAAATACATTTTAGTATTTGATGTGATTGTATATTAATATGATTTCATGTAAATATGTGTTATGATTCATTAGATGTTATTTGAATGCAACAACAACTACAACTAAGTCTCAATTAATCCCATACTAGATAGGGTTGGATATATGAATTCTCTGTCTCCACATCCATTGATTCAAGACGGGATCTACCACAATATCTAATAACTGTAAATCCTTAGATACTATTTCTCTTCACGTAATTTTAGGTCTACCTCTACCCTTCTTTTTATCCTCTACTACTAAATTATCATATTTTTGAACTGGTGCACTTGAGGGTTTCCTAGCACATGCTCAAATCATCTTAAACATCATTCTCTTAATTTGTCACCTTAGATGTTATTTGAATAGGTACACTATTTTGTTAAGTGTAAACAAGAATTTCATAAAATTTCTAAAGTTTTTATAATACGATGAAAATACATTTGCAATGACTTTGCAACGGTCACACCATCGTAGATAACCTTTTGCAATGATTAAAATTATCGCAAAAAAATTATTGTGAATTTGTATCATGGTCTTTAATAAGTTGTGGTTGATGTTTTTTTTCTCATTACTTTTAGGTCATAGAAAAGTCATCGCTGATGATATTTATTGTATGCGATAGCCAATAATGTAACAACCACAAATTATTTGATAATCATCTACTACGTACTCATGCATTTTTTAGAGTTGTAATCATCACTAATGCAAATGGAATTAGCTTTGGTGTAGGTACAAAAATTTTGGGAGTTTAGAAAGCTTGAGTGTCGAACAATGACGGAGGAGCTTAACTGGAGGTTGGTCACGAGGAGGAAGGCTCCTCGTCGTGTTTCTTTTGTGGATGCGTCGAAGCCCTCGTCAACTGCATGGGTGGGCTTGCGGCGTTCGTTCGCTGAGACCCTTAGTTTGGGATTGCGGAAACCTCCTCATCTTGTGCTTGTGGCAACTCTGCCTCCTCGTCAAGCTGTTGACTCGAAGATCTTCTCCATCAACAAAGTGTTAGAATATTTTTTAAATATTCTATATTTTCATTTTTCATATGTGGGCTACAATCAATTATAATGTTTTGATTTAATAAAAGCGGGTTTGATCTTATGATCCATTATTGAGATGCCTGTTAGCTCATGTGATCTTGATCCATGTGATTCGAGCTTCAAACACTTAACTATGATTGGTGTGATTAATCAAGTGTAGGCCCGATTAATGAAGCCCGTGATGGACGGGCCCATATAATCAGTTATAAATAGAGGCTAGGTCCCCTCTATACACCGTGTGGAAAAACCCTAGCTCATAGTTGCTTTCCCCATCAAAAGCAGAGCATTTGAGACGGTATTGTGGAGGAAGACCCGGCTTTCCTTGGAGATCCAAAAGTTTATTCCGCTGCAAATATGTCGTCATCAAGTAAGATCTTATCTTACTAATTTATTTATGATATTCTTATATTCATGAAATACTTGATTAAAGATTTGTCTTACACAAAGTGGTTTCTTTCGTTCGCTCGCGTGGTTGCTGTTTCAACTGCATGAGGACGGGACACCAAGCTCACTGTTGCTCTCGTCGATAAGTCTATTTTTTGTGCAAGCGGGAAGGCCATCAAAGTAGACATTGCCCTTCTTATCGTCGGTCTTGTGGTTCGGGTTTTCTTGGTTCTTCTCTCAAAGGTGCACTGGCAGGTCAGCAATCCCTTCTTCTACTTCGGTTTTTAATGTTGCAACTACTATTTCTCCCTCATTTATGATTGGCCAACAAGTTTCGTCCATAAATACACGCCCAACTGCCTTTGTTTCCATGCATCCCTCGCCCACAACCACCCCGATCACTTCATCTTTTGGTTCTTCTCTCCCAGAACGTAGCTCTATGGCTGACCGTCTCGAGTTTGCGCGTGCCATCATACCCAACTCGGCAGCAACAACAGAGCGTGTCGGCTACCTAAGCGGCCGCTGCCTACTTGTCACTGTACGTGGGCAACTCAATCCACAAGCCGATGTTGCCAGTTTTTTAGCTCGCCGGTTTGGAAACTACAAAAGGCACCTCCATCAGTGGGAGCAGCACCGAATGGCATACGGTCGGTTCCTTATCACGACGCCGGAGACAATGGATTATTATTACAAGAGGCGTTTGATTCAAACCCAGCTTAAAGCCTTGAAAGTTGAACTAGATGACTCGCTCTTCCTTGTTCCTCATGCCCTAAATTCTCTTCCTGCTGAGTTCAGTCAAATTAAGACTGCCTATATTACCCAGAATGAAAAATGGACTCTGAATGATCTCATCACTAAATGTGTTGCTGAGGAAGAAAAACTTAAGAAAGAAAAGAGTGATCTATCCCTTCTAACTGTTCATCCTAAACCCCATTATGGCAAGCCTCATAAGAAATTTAAGCATTTCTCACCTGCTGCTCCAAAGAAATCTCATAAAGGACAAGGTAGTGGTCAGAATAACCCCAATGAAGGTCCTAAGCATGCTCCTACTAAGAAATCTATCAGATGCCTCTTTTGCAAAAAGAAAGGACACAAAAGGTTTGAATGTACAAAGTTTAAGGCCTGGTTAGAAAATAAGCAAAAAGCTGGAGGTAACCCCTTAGCCCTTGTTTGTTTTGAGTCTAATCTAGTTGATGTCCCTATTAATTCTTGGTGGTTTGATAGCGGGTCCACAACCCATGTTGCTATTTCTATGCAGGTTTTTGCAAACCTGAGGAAACCAAGTCTGAGGCAAAGCAAACTGAGAGTAGGAAATGATCTTGAAGTGACTGTGGAGTCTGTAGGAGATGTTAGATTGTTTTTAGAGTCGGGATTTGAACTTGTTCTGAAGGACACCTTATATGTACCTACATTTAGGAGAAATTTGATTTCTGTTTCTTGTTTAGATAAACTTGGATTAATTTCATTTTAGTTTTGGAAATGACAATATGAATATTATATTGAATTCTCAATTTATTGGAAGTGAATCTTTGTTTAATGGTTTATATATGTTGTCCTTAGCTCCTGATTGTCCATCTACATCTCTAAACATTGAAAACAAAATTGCTAAAAGATCAAGGATCAAAGATAAATCTTTTCTTTTATGGCATAAGCGCTTAGGTCACATCTCTAAAGAAAGGATTGAAAGACTTGTTAAAATTGACATTTTGCCTATCTTAGATTTTGGAGATATGGGGACTTGTGTTGATTGTATTAGAGGTAAATTGACCAAAACCAAGAAAAAGAGTGCTTCTAGAAGTTCAAGTCTATTGAAAATCATTCATACAAATATTAGTGGACCTTACTCTCCTACTATTTGTGGTCATAAATACTTTATCACTTTTATTGATGACTTTTCTCGATATGGCTATATTTATTTGATTAAAGAAAAGTCTGAAGCGCTTGATAAATTCAAAGTGTTTAAGACCGAAGTTGAAAAACAGTTGGGAACAGTCATCAAGATAGTGAGATCTGATCGCGGAGGAGAGTATTATGGTAGACATGGTGTTGCTGGTCAACATGTAGGACCTTTTGCTTCATACTTGCAAGAATGTGGAATTGTTCCTCAATATACCATGCCAGGTAGTCCTGAACAAAATGGTGTAGCTGAAAGGCGTAACCGCACTCTTAAGGATATGATGAGGAGCATGATGAGCAGGTCGAATTTGCCAGAATTTCTGTGGGGCGAAGCCATTAAAACCTCTCTCTATATTCTTAACCGTGTCCCCAGTAAATCTGTTCCCAAAATCCCTTTTGAACTATGGACATGTAGAAAACCTAGTTTAAATCATTTTCGGGTCTGGGGATGTCCTGCTGAAGTGAGAATCTATAATCCCTCTGAGAAAAAGCTTGATTCTAGAACCATTCGTTGTTTTTTCATTGGATATTCAGATCATTCAAAAGGCTACCGTTTCTATTGTCCAAGCAGATGCACTAAAATTATGGAGTCTTTAACAACGAAGTTTTTAGAACTTGATGTAGCTGAGCCTGATTCTCTTCATTCTGAACCTGTCACTAATGTATCACTAATGTATCAGTACCTCTTCCTTTTATCAATGATCTTAGGTCACTTGTTCCACGTGATTCTGTTGCTAGTCATGATGATAATATTTCTCATTCCCCTGTTCCTTCGGACAGTCCTTTAGCTGTTAATCCGCTTAATCCTATTGTTGATCCGCTTCCTGCTGAACCTACTTTACCTGTGCCGGTGAGAAGATCTACTAGAGAAAGGCGATCTGTAATCCCTGATGATTATTTGGTATATCTTAATAAAAATGATTATGATGTTGGGGATGTCCTTGATCCTAGTGACTATAATCAAGCCATTTCTTGTGCACAGTCAGATAAATGGATATGTGCTATGAATGAGGAAATACTTTCTATGGCTGATAATGATGTTTGGGATTTGGTTGAATTACCTGAAAACTATAGACCTATTGGCTGTAAGTGGATTTTTAAAACCAAGAAGGACTCCAAAGGTAATGTTGAGAGGTTCAAAGCCCGACTTGTTGCAAAGGGTTTTACCCAGAAAGAGGGCATTGACTACAATGAAACTTTCTCACCTGTTTCCTCTAAAGATTCTTTCAGAATTATTATGGCCCTTGTAGCTCATTTTGATTTAGAGTTACATCAGATGGATGTCAAAACAGCATTTTTAAATGGTGATCTCTATGAAGAGGTTTATATGAAACAACCTGAAGGTTATCAAAAAACTAGCAGTGAGCATTTGGTATGCAAATTGAAGAAGTCCATTTATGGTTTGAAACAGGCTTCTAGACAGTGGCATTTGAAATTTGATATGATTGTGTCTTCCATGGGTTTTGAGGAAAATAAAGTTGATCATTGCATATATATCAAGGTCAGTGGGAGCAAAATAATTTTTCTCATATTATATGTGGATGACATTCTGCTGGCTTCAAATGATCTTGTTCTCCTTCATGAAACTAAACTCATGTTGACTAAATCTTTCGATATGAAGGATCTTGGTGAAGCTTCTTTTGTACTGGGAATTGAAATCCATAGGGATAGATCTCGTTGTTTGCTTGGATTATCTCAAAAAGCTTATGTTAATTGAATTTTGGAAAGATTCAACATGTTAGATTGCAAGCCTGGTGATGTACCTGTCATTAAAGGCGATAAATTTTGCAAAAATCAATGTCCTAAAAATGCATTAGAAAAGGGTCAATTGAATGACAAGCCATTTGATAGTGCACTGGGGAGCCTGATGTATGCACAGGTTTGCACTAGACTGGACATTGCTTTTATTGTTGGAGTCTTGGGCAGATATCAGTCTAATCCTGGTTATGATCATTGGGTAGCAGCTAAGAAAGTTATGAGATACCTGCAGAGGACTAAAGAACACATGTTTGTGTATAAAAGAGTAGAAAATTTAGAGATTGTAGGCTATTCTGACTCAGATCTCGCTGGGTGCCTTGATGACAGAAAATCTACATCTGGATATATTTTCATGTTAGCTGGTGGAGCCATCTCTTGGAAAAGTAAGAAGCAGACTCTAGTTGCTTCTCCCACTATGCAAGCAGAATTTGCTGCCTGTTATGCTGCGGCTTCTCAAGCTGTTTGGCTTAAGAATCTTATTTCTGGGCTTCGTCTTGTTGATTCTATTTCTAGGCCTCTTACTATTTATTGTGATAACAGTGCTGCTGTGCTCTTCACGAAGAACAATAAAACCTCTAGTGGCTCCAAACATTTAGAGTTGAAATATTTGACTATTAGAGATCTTGTAAAGAAAGGAGATATTTTAGTTGAACACATAGAGACAGATCTGATGCTTGCTGATCCCTTAACCAAGGGATTCAGACCCATAGTCTTTAAAAGACATGTTGAAAATATGGGCATTCTGAGTTCTTTTGATGTGCTTGGTTAGTGGGAGTTATTTTTCCTTTTGTTTTGAGCACTTTGATACATGATTGTTAGGTTTATGTTACCGCATGTTCAATAATAAACTCTTTTTTCCTTTGAGATCATATTGTCATATTTAATATATGTGTTCAATAATTATTTAAGACTCGGTATCATTTGAATCAGAATGTCTCTTGATTGATACCATATTTAAGTCTAGAGACATCATATTTTTTGTTTAAAGGCTCGGTGTCATGTGAATCATGTTGCCCATTGATTGATGCCAATTTTGAGTCTAAGGACTTGATGGTTTTTTTAAAACCATACGCTTTCTCCTGCCGAAAGGTATATCTAGAAGAGAAAGTATGAGGGCTGACAATGAAAATAACACTGTTCTTATCGGATCATTTTGAGTGTTATTTTCATGCTACACTCCACACCAATGATAATTGTCAGCAATGTCAGTGGTATTCGTGACCATGGAAAGTCTTATGTCCAGTATTGTCATGATGACTGCCATGATTCGATATCTTTAGTTGTTGATATGAGTCATAATAAGTGTTGCATCTTGGATCATTTTTATTTTATTTATTTATTTTGTGGCCACATTTTTTGAAATATGTGATTAAACCCGAGTGTCGTTTTTTAAATTTTTTCAAAAATAAAATTTTACAATTGATCTTGCCCAAGTGGGAGAATGTTAGAATATTTTTTAAATATTCTATATTTTCATTTTTCATATGTGGGCTATAATCAATTGTAATGTTTTGATTTAATAAAAGCGGGTTTGATCTTATGATCCATTATTGAGATGCCTGTTAGCTCATGTGATCTTGATCCATATGATTCGAGCTTGAAACACTTAACCATGATTGATGTGATTAATCAAGTGTAGGCCCGATTAATGAAGCCCATGATGGACGAGCCCATATAATCAGTTATAAATAGAGGCTAGGTCCCCTCTATACACCGTGTGGAAAAATCCTAGCTCATAGTTTCTTTCCCCATCAAAAGCAGAGCATTTGAGACGGTGTTGTGGAGGAAGACCCGGCTTTTCTTGGAGATCCAAAAGTTTATTCCGCTGCAAATATGTCGTCATCAAGTAAGATCTTATCTTACTAATTTATTTATGATATTCTTATATTCATGAAATACTTGATTAAAGATTTGTCTTACACAAAGTGGTTTCTTTCATTCGCTCGCGTGGTTGCTGTTTCAACTGCATGAGGACGGGACACCAAGCTCACTGTTGCTCTCGTCGGTAAGTTTGTTTTCTGTGCAAGCGAGAAGGCCATCAAAGTAGACATTGCCCTTCTTATCGTCGGTCTTGTGGCTCGGGTTTTCTTGGTTCTTCTCTCAAAGGTGCACTGGCAGGTCAGCAATCCCTTCTTCTACTTTGGTTTTTAATGTTGCAACTACTATTTCTCCCTCATTTATGATTGGCCAACAAGTTTCGTCCATAAATACACGCCCAACTGCCTTTGTTTCCATGCATCCCTCACCCACAACCACCCCGATCACTTCATCTTTTGGTTCTTCTCTCCCAGAACGTAGCTCTATGGCTGACCGTCTCGAGTTTGCGCGTGCCATCATACCCAACTCGGCAGCAACAACAGAGCGTGTCGGCTACCTAAGCAGCCGCTGCCTACTTGTCACTGTACGTGGGCAACTCAATCCACAAGCCGATGTTGCCGATTTTTTAGCTCGCCGGTTTGGAAACTACAAAAGGCACCTCCATCAGTGGGAGCAGCACCGAATGGCATACGGTCGGTTCCTTATCACGACGCCGGAGACAGTGGATTATTATTACAAGCTCCGAAGCACGGAAACGCCGGCGGGGCTTCCGTTTCCGTGTCCGAAACGTTTCGGACACGGCGACGAAATAACACGTTGTTAGTACGTGTCGGAAACTGTCAACGTTTCCGATAATAAAAAAAATTAAATAAAATGCTTCTTCTTTTTTCGCCTTCTTGATAAGGAAATAAATCCGAGATTTTAGAACTGATAACAAAGAAAAAAATCGGATTAAAATTAAATAAATACCATATTTCATTTCTTCTTCCTATCTTGCTTCACATTCTTAGGTGGAGCGTCGATTCATCTTCTTCGCAGCGACGGTGGAGCGTCGGAGGAGCAGTGTGCGCCCATTCATCTTCTAGGCAGCATAGGTGGAACGGTCGGCGGAGCGGTGGGCGCCGATTCATCTTCTTCCTTCCTGAGCGTCGGTGGAGCGATCGGCGCCTCGGCGGACTGGCGGAGTTCTTCCCTTCTCTTCCGCAGGATAGGTGAAATTTTGATTTCACTGTATATATATTCCTTCTACCTTTTCTTCTGTTAAAGGCTTTACACCGCATCACTGCATATATATTAACTTAAAGCTGCTCCCATGTCAGTATGTTACTTTACACCGCATCACTGCATCAGTTAAAAATATCTCCAATGGTTAAAGACGAGATTTATATTATTTTACCCACACATCAGTACATCACATCCACTAATTAAAGTAACAATTTATTTTAATTTTGTCTCAGTTAAATTAATTAAAAAAATTAAACTAATCAAATGTTATTTTACCCACACGTCACATCCACTAATTAAACTAATTAATTTTTTTTTGACTCAGTTAATTAATTTTGTCAAATTAGATTGAATTAATTCAATTCCATTTTAATTACAGTATTGTTTATTTTTTATGCAAATAATATTATTTGATTCAATTTTAATTACAGTAGACAGTTAGATACTTTTGTCCTATTAATTAGTTTAGTTCAATTTTAATTACAATATTATTTTTGTCCAGTTATAATTAAGTTGATTCAATTTAGTTTTAGTTTTAGATTAATATAATTTTTATATGATTTATTAATTTATGATATTATCTATTTTTTTTTGTAGTATATATAAATCATGTCTAACTCTGGTTCTGGTAATATTAATAACGGTGACGAGGATGATGATCAAAAACTTCTGTGGAAATATGTTACCAAGGGTGATAAAACAAGTGGAGGGGGAGGAAATATTCGTTGGCAATATAATTTTTGTCATGAAATGAAACATGGTACTTATACTAGAGTCAGGGCTCACTTATTAAAGTTACCGAATAAAGGAATTGGAAGTTGTAAAAATGTGAAACAAAGTGATATATCTGAGATGAAAAAATTAGAGGAAGAAGCCAAACAAAGAGCTTTAAGCTTTGCACCTAAAAGAGTTCCATTGCCTCCTAATGCTTCTGGACTTCAAAATGTTGATTCAAAGAAAAGAAAGATGAGCATTGATTCAAATCCCATTTCTAAAGCATTTAATCTGAAAGCTCGTGATCAATTGCATGCAGAAATTGCTAGAATGTTTTATACCGCAGGGCTACCTTTTAATCTTGCTAGGAATCCTTATTATGTGAGTTCCTATGTCTTTGCTGCTAATAATGCTATATCGGGCTATCTACCGCCAGGATATAATATGTTGAGAACTATATTACTACAACAAGAAAAGGCCAATGTAGAAAGATTACTAGAGCCTATCAAAGGGACTTGGAGAGAGAAAGGTGTCAGTATAGTGAGTGATGGATGGAGTGGTTCACAGAGAAGACCATTGATTAATTTTATTGCAGCATGTGAAATTGGTCCAATGTTTATTAAAGCTGTTAATTGCGAGGATGAGATAAAAGATAAATATTTCATTGCAAATTTGATGAAAGAAGTTATTGATGAAGTTGGACACGAGCATGTGGTTCAAGTCATTACTGACAATGCAAAAAATTGTAAGGGTGCTGGAGAAATCATTGAAGGGATATTTCCTCATATTTATTGGACTCCATGTGTAGTGCATACTTTAAATCTCGCCTTAAAGAATATTTGTGCAGCTAAAAATGTTGAGAGTAATATGGAAACATATCAGGAATGCAGTTGGATTACAAAAGTTCATGGTGATGTTGTGCAAATAAAAAATTTCATTGTAAATCATTCTATGAGGTTGGCTCTTTTTAACAAATTTGTCTCTTTAAAATTGCTTGCACTTGCAGAGACACGTTTCGTATTAGTTATTATTATGCTTAAAAGATTTAAGCTTATTAAGCGTGGCTTGCAAGCAATGGTTATCAGTGAGCAGTGGTCTTCTTATAGAGATGATGATTTAGGAAGAGCTAGATTTGTGAAAGAGAAAGTTCTAGATGATGTTTGGTGGGACAAAATTGATTACATTCTTTCTTTCACTGGTCCTATATATGAGATGATTCGAGCTTGTGATACAGATAAACCATGTCTTCACTTGGTTTATGAAATGTGGGATTCAATGATTGAAAATGTAAAAGTTGCAATATATCGATATGAAGGCAAACAATTGGGAGAATCTTCTTCTTTTTATGATGTAGTACATTCTATACTCATTGAACGGTGGACAATGAATAACACTCCCCTTCATTGTTTGGCACACTCATTAAATCCCAAGTAAGTTATTTATAAGTTCTTTATATCTTTTGTATTTTTATATTCTAACATTTTATAATAATTGCATTTTGTGTTTGAAAAAGGTACTATAGTGATGTATGGCTTAACGAGGATACAAGAAGAGTTGCTCCGCATCAAGATTTAGAAATCTCTCGAGAAAGAACAAAATGCTTTAAGAGGTTCTTTCCTGACATAGAAGATCGAACAAGAGCTAATACTGAGTTTGCTAATTTTACATTGAAGATGGGAGAGTTCGCAGATTCTGAATCATTGTATAACAGGTATCATATGGATGCCAAATGTTGGTGGGCAATCCATGGTGCAAGTGTTCCTTTGCTTCAAAGTATTTCTTTCAAGTTACTTGGACAATCATCTTCATCATCATGTTGTGAACGAAATTGGAGTACTTATTCGTTTATCAATTCATTAAGAAGGAATAGATTAACTCCAAAACGTGCTGAAGATTTGGTTTTTATTCATAGCAATCTTCGCCTCTTGTCAAGAAGATGTCCAGAATATTATATTGAGCGAACCAAAATGTGGGATATAGAAGGTGATGAATTTGGCTCTTTCGAAGATGTTGGCATTCTTGAGGTTGCAAATCTTTCTCTTGATGAACCAGAGATGGAAATTATACTTTTCACGGATGATGATGGCGGTGATAGGGAAAAAGATGATGGTACTGACTGTGACGATATTGATGATGTGGTGGTGATTAGATCAGACTAACATGCAATTTGTTAAAGAGTCAACAAAACTTTATAAATTTATTTCATGATTTTGAGATTAGATATTGTGATTATTTCGTCTTTATTTTTTTTAGTAACAATGAAGTTATAATGTTTATTTTAGTAACAATGTTTAGTATTTTATTTTGTTACATGATATTGCTAACTAAAATTAGAAAAATATTTTTAATATATTTTTATACATTATTTAAGTTATATTAATTATTTAAAAAATTAGTTAATTTAACGTTTCCCCAACGTTTCATATCCTATATATTTTAAAATCAACGTTTCCCGTTTCGTATCGTGTCGTGTCGCGTTTCCCGTTTCGGTTTCCGTGCAACATTGATTACAAGAGGCGTTTGATTCGAACTGAGCGTATTCAATGGAACCATGCTCTTCTTCTGATTGAAGACTGGAAGGCCGATGAGTTCTTTGAGGTGATTGACCCGCCGGAGATGCAAGTCGGGCTGGAACTTCGCGGACTGCCGCTCATGTTCAGGAATACTGAGACGGCGATTGCACTCACGAGTTCCTTCGCCTCCTTTGAGGCGATGGCTGACTCCAGTCGAGACTTGGGAAACCTCGACTCATGCAAACTGCGGGTTAAGGTTCGAGCTTTACACCTTATTCCCAGGTTCATCGTCGCCGAAGCGCGCAGACTCTTGCCGGTTCACCGTGGAAGTCGGCATTGCATGGAAACAATGGGTGGGCGATGACATCCCTCTGGCGGACTCACACCAGGCGGACAGGGACAACGGCGGCGACAATGGCAATGGATTGGGATCGGACGCTAGCCATGAGTACGATACGTCGGAAGGTCCATTCCAGGAAGGTGGGAGCTAGGATCATATCTCCGCAAGCTCTGATTCTACCGACCCTCCTTCCTTTTCTGCTTCGCGAACAAGAGCTTTGCTCCCGGCGGTTGAGACGAATCAGGCGCAGAAGCCGGTCCGGTCGTGCTTCCCTGCCCTCCGCCGTGCTTGCCGGCGTTCGTTGGTGGTTGGGGTTCCCTGAGACATCTACAGGCCTCTTCCTCTTCTGGCTACTGTGAAGCCTGTGCCGCTGGATGCTGCAGTTCCACTTTCCTCACCCTTGCATGCTCGCCCAGATTTCTTGCAGCCATCTGGATTTGGAAGAGTTGACACGGCTGTGAAGCTTCCGATGGACAGTGAAGAAGATGTTTTTAGGAGAGAAGCCTGCGCTACCTTCGTCCGTCAGATACAAGATATTTCCCTTTTGATGCTTGTCGGATTTGCTTCTTTGGACCGATTGTTGGTAGAGAGGTGCTTAGTTGTAGGGATCGCCTCTTTTGGCTTTTGCCTCTGGGGAAGATGGCTTCGAGATGTTTACTTTTCAGGACGCCTGGGTGTGCAATAGCTGTGGTCTACAGCTTTTAAATTAATCGAGTCCGGGACTTCGCTTGCTGGGGTATCTGTTGGATCCGCTTACCCGACGACCCGACTCCTCTTTGCATCCAGTCATTTGGGCCGGCCTTACATGGGCCTGGTTGGACTTCTTAAGCTTACGCCACTGACTAAGCTTTCAGATCTTATCTCAAGATGTCGATGCTCTGGGTTCTATCATGATGAATTTGGGTACTGGATTGGACAACCTACTGATGAAAAGTTAGATACTCTGGGGTTTTGATCTGAACGTCTCGGATGAAAGGGTGCTCAGAGCTCTGGGTTCGACCTTCGCATGATCCTTGTTGGTTGATTGTAGTGTTGTTTTTCTTAGTCATGTTTCAAAACTTTTGCACCTTATTTTGGAACGTTGAGGGTTATGTCGACTCTCGAAATGTTATATGGTGAAACAAGTTATCAAGGAGTCTAAATGTAGCGTAGTTTTTCTTTTTGAAACTAAGTTGAATGAATGTTCAAGACGTTATGTTCGACAAACTTTTGGTTTCTCGTTTGATGATAACTTTCGTACCATCGACGCCTCCGGTCTCTCGGGAGGGATTTTGTCTTTCTGGGATCCGATCGTATGGGAGTGTACATACTGTCATCTCGGGCTTTGGTCCATTCATCTATCACTTAAGCACCGCTCATCTGACTTTTCTTTCGCAGCTATTGGGGTGTATCGGCCCCTATCTCAGGTTTAGAGGAATGATTTCCTTGATGAGTTAAGACAGGTCGTCTCTAACTATACAGGCTCCCTAATTGTTGGTGGAGATTTCAAAATGACTACTTATTGTAATACCCGATGTTTCCTAATATAAAAATTTCATTCGGTGCAGCGCACGGGACCGGGGAATAGCAGGGTTGAGTCACAAAAATCGACGAGAATAGAAGGTATAATTCAATTTGTTTTACTCGTTGGTTATGTTTATATGATTTATGTGCTAGATCGATTCAAGTCGGATTGAAATCAGGTTCGCGGGTCGAATCGGGGCTAAATTCAGACTCGGGTTGAGTTGAGTGAGGGAACTTAAGTCATGAGGGCACCTTTGTTAAAAAAGGGGGGGGGGGATTAAATCCCTCTCACCCCAAGCCGCCGTGCGGCTCAAGGCAAGAGGGAGCCGCACACAGCCCGAGGGAAGAGGAAAGGGGAGAGGAGCTTGTGGACGGCGCCGGTCTCGTGTCGTCGTCGGAGAAATTAGGATCGTCCTCGTCTAGTCCATCTCCTTCATCCGATCAAGGTGAGTGGTCTAACTAAGATCCATAGGTAGGCGGGTAGCCAACCAAAGGTATTGGGGATTTGTCGATTTCTCGTTATATTTCCGTCGTCTCGTCGAAATTTTTATCGACATATGATCCTCTTGTGTATATGTTGTTTAACAACGAAGTTTCACGGAGTTTTCCTCGGATTTAGGGGTCGGCCGCATGAAGGAAAAAAGGGAAAGGTCATGCCGAATTTTCCCCCAATTTCCTAGAGTGGTCGTAACCCCTTGGATCAGGTTCTTTTCATGATTTGTGGCTCGATTATTCTTGATCACGGCCAAAAACCCTCTTCTTCCACCCTGATCAGTCTCGACCGAGCAAGAGTAACCTATGTTAGGTTCGGCCGAGTGGGTGTGAGGAGGGGAAAGGGGCTCGACTTGGTTCATGCTTACATGTAGAGTTTTATTTCATCATTTATGCTATAGATTTCTCACTTGATGTATGATATGTTAGTAGTGGTAGATTGAGTTTATCATGCTATAAGGAAATGTTCTTGAACGCATATATATGGTTATGATTTCGAATGGGATGTGAATCATGGAAATGTTTCATTTACTTTCTAATGTAAATGCTCAATCCTTGTCATGTTATATTCCTTGTTTCATTATCGGAATTTAGAAATTTATTACTGAATTTAATCTTCTTATTTTTGGAAATCATGTGATTATTCATGTGGATAATTGTAGAACGAATTTCCTATGTTACATATGCTGTGATGAACCCGAAAGTTGACATTTTCATGCTTATGAAATATGGTTACACTTAAGGAATATAATGCAAAGACTAGGTTTCACACCTAGGGAAGGATAGCAGACATTGGTACTCAACTAGTGCGACCCGAGGAAAGGGTCGGGTAGGGGTTGATGCCCGGGGATTTAGATAGAAGTTTTTCTTTGAGAAACTCTAATTGTGTATTGTGATTGAGATGGTCTACTGAGGAGTACCAATAGTCGAAACGACTACTACTCGACTCACCGGTGATTAGGATCTTGAGATTGTACCAACGGGTCCGCTAGGTGTTAGACCCGAGTGGCGGAGGGTCTTGAGATTTCGTCAATGGGCCACGCTGACGGTTGACCTAAGTCGGGTGGGACTAGCTATCCCTAACCCGGTGGGATCCAGAGACTAGTTGAACTTCCTAGTCAATGGGCCCGGTGATTATTATTGATATTCCTTGTATGTTGTGTAGGCCGGTGCGGTCGAGTACTGTATTGTGGTGAAGGCCGGACTGAGCCAAACCATTCATGTAGGATGAGGCCATAGTGGCCGAAAGATACTCAGTCTGAAGGAGCTGATATGGCCAGATTACTTATTGGCATAGGTTGGCCAATTGGCCGGTTACCATGATATGACTAGCATAGACTCCTCATTTATGTGCTTGTGTATATATTTATATGTTATCATATCAGGGATTCAAGTTGAGGTTCGGAAGGACCGCTCACGCGACTAGAGGGCAGGCGTTGGCGCAGATCTCGTAGCAGGTAGTCATATAGTCGTAGTCGTGTCGATAGGGTTGTAGACATGCACTGAGTAGTTTGAAACTTGAGTTGTTTCCTTCGAATTTGAAATTACTAAAACTGTTTTGACATTTTTTTTAAAAAAATAAAGATTTGTGCCGCTGTCTTTTGTTTCATGATACTTGGATGTGTAGTGTTTTCTTTGGTGTAGTGGTCTAGTGCATGTGGTAGGCTTTGGGGTATCGACACATACCCCGGCCAATCACGCGACCCTGAGTTAGGGCATGACAAAGTTGGCATTAGAGTATTTTGTTAGGTCTTGACTACGACTAGGAATTGGGTACGTATGACGCATATGCTAGCATGTCGACATACAGTATAGTTATGCTACGAGATCAGGCGACCACGACTGTACCTCAGTGGACCATCCGATTAGTACTTTAAATTTCAGTTATAAGTTGTTGGTATTAATGGTATTTAAAAAAATGCTAGGGTGATGGAGACTCACACTGCTGCGTTGAGCGGCAACGGTAGTAGTTCCACCGAACGCCAGGGCCGAGGCCGATGCTACGGACGAGACCGAGGTCGGGGCCGGGGGCGGGGAAGAGAGCAGTCAGAGGAGGGGGTACAGGACCCCATAGTTTCTTAGCTGCAGACTCAGGTGGCTCAGTTGACAGAGGCACTCCGTAGGGAGCAAGAGTTGAGGTAGCAACAATAGCCGGTACCAGTGGTACCCATAGTGCCAGAAGTGACTAAGCCAGTAGCGTCGGTGGTCAAAGTCCCAGGGGCGTCCATCTACGCAGACTTCATTAAGCTGAGGCCGCCGATGTTCACCGGGACAGATAGGCAAATAGAGGTTACCGATTTTCTGGGTGACTGCTACGAACTGTGTGTGGAGCTTGGGTGCTCATCCGAGTCAGCGGCTCGCATGGTAAGCTTACAGCTCAGAGGACAGGCAAAGAACTGGCTACACACGTGGAGGGATTGTAGGACAACACATGCACCACCCCCCTACGTAGGAGGAGTTCAGGGCGCCCGTAGTGGAGCACTACTTACCACTGTGTGTTCGCGATAAGCGGGCAAGGGAGTTTGAGATGGTACGTCAGATGGGTGGTATGACCGTGTCAGACTACGAGATGGAGTTCACCAGGCTCTCTAAGTACCACCCAACCCTAGTGGCTACTGAGACTGCCAGGGTCAAGAGGTTCGTCGGGGGGTTGAGACCCCAGATCAGCAGGGCTCATCCATTATACCGAGGACACCACATTTGCTCAGGTAGTGGATGACGCACTCAGGAAGGAAACATTGGTGTCATTCAAGAAATTTGACAAACCCGCAAAGAAGAAGTTCCAACCTCAGGGGGCAGGGGGCCGGCCTTGGCACTCTAAGGGGTCTGTTGCCGCTGCAGACCACCAGCAGTAGTCGGGGCCGTGAAGGCCCAGGGTCAGGGGCAGCGCGATAGGCAATGTCCGGGGATGCCACTCAGAAGTCAGAAATGCCACAGTGTGGTTGCTGTAACAGAAAGCACTGGGGGACTTGCTATGGCCGCACGAATGCATGTTTCAGATGTGGACATGTTGGACACTTTAGGAAAGAGGTGGCCAGAGAATTGAGCAGTCGAAAGGAAAAGCATCGATGTCAGTTGGGTTAGTAGTTCAGAAGGGTCCAGTGCAGAGCAGGGGGCCACAGGCTAGTCACTCTAAGAGATCATCTGCCCGAGTTTGCGCCATGAACCGTGATGGAGCAAAGGCATCTAAGGTAGTGGTGACCGATACTATTTTAGTTAGTTCATCCACAGCTTATGTATTGTTCGATCCAGGTGCCACACACTCATTTGTATCTGCTAGTTACCTGTAGCACCTTCTTTGCTTAATGTATCGTATGTGGTGTCGACGCCTACGTGCGATACAGTAATAGTCAGAATAATTTTCCATGGCTACGAGGTACTTATATGCGGGCATGCATTGAGGGCAGAGTTGACACTTCTACCAATGCTTGAACTAGATGTCATACTCGACATGGATTGGCTGACGGATCACCTTGCTTCAGTGGATTGTAGGGCTAAGACTGTTATTTTTAGTAAGCCTGGGTTGCCGCAGTTCATCTTCCAAGGAGACAGAAGAGGTGAGCATATGGGAGTCATTTCAGCCCTGAAGGCTCATAAGTTACTAGTGGGCGGCTGTCAGTCTTTCTTGGCCTTAGTATCATTGGCTGACGAGGATAGAGACACGATGGGGAACGTCAAAGGAACATCGGTGGTTTGTGAGTTCTCTGACGTCATTCCCGAGGAGTTGTCGGGTCTGCCGCCAAGAAGAGGGATAGAGTTCTGCATTGAATTGTAGCCCGGGGTAAAGCCGATCTTCATTCCATCCTATATGATGGCGCCGACCGAACACAGGGAGTTAAAAGCACAGTTGCAAGAGTTGCTGGACTTGGGCTTCATCCGGCCGAGCGTATCACCGTGGGGTGCTCCAGTGCTCTTTGTGAAGAAGAAGGACGGGTCTATGCACATGTGTATCGACTATAGGCAGCTTAACAATGTAACAATCAAGAATCATTACCCACTGCTAAGGAAAGATGACCCATTTGACCAATTGCGGGGGGCAAAATAGTTTTCAAAGATTGATTTGAGATCCGAATACCATCAGCTGAGAATCCGAGATTGCGATGTGTCTAAGACTGCCTTCAGGACTCGTTATGGCCACTTTGAGTTCCTAGTGATGTCCCTTGGTCCGACCAATGCACCGACGACTTTTATGAATCTGGTGAATCGGGTGTTCAAGGAGTACCTGGACAGTTTTGTGATCGTCTTCATTGATGACATCTTGGTATACTCCAAGAGTAAGGAGGAGCACTCCAGACATTTGAGGATGGTCCTGGAAACCCGTAGAGAGCATCAGTTGTTTGCCAAATTCTTCAAGTGTAAATTCTTGTTGGAGAGTGTAGGGTTCCTGGGTCATGTAGTGTCCAAGGAGGGGATAAGAGTGGATCCCGCAAAGGTGGAGGCTGTGCATAACTAGAGGCGGTCGACCAGCGTGACTGAGATTCGCAGTTTCCTTGGGTTGGCTAGGTATTACCAGAAGTTTGTGGAAAACTTCTCTAGGATTGCAGCTCCTTTGACTCGATTGACACAGAAAAATGTCAAATTTATATCGGATGATAAGTGCGAGGCGAGCTTTCAGAAGCTCAAAGAGTGCTTGACGTCAGCACCCGTGTTGGTCGTACCTCCATTCTCAGGAGGATTTGTGGTCTACAGTGATGCCTCTCGGGTTGGCCTGGGCTGTGTTTCGATGCAGTATGGCAGAGTCATAGCCTATGCATCCCGCCAGCAAAAGATTCATGAGAAGAACTACCCGACGCATGACCTAGAGCTGGCAGTTGTGGTTTTTGCACTGAAGCTCTGGTGCCACTACCTGTACGGGGAGGCCTGTGAGATTTATACTGATCCCAACAACCTCCAATAGTTGCTTACCCAAAAGGAGCTAAACTTCAGGCAGAGGAGGTGGCTGGAACTCCTAAAGGACTATGACTGCACTATTATGTACCACCTCGGTAAAGCCAATATAGTGGCAGATGCTCTAAGCAGAAAGTCCATGTGCAGCTTGGCCCATTTGGCAATAAGGAGAAGACCACTAGCTCGGGAACTAGCACTGTGCCTGGATGGGGGAGCAGTCCTGTCTATATCAGATTCGGGTACCCTGGTGGCACACCTGCTGGTGCAGTCTAGCTTGGTGGACATGTTGCGTGCCGCGCAGGAGGAGAACACATTTTGTTCCCTAACAAGGGATCTGGTCCGGAGAGGTGACGCAGATGACGATTTTAGGGTCGACTCAGAGGGTGTCCTAAGGTTTAAAGACTAGATCATGGTGCCTGATATGGTAGAGGTGTGCCTACAGGTTTTGAAAATGGGCCACCGTTCCACTTATACGATGCATCCGTGGGCCACCAAAATGTACCGAGACTTAAGACAGCACTACTGCTGGAAGGATATGAAAAGAGAGATAGCAGAGTTTGTATCCAGGTGTTTGGTCTGCCAGCAATTGAAGGCCGAACACCTAAAACCCGCGGGGTTGCTTTAGAATCTCGAGGTGCCCGAGTGGAAGTGAGAGAAAATCACTGTGGACCTAGTGATCGGGCTGCCTAAGTCAAGAGGAGGGTTTGATTCTATTTGGGTGGTAGTGGATCGGTTGTCTAATACCGCACACTTCATTCCAGTCGAAATGATATTTTTTGCTAAGCAGTATGCCAAACTATTTTTAGATAAGATTGTGGCATACCATGGTACCCCAGTGATGATCATATCAGATTGAGATACCCAGTTCACAGCCGGGTCTTGGCAGTCCTTTCAGGAGGCCTTGGGTACTCAAGTGCGATTCAACACAATTTTCCATCCACAAACGGGCGGACAGTCAGAAAGAACCATCCAAAGCCTGGAGGATATGCTAAGGGTGTATGTCCTTGACATGGCTGGTAGTTGGGAGAAACACCTGCTGTTGATTGAATTCGCCTACAACAATAGCTATCACAGTAGCATTGGTATGGCCCCGTTCGAGGCCTTGTACTAGTGGAGATGCAGATCACCAGTGGGTTGATTTAAGACAGGAGAGACTCTCAAGGTGAGTCCTGACTAGATCGAGGAGACAGTGGAGAAGGTGATGTGGATAAAAGAAAAGCTGTTGGCGGCTCAGAGCAGCCCGAAAATGTATGCTGATAAGAAGACTAGAGAGTTGGAGTTAGCTGAAGGCGACTTGGAGTTTCTGAAGGTTTCCCCCACGAAAGGGGTAGTCCAGTTTGGGAGGAAGGGGAAGTTCAGCCCTAGATTCATTGGGCCTTTCCCTATTCTCAAGCAGAGGGGCACTGTGGCTTACGAGCTGACTTTGCCCGCTAGCTTGAGCAAGGTTCACACAGTTTTTTATGTGTCAATGCTCCGGAGATATGTGAGGGATGAGTCCCACGTGATCGAGCCGACTACGGTTGAGATGGACACGACGGTCTCATATGAGGAGAGGCCGGTAGAGGTGCTTGATCGATAGATCAGGAAGCTCACCTCCAAGAAAATACCCTTGGTAAAGGTCAGGTTGGAGCAACACACCGGACAGGAAGCTACTTGGGAAGTAGAGCAAGACATGAGGGAGCGCTACCCCTCCTTGTTCGAGGATATAGTGAGTCCCTATACTCTACCAAATTCGAGGACAAACTTTTCTTAAGGGGGGAAGGTTGTAATACCCGAGGTTTCCTAATATAAAATTTTTATTAGGTGCAGCGAACGGGATCAGGGAATAGCAGGGTTGAATCGCGAAAATCGACGAGAATGGAAGGTATAATTCAATTTGTTTGACTCATGAGTTATGTACGTTTATATGATTTATGTGCTAGATTTGTTTGACTCATGAGTTATGTACGTTTATATGATTTATGTGCTAGATCAATTCAAGTCTGGTTGAAATCGGGTTCGCGGGTCGAATCGGGGCTAAATTCAGACTCGGGTTGAGTTGAGTGAGGGAACTTAAGTCAAGGCAAGAGGGAGCCGCACGCAGCCCGAGGGAAGAGGAAAGGGGAGAGGAGCTTGTGGACGGCGCTAGTCTTGTGTCGTCGTCGGAGAAATCAGGATTGTCCTCGTCTAGTCCATCTTCTTCATCCGTTCAAGGTGAGTAGTCTAACTGAGATCCATAGGTAGGCGGCTAGCCGACCCAAGGTAATGGGCATTTTGTCAATTTCTCGTTATATTTCCGTCGTCTCGTCAAAATTTTTATTGAGATATGATCCTCTTGTGTATATGTTGTTTAACGACGAAGTTTCACAGAGTTTTCCTCAGATTTAGGGGTCGGCCGCATGAAGGAAAAATGGGAAAGGTCATGCCGAAATTTTTCCCAATTTCCTAGAGTGGTCGTAACCTCTTGGATTAGGTTATTTTCATGATTTGTGGCTTGATTATTCTTGATCACGGCCAAAAACCCTCTTCTTCCACCATGATCAATCTCGACCGAGCATGAGTAACCTATGTTAGGTTCGGCCAAGTGGGTGTGAGGAGGGGAAAGGAGCTCGACTTGGTTCATGCTTACGTATAGAGTTTTATTTCATCGTTTATGCTATAGATTTCTCACTTGATGTATGATCTGTTAGTAGTGGTAGATTGAATTTATCATGCTATAAGGAAATGTTCTTGAATGCACATATATGGTTATGATTTAGAATGACATGTGAATCATGGAAATATTTCATTTATTTTCTAATGTAAATGCCCAATCCTTGCCATGTTATATTCATTGTTTCCTTATCGGAATTTAGGAATTTATTGCTGAATTTAATCTCCTTATTTTTGGAAATCATGTGATTATTCATGTGGATAATTGTAGAACAAATTTCCTATGTTACATATGCTGTGATGAACCTGAAAGTTGATATTTTCATGTTTTGAAATGTGGTTACACTTAAGGAATATAATGCATAGACTAGGTTTCACACTTAGGGAAGGATAGCGGACATTGGTACTCGACTAGTGCGACCCGAGGAAGGGGTCGGGTACGGGTTGATGCCCGAGGATTTAGATGGATATTTTTCTTTGAGAAACTCTGATTGTGTATTGTGATTGAGATGGTCTACTGAGGAGTACCAATAACCGGAACGGCTACTACTCGACTCACTGGTGATTAGGGTCTTGAGATTGCACCAGCGGGCCCGCTAGGTGTTAGACCCGAGTGGCGGAGGGTCTTGAGATTTCGTCAGTGGGCCATGCTGACGGTAGACCTGAGTCGGGTGGGACTAGCTATCCCTAACCCGGTGGGATCCAGAGACTAGTTGAACATCCTAGTAAATGGGCCCGGTGATTATTATTGATATTCCTTGTATATTGTATAGGCCGGTGCGGCCGAGTACTGTATTGTGGTGAAGGCCGGACAGAGCCGAACCATTCATGCAGGATGAGGCCATAGTGGCCGAAAGATACTCAGTTTGAAGGAGACGATATGGTCAGATTACTTATGCGTATAGGTTGGCCAATTGGCCGGTTACCATGATATGACTAGCATAGACTCATCATTTATGTGCTTGTATATATATTTATATGTTATCATATCAAGGATTCAAGTGGAGGTTCGGAAGGACCGCTCACTGAGTTCCTTGTGAACTCACGGTTTCTTATTTTATTTTTTTTGCAGAGCCCGACCAGTGAGGTACGGCTTGGTGGCATGGTGCGACTGGAGGGCAGGCGTTGGCGCAGATCTCGTAGCAGGCAGTCATATAGTCGTAGTCGTGTCGATAGGGTTGTAGACATGCACTGAGTAGTTTGTCTTTGATAAACTTGTATTTGCTTTAGACTTTGAAACTTGAGTTGTTTCCTTCGAATTTGAAATTACTAAAATTGTTTTGACATTTTATTTAAAAAAGATTTTTGCCGCTGTCTTTTGTTCGTGATACTTTGATGTGCAGTGTTTTCTTTGGTGTAGTAGTTTAGTGCATGTGGTAGGCTTCGGTGTACCGACATGTACCCCGACCGGTCACACGACCCTGAGTTGGGGCGTGACACTTATAATGGGGAACGTCTGAACTGTTCTGGTAACTTGACTGATTCCCAAATGTTTTCGAGGTTTATTACAGATATGGGTCTCTTGGGAATCTCCCTCGGAGGTAATATGTTCAGATGGACCAACAACCAGAACCCACCTACCTTGGCAAAGCTGGACCGCACCCTGGCCAACAACACTATGGCATTGGCCTTTCCTGAAATATTTGGGGCTATGGGGGACAGGAAACTCTCCGATCATAATCTGGTACTTCTCAAGACGAAGCCCGACAAACGCAGAAATAATACACACTTAAAGATTGAGAACTCTTGGCTTATGTACGACCAATTTGGGGATATTATTAAGGCTGGCCTATGCAACTCGCATTCTAACTGGGCTAATTCCCCTCTAAGGCTTTGGATTCTCAATTGGAAACTGCTCCGACGCATCATCTTGGACTGGGATAAGTTACGAAAGATCAACTGGAAGAAGAATCGCCTCAATGCTGAGGATCGGCTGAAGGCTCTACACATTAAGGCAGATCCTGCATCTATAGATGACATTGAGATTGAAGAGATGAAGAATATCAAAAATTTCCTTGACCGTTGTTACAATAGTGAGCGTGTGTATTGGCAATAGAGGGCTAAAGTCAAATGGCTCAGAGAGGTAGGTAGAAACACCAGATATTTTCATCTTTGCACCTCGAACAAAAAGAGGCATAACCTGTTCTCTACAATACAAGTGGCCGACTCCAGCATCTCTGATGGGACCGAAGTGGCTGATGCTTTTAGAACCTTCTCTGTTGCTTTTCTGGGCCAGGCTATTCCCCCTTTGCTTCGGCCCAAATGGGACTCAATTTATCCGACTACACACATTGTGCTTCATTCCTTGGACGCACCTTTCTCTCCGACGAAAGTTTATGAAGTTATCAAGAATGCAAAGAGCCATAAGGCCCCTAACCCACATAGGCTCACTATGGAGTTCTATTTGAAATTATGGCACATCATTGGAGATCAGGTTTTAAGCATTCTTCGTGAGCTGCAAAACAACCCCGAGCTGATGATCCGTATTAACAAGGCCAGCATTGTCCTCATTCATAAGTCCTCGGGGGCCAACACAGTATCAAACTTTCGGCCTATCAATTTGGAGAACAATATTATTAAAATTTTCTTGAAGCTGCTTGCTAATCGTTTAGCACCATTCATCGTGAAACTAGTTGACAACAAGCAAGGAGCCTTCATTCAAGGGAGAAGCACATTGGATAGTTTCATGACAGCTCATGAAACTATTTGGGGATGCAAAAGGTTGAATCAAGATGTCTGTGTGATCAAGATTGATTTTGAGAAGACATTTGACTCGGTTAATTGGGATTTCCTACTTCAGTTGTTGACGGCTAGAGGGTTCCCTCCTAATTGGATTTAATGGATCAAACATATTCTCTCTACGGCTGAATCTTCCCTACTGATTAATGGTTCGGAAGGTAGCTCCTTCAGGCATCGTAGGGGTTTGAGGTAGGGGAATCCTCTTTCTGCTCTCCTCTTTAACTTGATAACAGATTCCCTTTCGAAGTTCATCTCCAGAGCGGCGGACCTTGGGTTGGTGTTTGGGGCGCTGAGTCCTTTCCTAAGGAAGAGCATCACTCATATTTTTTCCGCAGATGACATTCTCCTTTTTTGCGAAGCCGATGAGGAGTCCCTTAGAACTATTGGGCTCATCTTGAAATGCTTTGAACTATGCTCGGGGTTGAAACTGAATGGCCTCAAGACAAAAGTAATTCATGTGCATGGAGATGACATCTAGGCAGCTATGGCTACAGATATTCTTGGCTACTCGGTGGGAGCTTTTCCTATCAAATACCCTGGTCTACCACTGACGGCCAAGGAACTCACTAGGGCGGACTAGACTCACCTTATTACGAAAGTGGACTCCACGCTGGCGTCTTGGCAGGGCCCACTTCTTTCCAGGGTCGGTCGCCTCACTTTAGTCAATAGTGTGTTCACAAGTCAGTCTTCATACTACTCCGTTTTCATGGCCCCCCTGTGGGTTTACAAGCAAATTGAGAAAAGGAGAAGGACATTCTTCTGGATGGGTAAAGGGGATTCTGCCTCCCAAGGTAGGTGTCTGGTTAGCTGGGATTCTTTGACCGTAGGAAGGAACGAGGGGGGAATGGGGATCCTTGATCTCCCCTCTCATAGAAAGGCTCGACTTGCCACTTGGATATGGAAACTCTTTCAACCTGGAGGGATGCCCTAGCAAGACATTCTTACATCCCTGCACCCTAGACTTCCAGGGCTACATGATAGAGACCGACATGATCTATCACGTATCTGGAGAAACATAAGTAGTTTGTTGAGCTTACTCCGACCTTCCTTCACTCTGTCCGCAGGGAATGGGATAGCTATGTGTATCTGGCATACTCCCTATTTTGATGGCTCTTCCCTCTGGGAGCGTTACCCAACACTTTTCTCAGCCACAATTTTCACGGAAACACTTTTTGATGATGCCTGGATAAGAGACCACTCGGGTATGGTTCACAATCCGAACTTGAGGTTCAAACACCTTGTGTCTATCAATTTGCTTAACAACCTCGTGATAGACTTGGAGCCTTACCTCCTCTCTTCAGGTAATGACTTGCTTTCCTAGAAATGGAGTGTCAATATAGACTACTCAACGAACCATTTCTACCGTACACTGACATACAGAGGGATCAATGACGAATTGAAGTGCCAGTTTCTCTGGCAGAAGGAGTGTCCTCCGACCTGTTCTATACATAGTTGGCTTGTTGAACGACAATGACTGCTCACCAAGGATCGACTCCGCGCCAGGAATATCCTTGTATGCACGACATGTATCATCTGTAGCAACAATGACAAGACGCATATCCATCTCTTCACAGAATGCTACTTCACCACTAAAGGATGAAAACTCTTCCTTGGGCTTACTCATACTTCCTTCTTCTCCTTGAACTTTAAACCTTGGAACTGTCCTTCTCTTGAGAGATCCATATTTACCCGGAAGCTTTATCGTATGATCATGATATGAAGACATAAGATCTGGTATGAACGCAATATCATAATCTTTGATAACAAGAGCAGAACACATGTTGAAATCACCTCGGAAGCGGCTGCGCACTTCTCGTTATTATAGTTGTTCCTTGTCCTATTTTGTAGAACTTGTTACCTAAATATATCCTGAACTATACACTTTGTCTCATTTGTGGCCAATTCCAAAATATATATTATCAAATTGTATCTCAAATTTTGACATTTGTCTCAATTATATCCTCCCGTCAACTCTCCATCAGCAGCATCGTTAAGGCGATAACGTGGCAGTCTGGCAAGGATTAAAATAATATATTTTTATTTAAAAATATATAAAAAATCACATTAATTTATAATAATTAATATAATATAATATTTTTTATTTTATATTAAAGAATTACTCCGAGCCATGTCGGGAGTGAACATTGAGTGAACATTGAGTGAATTTTAATATAAAATACAAAATATTATTTTATATTATATTATATTATTATTTTTTTATCTTTTTTAAATAAAAAAAATTATTTTAATCCACATTAGAGCGTCACATCATCGCCTTAACGGTACTGCTGACGGAGAGTTAACAGGAGGATGTAATTGAGACAAATGTTAAAGTTTGGAATACAGTTTGATAATATTTTGGAATTGATCACAAATGAGATAAATTGCATAGTTCAGAATATATTTAGGTAATTACCCTTGTTTTTACCCTTTCGTTCTAGTTTCTTATTTTATATCCTTTAAGCTCTTTTTCCTCCTATTTGTCTTGAATTGAATACAAGTTTTTACCGTTAAAAAAAAAGAAAAAGAGAGAGAGAGAGTAAAGATAAAATTGAAACTCACGTCAAACTTGTGGATCTAATTTAAAATTCCCATAATATTTTATTCAGATTTATGAAAACAACCAACTTTTTTATTTTCTCTTCAAGTTGAAACTTTATAATCGGTCATCTTACATGTTAAGAAATTAGTGGGTCTAACTCATCCCAAAAGCTAGCTCATGAGGAGAGGATTATCCAAACTATTTAAATACTATCTTGGTCATATTTTTAATCAATGTGGGACTTTAACACCCTCCCTCATGCCTAGGATTAAACATCTGAAGAGTGAAGTTTTGCAGGACTGAGCATCTGCGGGTGACACAATATTAATCATATAATTAGCTATGATATCATGTTAAAAAATTAGTGAACCTAATTTATTCTAAAAGTTAGCTCCCGAGAAAAGGATTGCTTAAATTATTTAAAGATTATATTATTCATATTTTTAATCATTAACATTACACTATTAATTTAGGCAATAAGTCAACGTTGAAAACCACCCAATATTTCACGGGCAACAATCGAGTAAGCTGCTTCTGTTAGATGCACTCCGTCCCAGCTGACATAGCTCGATGGATCACTACACAGACTCGAGGTTGGACTACCACATAGCGCAGATAATGAGAAGTTGCATGGCCCTCCGCCTCCACAGCATGCAACCAGAGGACTCTTGAACCCTGGTTTAATTAATTACCAAATAAGGTGATATATACAGCGATATATACAATTGTAGGAGAGTTCAATTAATCCTCACCAAATCTTTCTGGGTTATTAAAGAAAGGCATCATCGAATAATAATAATCAGCATAGAAGATTTTGACTTTTGGATGAACTTAATTTTCGGAATCGACCCAGCTCGTTCTGCAGCTGCAGATTGTGGGACTTAGCAAGCTCATTCAACCACGTGAGGCATCCAGTTTTTGAATAGACCTTCCGCTTTGATAAAATTAACTTACAGTGGACCGAGGGGGAAGCATCGCAGCAACAGCTGCTCAAACCACTTAAGTTGAGTGTTAAAGCTGTAATCATTCCAAGTAACAGTAATCCCTTCGGCAGTAAAGAAGGCGTTATCTAAAGCGCACGCTCCTGTGACAGCAAAGATGGCTCCGAGCTTGAAGTCCTCGCTGCTGTTTCCTGCGCGATACGGCGGCACAAGCGGATGCCTAGATGATTGTGCCGCGCGACGTAATATACACATGCATGCAAATTAACCCCAGGCGACAACCGAGGGCTTATCTTTTAGAGAGGATATATACTTTGACACTAGAGATCAATAGATATATCATATACCAATGAAGTCCATGACGAGTCGCCCATCGGAGTAGCGGCTGCTCGAATAGTGAAAGTATGTCTCCCCGTATAGAGTGTCACCGACGAAGTAGATTAAGTTTTCGGTGTCCGTTAAAGTAGGGGTGAAGTTAAAAAATTATCTCAAGATGAGCAAAATATAAAATTACACATAAAAAAGCATTTTATAATATTCTCAGAGAGGACAATTTAATCAATTTATGTAATAAAATACTAATTTATATATATAATATATTAAAGGAGACCAATCTCATGGGGCAATTGTCTCCTCTGACATTATACTGGCTGCGCCCATGCGTTAAAGAGTTGCCGAAGGCAAAGATGGCCGGATAACGACTGCTTGCAGCGGGGACGCTAAGCCGGAGTAGGAAGAAGATGAAAAGGACAAGATGAAGCAAGGTATGTAGAATGGAGGACGTCATCGGAACGCTGCACTTCCAATTTCCACGTTACTTTCAAAGCTCGTGCATATTATAATTGTGATGATTAATTCAATTTAAATCCGATCCAATTTGAAAGTGGATCCGGTTACATATTTGGATCAAAGACAAAAAAAAGGAAAAAGTTGTTGTTCATTGGGCTCGGCCCGGCCCAGGCGGGCCAAACAGTTGGGTCGAGCCAAGCCCGCGCTAGCAGCGCACGCAGCAAACGCTGCATGCGGGTGATCTCCTCCATGCGGGCATGCCTTCACGCAACAGCAGCCGCCAATTTGGACTTTTTCCATTGCAATTGTTTCGTTGACAACTGCTTCAATTTGTGTTTTCTTCGGTCAAATTAATCACAGCAGCCCTGTGATTAAAATCTAATGGCTCAGCTTATTATTTGCTAAATATTCTCACCGAACAAGATGCAACAGGTCAGCTCCCCCTCTCCATATAAAAGGGATCTAACATGCAGTGCCAAAGATCATCCCATTAATCCAATCTACTTCGTTTCTCAAGCAAGGTTCCTTTTCAACGGCTCTCTTCTCCTTTACATCGTCTCAGGCAAAAGCAAGAAAATCAAGGACATCGCATTCACAGTTTTCAGGCAGAAGCGGGAATCCAAATTCCGGGTTACAGAAAAATATCCGAGTATAGACAATATTTTTCTTTTACAGTTTAGATATCAATTGTACTCAGATTCTCTTGTACTGGCCGTGTTTTCTCCTCTTTTTAATAAAATCAAGTGCCCTCTTCTCCCCATGGAGTAGACCCGGTACCCCGCCGAGTCAAACCACATAAATTTTAGTGTTCTTTGTGTTTTCTAGATTTATTCGTTTTGATATTTTTGCTTTTGACATTTGAATTTTTGGATCCTTGTAGGAAGACCCATTTTTCTTCCTAACAGTTGTGGTATCAGAGCCGACAATCCACAATGTCAGGGGTAAAATATGAAATCCAGAAATTGGACCACAATGTCAACTACTCATCATTATGGGCTTTGAAGATGAAAGCAATATTGGTTAAGGAGAACCTACAAGACACTATTCATGGGCGAGATGAGATGGAAGACACTGAAAGGGAAAATGACCAGACCGATGAAAGTGCTAAAGCAACCTTGTACATGAGCGTCTGTGACGAGGCACTACGAGAAGTCGCATCAGAAAAGACCACTGCAGATGTATGGAAAAAGCTTGCTACAATCTACCAAGATAAAACCCTTACAAGTAAGATGATATTTAGACAAAAATTATATTTTTTACGCATGACTGATGACACTTCTGTTAAAAATCATATTAGCACTTTTCGTTCTATTCTTAATGATCTTGAGGATATGGGAGTTACATTTGAGGAAGAAGATAAGGCTTCTATGCTTCTAATTACTCTCCCCGCTTCTTTTAAAAATTTTCGTTAAAGTTTATTGTATGGCAAGAATACTATTACTTTGGATGAGATGAGAACAATGCTAGTGTCCAAGGAGGTTGTCGACTCTCAACTTACCACAAGATCCTCTAGAAGCCGTGAAGAAGCCATGAACACTAGAGGACGAAACAGGTCATGGGACAAAAGTCGGGGTAAGTTCAAATATAAATCCAGGTCCAAAAACGTACAGTGCTATTATTGCAAAAAGATGAGACACATCAAATCAGAATGTCGTAAGCTAAAATGAAGATGGGAGGAACAAAATCAGAACGGGAAAGCATCCTATGCTGATGAGGATGAAAAAGTAGAGGTACTTACTATTTCTACTTGTTATGATAGATCTCAAGATGAATGGATTTTAGATTCAGGTTGCTATGAAATTATTCTTTTTATATGACACCACACCGAGATTGGTTTACCACATATGAACATGTTAATGGAAAAAAAGTGTTAATGGGAAATGACTCATCATTTTAAGTAGCAGGAGTCACAAAAGGCCCTAACTCAGGTATGGCACATAGGGCTGTCCATTCGGTTCAACCCGAACCGAAATTAACGAAATCGAATTTTTTTTTTATACCGAAATTTCAACCCGAACCCGAACCGAAATATGCCTAAACCGATCTAACCCGAACTGAAATTATTCGGTTCGGTTCGGTTTCCAACTCAAAAATCAAAATTTTAATTAATTCAGTTAAAAATTAAAAATTAAAAATTATTTCCTAATACTCATTTAATTACCTGGGTTAAAAATTAAAAAATATATATTATTTTTTAATTATTTGGTTTTCGATTCGGGTCGATTCCCGAAATTCGAGAATCGAATCCGAATCGAAACCCAAAATTTGGGTTCGGTTCGGATCAAGAACCGAACCTGCAACCGTTGAAATCGAACCGAACCAAAAAATTTGGTTCTGTTTTTCGGTTCGCTTCGGTCTGAACCGAACATTGGACACCCCTAATGGCACGTTCTAGGTCTTAAAAGAAATTTAATTTCTTTATCTTCCCTAGATGCACTTGGATACAAGTATTCAGGGCAAGATGGAGTTTTCAGATTCACAAAGGGATCCTTAAAAGTAATGAAAGCACTAAAGATAAACCAATTTTACATTATACAAGGCACAACAGTGACAAGTGGTGCGGCTATGGTAACTTTTGAACACTCTAATGATGATCTTGCTAAATTATGGCATATGAGATTAGAGCATATTAATGAAATGAGCATGCTAATACTTGAACAAAAGTGACTACTTGGAAAACAGAAATTGGCTAAATTAGATTTATGTGAACATTGCATATATTGAAAACAGAAAAGAGTCTCATTCTTTACAGGGCAACATTATGCAAAAGGAAAATTGGACTACATCCACTCTGATCTATGGGGGTCATCACCGGTTGAATCTCAAGGAGGAGCTCGATACATGCTCATATTTATTGATGATTACTCTAGGAAGGTATGAGCTTATTTTATTAAAACTAAATTTGATATCTTCTCTAAATTTTAGTATTGGAAGGTAAAGATCGAGAAGCAAACCAGTAGATATGTTCGGACCCTACGAATCGACAATGACCTAAAATTTTACAGTGGAGAATTTAAAAACTTTTGCTCCAGGGAAGGAATCATAAAATATCACACAGTTCCCCACACACCTCAACAGAACGGAGTAGCAGAAAGGATGAACCGCACCACCATAGATAGGATAAGATGTATGCTTTCTAATGCTAACATTTCTAAAAGTTTTTGGGCAGAGGCTGCATCCACCGCTTGCTACCTGATAAATCGATCTCCATCTTCATCAATTGATTCAAGACGCCTGAGGAAAAGTGGATCGGGTTGCCAACTTCTTATGACTATCTTAAAATTTTTGGGAGCATTTTCTATGTCAGGGTGAATGTAGGAAAATTAGAACCTAGATCAAAGAAATGTATTTTCTTAGGATATCCTTGTGGAGTGAAAGACTATAAAGTGTGGTGCCTAAATAATTGTAAAACAGAAATCCATAGAGATGTGATTTTTGATGAACATGTACTCTTGAAAATGAAAAATGAGAACCAAAAAGAGGAAGAGTCACAGGAACCTACTATGCCATCAGAAGAAACACAACCTTAGCCTGCTACCCAAGAATTATGGTTCCCTACACCTGCGCCTTGACCACCTTCCGTAGAAGCTAATGACACTAAAGAGGAGTCACAGGAACGTGCAGTGTCACCAGAAGAAACACCACATCAGCTTGCTACCAAAGAATTCTAGTTCCCTACACATGCACATCGACCACCTTTCACAGAAGCTAATGACATTGCTTCATTAGAAAAGACCACTGAAGAACATGTTCAGGTCCAGGAGAAGCCACACCGGGTCGAGGAGGAGCAATATCAAGTTGAGGAGGAGAATCCTTATTCCACCGTCCTCAACCGACCTAGGCGAGCACCACGTCATAATCCTAGGTATGTAAATGTTGCTACATATGCTCTAGCAGTGGCTGAAGAAACTCTGTGCACTGAAGAACCAACCTCCTATAAAGAAGCCCTAAATCGGACAGATTCAAGAAAGTAGCATGAAGCTATGGCAGAAGAATTCAAGTCCTTGCAGAAAAATAATACTTGGGAACTTATGAAGCCTCCACCGCACAAGAAACTTGTTGGGTGCAAGTGGATCTACAAACTCAAAGAAGGCGGTATCTATAAAGCTCGGCTGGTGGTAGAGGGATACAGTCAAAAGGAAGATATTGACTATAAATATATTTTTTCTCCTGTGGTTAAGCATACCTCTATTCGTGTTCTTCTAGAATTAGTAGCAATGCAAGATTTGGAGTTAGAACAACTTGACGTAAAGACAACTTTTCTACATGGTGACTTCGAAGAACAGATTTACAAGATACAACCAGAAGGATTTGAAGAGAAAAATAAAGTTGATCATGTCTGCCTCCTAAAGAAGTCACTCTATGGCCTCAAACAATCTCTCAAACAATGGTATAAGAGGTTTGACCAGTTTATGCTTGGTATTGATTTCAGTAGATCATCTTTTAACAGTTGTGTTTATTTAAAGAAATCAACTAGTTCTATGATTTATCTGCTTCTTTATGTTGATGATATGTTTCTTGCGACAAAAGATATTACTGAAATAGACAGACTTAAGAAACACCTTAAAGGTTAATTTAACATGAAGGACCTTGGGGTTGCAAGAAAAATCCTTGGGATGTAGATAAAACGAGACTGCAAAGCAAAAAAGTTGTACCTAACACAGGAGAGTTATGTAAAGCATGTGGGGAAGCGCTTTGGCATGCAAGAAGCAAAATTCGTCAAGACACCTCTTGCCGCAAGACACGTCTTGCCGCTCACTTTAAATTATCAGAACTACTATGCCCGAAAGATGAAAAAGAAAGAATTAGTATGTCACAGGTACCCTATACAAGCGCAGTTGACAGTCTTATGTACGCCATTATCTGTACCCGCCCAAACATAGCACATGCAGTTAGTGTTGTGAGCTGGTACATAGCAAATCCAGGAAAAGTACATTGGGAGGCAGTTAAATGAATTCTGCGCTACTTACAAGGTACTTCTAAAGCCAATCTTATTTTCGATGGAACTAATGAATCATTTGCAGGATACTCAGACTCGGACTATGCCAGTGACCTTGATAAGAGGAGATCGATCACCGCCTATATCTTCACTATAGATGGAACTGCAGTAAGTTGGAAAGCCGACCTACAATCCACTGTCGCCCTCTCCACCACTAAAGCGGAGTACATGACTATTACAGAAATGATTAAAGAAGTAATGTCGCTTGGGAACCTGATAAAAGAACTAACTTCTCAAAATGGAGACATAGTCGTGCACAGTGACAGTCAAAGTGCAATTCATCTATCAAAAGATCAGATGTACCATGAAAGGACAAAACACATCAATGTCATATTCCACTTCATCAAGGGCATTCTTTCAAAAAGAGAAATAAAGCTACAGAAAATTAACATAGCTCACAATCCTGCAGATATGCTGACTAAAGTACTACCAACAGTCAAATTTGAACACTGCTTAAACTTGGTAAGACTGATTCAAGGCACAGGTTAGCCCTACAGGGCTCTAGAAGAGGAGAAAGCTTCATCGGGTTCAAATTTCATCAAAGGAGAAAATTATGAGGGTTAATTCAATTTAAACCCGATCCAATATGAAAGTGGGTCAGGTTACATATTTGGATCAAAGAAAAAAAAAGAGAAAAAAAATGTTGTTGTTCATTGGGCTCGGCCTGGCCCAAGCGGGCCAAACAGCTGGGCTGAGCCCAGCCCGCGCCAGCAGCAGCTCACGCAACAAACGCTGCATGCTGGCGATCTCCTCCACGCGGGCATGCCTTCACGCAACACCAGCAGCCAATTTGGACTTTTTCCATTGCAATTATTTCGTTGACAGCCGCTTCAATCTGTGTTTTCTTCAATCAAATTAATCACATCAGCCCTGTGATTTAAATCTAACGGTCCAGCTTATTATTTGCTCAATATTCTCACCGAACAAGATGGAACAGGTCGGCTCCCCCTCTCCATACAAAAGGGGTCTAATATGTAATGTCAAAGATAATTCCATTAATCTCATATACTTCGTTTCTCAAGTAAGATTTCTTTTCGGCGGCTCTCTTCCCTTTCACACCATCTCAGATAGAAGCAAAAAGAATAAGGACGCCGCATCCATAGTTTTTAGGCAGAAGCAAGAATCCAGATTTCGGGATGCAGAAAAATATCCGAGTACATGCAATATTTTTCTTTTACCGTTTAGTTATTAGTTGTATTCAGATTCTCTTGTATTGACCGTATTTCTTTCTCTCTTTAATAAAATCAAGTGCTTCCTTCTCCCCGTGGAGTAGGCTCGGTACCCCGCCGGGCCGAACCACGTAAGTTTTGATGTTCTTAGTGTTTTCTAAATTTTTTCGTTATGATATTTTTTCTTTTGGCGTTTGAATTTTTAGATCCTTGCAGGAAGACTCATTTTTCTTTCTTACAATAATTATCATTAAATAGAAGGATGAATAAGATTTTGATAAAGTCCAAGTGATAAATTTCATCTCGAAGTTTATTTTTTATTTTTCCTCACAAATTGATAGATTCACTTATTTGTTAATTAGGTTCACAATTTTCTGATCTAATTCATTCATATTCTGATTAAACTTACCTTTTTAATTTAATTAAATTCATGTCGTTTATGATGAAATTTACTCGATTTAACAAATTGATTTGAGTGAGAAAATTAAAAAGAAGAAGAAGAGAGATTTACATGACATGCATGTGATGGGTATAGGTTATACTCTTTTTTTTTCAGATAGGTTATACTTATTTTGAGTGCAATGCAAATAATATATGCATTATGCATATGATTTGCCAACCATCTCATAATAAATAATGCAATTAATTGTTGGATGCACATGGACCTCTGATATCAAATTTAGTAATGCAATTAATTGTTGGATGCACGTGGACCTCGAGATCAAATAATTTTATTTTCTTTTTTATTTATTGATAAAAGAGCCGAACAATTTTTATTATTATTTTGATAATAGATGTGAGGCCAATGCCACAAATATTCATTTCAAAAGAGTTGAAATGCAACAAGTAGAGAGCTACAAAGGTCGACGACGGAGGACAACTTCTAACCGACAAGATCCGAGGGACAAGAGATCCGACATGACACGATTAAACGAAAGGGAACAAAAAGAATGCTAAAATCGAAGAGGCCTAACAAATAACAAAAAAAATTTCTTGTAGACAAAAGCAATCTACCTGCGACACTCGTCAGATTTGCCCGTTCAGTATGTTCCAAATTCTATCGCATGATCTCCAGATGTCGTGTGGTTCAGCTTTCTGATCCCTGAAGATGAAATTATTCTTAAAGTTCCATAGATTCCAATACCGTACCATCGATAGCCCTAGCTAAATACTATTCCATGTGAGGGCCTCCTAATCAATACGGGATAATGGCTCAGAAAAGGCATGATCAACCCTCCTCAAGAAAGGCCTCCTAATCAATACGCGATAATGGCTCAAAAAAAGCATGATCAGCCCTCCTCAAGAAAAGCCTCCATCCTGCACTAGTAATTGTGCAATCCAAGAATAGATGGTTATAAGATTTTGGAGCGTCTGTAGAACAGATGTCGTTCTCAAGGTTGACCCAATGTTTAACTAGGCGATCTTTTGCGGGTAGACATCTTCAGAGAGTGAGCCGAAAAAAAAATCTTAATCTTGAGAGGAATCCTACCATTCCAAATCTTGGGGAAGGATGGGGCGTTTGGGTTTAACACCTCTCTCAACAAGAGTTTTGTCATTACAAATCTTGGGAAGGATGGGGTAACACCTATCTCAACAAGAGTTTTGTAGAATGATGCGGTGGAGAACGAGCCGGACCTATCTCACCTCCACCGGATCTGGTCCCGGGAGGTTGAAATTAAGAGAGGAAGCCTGGAGCAACGCAGGAGCTCATTAACTCTGCTTTGGGCCATGATACCCCACCACTGAAGGTTACAATTTCCAGTTAACTGGTCCACGATCCTGGCCACCGTCAGGTTTCGCTATCTGCTTGTTGTAAAGAGATCAGGGAAAATATCTAAAAGGCTTCTATTCTCAATCCATTTGTCATTCCAGAATCTTGTCGATGTTCGATTCCCAATCAAATTCTCCACTCCAATGCAAAATGAATGTTTATAGCTGCTTGTAATCCTTTCCATATCGGTAACCAGCTAGTAGTATTGTGCCTACCCGACCATCCAGTGCGATTGAAATAGTTTCTTTTGGTTATTTCGACCCAAAGCATATTCCTATCGGAGGTGACACACCACCACCATCTGCTAAGTCTCGCAATATTGTGCAAGTTCAAATCCAGAATTTTTACCCCACCATTTTCCTTCCTCGAGGTCCCCCCCCCCTACCCCACAAAAGATAGTTGTCTTTTGTCAACTGCATTTATCACCCACTTAGGCGCGTGGAGATGGAAAAGAAGTATCCGGTGGTGATGCTAAGGATGTTGTTTAATTACCAGGACCAGGCGTCCCCCACGAGAGTGTAGCTTACCTTTCCAATTTGCCAATCTCCTGTCAATCATCTTGATAACAGAGTACCAGTCGCTCTCCTAAGAAGCATGTTGTTGCTGAGGGGGAGTCATAGATATAAGAGCAGGAAATCCATAGCACGCCCACCCGGTCTCAAGGCCGTGTCGTCTGCCCTTGCACAGTCGTTAAGCAGATGTACAATCGTCGTCTGGGAGTAGTTCATGCGAAGACCCGTCATCAGTTCAAATCATAAAAGTAGTAGTTTTAGATTTCGAATATCATCATCGCTTCCTTTAGTGAAAACCACGAAGCCATCGACGTATTCTAAGTTAACGATTTCTCTATCGTTGTTGATTTTGATGCCATGTATTAGGTTGTTGGAGCATGCACGTCCCATCAGTTTTGCAAAAACGTCAGCCACCAAAATGAAGAGGTATGGGACAGGGGGTGGCGCAAGCCTTTCCGGTGACGGGACGACCAAGGTCCTTGCTTTCCATTCACAATAACCGCTGAATCGCTCGAGCGAAGGAGGGAGGAGATCCACCTAACCCAACGATGGGGGAAGCCCCTCGCTTCAAGTAGAAGTAGTTGAAAATCCCAATTTGTGTTGTCAAAAGCTTTTGTCATGTCCAGCTTTATTAGCAGGGCTTCCTGTTTCAATTTTTTGCAGAAGTGCACCAACTCAGAAGCTTCCATAAAGCTATCTAGCGTGGATCTTCCCTGCAAGAATGCACATTGAGAGTCATCGATCAGTCTGTCTATGTAAGCTTTAAGTCTGGTCGTGAGGATCTTTGTGAAGATTTTGATGATATTGGATGTGAGATGATAGGCCTGAAAAGGCTGGGGTCATTCGCCCTCGCAACTTTAGGAATGAGTACGATAAAATACGTGTTTACTCTACAAGGGTCAGTATCTTCGAACATCAACTCATCAATCACCTTAAGAATGTTCGACTCAATGGTGTTCCATGTCTTTATAAAAAAATTTGTAGTGAGGCCATCATGGCCCGAGGCTTATCTTTTCCCATCTTTTTAATGCAAGAGAGAATCTCATCATTTGAGAGCGGGGCCACAAGGTGAGAAAAATCAAAGTGTTCCGGTGGGTAGAGCTCTGATCCATTAGGAGCTTATCAAGAGTTGATCGGATGGTGAGCCCAAAGAGTCTTTGAAGAAAAAGTGAAAAGTCAATACGATCTCTTTATCGCCATCAACACTAAAGAGTCGGCCAACTTGACTAGGGAAAATAATATTAATTCAGAAATAGCGTGCAATTTTTTTTTGAGAATGAATATTTATATTTATCAAAAAAAGGTTTGAGAAATAGTGTGTAATTTTTAATTTTTGAATTGATGACTGTTTTGCTCAAATAATTTATATTCTTTTTTGAAATTTAACTGCTATTAACAATTAAACAAATTGAATCCAGTGGTTTGTTTTTATTTTTATTTTTTTGTTTCACGTGGTTGAGATGTCCATATATTTGTACTATTTAAAGAAATACAAGTAAGAAAAGTTTCGTGTTGATTGATTTAATAGGTCTTTTTGTTTTCTACCAGTGTCGCTATCTGGGTTGAGGTGTCCACGACTTCTTTTGTTTTCTACAATTGAGTTGTCCATTTTAATTGAATTCAAATCTATACCGGTGCCTTGTCGACGCCAGTACATTCAATAGAATTAAAAAAAAATAAAATATATTCATTTATTTATATTAAATATTTATATATGTTTTTGCTTGAAGCCGAGGAGATGCGGTCCTGCGCGTCTCCTGCTCCGGTGCGACTCCGACGGGGGATATACAAAGACATTTTGATGCTTAAGTAAGAAGAAATTTTGGTGATGAGTATGGAATTAAAATATAGAATATACATGACGTGCGTCGTGTCTGTATATAGTGCAGGATTTGGATGTCTCGGACGATGATGTCTCCCTGAATCTCGTGAGGATAATTAAGCTCAGAATGGGTCGAGGTCTATCTCGGAGATGTCAGGTTCATTATTGTCGAATCCTTGGTAATCAATGAGGACGTGAGTGTCCTTGTATGGTCGGACGAAGCCCCCAGGCTAAGTAATATTTGGCATAACTTAAATTTGGTTCATGAGTATAGACGCTTGTAGGTCTAATCCGATCGGACCCAAAGTGCTGGTCCAGTCCACAGCCCCCGAGCTTGGTTGGAGTCCGAGGACTATGTGCCGATCTCTAGTAGTGCGTCGACTTTTGCCTATCTGTCGATCAAGCTCTAAATATGTACCGAGGTCTAACTTCGGGCAGATCTTGAGAAATATGCATGTGCCACTTTCTGCTCTTGAATGGTCGGGGTAGATGAGATCAGCGTATCTTAGTTATGTCATTTTGCGACTTTTCGATTCCTCTGTCCGGTGTGGTGGTAGTATGGTGGAGGAGTGCTTCTTTCCACGTGGCGGCCTTCTATTGATGTATGTCTTTTTGATATTAAATTTTGTCTAGGTTAGTAATCATGATTTAGGAGGGTTATCCGTTCATGTCTCGGGGCGTACTAGGGAATCGGCGCTGATGGGTCGATCGGCTGAGATTTATTCTGCTGCCAAAGTACGACTATTAGTCGTTCGACGAGGAGGTTACTGTCTCTCGGCCTTTAAAGCCTCCTTTCTTCCTCCATTTCAAGCTTTCTTGTGCCCCATGTTCTTGCCTCCTTCACGCTCGTGCTTTTAAGGTCTTTGTTGGTGACGTTGCTGCTTCGACTATTTCCTTCAACCATCGTTGCTTCCTCTTGGTGAGCCTTCTTGACTCTACCCTTGGCTTTTTGCATCCTTGGAGTCGGCCTTAGGTTGATAGGTTGTACTGACTTGTCCCTCGTTCATTAGAGTTTCCAATCTTCTCTGAGTTGATGGGGAAGGATAGTGTTGAGTTGGTAATAGTCGCATCAGGTGCAGCCTCGGACCCGTACTCGTGGGTCCATGATGAGATAATTAAGGTAGCATAGCTCCGTAATGACCACCTCCAGCGGTATCAAGGCCTTCCGTAGGAACGTATCAGTTTCTCGCTTGAATGATGAAGAGGCCTTCGTGCCTCCCTTGCTTTTCGAAGGATAGGGATTATCATCGTAGGAGAGATCGTGAGTTCTTTTTCGTGTACCGGACCATGTTCGAAGACCTCGCGATCTGATTGCTCTTTATTGCCTTTGAGTGTGGGTTGTTGATTTAGGCAAACATTGCTCCGACATAGTTCCATCTGAACAACTGGACATTTGTTCGCTGCTTCAAGATTTTGATGGAGTCCCTTGGGGTCGAGCCGAGTCTCAATGTGTTCTTTTCCTTCTTTCAAAAGAAGGGAACCTCGAAGGGTCTATGGGTGTCGTTTAGTAGCACCCCGGGGAGGAAGCTTTTTAGCTTGTTCAGAAGTTCTTATAAGAACTTCGAGAGGCACTTCTTTAAAGTGAGGTCGTGGTCGGATATCTAATAGTTCTTCTTAGATAGGATGTCTAACACGAAGATGTTCCCGCTGTTCTGCAAGCAGAGTCCAACCCCTATCATGTCCTTGGAGGAGGAGGGTATCTCGCTCGAGGACAAGTTGATAATTGAGTTTTTGGACCAGTGTTGCCCTTCTGATCCCTTTTCCTATAGGGAGTTACTGATGTGGGACTAGGACATGTCCTTGGTCGCAGAGTATATATGTAAGTTTGGGAATCGTAGAGTGTTGTTACTTTGGCTATTCTGAATGTGTTAATTTGGGATTTCTTCTATGCATGTGGGATGTCTTTGATGTTAGATTGGTCACCCCTTTGTGCTAGGCTGGAGGAGATGAAAGGGAAGACCCTTGTGATTAGCAAAGTAAGAGGTCATTGGCCAATGTTTCTCCTCACCCACTCTTGTTGAAGACAGCGTAGACTTCGAGATCTTGGGCCTAGTGGTCGGACAAGACACTAGTGCCCTCTCACTCCTCGTTCCCTCCTCCTTCTCCTCTAAAGAGAAAGAAGAAGGTTAGGGTTCTGCGCATTGTACTTTCTGATGATGAAGGTCTGCCTCCTCAGGAAGTTGTCTCCCCCGGGGAGTCTGTCGCCACAACTTCGGCAATGGCGGTGATAGAGGAGGCCCCACTGGCGGAGTAGTACCCTAATGTAGTTCCTCATGCTGGTCAGCGTCTCTTGTCTGGTGCCGTGTTGGACTTGCCCGAGGAAGCAGACACAGTTTGGAGCACATTAAGGCTGAATATCCCCGACTGGTTAGTCTGGAAAAAAAGATGGTCGAGCATGTCAAGTCGAGGAGCTTCGCGGAAGGAGACCTAGTCCTCCGAAAGATCAAACCCCAACAGAAGCTAGCCGAAGAAGGAAAGCTCGCCCCAAATTGGGAAGTCCCCTATAGGATCACAAAGGTCCACAGGAAAGGCACCTATAAAATCACTAAACTCTCTGAACGAGAACTCCAACGATTGTGGAACGCGGCCTCCTTGCGGGCCTACTAGAATTGCTCGCAGCTATCTCATAACACACATAGGAGAAACCTCTACGTACGGTCTCACGACAGCTCTCGCCCTACGCCTGCGCGACGCACCAATCCTCCTCGGCCTCAAGTGCCTCACTTGGATTCCCACATCGACCAGAACTCAGTTTTCACCAATTTGGCTTGCTAGCCGCAGTGACTAGAGCTCGGTTTTCACCTGTCTGGCTCATCGGCCTCAGTGCCCATCTCGGGCTCCCATGCTCTCAACAACCAAGACTCGATTTTCACTAGTCTGGCTCATCGGCCTCGGCGCCACTAGCTACTTCTGCCTTAGAGCACTTACAACGACCAGGTAGGGTTGTTCATTTGGTTGACTCGACCTAATGAACCCAAGAACCTAGCCCAACTCGACCTATTTGGGTTGGGTTGGGTAGGGTAATTGGGTCGAGTCGGGTATAATTCGACCAACCCCACCATAATCGGGTCGAGTCTCAAATTTTAGAATTTAAAACCCGAAGACCAGATGACCCGATTATTTACATCTTTTTAATCATTTTTAAAATAATCATATTAAAAAATATTTATTTTTAATCATTTTAAAAAAAATATTATTAAAAACTCATTTTTTACCTAAATGAGTAAACACGACTACTCGACCCAAACTAGGTTGGGTTGGGTTGGGTCGGGTTTAAGAGGTGAAAAATTTTCAACTCGCCCCGATTACACTTGGTCGGGTCGGATCAATTATTTTCCTAAACCCGACCCGACCTATCAACACCCCTACTACCAGGACTTGGTTTTCACCAACTTGGCTCGTCACTACTAGAAATTGAGTCTTCAGCAACGGCTATCAGCAACGACCGCTCAAGCCGTTGCAGATATGTTGTATTTGCAACGGCTTTCTAACGGACACGTGAGCCATTGCTGATGATTTTAATTATCAGCAACGGCTTTCTAACAGACAAGTGAGCTGTTGCTGATGATACCTTATTAGCAACGGCTTTCTAACGGGCGAGTGAGCCGTTGCTGATAAGTTTATATAGGTCGCACATCGCGCCCGACCCTTCTTCCTCCCACTGCTGCCGCCGCCGCCTCCTCCTCCCGCCTCTCATCGCCACTGCCGACGCCGACGACGCCGAGCTACCGCTGCCGACGCTGCCGTCCGTCCTCGACCGCCGATTTTAGGTATTCATCGTCGCCCGACCGTCTCTTCCCGTTGCGGCCGGCGGGAAATCCGACCGAAACCCTATTTTTAGGGTTTCGGCCGGCGGTGGTCGGCCGATGGCCGCCGCTGGATCTTGTACAGTGTTTGGACACACTGTCCGGACACTGTACACCGGCGCCGGAGTCCACCGGACTCCGGCGCCGGAAAGAGTAGATTTATGCTTTTTTATTTTTTTATTTATATGTTAATTAATTATTTAGATTAATTGTTTAATTTGTTAGATTAATTATTAGGGTTTATATTAATTTTTAGGGTTTAGATAAATTTCAGAATTGTCCACTTCGGCATTGTGCCGAAATCGTCCACTTCAGATGCGCGCCGGAATCGTCCACTTCGGACTCTTGCCGAAATCGTCTAATTTGGACTCGTGTCTGAATTATCCAATATGGACTCGAACTGTCTCGAAACATTTAGAAAATAATCATCCATCCGACGAGTTGATATGTTTCACGTACGCATCGACGAGTCGGATATGATTTAGCAAAATCTTAGATCCGTTCGAGGATTGTATGTTCGTGTAAAAGAAGTAGATGATCTTTTATACGACCCTTTATATTGGCATCACAAGCCGAACAAGTATATTACGCGAAGTATCCGGCTCGAAATAAAGATAGAGCAGATTGGCGTGTAGTCTGTAAGACAAAAGGTAGAGGAAAAATTGATCCGATAGTAGGAGAAAATGAGCTGATACCTGATATGACACATGGTTTCTATCAAGAAGATGATCCTCCTGCTGTAGATCGTATTATTCCAATACTCGAGGATGTAGACACAACGTCAATTCAATTAGAAGTTGAATATGCTGATGATGACGATCATGAAATTGAGGAAGCTGGAGATGAAGAAGATGAAGAATAGGAAGAAGAGGAAGAAGAGGAAGAATTCGAAGACTATTATTCAGATGATGAGGAATAATTGTAAAGTATATATTTTATTAAATATATCACTACTATTTATACAATAATCTGATTATATGTCTATTCGACAGATATGTCTGGTCGTGGTTATCGTCGCAGGAGAGCTTCGGAGTCTCCGATCGGTGAGACTCCTACACTTACTCATGCTGTTGATCCTCCTGTTGCTGATCCTCATGCCGATGATACTGCCGAGGCTAGTACATCCAGATGCAGGCGGCCACGCGGGCCGAACAGGTGGCAGCCTCCACCAGCCATAGAGTCACGTAGATTTATTAGCGTGATTAGGGAGCGGTAATATATCATGAATTATGAATCATTACAAATTCATTATATCATAATATAATATTAAAATTTATTTTTGTTGTGCAGGTTCGAGCAAGAAGAAGTGCCGAGGAGCATTTCTTCTACTATTCGACGATACATGCACGTGGCATGGCCTACGTGGTCTCACGTGCCTAGCGAGCACGTCGACATGTTATGGCGCGAGTTTGAGGCACGTATTATTATTATTTTTACATGCATGATGATTAATATTGGTACTGATATTATTATTTTGCAGGCTCACTTTACATGGGCCGAGGACCAGAGGCCATTCATTTACGCTGCCTGGGAGGCTATTTCCCGTGTGAGGTACAACGGGCAGCTGGGGCAGGCTCGGTCCCAGGCGATGGCCCGAGCTGGGACCACTAACATCGCGGAGACTCGGGGATACGGCCCCGATTGGATTACTCCGGATATATGGGACCAGCTCGTGGGAATATGGTCGACGGATCGATGGCAGGAGGTTTCTCAGAATGCGGCTAGAAATTGCATGTCGGGGGGAGCAGCGCGTCACACCGGCGGCTCTGTTGCATTTGCAGTGCACGCGAACCGTATGGTAAGTATACCTTTTAATTATATATTTTATTTGTTACTATGTGTACTAATTAATGTATTTATTTTGTAAATATAGACGACGATGTCGGATGACGGGACTGTCCAGCGACCCTCCTCGATGGCGGTGTTTGAGCGGACTCACCGTCGAGCACATGGGACGGGGGAGTACATCGACAACCGCGCTGCATACATTATGGTAACTATATATTTGTTTAAATTATTCATTATATATTTATAATTTAATTTTTATGATAAATATTAAACAAAAAATAAACTCGAGTAGGAGACCTACAGCCAGACGGTGGTGCAGCACAGGGGCACCCCTGAGGACTTTGACGCAGCAACGTGGGTCGAGGCCGCAGGTGGCTGGGACCATGGCCGCGTATATGGCTTTGCAGATAGTGGTCATGCGCGAGCCGTACTAGGGACACTGACCCCTCCGGTTGCTGGTGAGCGGCCGTCCACCTCTAGATCCAGTTATGATCATAGTAGCAGAATAAGGACTCTAGAGGAGACGGTCGCGCGTCAGAGTCAGATGATGGCGGAGATGCATGCTATGCTACGCAACATGTCAGGTCATCCCGAAGCAGGCATTTCTTCGGCATCATCTAATCCATCGTCCTCGAGTCAGTCCACGCCGGTGTACACTCAAGTACTCCAAACCCCGCCATATGATCCAGACCATCCTTCATCGTCATCGTGAGATTTTTTTATGTTGACTTTGTTACTGAGATATTGGACTTGTTTAATTTAGTTTGTTTGGATATTGATACTTCAATTTTGCATTTGAATAGTTTTTATACTATTGTGGATAATTATCAATATAAATATAATTGTTTTGATGTATATCTTGGTGTATTTGTGATGTGTGAATGAATGTGTGTATGAGTGTATGGGTGTGTGAGTTATGTATCAGATAATGTATCAATGTATCAATGTATGAAAATTTAAAATTTAAAATTTTTTCGTTACCAGGTTCACATCATCAGCAACGGCTTTCCCACGGCCATCCGTGGGAAAGCCGTTGCTAAAAGTTTATCGAAAGCCGTTGCTGATGACCTACAGCAACGGCTTAGCAATGGGCTTTTACTAACGGCGTTGCTATGGGCTCACCGGCCGTTGCTATTAATATTATCAGCAACGGCTCCGCGTCCGTGGCAAAACCGTTGCTGATAATATTTTTGGCCGTTGCTGATCCGTTGCTAAGTTATCAGCAACGCAATTTTCTGCCACGGCTCCTTTGCAACGGCGCCAGCCGTTGCTGATGATCTTCAGCAAAGGCTCAGCAACGGCATCAGCCGTTGCTGATGCCCATTTTTCTAGTAGTGCGTGGGCCTCAACGCTACTACTTTCAGCCTCAGAGTCCTTACAACGGTTAGAACTCGGTTTTCACTAGTCTGGCTCATCGGCCTCAGCGCTACAACTTTTAGCCTCAGAGCTCTTATAACAACCAGGACTCAGTTTTCACTGGTCTGATTCGTCGGCCTCAGCGCCACTACTTCTAGCCTCAGAGCCATTGAAGACTCGAGCACCTACGCCCTCAACGACTCAAAGCGCGCTCCCCTCGAGCTCGATTTTCACCAAGTCTGATCCACGACCTCAGTTCCACAACTATCAGCCTCAGCACCCTCGCTTCTGAGATTCGAACATCTTCGAAAGGAACACGCTAAAAGTCGAATGGCCTACACTAGAGGGGGGATGAATAGTATGTTTACTAAAACTTTAGCCTAATTCGATTTTAATCGTTTATTAAACTACTTAGGAAAAACACAATATGAGTTAATTACGTGCAGAAGCAAATGATTAGCAAGTTAAGCAAGCATAAATAATAGAGCAATGCAAACACTATAATTTATAGTGGTTCGGCCCTAATGTCTATTCCACTACCTAAGCATTCCGCTTAGGATTAATTTCTACCTTAGCTTTACTAGATTAATTTATTTCCTTACAATGAGAAATTTACACCGGAGCTCCGCTTTCAACCCGAAGGCATTTCCACAATTTGAAAGTCTTCGTCTTCCTACAGAAAGTACTCTCCCACCTCAAAACCAAAAGGACAACAAATTCAATCCTAGCAAACTAACTAAATCGGTGGACTTAAGCCTTACAACCAAGGCAACCACCTAATCAAACAAACCTAGCACCCTAGGTTTACACAAGTTGAAATACAACAAATAAACCTAAAAACTATACAAGTAAATGGAACAATAAACCAAACAAAGTATACTTAGCTCCAATATCGAATCCCTAGTCCTCTTGATGCCTCAAATTGATGAATTGATGAAGAAACAAGGCTCGATCAAGGATAGGTGATGAAACTAGGTTTTGGAATGAAAAGTGGCTCAATCAAAGCTTTAATATCACATATAATGTGTGAATGAGTGTTAAGGAACATAAGGAAGATTGGGGTTAAGTTTATATAGAATGCCAAATGGGTAGGTTCGGATGAAGGTACCCAACGGCTCAATATAGAGATCCAAAGGGGTAGGTTCATGTAAACTTGTTGGTTCTCCGCTGGTCGACACCGGCCAATGCTCAATCGATCGACGATCGATCGGGGGTCGATCGGGGGTCGGTCGGGGGTCAGCTAATAACTTACTGTTAAGAATGGTTTTAGATATCAAGCCTTATCTACACTTAATTTTAAGTAAATGACTCTATTTATTTTTTTTCTCCATTAACTTTAAAACATAAATGTAAATAAGGAAATACCCCCTATTTGGATTCGATAAAAATATCTAAAAAAATCAAAAATCTTCAGGATCAAAATCCAACTTTTGGGTTCTAGTACAAATTTACGAAAACCAAAAATTTTAAAATCTCCCGGGTCAAATATGGATAAGTTAAAGGTTTCCAAAATTTCACTAAAAATCGATCTTTAACTTGTTTCTACCCGAGGGTGGCTGACGTGGCAAGGGCGAAAATGGCGACAAAAAAAATGGATGAGTTCTTGACCTCAGTTCCTATTCCGAGGCCAAAGAAGCCACCTGATCACGTGGCAATATCGAAGGTTGATGGTAGTAGTAGTTCTACTGATCCTCCAGATCTAGTTTCTCTCTTTCAAAAAGAGAAGGATCCTGATCTTTCCTGGCTGAAGACTGGTGATGATGGAGTTAGAGGCAAGCTGAATTCAAGGGAGAAGATCGAGAGTGAAGAGCCTATATCAAAGATGAAATCTCAACCGGGGACATGGGCTGGTCTATTCAGCATGGTGAGAAAGGAGGAGGAATGGAAGAGTTCGACAGAATTGCGAGAAAAGATCGAGAAAATCCAATTGAAGGCAAAGGGAAGAGTTTCCATCTCAGAAGATGATCTTCAGAGAGCAAGGTATGAATGCAAACTATCTCTTTATGACAAATTCTTTAGTAGAACGCCGAATTTAGAACTGGTTAAAAATGCTCTGTCGAAAATGTGGAAGCTGAAAGGAGACTGTCAGATAGTTGATCTTGCATCAGGTTTCTTCTTGTTTAAGTTCTCTAATGAGGAGGACTATTGGCGGGTATTATCAGAAGGACCTTGGTTTCTAAGAGGGCAAGCCCTATCTCTAGTGAATTGGAAGGAGAACTTTCAACCTCTAAGGGAGACAATTTCTGTCATTCCAATCTGGATACAATTTCCAAGTTTGCCATATGAGTATATACATAGATCTATATTGCCTCAATTGGCTATTGTGATAGGAAAACCTATTAAAATTGATGATCATACTTTAGCTGGGGCAAGAGGTAAATTTGCAAGAGTGTGCATCCTGTTGGATATAAGGAAGCCTCTTGAGCAAGGAATTTGGATTGATAAAAAAAAGGGAGTTTCTTTCAATCCATTGCTTATGAGAATATTAAGAGCATATGTTTTAAGTGTGGAAAAATTAGGCACAAAGAGGAGCACTGTTTGGTGAATGAGAAAGTGAGTGAAGAAAAGAAAACTAGGGCAGACATATCTATAGATAACAGTGAAGAAAAATTGATGGGGCCCTGGATGCACTTAAAATTGATGGGGCCCTGGATTCAAGTGCAGAGAAGAAGAAGATTGTCATAAAAAATCAATCAGAATGCTAATGAGGAAGTAATAATTCTTTTAGGATTCTGAATAACCCAACCTATGAAGAAAAAAGGGAGGATGCAAAGTCAACCGAGACTTCTAAGGATTGTGAAGTGGTTGCTGAAACTAGCAAAAAGAATAAAGAAGAAAGTATTAGCTTCAGAAACATCAACAGAAATGCTATGGAGATGAAAAATATGTATTGGAAGAAAAAAGAGGATGGTAATGAAAAGCAATGTAGACAACTGGATGTTTCCAAAAGGAAGGAAGTAGAAATCATTGACAAGGCAAAAGAAATGGAAGACATTATTTTTACTTTAGAAAGAGAAGAGGAAGAGGTTAAAGGCTCAGAGAGAGTGGAACGGAATGATAAAAGTGCAGGATTAGAAGAATTGTCAGAAAAAATGTGTGTTTCCTTTTCAAAGATACTGGAGAATAAATTTGCAAAAGAAGACTTTATGGAGAAAGGAATAGATCCAGAATTAACTAGGAGTTTGGATGGAAAACAATTGAAAGGTAGAGGAGGGAGGAGAAATGATGAGAATTTGGTTAATATTCCAATTGGCTACAAAAATATAAAATTAAAGAAGATGAGGTATTCTAAAGATACTCGTGGTCAGAACACAGATGGAGATCCAAAAGAAAAGATGATGGAAGATACTTTAGAAAAGGCTTCATCATGAAAATAGTTTCATGGAATATAAGGGGGTTGGGGAAAAAGGATGCAAGCAACTACTTATGGACAGTTGTGAATTTACAAAAAGTGGACATTATCCTCATTCGGGAAACTCACTTTGAAAAGGAAGATGTTGATTTGTTTCTACAAAGAATTTCTAAAAACTGGGAGGGTACTAGTACTGAAAGTTTTGGCAAAGCTGGAGGTATTATGGTGATGTGGAGAAAAGAAACAATAAGGGGCAATATGATATATAAGGATAACCAGTCCATAACATGTATCTTTGAGTTTGATAATGGAAAGGTTTTCTTGTTAACCAGTGTGTATGTCAGTAATTGCATAAGAAGAAGGAATAAGCTGTGGAATATGTTGAGTGAAGCAAATGATACGAATATGCCTTGGCTGTTAGCAGGAGATATGAACTATATACTTAAGAAGGAAGAAAAGAGAGAGGGCAGACCTTTTGTTATGAATCAGGCAGTTGCAGATTTTAGCAATTTCATAAACAATGCAGGACTATTGGATGCAGGATTCAATGGTCCAATTTACACGTGGACAAATAAAAGAAAGGGTGAGAAGAAAATATGTGGAAGATTGGATAGAGTCTTATTCAGTACCAAATGGCTGGAGTGGGGTTATGATTTTAAAGTAGAGCATATGGGAATGATGAATTCAGATCATAGACGGTTACTGATAAAGAGTTCATGTGAAAATTTCAGAAATAAAAGGAAGAAAAATAGAAGTTTCATTTGTGAGCAAGTACTGTGTAAGATAAATGGAGAGATATCTGAGTTCTTTAAAGGTTCTAAGGACATAAGACAAGGATATCTAGTTTCTCCTTATCTTTTTATTATCATGGAGGAGTTACTTTCAACGATTCTAAGAGATTTTGTGGAAAAGAAGAAGGTAGAACCTTATAAGTTAAAAGAATTCAGGTTGAGTCATTTGTTTTATGCAGATGACTTGGTGTTCTTTGTGAAGGGAAGAATGAAATCGTGCAGAGGGATTCTGGAGGCTCTTCAGTTGTATTGTAAAATAACAGGCCAAAAGGTAAATGTTGAGAAGTCAGAACTTTTGTTTCCTTCAAAGATGGATAAAGGAATAAAACAAAAGATTTGTAGCTTATTTGGTATCAAAGAAGGTAAGTTTCCAATGCATTATTTGGGTGCTTACCTATCTCTAGAAATGCTAAATGAAAGCTATCAGAATAAAATGGTGGAAAGAATAACAAGAAGGATGGATTTATGGGCAGGGAGACTTATTTCTCAGGCAGGAAAATCAGTACTACTAAACTCAATTGTTTGTTCTTTCCCTGTATATAGTATGATGGTAGCAAGCATCAAGGAGAAGATAGTAAAGGAAATAACAAAAGTATCTAGAGAGTTTTTTTGGGGTAGTGAAGGCAAGAAAAAAGCCAACCTTATAAAGTGGAAAACAGTATCCGCAAATAAAGGTCTTGGTGGTCTAGGGATAAGAGACTTATCTCTAATGAGAAAAGCTATATTAGCAGGAAGAATCCTGCCAATTTTGAACAAAGCAGGAAATGTTTGGAGTTCTCTGTATAATGCCAAGTATGGTGAGTTTCATCCTTGGAGGAAAAATGAAAAAAAGTTGAAATTAGAACAAAGCAAGTCTATCTTCAATTGTATGAAAAATTTAAAAGAAGAATTCAAAATTAGGTTAGCAAATGGAGAAAATACATGCATTTGGAGAGATCCTTGGTTGAATGAGATTCCGATTGAGAAATGACCAACATTTGTAAATGTATCAGAGATGAGTAAGAAAAAACATGTGGTTGAGCTGATGGATGGAAATGAATGGAATATGGCAGTAATAGAGGCATGCTTTGACAAAAATCTTATTGATGCAATAAGGAGAATTGAAGTGGATAGAGAAGTAACTAAAGATACTTGGGTTTGGAATGAAAGTATAGAAGGGAACCTTTCGATTAAAAGAGCATACCTGTTCTTGAAATAAAAAGAAGAAGAGGTAGAAGGTCCTGATTTTAATTGAAGAAAGCTATGGAATGTTAAAGTGGCTGAAAAGATAAAATTGTTCATCTGGAAGGTCATTTGGGGAAAATTACCTACCTCTGAATGGTTTTGCAGGTTTGTAGGACAGGAAATAGTGGAATGTTTTATTTGCAAAAAAGAAGCTGATAACCAAGTTCACATCCTGTTTCACTACGAGGAAGTGGTTGATTTCTAGAATTTTGTTGAAAGAAAATTGAACATCAAGTTTAAATTCAGAAATGAATGGTATACTGGAAAATGGATAAGGGAGGCTGAAGGGTATGAATGCAAATCTGCAGAAAGATTATTAGCCTTTATAGCTAATGCTTTGTGGCTTTTTTGGAAAAGAAGAAACAAAGTTAAATTAGGTGGAAAACCTTGGAGCAAAGAAGTTATTTTTAACAAAGCATACAATGAAACCATAGCTTTCACATGAGGCTTTGAGAGAGAGGGGTTTTCAATTAAAAGAGGAAGTAATTCAAATGGGAAGGAAATGACAATAAAGGAAGGTGATAGCTACTTATGTGCAGATGCTTCTTGGAAGGAAGGAGTGAAAAATGGGGTATGGCTTTATATTGGTCAAGGACAGAATGGGGATTATGCAAGGAAGTGGTATGCAGGTAGCTAAAAATCTACTTCATGCTGAATTGAAAGCCATCTGGTATGGTTTGGACAACGTGATAAAGAAGAGTTGTCAATGTATTCATGTTTGCTCAGACTGTGAGATGGCAGTGAAGATGCTATAAGGGGAAGTAAGGACTCCATGACAATTGAACCTTTTGGTCAATAAAATAAGGAATTTGGCATTAAGTGTGAAAGTGATAGACGAGAACTTCATAAGGAGGAATAGGAATGAGGAAGCAAATATATTAGCTAAAGAAGCCTTATGCAATGAAGATATGGGTGAAGATGTAGTTGAGTTGTGTAATTTGAAGAGTAATATTACTCTGTTCGGGCATAGAAATTTTAATTCAGACTTTGTATGTACAAAACAATGTAATGCTTTGATAGTTGATTTGAATGAAATTGTTGGATTAAGTTGGTGTGATGTTTGTGTTGAAGTGGCGGAGGGTGCACGTCCAGGGACCTATGCCCCTCTTACCAATGGAAATCAAATAGCCTAACTTAGTCTAGTCTTTTTTGAAAAAAAAAAAACTTGTTTCTACCCGAGGAACAATTACTGAGACTTTTTGTGCCAAGAAGATGTCCAAATCATGTAGTCCTCCAAGGATCTCCTTAGACTTCGAAAATTTCTGGGCCATTTTTTTATTTGTTAAGTTTTCAAGTTTTCGGAGTTCGGGTTTCAGTTTTTGGGTCACTACTGGAATAATGAGAATCACCAATGGCTGGATCCATTGTTAAGTCGTTGTTGAAGACCATCAACAACGGCTAGCAATGGCCCCGCCCGTTGCAACGCAACCGTGTAGAAGATCGCGTCGTTAATAACTTAGCAACGAATTAGCAACAGTTCCGCAACGGGACTCATCCGTTGTTGATATCCTTATCATCAATGGCTCAACAATGCCGCACTCATGTTGCTTATATTTTTATTAACAACGACCCCACGGCTGTTACAGATATTGACATCAGCAACAGCCGTCTAGCCGTGGTAACACTACTAGAAAAATGGGCATCAGCAACGGCTGATGCCGTTGCTGAAGAGCATCAGCAACGGCCGAGCCGTTGCAATAGAGCCGTGACAGAAAGTCGCGTTTCTGATAACTTAGCAACGGCTCAGCAACGGCCGCTCAGGCCGTTGCTAAAAATATTATCAGCAACGGTTTTGCCACAGACCCAGAGTCATTGCTGATAACATTAATAGCAACGGCCGCTGAGTCCGTAGCAACGCCGTTAGTAAAATCCCATCGCTAAGCAGTTGCTGTAGGTCATCAGCAACGGCTTTCGATACACTTTTAGCAACGACTTTCCCACGGATGGCCGTGGGAAAGCCGTTGCTGATGATGTGTACCAGGTAACAGAAAAATTGAAAATTTCAAATTTCCATTGATACATTGATACATTATCTGATACATAACTCACACACCCATACCCTCATACACACATTCATTCACACATCACAAATACACCAAGATATACATCAAAACAATTATATTTATATTGATAATTATCCACAATAGTATAAAAACTATTCAAATGCAAAATTGAAGTATCAATATCCAAACAAACTAAATTAAACAAGTCCAATATCTCAGTAACAAAGTCAACATAAAAAAAATCTCACGATGACGATGAAGGATGGTCTGGATCATATGACGGGGTTTGGAGTACTTGAGTGTACACCGGCGTGGACTGACTCGAGGACAATGGATGAGATGATGCCGAAGAGATGCCTGCTTCGGGATGACCCGACATGTTGCGTAGCATAGCTTGTATATCCGCCATCATCTGACTCTGGCGCTCCATTATCTCAGTCTGACGCGCGACCGTGTCCTCTAGAGTCCTTATTCTGCTACTATGATCATAACTAGATCTAGAGATGGACAGCCGCTCACCAGCGACCGGAGGGGTCGGTGCCCCAAGTGGCCCTAGTACGGCTCGCGCATGACCACTATCTGAAAAGCCATATACGCGGCCATGGTCCCAGCCACCTGCGGCCTTGACCCACGTTGCTGCGTCAAAGTCCTCGGGGGTTCCCCCGCGCTGCACCACCGTCTGGCTGTAGGTCTCCTACTCGAGTTTGATTTTTTGTTTAATATTTATCATAAAACTTAAATTATAAATATATAATGAATAATTTAAACAAATATATAGTTACCATAATGTATGCAGTGCGGTTGTCGATGTACTCCCCCGTCCCATGTGCTCGACGGTGAGTCCGCTCAAACACCGCCATCGGGGAGGGTCGCTGGACAGTCCCGTCATCCGACACAGTCGTCTATATTTACAAAATAAATACATTAATTAGTACACATAGTAACAAATAAAATATATAATTAAAAGGTATACTTACCATACGGTTCGCGTGCACTGCAAATGCAACAGAGCCGCCGGCGTGACGCGCTGCTCCCCCCGACATGCGATTTCTAGCCGCATTCCGAGAAACCTCCTGCCATCGATCCGTCGACCATATCCCCACGAGCTGGTCCCATATATCCGGAGTAATCCAACCGGGGTCGTATCCCCGAGTCTCCGCGATGTTAGTGGTCCCAGCTCGGGCCATCACCTGGGACCGAGCCTGCCCCAGCTGCCCGTTGTACCTTGCCCGGGAAATAGCCTCCCAGACAGCGTAAATGAAGGGCCTCTGGTCCTCGGCCCATGTATAGCGAGCCTGCAAAATAATAATATAAGTACCAATATTAATATATCATCATGCATGTAAAAAAAATAATAATACGTGCCTCAAACTCGCGCCATAACATGTCGACGTGCTCGCTAGGCACGTGAGACCATGTAGGCCATGCCCCGTGCATGTATCGTCGAATAGTAGAAGAAATGCTCCTCGGCACTTCTTCTTGCTCGAACCTGCACAACAAAAATAAATTTTAATATTATATTATGATATAATGAATTTGTAATGATTCATAATTCATGATATATTACCGCTCCCCAATCACGCTAATCAATCTACGTGACTCTGTGGCTGGTGGAGGCTGCCACCTGTTTGGCCCGCGTGGCCGCCTGCGTCTGGATGTACTAGCCTCGGCAGTATCATCCTCATGAGGATCAACAACAGGAGGATCAGCAGCATGAGTAAGTGCTGGAGTCTCACCGATCGGAGACTCTGAAGCTCTCCTGTGTCGATAACCACGACCAGACATATCTGTCGAACAGACATATAATCAGATTATTGTATAAATAGTAGAGATATATTTAATAAAATATATACTTTACAATTATTCCTCATCATCTGAATAATAGTCTTCGAATTCTTCTTCTTCTTCCTCTTCTTCATCTTCTTCATTCGGGATTTATGTTATTTGAACTGCACTTACGTTTTTATTTTAACTGTTAACTAATTATTCTAAATTTTGGCAGCATCTCCCTATAGTTCTCCGAATACGCATATCATCTGGGCGCGTATCGGAGAACAAGAGAGATGTTGCCAAAATTTAGAATAATTAATTAACAGTTAAAATAAAAACGTAAGTGCAGTACAAATAACTATATTCCCAAATTATCCAATCAGGGACAATTCAAGAATTGTACATCGTATAAAAGATCATCTACTTCTTTTACACGAACATACAATCCCCGAACGGATCTAAGGTTTTGCTAAATCATATCCGACTCGTCGATGCGTACGTGAAACATATGAACTCGTCGGATGCATGATTATTTTCTAAATGTTTCGAGACCGTTCGAGTGCATATTGGACGATTTCGGCGCGCGTTCGAAGTGGACGATTCCGGCGCGCGTCCGAAGTGGACGATTCCGGCGCGCGTCCGAAGTGGACGATACCGGCGCGCGTCCGAAGTGGACGATTCCGGCGCGCGTCCGAAATTAATCTAAACCCTAATAATTAATCTAACAAATTAAACAATTAATCTAAATAATCAATTAACAATTAATTAACAATTATAAAACAATAAAAATTTATATATAAATTCATAAATTCTGGCGCCGGAGTCAGGTGGACTCCGGCACCGGCGTACAGTGGCCGGACACACTGTCCGGCCACTGTACAAGGTCCGGCGGCGGCCATCGGCCGACCGCCGCCGGCCGAAACGGGAAGAGACGGTCGGTCGGCGAGGCATACCTGAACAAGTCGGCAGCAGCGGGAGGAGGAAGAGGCGTCGTCGGTGTCGTCGGCAGCAGCGGTGGCGAGAGGCGAGAGGCGAGAGCAGGAGCGGCGGTGGCAGCAGCGGGAGGAAGAAGGGTCAGGCGCGACTGGTGCCCTATATAAACTTATCAGCAACGGCTCACTCGCCCGTTAAAAAGCCGTTGCTAATAAGTTATCATCAGCGACGGCTCACTTGTCCGTTAGAAAGCCGTTGCTGATAATTATAATATCAGCAACGGCTCGCGTGTCCGTCCGAAAGCCGTTGCGGATAATTAAAATAATCTGCAACGGCTTGCGTATCCGTTAGAACGCCGTTGCAGATACAACATATCTGCAACGGCTCTGGCGGCCGTAAGAAGGCCGTTGCTGATAGCCGTTGCTGAAGACCTAATTTCTAGTAGTGTAAAGCCGTTGTTGAAAGGCTGTTGCTAAGTCGTTGCTGAAGTTCATCAGCAACGGCTTTCTCACGATTAGCCGTGGGAAAGCCGTTGCTGATGATGTTAACTTGTAACTGAAAAATTTTAAAATTAGAAATTTCCATTAATACATTTATAACCAGATACATAACTCACACACACCCATACACATATCCATTCACATACACATATACATTAACATATACATACACATACACATCACTGATACACTAGATATACATCAAAATAATTATATTTATAATTATAATTATGCACAATCATATAAAAACTATACAAAATCAAAACTATCGTATCAACACTACGAATTTATATTCAAACAAGTCAATCAATTAACAAGTAAGTATCAACAAGTATCTAAGTAACAATTCAATAAAATCTCACAACGATGGTGGAGGAAGGTCGGGATCATACGGCGTGGTCTGGAGTGCTTGAGTGTACACCGGCGTGAACTGAGTCGATGACGATGGATCTGAGTGTACATCGTTGGACTGACCTGTCATCTGTCTCAGCATGACATGCATCTCAGCCATCATCTGACTCTGATTAGCCATCATCTCACTCTGTTGTGCGATGTCTCCTATAGTGTTGATATCCTCATGTTCTGATCATCAATCTTGGAGGTGGAGGGCCGCTCATCGGCTGCCGGAGGGGTCGATGCCCCAAGTGGCCCGAGCATGGCTCGCACATGGCCACTGTCTGCAAAGCCATAGACGCGGCCTTGGTACCATCCACATGTAGCCTCGACCCACGCTCCCGCGTCAAAGTCCTCGAGCGTGCCCTCGCGCTGCGTCACCGTCTGAGTGTAGTTCTCCTACATGAGTTTGGTTTTTATTTCATATTTTTCCTAAAATATAAATTATAAATAAATAATGCATAATTGTAACAAATATACTTACCATGATGATTGCAGCGTAGGTGTCGATGTACTCCCTCACCCCATGTCCTCGACAGTGGATGAGTTTGCTCAAACACCTCAATCGGGGAGGGTCGTTCGACACTCCCGTCATCCATCACCGTTGTATACATTTACAAAAAAAAATACATTAATAAGTACACAAAGTAACAAATAAAATATATAATTCAAAATAAGATATAATACTTACCATGAGTCTCGCGTGCACTACAAATGAAATAGAGCCGTTAGTGTGACGCGCTCCTCCCCCGGACATGCGATTTCTAGCCGCAGTCCTAGATACCTCCTGCCACCGCTCCATGGACCATATAGCCACAAGCTGATCCCATATATTAGGAGTAATCCAATCGGGGTTGTATCCCCGAGTCTCCGCTATGTTTGTGGTCCCAGCTCGGGCCATCGCTTGTGTCAAGGCCTACCCCAGCTGGCAATTGTACCTCTGCCTGAAAATGGCCTCCCACGCATTGTAAATGAAGGGCCTCTGATCCTCTGGCCATGTATAGTGAGTTCGCAAAATAGTAATGTCAGTATCAATATTAGTTATCATGTATATAAAAATTTAAATACGTACCTCAAACTCGCGCCAGAGCATGTCCACGTGCTCACGGGGCACGTGAGACCAGGTGGGCCATGCCCCATGCATGTATCGTCGGATTGTCCCCGATATAGTCCCGGGGACATCCTCCTTCTCGAACCAGCACAACAAAAATAAAGTACAATATTATATTATGATATAATGAATTATATATAATTCATAATTCATAATACATTACCGCTCGCCAATCATAGAAATAAGTCGACATTGTTCAGCAACTAGCGGAGGTTGAATCCTGTTCGGCCCGCGTGGCCACCTGTGTCTCGATGAACTCACCTCGGCAGCATGAGGATCAGCTGTAGGAGGATCAGTGGCAGGTGGATCAGTGGCAGCAGCAAGTGCTGGAGTCTGACTGATCGGAGACTCTATAGCTCTCGTCCGACGATAACCTCGACCCATCATAGCTATCGAATACGCATATAATTGGATTATATATATATTAGAGATAGATTTAATAGAAGATATATTTTACAATTATTCCTCGTAATCTGAGTAATAGTCTTTGAATTGTTCTTTTTCATCTTCTTCACCTTCTTTAAATTCTACTTCTTCATCTTCACATTCCTCAACTTTATGATCGTCATCATCAACATATTAAACTTCTAATTGAACTAACGCTATGTTCGCATCCTCAAGTATTGGAATAATACGGTCTACTGCGGGAGGATCATCTTCTTGATAGAAATCATAGGTCACATCAGGTATCGACTCATTTTCTCCCTTTATCGGATCAATTCTTCCTCTAGCTTTAGTTTTACAGACTTCACGCCAATATGCTCTATCTTTATTTCGAGCTAGATACTTCGCGTAATATACTTGTTCGGCTTATGATGCCAACATAAAAGACTTATTTGTTATCAATTTTGATTTATAATTAACCTCAACAAGTTTGTATTTAGGATGGAATTTCATGCCCTTATCTGTTGTATCGAACCAATGACATACAAAAATTAATAATGCTGAAATAAAAATTAATGCTAAAAAAATTAATAATGCTGTAATAAAAATATTGGTCTTACCACCCGAAGAAAGTAAAAAATCAATAAACTAAAAATACCGTACGATGTCGGTAGCCCGACGGAGATTGAAGACGATCCGACAAGCGACAATTGCAGCGAGTGGCAGCGGCAGCGACAGCAGTAGCATCGAGGGTCGAGTGGCAGCGGCAGCGAGCGTCGAGCGACATCGGCAGCGGTGGCTGCAGCGAGCGCCGAGGGTCGAGCGGCAGCGGCTGCGACGGCTGCGGCAGTGAGCGTCGAGCAGCAGCGGTGGGCTGTAGCGACAACGATCAATCCGAACAGCAACCGTGAGTAATCCGGTGACAAGCGATAGCTCGACGGCATGCAACAGGCGGCGGATTTAGAAGATAGAGCGATTGAGAGAGAGAGAGAGAGAGAGAGAGAGAGAGAGAGAGGAGGAGTGAAATTTTTGTCAGTGGTATTAAATAATAATTAATTAGAAGGTAAACATTAAATGCAAAAAAATAATATTTTAAGTCATGTACCGTTGTGCATCAAGTAACAGTGAGCCATCACTAGCCATGTCATCTAAAATTATTTGTTAGCTCTGCTTGTGAGTGGGGGTCATTCAAAATTTTTTTAAAAAAAATTATCTCAGTGGGGGCCATGGCCCCCACTGGGCTTGCGGTGGATCCGCCACTGGTCCCTTTCATGCGATGTTCTTTACTTTTTTCTTCAGATGATTTATGTATCTTTCAAATAAGTACATCCACCGGTATTGAACGAGGCCACCAACTTGTGCCTCGTATGCCAACTATATCGGTAGATGCTCCATCGAGTCAAAAAAGGCAGGAGAGAAAAACTGCTCTAGCTTGTATATAATTTCAACAATATTACTTTCAAGTGCTGGCATATCTTCGACTCGAATGACATTTGCATAAATGTTTCTAAAAGACATACTTAATTCAGTCAATGGACCCCAAATATTATCAGGTAGAAGATCTCGGAATGCGATCGGAAGTAATCTCTGCATGAATACATGACAATCATGCATGACTCATCATCCCAAATATTTTGCAATCATCGATGTTCACACATCGAGATAAGTTTGAGGCATATCCATAGGGTAATCTGAGTTCTTTGATCCATTGAGAAATATCTTTCATCTGTACGTTGTTTATTTAACAAATATGGGGCATTCGACTTCAGATATCGTCTGTTGACCTCTTGTAACTCCAACTTCAACCTCTTACAACGTATTTCTAGATCATGTCGGGTCTTGACATTATCTTTAGTTTTCCCGGGAACATCCATCAAAGTGTTAAAAATATTATCAAACACATTTTTCTCAATGTGCATGACGTTCAAATTATGTCGAATCAATAATGAACTCCAATACTGCAATTCCCAAAAGATACTTTTTTCACCCAGTTATGTGTTTGACCAAAGCCCGACACTCTTTCATTTTGATCAAATACTATCTCTGAAAGTGCTGAAACACGTGCTAATATTTGTTCACCAGACAACATCGGTGGTGGCTCATCTCTTTTGACTCTGCCCTTAGTAAATTTATTACAAATCCTTCGATATTGATGGTTAGCCTACAGGAATCGACGATGACAATCAAAGAATGAGACTTTTCGTCCGTTCTAAAGACTGAATGATTTAGAGTGTTCTACACAATACGGACAAGAGAGTCGGCCGTGAGTGGTCCAACCAGACAACATGTCGTAGGCCGGGAAATCATTGATTGTCCATAAGACCGCAGCCTTTAAATTGAAGTTTGGCGTTCGATGACAATCATAAGTGACAGCTCCATCAGTCCATAATATTTTCAATTCATCTATTAGGGGTCTGAGAAACACGTTAATTAATTTTCGCGGACCCTTAGGACCCGAAATAGTCATCGAAAGATAAATAAATTTATCTTTCACACACATTGACAGCGGCAAATTATAAACGATTAGCAGTGGCCAAACTGAATTAGGAGTTGCAGAATGACCAAACAGTTGAGTCATTACTGTATCATCATGACTTCTTGCATGCCAACTCATGTAGGGGTCCGTCTTTTCTGACATGAATAATCTTTGAAGCCTCGATGCCAGTGAAAAATACCAAAGCACCCTAAATGAAATATTTTTTGTCGGACCGATTTCTTCTCTTTGTAACGAGGATGTTCACATACAGGGCATTTATCCAACTGCGCATTTTCTTTATAATATAAAATGCAATTATTTTGGCATACGTGTAATTTTTCGTACCCAATCCCTAATTGTCTCATCAACTTTTTAGTCTTATAAAAAATTGGCTCAAACTTGTTATCTGTAGGCAGCATTCCATTAATTAATCCTGCAATCCAATCAAATGCAACCCCACTGATATTATAATCGACCTTGATGTTCAGGAGTTACGTCATTGTCATAAACCTAGTGTATTTACGACAATTCTCATACAAAGGTTCATCGGCAGCTTTCAACATCTCGTAAAATTCTACGGCTTCTTTATTCGGCAATTCAATCTCTACCGCAGGTTGTACTTCTGGTAGCAATTATGTGACATCAACACTCATAGTATCTGGTGTCACTAACATCTCAGTAACTAGTCGATCGACATTATCATTCAGTTGGAATTGACCCCCAAGACTACCAAGTATCATAGTTCTATATGGATTAGATAGACTGGATGAAGCAACACCAGCAGAGGAAGCTTCACCATGTGTTTGAACGACAAGATTGCTCGACGTCCCGACTTCACGTGACTCCTCATGACAAGTCCATATAAAATATCTTGGTGCAAATCCTTTGCTATACAGATGTAGAGTGATAGTTTTCCGATCCAAAAATCGTGCATTCAGGCAAATGCGGCACAGACATTAAATTTTATCACCAGCACTAACGAATTTCCGATTCGAATAGGCAAAATTTAGGAAGTAAGTTACGCCTAATCAAAACTCATTTGTTAAAGCTCCACGATCAAGACATCAATACATCCAACTTCGATTGTCCGACATGATTCTGTCAATCAATGACAATATTTTAGTTAATGTCTTTAGATGAGATGGTCTTAATCCATTCGGGATTCGTATTATTCATATTGCACTAAGTATTTTTTTTAACCGTTAACTTCATTATAAATTTCGGTAGCATCTCCCTACAGTTCTTCGAATACGCATATCATCTGGGCGCGTATTGGAGAACAAGAGATATATACAATAGCCAAAATTTAAGAATGAGTTAACGGTTAAAAGAAAAAAATTAAGTGCAATACAAATAATATGTTTCTAAATTATCCAATTAGGGACAATTTTAATTGGACAATTCAAGGGTTGTACGTCGTATAAAAGAACATCTATTTTTTTTCACGAACATACAACCCCCAAACGAATCTAAGGTTTTGCTAAATCATATACGACTCGTTGATGCGTACGTGAAACGTATCAACTCGTCGGATGGAAGATTATTTTCTAAATTTGTGGATGTCAGTTTGAATCCAAGGTGGGCAAATCCGGTACGAGTCCAAAGTGGACGATTCCAGTGCGAGTCTAAAGTGCACGATTCTAATTAATCTAAATCTAAATATTAACATTAAAATTAATCTAATTAATGTAAACTAAAATTAATTAACAGATATAACCTAAAACTAAATCTAAATCTAATTAACATTAAAAAATATTAAAGTTAATCGAAATCTAATTAACATTAACATTAAACAATTACTAATCTAATTAACATTAATTTAAATAACCTAATCTAATTACTAATAACAATAACAATTAACTAATAAACTAATAACAATTAACATATTAATTAGCAATAATCTAATTAATAATTAATAATTAAACCAATAGAAATTAAAAATAAAAAACTAACCAAATTAAATATAGATTAGGGTTTAATTAAACCCTAATCAAAATATATTATGGTTTAATAAAACCCTAGATTTACTATTCCGGCGCCAGAATCCAATGGACTCCGGCGTTGGCGTCCAGTGTCCATTGTCGAACACTGGACATAGGTCTGTTGGCCGGCCAAAACCCTAAATTTTAGGGTTTCAATCAGCACTAGCTGCTAGGGGAGAAGAGGAGGAAGAACATAATACCTAGAGGCTTTGATGCAAAGGGCGCAGCGTCGGCGTCGGGGATCCTTCAACAACCAGCGTCGGTAGTTCGACAACATCGAGTAGTAGGGAAGAAATGGGGGCGTCGGGCGCGATCGCTAGTTAAATAAACTCATTAGCAACGGCTCACTTATCCGTTACAAAGCCGTTGTAGATAAATTCATATCATCAGCAACGGCCGCGCGCCCTTTGCAAAGTCGTTGCTGATAAGTATTTCATTTTCGCGACGCGAGCGCGCCATTGACTAAAGAGCAATGGGTAGAGAACTCGTAATTAAGTCGTTGCTAATGTGATAATATCATTAGCAACGGCCGATCCACCCATGTAAAGCTGTTGTTGATAAGTTATAACATTTGTGCGCCATGTTTGCGCCATCCACTTGATAGAAGCGGCCCGAGCGGCCGTAAGTAAGCCATTGCAGATATATCACATATGCAATGGCCCGATCGGACGTAAGAATGCCGTTAGTCATTGCAACGGCTTGAGCAGCTGTTGCTCATTAACACATTTCTAGTAGTGGGTTCTTATACATCAAATAGGGGGTATACATATAATCTAGACACTCTAGACCTAGACTCAAACTTCCCGATGAATCATGAGCATCAACGAGCATCCTTGCCGATTTCTCCAATTTCTTCAATTTTTTGGATCGGGGACGTCGACTTGCGTGCAAACTGATATGGATCCTAAAAATATTTCTCCATAAAATCATTATTTCCATGTTTTTTATCATCAAAATCGAGATTAAGACCAAAGTTGAAAATCTTAGGCCAACACACACGACTACCAAATAGGTAATCCTAGCCTTAACTTTGTTTTTGGGTATAAACATACAACCAACACCAATCGGCAAAAACAACGTCAACGCCATTTGACATATAGGCCAAAAAATGGCCAAGCAACTCAGCAAACATCATAGAATAGCCTAAGAAAGGGAAAAAAAAACATTCTCTTTATTCGTGAAGCCCCACAAAGTGGATATTTATATTTACAAACCTATAAAGGGCATTTTTCAAGAAGGAAAACATTCTGACAAGAGAGCCATCACTAGGGCAGAGACCCAACGATGAGCCAAGCCACGAAAACAAAAGTTTCCAGCCACCAAATCTACTACCACGATTTACTACAAAATGTCGCATACAGATCTGTTAGCATAACTTCGTACAAGAAGGTGGCAGAAAGAATATACGAGAAGGCAGGAGAAGGAGGTCCGATCGAGGAGCAAACACGGAACCACGAACAAGGCTCCTGCCAACTAAGAGGTCTGAATGAATAGGCAATGAAGGCTACCCGCAAATCTGCACAACACGTCCCTCAAGTATGTGACAAAGGAAGCACCCTCGGTGTAAGCCCCACGGTGCGAACTCACGGCTAGCCCCTCGTCTCCTACCCTCTTTTTAAGCCCGGTGGTGCGAACCCATGACAATATGTGATTTACTCACAACTCCCGGAGGAATGATAATCTTCGACACTTCCAATTCCATGGCAACTGATGCATGCAAAATACAAGACATAGGGGGCTATTTATAGACGAGGAGTAGGAACTGTCGCCTAATAGACGACACCACCTTCCCACTAATGGGGCCATGTCCGTTAGTCAACAAGCGACATTTAAGGAACCTTGGAAACTGCTGATCATATATTTGCATACTAATCAAGGCCAACGTCTCTCTATCAGACCGAGGTCAAAAGCCAACGCTACTTAGATATCAGCACGAAGTCCTCCAGACTCCGACTAAGCATGGGGAGTTGTGGACTGGACTTATAGTACTAGGCCTAGAAACACCTACACTAATGAACCATACTTGAGTCAAGCAAGATGGCTAGGCCCGGGGACTCCACCTGACCATACAAGAATGTCCACACATGTCCTCATTAATTGCAAGAGATTCATCATTACGAGTCTGACATCTCTGAGATTAGCCTCAACCCATTCCGAGCCACATCCCTACGAGATTACCGGGCAACATCACCACAATCCCCCCTCATCCTGTACGTAATATATATGTAGAGACAACACACCTCAAGTATAGGGAGAGATTCCAATTTCCATTACCTCCATCTCGAACATATTCTGACTTAAGCGTCTAAGTATTTTTTTAGCTCCCCCCTCGTTGGAGTTACACCTGACCAAGAGACGCACTGGACTGGACCACATTGCTCCGGCTTCAGGCAAGAACATATTGTTTATAAAATATTTAGTTATAATATATAAAATATTTATATATAATTCACTATTTTATATTTATATAGATAATATAATATAAGAATATATAATACATAATATATATTAATTAAATTTATTAATTTATTTCAATATATTAAATGTATAAATATATATATATATATATATATATATATATATATTAATAAAAATATTTAATAGTACCACCATTAATGGTGTCGGGCATTTAATACCCGGTGCCATTAATGTTGCTGATTTCTAATTTATTTTCATCATCCACTTTTTACCCTTAACCAAGCACTTTTAGATGTGTCTAAACTTATGTTTAGACCTATAGAAGTGTTAGTTTCTTCAATAATAAGCGCCTATATTATATTAATTTTCTGTAGTGACATGACATAATAGTAGGGAAAAGTTTGAGTTAATATATGTATAAACCATTATGCATCAATCATATTGTGCTCTTTACCTTAGTACTTGGTCATATTGACATTTATCCTACATAGCATTCTGCTGACTGTGTTTGTATTTGTTTTAGATGTGCAGGTGTGGGTTAGTAGCAGGAGACAACTAGTTAAATTGTTGGCGCCGATCTTATTTCCTTAGTGTTGTTTCAATTACTCTCTGTATTTATTTATTCATTATATAAAATATTATTTCTACTTCCCTTGCAAGTATTCTTTTCATCTTATGGTTCTTGATGTATCGTGCTATATAATGTTCTTGTCGTGTGCACTCCTAAGCGATATTCGTCTTAATGAGAATATAATGACCTTTAGGAGGGGCATGACAAAAGATTTGCAATTGCAAGTAAGCAATGGTTTAATCAAACTGACCAATGATTTTCAGCGAGGCATCTTATAGTTTTGTAGGACCATAGTCGTCGACAGTTGATTGGGTTTAGGCCAATCAATGCTGGTGATCGAGGTCGTGCTCTTCAATTTGTAGGATCAACTTCTTAAAGGCCAGTCGATTTTCGGTCAGTTGGTATTTTTTAATCAATGTTTTATTCTATGGTTTGTTGTTGGATTATCCAGAGCCAATTAGCTTTTCGGCCAATTTGTACTACCAGCAAAGTAATGCTTCTTGATTTGTAGAATCAAATTATCAAGAGATTGGTCTACTTAATTTGATCTGATCGATATTTTTTGAACGAGATTGTGTTCCTCAATTTGTAGTTTTGAATTGTCGAGAGGTTAGGCAGTTCTGGGCCGACCAATATTCTTTTAACGAGGCTGGCTCACTCAATTTTTAGACTCGTGTTGTCTAGAGGCCAGTCAATTTTGGGCCTACCAATATTTTTTAAAGAGGTTGTCATTGTTGATTTGTAAAATTGCCTCATCGAAGACGGATCAATTTTGGGTCAAGTGGTATTTTTTTACTATATATAAGCACATGTAATAACTTTTATTATTTCTTTTGTAGGTTTGTTATACATGACATGTGAATTAGTAGTCAACTAGTCATTAAGAGCACATAGGAGTAACCCACACTCTTAATATAATAGCTAGCTGAACCAAATCCGCATTGCATCGATGAGGAGAGTAAAGGCCACATATGTATCCCGGAGAAAGGGATTTGGATTCAAATGGCCTTCTAGGATCAACTCGTTGACTGATATAACATCATTACTAAGATGCGCGCAGGAGGCCTCCCAAACTGCGTATTATAATAACATGTCTAGGGTCGAGGGCTCTGTAGCTCGGCATATAGTTAGGTCGATCACATTTCTCATCCCTGAGTCATTATTGTTGCAAATATATTATTGCGATGTGTGAGACATGCCATAACTAATCGGAGCACCGACCTCTCCTACAGCTTGTGAGGGTCCTTAAACCTCTCGGATGAGAAACTAGGATGCTTGAGGTTGAGCTTCTCGGAAAAAGGAATAGAGGACATGTAATATTTTATGACCCAAATGGTAACACATAATGGCATTTGGATGCCCAATCCTAATTACTTAGATCTCCTCCTTACTCACCCCATCCACCGACCCGTCATACTTGCTAACCTAAGGCCTCTAGGACGCCGCTTGCCTCCTCCTCTAACTTAATTTTATTTTTTATTTATAGATGTTGTGTGTTGAATTTTTGTATGCATAATTAAATACATTTTAGTCTTTGATATGATTGTATATTAATATTATTTCATGTAAATATATCTGTTATGTCTAAATTTAATTTTGTCACTTGTGAGTAGCATAGTTGGCAGCAACCTCTTGAATATTTCCTAGAGATATGGGGTTTAAACCCCAGTACACACTATCTTTGTTATATAAAAAAATATAAATATGTGTTGTGATGAACCCAGTACACATTATCTTTGCTAAAAAAAAAAAATGTAAATATGTGTTATGATGCATTAGATGTTGATTACATGTTATTTGAATGTGTTTATACCATTATACTATATTTTGTTAATTGTAAACAAGAATTTCGTTCATAGAATTTCTATTTTTTTTATAATATGATGAAAATGCATTTGTAATGATTTTGCAATGTCAACCATCACATATAAACCTTTTGCAATGGTAAAAATTATCACAAAAATTAAAGTTTACTATGAATTTATATCATGGTCGACTACAACAAACCATTAAAATCTCGACGTGCCAAATTAATATTACATTTTGGCGCTTATGTCAGCCGAAGTATCCATACGGACGTCTGCACAAGCGACGAAAGGTAATAGGTAACAACGAGAGCCGAATCTAACATATTGGCACCTAAGCAAGGCACCAATTTGTCTGACATGCGTCAAAATGTCTAATTAAAAAAAAATTAAAATTGCATGCCAGCATTTGTAGGAGGCGTCGGTATGCTTTTTTTTGAAAAAATAATAATCCGCCGATCCGAATTCCTCGGCGAAATTTGAATTTCGCCAGGAATTCAGATCGGTGGAATCCAAGTTAGAATTCAGAAAAAATATAAATAAAATTAAATATAATATAAAAAGTTTCATAATGAAAATAAATTTGATATTAACTTTGTTAAATTTTTGAATTTGATACCATTGACAACTTCGACAACCTGAAATTTTTTTGAAGAGATTAATTGGATATTGAAACAAAGAAGTGGATAAAATAAAAATATTACCTTATAAAATAAATAAAAAATAAAGAATAGAGAAAGAAAAAAGTGAGAAAAAAATGAGTAGAGTAGAGTAGAGAAGAGAAGATAAGAGAAGAAGAAAGAAGAAAAAAATGAGGAGTGGAATAAGATATTTATAGAGGTAAAAAAAAATTAATATAATAATTTTTTAAAAAAATTGATGCAGGAGGGTGTTAATATAAACTAATTCGTACCTGCAATACAAGTACGTAATATAGTTTGAATTAGCTTAAACTGTATAAACCTCTCCAGATAGAGGTATAAATACATTCTGTACGTGAGATGTTTTATACAAGTTGTGTTACCCATTTCTTTCTGAAATAAGATCTTGTTCTTGCAGCTTTCTTCTTTCTCACGTTCATGTAGAAGCTTGCAATTCTTCAATAACAGGAGGCGAGAGATTTCATGCCTCCTGCAATTCTTCAAACCCGCGCGTTCGCGCAACCGGCGCCATTATATCAGTATGCTAGCGCCGAAATCTTCAAATCGGTGCTGGTGCCATTTTTTTTAAAATAGTGATGGCGTCTGTTTACAGGCGCAGAAATTTTTTTTAGCGGTGATGGCGCTGCTTTCTCCTCAGTACGTTTGCACATGCCTTATTTTTACATATCGACGTCTTGATAAGACGTCGATATGTAAACATTATTATTTATTTCTTCTTTATTATGTTTCGACTGGAGTCGTATTTTTTCCACCGACGAAAATTTCTTGTAGTGGTAGTTGATGAGTTTGAAAGCAGGCATACCATCATCGCGAAGTTGTGGTTGAGGTTTTTCTCATTACTTTTGGGTCATAGTAAAGTCATCGCTGATTACATTGTATGTGATAGCCCATGTAACCGCCACAAATTATTTGCTAATCATCTACCAGCGTTTTGTTAGAGTTGTAATCATAATGCAATTTGGGATGAATTTAATCATAGTTGATAGTGTTAATTCAGGTAAAGATTAAACTGAAACTCGCGTCAAACTTGTGGAACTAATTTAAAATTCTCACAATATTTTATTCCGATTTATAAAAACAACTCACATTTTCATTTTTCCTTGAAGATGAAACTTCGCAATCTATCATCTTACATCATCACTTTAGGCGAAGAGTCAACGTTGAAAACCACGCAATATTTCACGGGCAACAATCGAGCAAGCTGCTTCTGTGAGATGCACTCCATCCCAGCTAACGTAGCTCGATGGATCACTACACAGACTCGAGGTTGGACTACCACATATAGCAGATAATGAGAAGTTGTATGGCCCTCCACCTCCGCAGCATGCAACCATAGCTTCCTTGAACCCTGCATGCACGTGTTTAATTAATTACCAAATAAGGTGATATATACAGAGATATATACAATTGTAGGAGATAGAGTTCAATTAATCCTCACCAAGTCTTTCTGGATTATTAAAGAAAGGCATCATCGAATAATAATAATCAGCATAGAATATTTTGACTTCTGGATGAACTTTTCGGAATCGACCCAGCTCGTTCTGCAGCTGCAGATTGTGGGACTTAGCAAGCTCATTCAACCACGTGAGGCATCCAGTTTTTGGATCGTACTCTGTAGCAATTTGTGTTTGGAATGAGGTGAGGAACGCTGGGAGGCAACCCATGGGAATAATCCCCGAAACGACAACTGCTTTCGCACCTCTATGGATCAAATTCTATATATACATAGTGACAAGAAATAAATGTATGCTTTCAAAATGAAATAAAACATAATTTAATTGAAAAGTATATACTTTGTATATAGAAATATGTATTGCATATTTGCATGGTTAGAGTTTTGCTCACGTACGTTGACCAATGAACCGATTGCATGAACAACTGCGGGGACATAAGTGTTAATTGTGTCCCTGCCATTCTTTTCCCGTAAGAGGTGAGTGTAATCGTTCACCCCCATCTCTCCCAAGAAGAACAGCGACTTTCTCACGATGGCCTTCGACCCTGACACAGTAGAAGCATATATACGGCCGTCTCAATTTATTGCAGTAGTAATCATACTCGGATCAGATGTGATAGGATCGAGATCTTCCGCTAATTTGATAAAATTAACTTACAGTGGACCGAGGGGAAGCGTCGCAGCAACAGCTGTTCAAACCACTTAAGTTGAGTGTTCAAGGAATAGTCAGTCCATGTAACGTTACTCACTTTTGCCGTAAAGAAGGCGTTGTCAAGAGCGCATGCTCCTCCGACAGCAAAGTTGGCTCCGAGCTTGAAGTCCTTACTGCTATTTCCTGCGCGATACGGCGGCACAAGCGGAAGCCCCATTGCTTGTGCTGTGTGCCACATAATATACTCATGCATGCAAATTAATCCCATGCGAGGTCGCAGGCTAGAGAGGATCATTTGACACTAGAGATAGCTATATGTAACATACCAATGAAATCGATGACGATTCGCCCGTCGGAGTATCGGCCACTCGGGTGGTGGAAGTAAGTCTCGCCGTATGGACGCTGGGCCGCCAGATCTGTGTTGCCATTGAAGTAGACTAAGTTTCCGGTATCAGTGAGAGAGTCGCCGAAGGCAAAGATGGCGGGGTAACGGCTGCTTGCAACAGCAACGCTATGCCGGAGCTGGAAGAAGACGAAGAGGACAAGATGAACCAAAATGTGGGAAAAGGACGAGGCCATCGGAAAGTTGTTGAGGGAGAACAAGTGCGGGAAGTCTTTTATAGTCAAAGATCCTTGTGTAGGTTGAGACCTGCGACGTGATCGAGGTGACATCTGACCATGTGTCGACATATTAGAACGCAACTTCTATGGAGGCCGGCTCCATAGAAAATCTGCATGGAGCCGGGCTCCGATGATGAATCACTGATCACAAAGCAATTTTTATTTTGCTTTGCGATTCGTGCTTCATCATCGGAGCTTAGCTCCATAAAAAAATTTTATGGAGTCGAACTTCATAATGATTTTTTTTCGACATATTAACTTCATCATTTTCTTTTGGTTCAAGAATATCTCTCAAGCTTTTGTTTTGTCTTTTGAAATAAAACATTATATATATTGGTGTAGGACTTTTCTACTACTTTAAATTCAATCAAATAAACCATTTTTTTATATCTATTGTGAAGATCTTTTCCTGTCCTTTTCAATATGTCTTCTATTTCTTTAAATTGAAGCGAAACTAGTTTTACATTAGAGAGATCATTATCTATTTAATTTTTTCCGATTCATTTTCTAAAGATAACATCTGTTTTTATGATTTTATATACATATATAATAAATTTTCCGTATGCAGTGTGACTACAATTTATCTTACAAAACGATCGTGATAAATGAATTTCTAAAGCAGATTACTGATCTAAAACAAGACACATTTTATTTCGAATAATGAAATATATACATGGCAAAAACTCTCTGCCATGAACTCTCTCGTTCTCTACCTTCAACAAGTTAAAAGTCTGCGTATCTTTAACATCTGCTAGGGAGCTCTTCGTCGTATGACCACCTCCCATGCTTTTGTGTCACATAGTAGCTCATTAGCCCCATCTTCACCTACTATCCACCCACCATTCACCTTTAGTCCTACATCCATAAAACCTTAGCATTCACATCGAGCATTATCCACCTACCAAATCCTTAAAATCCGTACCTAAACAATCTTACTTGCAAGCTCTTCTTAAGAAGCCATAGTCGACTGCCCCTTACCATTCTTCCTGGACCATGTACATTAGTACATGGACCTAACTAGTTCATCCAGGTAGATTGTTGAGCCGTTGCAGATGTAGATTGTTGAGCCGTTGCAGATGATAACTTATTAGCAACGGCTTGCTAACGGACAAGTGAGCCGTTGCTGATGATAACTTATCAGCAACGGCTTTCTAACGGGCGAGTGAGCCGTTGCTGATAAGTTTATATAGGTCGCAGATCGCGCCCGCCCCCCTTCTTCCTCCCGCTGCTGCCGCCGCCGCTCCTCTCCTTCCTCTCGCCGCCGCTGCCGAAGCCGACGACGCCTCCCGCTGCTGCCGACACTGTCAGGTATGTGCCCTCCGGCCGGCCGTCTCTTCCTGTTGCGGCCGGTAGAAAATCCGACCGAAACCCTAAAAATAGGGTTTCGGCCGGCGGCGGTCGGCCGATGGCCACCGCCGGACCTTGTACATTGGCCGGACAGTGTGTCCGGCCACTGTACGCCGGCGCCGGAGTCCACCTGACTCCGGCGCCGGAATTTGTAGTTTAATATTTTTTATTATTTTTTATTGTTTTTAAATTGTTAATTAATAGTTAATTAATTATATAGATTAATTGTTTAATTTGTTAGAATAATTTTTAGGGTTTAGATTAATTTTTAGGGTTTAGATTAATTTCGGAATTATCCAATTCGGACGCGCGCCGGAATCGTCCACTTCGGACGCGCGCCGGAAGTTGAATATGCTGATGATGACGATCATAAAATTGAGGAAGCTGGAGATGAAGAAGATGAAGAAGAGGAAGAAGAAGAAGAATTCGAAGACTATTATTCAGATGATGAGGAATAATTGTAAAGTATATATTTTATTAAATATATCTCTACTATTTATACAATAATCTGATTATATGTCTGTTCCACAGATATGTCTGGTCGTGGTTATCGACGCAGGAGAGCTTCGGAGTCTCCGATCGGTGAGACTCCAGCACTTACTCATGCTGCTGATCCTCTTGTTGCTGATCCTCATGAGGATGATACTGCCGAGGCTAGTACATCCAGACGCAGGCGGCCACGCGGGCCGAACAGGTGGCAGCCTCCACCAGCCACAGAGTCACGTAGATTGATTAGCGTGATTGGGGAGAGGTAATATATCATGAATTATGAATCATTACAAATTCATTATATCATAATATAATATTAAAATTTATTTTTGTTGTGCAGGTTCGAGCAAGAAGAAGTGCCGAGGAGCATTTCTTCTACTATTCGACGATACATGCACGGGGCATGGCCTACGTGGTCTCACGTGCCTAGCGAGCACGTCGACATGTTATGGCGCAAGTTTGAGGCACGTATTATTATTATTTTTACATGCATGATGATATATTAATATTGGTACTGATATTATTATTTTGCAGGCTCGCTATACATGGGCCGAGGACCAGAGGCCCTTCATTTACGCTGCCTGGGAGGCTATTTCCCGGGCAAGGTATAATGGGCAGCTGGGGCAGGCTCGGTCCCAGGCGATGGCCCGAGTTGGGACCACTAACATCGCGAAGACTCGGGGATACGGCCCTGGTTGGATTACTCCGGATATATGGGACCAGCTCGTGGGAATATGGTCGACGGATCGATGGCAGGAGGTTTCTCGGAATGCGGCTAGAAATCGCATGTCGGGGGGAGCAGCGCGTTACACCGGCGGCTCTGTTGCATTTGCAGTGCACGTGAACCATATATATGGTAAGTATATCTTTTAATTATATATTTTATTTGTTACTATGTGTATTAATTAATGTATTTGTTTTGTAAATGTAGACGACGGTGTCGGATGACGGGACTGTCCAGCGACCCTCCCCGATGGCGGTGTTTGAGCGGACTCACCGTCGAGCACATGGGACGGGGGAGTACATCGACAATCGGGCTGCATACATTATGGTAATTATATATTTGTTTAAATTATTCATTATATATTTATAATTTAAGTTTTATGATAAATATTAAACAAAAAATTAAACTCGAGTAGGAGACCTACAGTCAGACGGTGGTGCAGCGCGGGGGTACCCCCGAGGACTTTGACGCAGCATCGTGGGTCGAGGCCGCAGGTGGCTGGGACCATGGCCGCGTATATGGCTTCGCAGATAGTGGTCATGCGCGAGCCATACTAGGGCCACTTGGGGCACCGACCCCTCCGGTCGCTGGTGAGCGGCCGTCCACCTCTAGATCCAGTTATGATCATAGTAGCAGAATAAGGACTCTAGAGGACACGGTCGCGCGTCAGACTGAGATAATGGAGCGCCAGAATTAGATGATGGCGGATATACAAGCTATGCTACGCAACATATCAGGTCATCCCGAAGCAGGCATCTCTTCGGCATCATCTAATCTATCATCCTCGAGTCAGTCCACGCCGGTGTACACTCAAGCACTCCAGACCCCGCCATATGATCCAGGCCATCCTCCATCGTCATCGTGAGATTTTGTTTACATTGACTTTGTTACTGAGATATTGAACTTGTTTAATTTATATTGACTATGTTACTGAGATGTTGATACTTCAATTTTGCATTTGAATTGTTTTTATACTATCGTGGATAATTATCAATATAAATATAATTGTTTTGATGTATATCTTGGTGTGTTTGTGATGTGTGAATGAATGTGTGTATGAGTGTATGGGTGTGTGAGTTATGTATCAGATAATGTATCAATGTATCAATGGAAATTTTAAATTTTAAATTTTTTCGTTACCAGGTTCACATCATCAGCAACGGCTTTCCCACGGTCGTCCGTGGGAAAGTCGTTGCTAAAAGTGTATCGAAAGCCGTTGCTGATGACCTACAACAACGGCCACTACTAGAAAAATGGTCATCAGCAACGGCCGCGCCGTTGCAATAGAGCCGTGACAGAAAGTCGCGTTACTGATGACTTAGCAACGGATCAGCAACGGCCGCTCGGGCCGTCGCTCAAAACATTATCAGCAACGGCCGCTTGGGCCGTCGCTAAAAACATTATCAGCAACGGTTTTGCCACAGACCCGGAGCCGTTGCTGATAACATTAATAGCAACGGCCGCTGAGTCCGTAGCAACGCCGTTAGTAAAACCCCGTCGCTAAGCCGTTGCTGTAGGTCATCAGCAACGGCTTTCGATACACTTTTAGCAACGGCTTTCCCACGGACGGCCGTGAGAAAGCCGTTGCTGATGACGCATACCTGGGAACAGAAAAATTTCAAATTTCAAATTTCCATTGATACATTGATACATTATCTGATACATAACTCACACACCCATACCCTCATACACACATTCATTCACACATCACAAACACACCAAGATATACATCAAAATAATTATATTTATATTGATAATTATCCACGATAGTATAAAAACAATTCAAATGCAAAATTGAAGTATCAATATCCAAACAAAATAAGTTAAACAAGTTCAATATCTCAGTAACAAGTTCAATATCCAAACAAAAAATCTCACAATCACGATGGAGGATGGTCTGGATCATATGGCGGGGTCTGGAGTGCTTGAGTGTACACCGGCGTGGACTGACTCGAGGACGATGGATTAGATGATGCCGAAGAGATGCCTGCTTCAGGATGACCTGACATGTTGCGTAGCATAGCTTGTATATCCGCCATCATCTGACTCTGGCGCTCCATTATCGAAGTCTGACGCGCGATCGTATCCTCTAGAGTCCTTATTCTGCTACTATGATCATAACTGGATCTAGAGGTGGACGGCCGCTCACCAGCGACCGGAGGGGTCGGTGCCCCAAGTGGCCCTAGCACGGCTCGCGCATGACCACTATCTGCGAAGCCATATACGCGGCGGCCATGGTCCCAGCCACCTGCGGCCTCGACCCACGATGCTGCGTCAAAGTCCTCGGGGGTACCCCCGCGCTGCACCACCGTTTGGCTGTAGGTCTCCTACTCGAGTTTGATTTTTTGTTAAATATTTATCATAAAACTTAAATTATAAATATATAATGAATAATTTAAACAAATATATAGTTACCATAATGTATGCAGCGCGGTTGTCGATGTACTCCCCCGTCCCATGTGCTCGACGGTGAGTCCGCTCAAACACCGCCATCGAGGAGGGTCGCTGGATAGTCCCGTCATCCGACATCGTCGTCTATATTTACAAAATAAATACATTAATTAGTACACATAGTAACAAATAAAATATATAATTAAAAGGTATACTTACCATACGGTTCGCGTGCACTGCAAATGCAACAGAGCCGCCGGTGTGACGCGCTGCTCCCCCGACATGCGATTTCTAGCCGCATTTCGAGAAACCTCCTGCCATCGATCCGTCGACCATATCCCCACGAGCTGGTCCCATATATCCGGAGTAATCCAACCGGGGCCGTATCCCCGAGTCTCCGCGATGTTAGTGGTCCCAGCTCGGGCCATCGCTTGGGACCGAGCCTGCCCCAGCTGCCCGTTGTACCTTGCCCGGGAAATAGCCTCCCAGGCAGCATAAATGAAGGGCCTCTGGTCCTCGGCCCATGTATAGCGAGCCTGCAAAATAATAATATCAGTACCAATATTAATATATCATCATGCATGTAAAAAAAATAATAATACGTGCCTCAAACTCGCGCCATAACATGTCGACGTGCTCGCTAGGCACGTGAGACCACGTAGGCCATGCCCCGTGCATGTATCGTCGAATAGTAGAAGAAATGCTCCTCGGCACTTCTTCTTGCTCGAACCTGCACAACAAAAATAAATTTTAATATTATATTATGATATAATGAATTTGTAATGATTCATAATTCATGATATATTACCGCTCCCCAATCACGCTAATCAATCTACGTGACTCTGTGGCTGGTGGAGGCTGCCACCTGTTCGGCCCGCGTGGCCGCCTGCGTCTGGATGTACTATTCTCGGCAGTATCATCCTCATGAGGATCAGCAACAGGAGGATCAACAGCATGAGTAAGTGCTGGAGTCTCACCGATCGGAGACTCCGAAGCTCTCCTGCGTCGATAACCACGACCATACATATCTGTCGAACAGACATATAATCAGATTATTGTATAAATAGTAGAGATATATTTAATAAAATATATACTTTACAATTATTCCTCATCATCTGAATAATAATCTTCGAATTCTTCTTCTTCTTCTTCCTCTTCTTCCTCTTCTTCATCTTCTTCATCTCCAGCTTCCTCAATTTCATGATCGTCATCATCAGCATATTCAACTTCTAATTGAATTGACGTTGTGTCTGCATCCTCGAGTATTGGAATAATACGATCCACAACAGGAAGATCATCTTCTTGATAGAAACCAGGAGGATCATTTTCTCCTACTATCGGATCAATTTTTCCTCTACCTTTTGTCTTACAGACTACACGCCAATCTGCTCTATCTTTATTTCGAGCCGGATACTTCGCGTAATATACTTGTTCGGCTTGTGATGCCAATATAAAAGGCTCATTTGCTGCCAATTTCGATTTGTAATTAACCTCAACAAGTTTGTATTTTGGATGAACTTTCATGCCCCTTTCTGTTGTATCGAACCAATGACATCTAAATAGGATCACTGATTTCAAGCCGAAGTAGTGCAACTCTATCACTTCTTCCACCAGTCCATAAAAATCCATATCACATTCAACATAGGTTGTCCCTTTCACGCAGACCCCAGCATTCGTCATCTTCTTTGTAAATGAATATTCAACCGTGTGAAATTTATACCCGTTAACAAAATATCCGCTATAGCACGACACAAGTCGCGACGGTCCACTAACAAACTCAAATATTCTTTCATCTATTTCAGCTCTGTGATCTTTGCTGTAAGTCTGAATCCAAGTAGGGAAATCACGATTCCGTAATCTCTCCAATTCTTGATCGTTGTGAATAGAGTATTTTTGCACCATCTCAATGTCAAATATTTCAATGAATTGTTCAATCTCTGGACAATTGAGTAATACATACAAGTGTGCCAAATGATACTCTTCATCGCTTAAGTGTCGAGATGAACGAGAACCAAAAGCACGAACAGAGTGACAAAATATATTTAAACGTCCATCTGAATGTCGAACACCCCCGTCGTCGTTACGTGGAAGATGATCAAATCTTGTCTGTACTGTCGATTCAAAGTAAAATGAGCAGAATGTTGAAATTTCTTGGATGATATACGATTCAGATATTGATCCTTCAACAGTTGCGGTGTTCTTTACTTTTTTCTTCAGACGATTCATGTATCTTTCAAATAAGTACATCCAACGATATTGGACGGGGCCACCAACTCGTGCCTCGTATGCCAAGTGTATCGGTAGATGCTCCATCGAGTCAAAAAATGCAGGAGGGAAAAACTGCTCCAGCTTGCATATGATTTCAACAATATTATTTTTAAGTGTAGACATATCTTCGACTCGAAGGACATTTGCACATATGCTTCTAAAAAACATACTTAATTCAGTCAACGGACCCCAAATATTATCAGGTAGAAGATCTCGAAATGCGATCGGAAGTAATCTCTGCATGAATACATGACAATCATGTCTCTTCATCCCTAATATTTTGCAATCATCGACGTTCACACATCGAGATAAGTTTGAAGCATATCCATCAGGTAATCTGAGTTCTTTTACCCATTGACAAACATCTTTGATCTGTTGTTTATTTAACACATATAGGGCCTTCGGTTTCAGATATCGTCCGTTGACCTCTTGTAACTCCAACTCTAGTCTTTTACAAAGTATTTTCAGATCATGTCGGGCTTTGACATTATCTTTAGTTTTTCCAGAAATATCCATCACAGTGTTGAAAATATTATCAAACATATTTTTTTCAATGTGCATGACATCTAAATTATGTCGAATCAATAATGAACTCCAATAGGGCAATTCCCAAAAGATACTTTTTTTCACCCAGTTGTGTGTTTGGCCAAAACCTGACACTCTTTTATTGCGACCAAATACTATATCTGGAAGTGCTGAAACACGTGCTAACATTTGTTCACCAGACAACATCGGTGGTGGCCCATCTCTTTCGACTCTGCCCTTAGTAAATTTATTACGATTCCTTCGATACTGGTGATGAACCGGTAGGAATCGACGATGACAATCAAAGAATGAGATTTTTCGTCCGTTCTGAAGACTGATTGATTTAGAGTGTTCCATACAATACGGGCAAGAGAGTCGGCCGTGAGTGCTCCAACCCGACAACATGCCGTACGCGGGGAAATCATTGATTGTCCACAAGACCGCGGCCTTTAAATTGAAGTTTTGCTTCCGATGACAATCATAAGTGACAGCTCCCTCAGTCCACAATGTTTTCAATTCATCTATCAAGGGTCTGAGAAATATGTCAATTTCTTTTCGCGGACCCTTAGGACCCGGAATAATCATCGAAAGATAAATAAATTCATCTTTCATGCACATTGACGGTGGCAAATTATAAACTGTCAGCAGCACTGGCCAAACTGAATAAGGAGTTGCAGAATGTCCAAACGGATTAAAACCATCTGTGCACAATCCCAATCTGATATTTCTAGTATCCATAGCAAATGAAGGATAACATGTATCCAAATGTTTCCATGCTTCACTGTCAGATGGATGAGTCATTACTATATCATCACGACTTCTTGCATGCCAACTCATGTAGGGGGCTGTCTTTTCCGACATGAATAATCTTTGAAGCCTCGGTGTTAGTGGAAAATACCGAAGCACCTTAAACGGGATATTTTTCTGTCGGACCGATTTCTTCTCCTTGTAACGAGGGTGTTGACATACAGGGCATTTATCCAACTGCACATTTTCTTTATAATATAAAATGCAGTTATTTTGGCACGCGTGTATTTTTTCGTACCCAAGCCCCAATTTTTTCATTAGTTTTTTAGTCTTATAAAAAGTAGGCTCAAACTTGTTATCAATAGGCAGCATTCCATTAATCAATCCAGCAATCCGATCATACGCAACTCCGCTGATATTACAATCGGCCTTGATGTTTAAGAGCTGTGTCATTGCTGAAAACCTAGTGTATTTTGGACAATTCTCATACAAAGGTTCATCGGCAGCTTTCAACATCTCGTAAAATTCTGCAGCTTCTTTATTCGGTAATTCAATCTCTACCGCAACCCCTACTTCTGTGATATCAACCGCTGTAGTATCTGGTGGGACTGATGTCTGAAGATCTGGCCGATCAACATTATCATTCAGGTGGAATTGACCCCCAAGACTATCAAGTATCATAGTTCTATAGGGATTACATTGACTGGATGAAGAAGCACCAGCAGAGGAAGATTCACCATATGTCTGAACGACAGGATTGCTCGACGTCCCGACTTCGCGTGACTCCCCGTGACAAGTCCATAGAAAATATCTTGGTGCAAATCCTTTGGTTATAGATGCAGAGTGACAGTCTCCCGATCCAAATATCGTCCATTTGAACAAATGCGGCACGGACATCGGATTTGATCACCCATGCTAACGAAATTCCGATTCGAATAGGCGAAATTTAGGAAGTACGTTACGCCTAATCGAAACTCATTCGTTAAAGCTCCACGATCAAGACGTCGGTACATCCAACTTCGATCAGCCGACATGATTCTGTCAATCAATGACAATTTCTTTGGTTAATGTCTTTAGGTGAGATTGTCCTATTCCATTCGGGATTTATGTTATTCGTACTGCACTTACGTTTTTATTTTAACTGTTAACTAATTATTCTAAATTTCGACAGCATCTCCCTACAGTTCTCCGAATACGTATATCATCTGGGCGTGTATCGGAGAACAAGAGAGATGTTGCCGAATTTTAGAATAATTAGTTAACAGTTAAAATAAAAACGTGAGTGCAGTACAAATAACTATATTCCCAAATTATCCAATCAGGGACAATTCAAGAATTGTACGTCATATAAAAGATCATATACTTCTTTTACACGAACATACAATTCCCGAACGGATCTAAGGTTTTGCTAAATCATATCCGATTCGTCGATGCGTACGTGAAACATATCAACTCGTCAGATGGATGATTATTTTCTAAATATTTCGAGACAGTTCGAGTCCATATTGGACGATTTCGGCGCGCGTCCGAAGTGGACGATTCCGACGCGAGTCCGAAGTGGATGATTCCGGCGCGAGTCCGAATTGGACGATTCCGACGTGCGTCCGAAGTGGACGATTCCGGCGCGAGTCCGAATTGGACGATTCCGGCGCGCGTCCGAAGTGGACGATTCCGGCGCGCGTCCGAAATTAATCTAAACCCTAATAATTAATCTAACAAATTAAATAATTAATCTAAACAATTAATTAACAATTATAAAACAATTAATTAACAATTATCAAACAAATATATATATATATATATAATTATAAATTCCGGTGCGTACAGTGGCCGGACACACTGTCCGGCCACTGTAGAAGGTCCGGCGGCGGCCATCGGCCGCCCGCCGTCGGCCGAAACCCTAGAAATAGGGTTTCGGTCGGATTGATTCCCGCCGGCCGCAGGGAAGAGACGGCCGGCCGATCAACATACCTGAACAAGTCGGCAGCAGCGGGAGGAGGAAGAGGCGTCGTCAGCGTTGTCGGCGTCGGCAGCGGCGGCGAGAGGCGTCGGCAGGAGCGGCGGTGGCAGCAGCGGGAGGAAGAAGGGTCGGGCGCGAGAGTGTGCCCTATATAAACTTATCAGCAACGGCTCACTCGCCCGTTAGAAAGACGTTGCTAATAAGTTATCATCAGCAACGGCTCACTTGTCCGTTAGCAAGCCGTTGTTGATAATTAAAATATCAGCAACGGCTCGCCTTTCCGTCAGAAAGCCGTTGCTGATAATTAAAATAATCCGCAACGGCTCGGGTTTCCGTTAGAACGCCGTTGCAGATACAAATATCTGCAACGGCTTGGGCGGCCGTAAGAATGCTGTTGCAAATAGCAACGGCTCGAGCGGCCGTTGCTGATAGCCGTTGCTGAAGACCTAATTTCTAGTAGTGGGCTTAGCGACGGGCTTTTACTAACGGTGTTGCTACGGACCCAGCGGCCGTTGCTATTAATGTTATCATCAATGGCTCCGAGTCCGTGGCAAAACCGTTGTTGATAATAGTTTTAGCAACGGCCCGAGCGGCCGTTGCTGAGCTGTTGCTAAGTTATCAGCAACGTGATTTTCTGTCACGGCTCTATTGCAACGGCTCGGCCGTTGCTGATGCTCTTCAGCAACGGCCCAGCAACGGCATCAGCCGTTGCTGATGCCTATTTTTCTAGTAGTGACACTACAACAAAAAAAAAAGTAAATACCTTCACAATCGACACACAAGCGCTAGAGGTGGCAATGGATCGTGCCTGGGCCAGCCCAGGCACGGCCCGACAATTCTAGGGTAGGCCTAGCCCAGGCCTAAGCCCGTCCCTTCGGGCTCGAACCGAACTCGGGCCGGTCCGAAATTTTTAAAGTATTAGAATTAAATTTTGAAATTTAAAGGCCAATGGTGAATTTCAAACCTCAAATCTCTAGTTTTGTTTGAGATAGCTTAATCATTGTGCTAAGCTTTATTATCTATTTTCTAACACATTTTTTTATATGTAAAATAGTACATATTAATAAAAAAAAAATTAAAAAAATCAAATTATAATTAAATTTTTATTTATCTTGAATACAAAAATATTCATGAAATGATAAAATAATTTTTTTAATATTAAAATAGACCGCACCTTAAAAGATTGCCTACGTACCTTCTATAGTTAAACTTATATTCCTCAATGATTAAATTATAGAATGATTAGGTCTACGTAGTTCTTTTTATATTTTTAATCACCCGTAGTCATCGATGATTTAACTTGTACTTGGATCAGCAACACCAGCTTCGCTTGTTTCCTATTCGAATGATGAAGTATCGTGTCCTCCCTTATCTTGTAATCTATCTTCAGCATCCAACCAGTCTTTTAAGCAAATGTACATTTCAACCGTTTCTACACTCATTCGGCTCCTTCTTTCGTCGCGAATTCTATTTTCTGCACTAAAACAAGACTTGAAAGCTAGTATAGACACAAGAACAGTTAGTATATCACGTGTCATGATGGAAACAATATGATACACATTTTCTTGTTTTTTCTACCATGTTAAAATATCATTATCATCTATTTCTTCAGAATGATTATGATCTAGAAAAAAAAACCAATTCATTGAAATTAGTAGATTTAATTTTTTTTATCCTACGACCAAGTTGAGAATTAATATTATTTCCACTATCATATATCTCTTAATCTAGAAGAAGAAGATGTTGGCTTATTTATAATTGTCTCACCAAATTTTGAAGCGTAAAATACAAACATAGAATTCAATAAATTCGAAATTCTAGATTTTTTTTCTTCAACATTATTTAATTTCATATTATTATAATAATCATCTAACAACGTATTTAAACCATCAATTTTCATCCTAGGGTCTAAACATATTGCTAAATAAAATAAACTAGGTATATCTAACCAATACTTTTTAAATTTAGATTCCATTAAAGAAAAATAATTTGTGCAAATAAAGGATGAGGTCTATGTGAAGAAAATACTTCACTAATACAAACTATATGTGAAAGAGTTAAATTACATGTAGGATAATAAACACCAGAAAGTTGTTCGATAGCTTTATTAAAAAGTTCTAAAATTTGAGTAATATGTCTAGCAACTAACCAATCATTATCATTAATTGGATCACCAGACATATTTTCATTGTAAAATATTGTAAGGATCTCTTGGTATTTTGTAGTAGACCTAAGCATATGATATGTTGAATTTCATCTACTAATAATATCACCATTAAATTTTTTAAATGGTTTATTAAAAGATTAATATAATTTTTTAAATTCTTGTGTTCTTGCTTTTGAAGAACGCATATATCTAATAACATCTCTTATTTTTTCTACATGTATATTTAACTAGTTTTAAACCATCTAGTACACATAAATTAAGGACATGACAAACACAACGAGCATGAAATAATTCACATTCTAATACTGGTTTAAATAATTGTATAAGGGGAGGAATAACAACATCATTATTACTAGCATTACCAAAACTAATCAAATTTTTTTTATCATTTATATTATAGAAAGATGTTACAAATCTAATAGTAGAAAAAATGGCAACAGAAGTGTGTGGATATTCAAAAACTTTAAAACTAATTATTCTTTTTTGCAAAATAAAATTTTCATCAATCCAATGTACAGTAAAACAAATGTAAGAATTAGTAGTACGTTGACTAGACCAAACATCAAATGTTAAAGAAATTTTTGATTTATTATTTTGAAAACTATTTATTATATTTTCTCTATATAAAAAATAATAATTTTAAAGCATCACTTTTCATTGTATTTCGAGTAATTTTTTTATATTTTGGTTGTAAAGTATTTTGAATCCAAGTAGAAATCTTGGTTGATCAACAAAACTAAAAGGAGATTCACTTTGAACATTTAATTTTGCAAGTTCTCGACGTTGAAAATCTTGATCATACGAAAATGTTATTAAACCAAAAGAAGATAAATTAAGAATTTGTTGAGCTTGTGTAACCTTAGTTTTCACGACCCTTTGCATGATGTAAAAGATGACCAGTTCCTCTGTTGTTGAAGCCGAAAGAATTTTTTTATATTTTTTGCATCAAGATTTTGTTATAGTGCCATCAGCTTCAATAATTTTCTCAAAATATTTTCATACCATACTTCTTTTTCTACCTGATGGACATAAATTAATAGATTGACTCATTTCTATGTCTTGGTTTTGTTGAGTGGTACTGGTAGAAGTACTAGGAGACATTTCTCCTAATATATTTGATCCAACTTGTGGAGAATAACCCGAAACATCTCTATCCGCCATTAGTAAAAAGTAAATATAAAAAATATAAATATTATACTAATCAATGAAACAAATTTAATAGATTAAAAAAAAATGACAGCAATCTTGAATCCTTGATGAACTTAAAAAGTTGTTGAGAATAATTGTAAATGAACTTAGATTGTTGAGACTTGAGAGAAAGAGTTGGGAGATGAAAATGAAGATAGAAAAAATGAAGAAGATGATATATAGGATATTTAAAGGAAATTTTAAATAATAAAATAATATATTTAAAAAATAATTAATTAGGTCTGACCCGAGCTAGACCAAGGGTGGCGCTTGCCTGGCCTGGGTTTGGCTCGGCCAGACCTAGTCTGGCACTCTAGCCCAGGTCTGACGTGCCCGCCCTCGGTCTAGCCAGGTCTAACGCGCGTCAGACCTGGCTTTGACTGGGCCAGCAAAGCACGTGTGTCGTGCTCGGCCCAGCACGGTGCGCGTCTCGTGCTTGGTGCGAGTGTCGTTCTGAGCATGTCCCACGTGCCCAGGGGGCGAGCCCAGCCCGCCCCTTGGGCATAGATGGGTTGTGCCCGGCCCGGCCCGAAATTTTTCAGGCCGGGTCATGCACGGCCCAAAATCGGGCCGGGCCCGATCCGCCCATGGGCGGGCCCGGCCCCATTGCCACCTCTAACAAGCGCTGGTTCCAAATTAATTTAAATAATAATAATAATAACCGAAGAAATCGACTGATGGCGGTGGTACATAAGAAACTAACGCTAGTGGCGTCGATTATTTTAAATAAAATAAAAAATAAAAATCGACGCCACCTGGCACCAGTTTACTAACAAAATTGATTTTTTAGTCCCCCATATGTTAAATTTTTTTCCTAATTATTCTTAATTATTGTAAATATCACCTTTTTAGTCCACATCAGTTTTTTAAAAAAAACCCTACCATATATCCTTAACAATTTAAATACATCCTTAAACTTCAATATTTGTAATTGTACTTGATCTTCAATAAATTTTTTAAAATATTATAAAATATAAATCATAATCTTATATTACTTTATTGCAATCTTATATATTATAATAATATTTTAACATTATATTATTTTATTATAATCTTATATATTATAATAATATTATAATTTTATACTATAACATTTTGAAAAGTTGGAATTCTAATCCTTATTATAGACGTTGGTATCCATATATAGGTGTCGGTATTTGGATACCGACGCCTATAATAGGTGTCGGTACCCACATTCTTTCTCCATAAATTCTTGACTCCAATTTAGACCTATTTAGAGGAGTCGAAATTAGAATTCCAACACCTATGTTTTCCTTTTTTAGATAGATTTGTGTTTGTGCTCAATAAATTATTATATTTGCTTCTACTTGATAAATTGAATTTGTCATTTGCACTATTTCAATAACCGTTAAAATTGACATTAGGTTGAATTTAGTCTTCACACGCGCCTTTTTCGTTATGCTTCTTGGCTAGATTGTAGCTCGGATTTTTGGCAACTTCTCTCCTAGATTATCTGCAACAAACAACATACTATTATTAATGGATCAATAATCAACGAGGATCTCGATGCCTTTCACAGCAAAACCTCCAAGACTTGCGGCTCTTGCACCACTTGATCCTCCGATATATAAAAGGTTGGCTCTGCTTCTACTTGGAAACCCATCAAAGAGCCATCTACTCACCAACCATTTCTCAAGCTTCCTCAAATCCTGAAAGGTCCGCTGTTGATTTGAAGTTTGCTACATTTGAGAATAGCTTTCCTCCTTTGGCATCACAGCTATAGAGTATATTAAGAACATTGGCATCTGAGAAAAGTTGGAGTTCTTACATCAATGGATAAAGGTAATTGTTTTATCTTACAACATTTGCAAATTGGATCATTATGTACAGTATTTTGGCATAATAATAAAAGCATCTCCTCCAATTCTCTTCCTGGGCGTAGGGTTGGCAATTCGCCGATAATTGAACCACATTAAGTTGTTGTGTGCTTTGTTAGTTGTTTCTTATTTTCATTTTGCTTTTACCATATGGATTTCGGATCTGTGCACGAAGAATCAACATATTCCTAACAAGATGCATATTCATTGACTCTTTGGACACAAGAGCAATCATATATCACTTGATCCAAAGGAATAGCAGTTTCATCATAAAGCAAAGTATCTCGAACTTTTTGAAATGTCAAAAGTAAAGAACATAAAAGTAATAACACTCTCGATCTTCTTCCTCGATTTTCTTTTCTATAATTTTCATATCTAGAATAATGGTGCAACAGGTATCAATATGTTGCTTATCTATGTTCTCTTGGTCAAGCAGAGTAAATAAAGGCTTTGCTTGAGCACAATTTACCTTCATTTTGTCTTTGCATGTTGTCTACTCTTGTAACACTTAGATATAGGGTCGACTCATCGTCTATCCAAACTACTTCAAATTGTGTTTTAATTTGCTTATATGTATTTTGCTATGTTTCTCCTTAGTTCAATTTCCTTATGTTTGCTTTCGTGCTCGCACATGAAATTTCTCTAAGTTCCCAACAAGTGGCATTAGAATTTTTTTATCTTCGAACTAGTCTACTATTCACCTCAATTCCATATGGGTTCACCTTAATTGCTTGCATATTTGGCTACACTACTGGAATACACACATCACTGGCGCGGGCCGTTGCTAAGCCGTTGGTGAGGGCCTCCATCGACGGCAGGTACCATTGCTAAAAGTCGTGGCTAATGCAACCGTAACTGATACTTAGCAACGGTCGTGGCGGCCGTTGCGATGATACCTTCCTATCACCAGCTGCCCTGGTCGTCAAAAGTATAAAAAAATAATGTTCAGCTTTATAAATTTAAATAGTAATAATAAAATTAAATTAAAATTTAAAAATTAATATAATACACGCAGATTGAATCAATTTATATTTAAATAAACCATAATTAAGTATCATGATCGTCATTCAAACTTTCAAAGAATTTTTAGAAGTATTCAACACAAGTATTTTTTAAGTCCATCAAATATAATCAAAACAAACATACCATAAATCTGGTGGAGACTCGGGCGAGGACGACGGATCGAAGGTAGGAGGTAACTGAACACCAGAGCGAGCCGCAAGCTGCCCCATGAATGTCTACATGTTCCATCATCTGCTGCTCTATCATCTGTCTCTTGTGCTCCATCATCTCCCTCTGATGTGCTAACTCCGCCTTCATGGCTGTCATTTGGGATGTATTGGTCCTCCGCTCGAGATGTGGAGGACCGCTCACTAGCAACTGGGGGGGAGGGGGGGGTCGATGCCCCTAGTGGCCCCAACACTCGACGTGCATGACCACTATCTCCAAAATAATACATGCGACCATGGTCCCAACAACATGCGGCCTAGCTCAACTCACGTAGTAGCGTCAAAGTCATCCTACATCGATCCTCCGCGTTGGGTGACCGTCCTCGTATACGTCTCCTACAAGAGTTACTTTAGTATTTTCATAAATTTATATAAATTATGAATAATATGTTTAATAATATAAACTATAAGTAACGCAGTGGTAGTGGCCCTCCGATCAACGTAGTCCCTGTCCTGTGTTGTCGACCATGTGTGCGGTCGAAGACTTCCATCGACGAGGAACAATGGACGGTCTCGTCATCCTCGACCAGCGTCTACATTTAGAAAACAAATACGTTAATAATTTAAACAACTTCAATATAAATAATTAAATTAAATTATAACATAAACTTACCATGCAACGCTCGTGCACGACAAATGACATAGAACCCCTGGTGTGGTGAGCCCCTGAGCCCTCCTCCCCGGATGACATACGATTTCTAGACACAGTCCGAGAGACCTCCTGCCACTCCTATGATGACCAAAGATCCACGAGATGGTCCCACACATCTGGTGGGATCCAATCCATGTCCCCGAGCCTGCGCGATGTGGGTGGCACCAAACTTTCTCATCGCAATTGTCTGGGCTTGGTTCATTTGCCCATTATAGCGAGCACGAGCAACTACCTCCCAAGCGTTCTCTATAGAGGGCTCCTGATCAAGGACCCACGTGTAGCGTGTCTACAAAATAAAATGACAACATTAGTATATATAATTTAATTCATATATATATATAAAATTAAATTTAATTAGGTCATACGTACCTTGAACTCATGCCATAACAAATCGGTGTGACTACGTGGCACATGGGACCACGTAGGCCATACACCGTGCATAAAACGCTTGATAGCACGTCCTCCTGCTCGAACCTACACAAAAAATTTAAACAATTATATATTGTAGTATATATAAATAATTATTAATATTAACTAATACATGACCTCTCACCGTGTACTGTAATATGAGGGTGCAGTCGACCCTCAATTGGCGGACGTAACGGGCCTACGCCATGATGTGGATGCTCCCTCGTTTGTAGTGGTGGCGATATCAGCGCTAGAGGTGTCTGGAGTGGCGATAGGGGCGACATCAGCGGTGGAGGTGTCGTAGTCATCAGCGGCGGAGGTGCTCGCTCCTTGCAATCAAAACAACGTCTTCTCCTTATAACGAGGATGTTGGCATACTGGACATTCATCCAACTGTGCATTTTTCTTTATAATATAAAATTTTATTATTTGGGTACGTGTGTATCTTTTCGTACCCAAACCTTAATTTTCTCATCAACTTTTCCGTCTTATAAAAAGTTGGCTCAAACTTGTTATCTGGAGGTAGCATTCCATTGATAAAGCTCACAATCCAATCAAACGCAACCCCGCTGATATTACAATCAGACTTGATGTTCTAGAGTTGCGTCATTGTAAAAAATATAGTGTATTTACGATAATTCTCATACAAAGGTTCATCGGCAGCTTTCAACATCTTGTAAAATTTTGCGGCCTCTTTATTCGGCAATTCAATCTCTATCACAAGTTGTACTTCTGTGACATCAATACCCGTAGTATTTGATAGCACTGACGTCTCAGTAACTAGCTCAACATTATCATTCAAGTGGAATTGACTGTCAAGACTATCAAATATCATTGTTATATATAGATTTCCAAGATTAGCTGCCCGAACAGTACCAACACTAGAAGATTCACCATGAGTTTTCACAACATGATTGCTTGACGTTCCGACATCATATGACTCCCCGTGACAAATCCACCGATTATATCTTGGTATGAATCCCTTTGAATACAAATGTAGTGTGACAGTTTCTTAATCTAGAAATCTTTCTTTCGAGCAAATGTGGTATAGACATCGGATTTTATTGTGGCCAACGAATTTTCTATTTGAATAGGCAAAATTCAAGAAATAAGTTACGCCTACTCGAAACTCATTTGTTATAGCTCCACAATCAAGTCGTCAGTACATCCAACTACGATCGTCCTACATGATTCTGTCAATCAATCACATATTCAGTTAATGTCTTTAGGTGGGATAGTCCTATTCCATTCGGAATTCATGTTATTCATATCGTATTAAGTATTCCTTTTAGCTATTAACTTCATTCTAAATTTTGACTGTATCTCCCTATAGTTCTCCGAATATGCATATAATTTATGCGCGTATCAGAGAATAAGATGTTGGCCAAGTGTGGCAGCAATTATCCCGTAGCGGAGGCCGGGTTGGCCCAAGTCACAATCGAACGCCATGGGCACTCGTGTTACTGAGTACAATATAAGATAAGTGTAGCGCCTTTCTTAACACCAATTGGTATTGGGAAAAATGATAAGACTGGTATCAAAGCAAGTCGTAGATTGAGATTTCACTATCTCCTCTACATCTTACCTCGATCCAGAGAATGACACTAGAGAGTTTAGCGTTTACACCCCTCTAGATTCAATGAATCGAACTTTGGTCTTTGGAAGTCTAGGATGTATACCTTCTTAAAGACTAGAGGTTGAAATTAGAATATATTGAACCTAAGGTTGACATGCATGATTATAGTGAACTTGACAATGAAATGTTTAAATTTAATAGAGATGCCATGAATTGCATATTTTGTGCCTTACCAAACAACATCTTTGAAAAAGTCATGCATTGTTCTACGGCTTTTGATTTATGAGCATGTTTAAATATTTTATATGATTATGCCAAAATAGAAGAGATTGACACTTTTGATAAAGGTTGTGATGACAATGGTCACTCAACTACTACTAATCTTGGTTTTGATGCTCATAGTGCTTCTGGTCAAAGGAGCAACTCTAAGAGCCTGAAGCTAGAGAAAGGTAATTTGCCACTTGTGCAAAGAAAAAGGGCATGTAAAGAAGAATTATCCTACCATGAAGAACGAGACAAAGAAGCGGTCAAATGCTGCCACATCATCATCTCATTCAAGTGAAGCACCCTCTTGCCATGACTATGAAGTCATTTCAAAAGTTTGCCTCATAGATGCTAATGATGAAGTACACTCTTCTCCTTCAAATCATGTTAATGATAATGATAGTATTAACTCATCTAGTTCTCATGATATGCTAACTTTATGATGAATTAGTAGATGAGTGTAGAGACATGTATGCCTTGCTTGTTAAAAATGATAAAGAAAATTGAAGAAAGAAAACTTGAGTCTTAGTTCTCATTTAGATGATGTAAAATTTAGAAAATAAAAAGCTAAAAATTAGTGCTTTTAATCCATGTCATGATGCTTTGAGTATTGAAATTATGGATTTGAGAGCTAAAAATGACAATTTAAAGAATGAAAATAGCATGTTAAAAACTCAACTACATGTCTTATATAAATTCATAAATGATTTGAAAGATGAGGTTTTGATCTTGAGTAGGAAAGTATAAATGTTCCTTCCATTAAGAACTCTAGAAATCAAAATATATCATTTAGGAAATCTCAAAAGAAGAATGTTTCCTTTAAGAATACTCATGGTCTTCATAGTTCACATGTCAAGCAATCTAAAGATAAATCTCATGTCCATAGCAAAAATGAAAAAAAGTTCAATGGACATTGCTTTTGTTGTGGTATTTTTGGCCATGTCATATATGATTGTTCATTCAAGAGAAATCCAAGTGTTGCTAGGATACTTTGGATTCCTAAACAAATTCACCCCCAAGGACCCAAAGTGATTTGGGTACCAAAAGCTTCATTCTCGTATGTAGGGGGAGCTATCACACAAGGATAAATGAAAAATAGTGTATTGAAGTTGACCTTGGATTGAAATGAAAAATCTTCATGAGGTTGCAACTTCAAGTCATCATGCACTACAACATTTTTAATCTATAGGAACGGTTGAAAACCGTTCCCAAAAGATAAAAACCATTCCCAAAGACCTACGGGAACGGTTTCCCGTGTGTACTCAAATCAGCCGTTCCGTTAGGCTATAGGAACGGTTTTCTTCCCTATGGTCACGCTGCCAAAATAACCGTTCCTATAGGTGTAGCCTATAGGAACGGTTATAAAAGGTTCCTATAAACCAACCCTATAGGAACGGTTTTACACCGTTCCTATAGTTCCACCCTATAGGAACGGTTTTTATACCATTCCTATAGTTCCACCCTATAGAAACGGTTCTTAACCGTTCCTATAGGTAAATCTTATAGGCTGGTTCATATTTGTATTGTTTGTGCGCAGGTTCATATTTGTTCCTAAAATGTATATATATTCCTGTAAACCATACAATTTCACAGACACTCATACAATTTCATAGACAACCATACAATTTCACAAACATAGATTCGAAAACATAAATTTCATTCAAACTTATAATATATTTAATTGAATAATAATTAGTTCACAATTATAGTATTCCCATTCCATAATTTCACAATTAAGTCTAAATAAAGTTCACAAACATATGAAATTGTTCTAAGCCTAGCATTCCCATTAGCCAAGTCCTCTTGATCATCTCAATTCATCATTTCCTGCAAAAATTAATTAATAAATAAAAATGATCAGAAGACTCCATAATCATATATTAAATTAAAATTACCTGATTTTGAGGATGATGTGTGGAAGTAGAAGAACCAAAGATGCTATTGGCATCCCTTGGAGTAGTTGGTGGTGCCAACAGAGCTGTTATAGCCTCTATGTTCAAATCTGGGTTTGCTTGTGTAATAAATGTCTTCAAAAGAGATTGCATTCCTTGCATTTGGTTCTGTCTCTCTTCCATTTTTGCATGTCTTTCTTCCATTATTGCATGTTGCTCCTTCAAAGACTTCACCTCTTGATCATGTTTTTCTTGCATTGCTGTCATTTCTTCATTTTTTTTTAAGATTGTGAGTGTAATTGTTCCTCCATAACAATGCACCCTTCCTGACTTCTCTTTCCCAAATATAGATTGAAATGCCTCAACAGCAGGTTTCCCATCATGCTCAACCATGGTTTTAAGCTTTTCCTAAAATGTACATTTTAATAATGTTAGTGATAATAATAAATAATTAATTAAGTATAAAACAATAGCTAGAAGAAAAACTCACAATTGTCTCTTCAGTTTCATCATCTAAGGCTTTTCCGTCCTTAGTCCGAGTTTCAACAAACATCTCAACTTGACTGGGTTCTTCATTATTTTGAGCATGCTTTGTATAAATCACAAGAATGAGTTAAAACATAATATTGACATTACTTTAAAATTCAAAATATGAAACCGTGCAAAAAAATATTACCAATTTTTCTTTTATCATAGAAAATCTTTTATTGCCCATCCGATGCCTCCATTTTTGTTGTGATCTGTTCAATCTATTTTGTTGGCACATATCCTACATCAATAACAAAAAAACTAAATATATGCAACCAGAAAAAATCAATAACCATATCAAAAGCAAGTAAGAAATCCATAGGTGATTTCACTGAGGTTAGAAGAAGACCAAACTCCGCTAAAGTGTTCATAGTTAAATCCGCTAAGCAGACCAAACTCCGCTAAATCTTTATAATTTTCATAGTTATATAATGAAACCTAGATACTTACTTGGATGGGTTCATAGCTCCAGTAATCAATCATTTGCTTGAAGTGTTCGAGAGGAATGTCTGTAGGACGATTTTTTATCCTCTCGCTATTTGTTACGTAATTGTCAAAATGTTCCTTCTTGATTTTTGATTTGTGTTTCCTCCAAGCTTCATCCATAATTTTGAACACAACCCCTTTCCCTATTTCTGGAAGGATGAACTTTTTCTACAAAGTGAAGCAAAACAAGCATTAATATTAACATGCAAATGTAAATGAACAATATAAAAAACTATCATACATTGATATATTTCCATATGTCATCCTTGTTCGGTACGGCCTTCCAATTGGTGTAAATCAAGGGACACCAATCTGAATTTCGTGCCACGGTTCCCAAAAATTGGCTCAAGTCTGAAACAGCTTTCTCATTGGGCCCAACTGGTTGTGCTTCACTATTGAAAATTATTTCTTGTCGCTCCTCTAGTGATCTTCCATGAATTCTATAGCACATTGTCTTCCCTCTTGCTTTCTTTTTTGATGTTCCTAATTGACATAGCAATAATGATTTAAAAATAAGCTAATTATAGAATTCCATATAATGACATAATATACCTTCGGGAACATGTTCCAACTCATCGGGTATATTGTGCTCTTCCTCAACATCTGCTTCCTCTTCTAGCTCATCGGGTATATTGTGCTCTTCCTCAACTTGTTCCATGTCATCTTCTCTACATTCCTCTTCTAGAGGATCTTTTTCTAGCACTTGCATACCCAGCTTCTCACGATATTCAACCATTGACATTGATGGACACAAAGGTGCAGTCTTTGTCTTCTTTGTTGCATACCCATGTCCTTGCTCATGGTTACCCTTTCTTTGTTGCTGCTGCACTTGGGTAGACCTTTGATATTGAATGATTGGCTTTTGTTGTTGTTGCACTTGAGAAGACTTTGTATTGGAATTGGAAAGAACTTGTTTTTGAGTAGAGGATGTGGGTCTTTGATCTTGAATGGTTGGTCTTTTTCCTCTATTTTGAATATCAATAGAAATGACCTGCCTCATAGTAGAAGGAGTAGGTTGAGTAGGGACTGCATCCTTGGGCTTTTCAAAGGATGTTTTTCCTTTCTCTTGGACATTGATATTAGAGATACTATTCTTCTGATTGGCCTATGTAATTTGAGCGACTGATCGAGTCCTTCTTATTTTGTTTTGAGACTAAACCATATCTTCTATTTGGATTTAACTTCTTATTATGCTCAATCTTTTCACATTTAATTTTGTAATGTTTGGCCGCTAACTCTTTGCTTGACTTTGCTTGTAGTGAAAAATCCATATCAATTCTTGTGACAGAGAGGTTTAACAAACCTGAAAAAAGGGGAAAAAGATAAATATATTAGTATCAAGAGAGAATGCAAAAAGGAATACATGACCTTGCTAAAATTATCCAATTTAGCTCAAAGTAGAGCTATCAACCACAGCATTTGTAGTTTAAGCTAATTAGTACACAGATTGGCATCAAATACCTGAATTTTCACTCCAGACTCTGATTAGTACACAGATTAGCTAATTAGTACACATATTCTGAAACAACCTCTGAATCAGGGGCTTGATTAGCTATTCCTGCACTGAATAAAGGGGGTTTAACAAACCTGGAAAAAATCAGTTTTCAGTAAACTTCAGCTTTTATGGTAATCTTCAGCTAGTGAAGAGTTATTTGGACTTGCATATCAAGGATTCAGACAGAGATTACCTTGGTCAAATAGAATCTCAACACTTAGAAAACTAAGATCAATGTTTGAATGTGAACACTTGAACTAGTTTGTAGAATTTTTTTTTTAAAAAAAAGATGCTAATTATCTAGGTTCACTTAGGTAAACCTAAACAGCACCCTGCAGTGTAATAGCACCCTGCTGCTATAAGTGAACATTTAAGTTAGTGATACAAGTTAGATGACAGAAAACATTCTACCAGGGACGAAACAGTAGAACTAACTAACTGTGTTGCTAGGTAAACTTGAGAAAACCACTAAAATAGGAGAAAAAAAGGAAGCTCATACATCATTTTTACATCATTCTTACTATGTGTGTATGTATATATAATTCAAATAAGGATCACACGACAAAGAGGTTAAAGACATAAACTCGTAGTGTGTTTTGAGAATTAAGATAAATGTTGGTCATTGGTAAAATAATATCTATGCAAGGAAGATAACTACTGAAGCTGATCATTTGATATTAAGATGGGCTGCAAGATAAAGAAGATTTTAAATGCAAGCTAGCATAAAGTATCCTACATCAGGGTGTTCTAAGAAATAAGAATACACAAGATTTCGAGAAGGTCTTTCAGCATAGACCCATCTAGATCTAGATGCACTGCCTTGGCAATGACAAGGCCTCACAATACTTCTAGGTTTGGTTTGCTCTCTTGCAAACATGTTCCTGTCTAACAAAGGAGAACTGATCTTATCAGACATTGATCTTATCATACTGAAACATACTCATAAACATCAATCTCAAAGCATTTTTAGACTTGAAACCTGAACATGATAATGAAACTTGTATGATTGCTGAAACTAATAAGGTTTCAGCTGAAATCTAATAAGGTTTCAGCTGAAATCCATTGTTACATTTCCTTTACCCATTGTTACATCAGATTATCATATGTCTACTAGGTCCGAATCTAGCATATTTTTAGGTCCACTGTTCTAGCATTATCTTCAGATTACTAACTTATCATGGGGACGCTTGTGAGATATACACTGATCATAAGAGCCTTCAGTATCTTTTCACCCAAAAGAAATTAAATTTGAGGCAGAAAAGGTGGCTTGAGCTACTTAAGGATTATGACTGCACCATCTTTGCATTCAGTCTACCCTGATCGATATGCTTCGTTCGGCCCAGGGAGAGGATGACTTCTGTACTTTGACCAAGGATTTGGTTGAGAGAGCCGATGCTGGTGATGAATTCAGGATTGGCTCCGAGGGTGTTCTGAGGTTTAGAGGCAGAGTAGTGGTGTTGGATATGACGGAGGTTCACAGACAGGTACTTGAGATGGCTCATAATTCAACTTATACGATGCATCCGAGATCTACGAAAATGTACCATGACTTGAGACAACACTACTAATGGAAAGGGATGAAGAGAGATGTAGCAGATTTTGTGTTTTGGTGCTTGGTTTGCCAACAGGTTAAGGTCGAGCATCTAAGACTTGTAGGGTTGCTACAGAGTTTGGAGGTGTCAAAGTGAAAATGGTATAAGATCACCATGGATTTTGTGACCGAACTGCCTAGATTGAGGAAGGTTAAGGATTCAAATATGGGTTATGGTGGACTGACTCACTAATTAAGTCGACGCATTTTATTTCAGTAAAGATGACTTTCATCGTTGATCAGTATGCCCGGATATTTTGGATCGTATTGTTGACTTCCATGGGGTCCCGGTGATGATCATATCTGATCGAGGTACCTAGTTTACAACTAGATTTTGACAGTCCTTCCAGGAGGCCATGTGCACTCAAGTGAGGTTCAGCATCGCCTTCCATCCACAGACTGAGGGGCAGTCAGAGAGGACCATAGCGACTCTAGGGCACATGTTGAGAGCCTGTGTTCTAGACTTGGAGGATGGTTGGGAGAAACACCTGCCATTGGTAGAGTTTGCTTATAATAACAGTTACCAGAGTAGCATTGGGATGGACCATTTGTAGCTCTGTATGGGCGTAGATGTAGATCCCTAGTGTGCTAGTTTGAGGCTGGTGAGGCTCAGATGATTGGACCAAATCTAGTGCAGGATGTCGTGGACAAGGTAAAGATGATAAAGGAGCAGCTCTTGGCCGCTCGAAGCCGTCAAAAGATGTATGCTGATGGGAAGGTCCGATATGTCGAGTTTTTTGAGGGGGACATGGTTTTCCTGAAAGTATCTCCTATGAAGGGTGTGTTGAGATTCAGTAAGAAAGGGAAATTAAGTCCCAGATTTATTGGGCCCTTCCCTATTATACGGCGTAGAGGAGCCGTGGCTTATGAGTTGGCACTGCCATTGAGTCTGGAAAAAGTAGATCCTATGTTTCATGTATCGACGCTTAAGCGATATGTCAGAGATGAGTCACACATTCTTGAGCCTACTATGGTCGAGGTGGACACCGCGGTGTCACGGACTAACTATTTGGGCGAAAAATATCCGTGCGGCTCCCTCACTTCCCACACGAGGAATCAGCCTTAAGCCAATCTGCTTGGCCAATGTTGAAAAGTCGTGGGCTCCCACTTCGCGTGGGTTGGAACCTCTGAGTGCTTGGACGCAAAAACGTTGTTGGGACAAATGGCCAATTGCATGAAAATACTTGAACGAAAGCTAGAACGAAAGACTAGAGTGTGCCCAGGCTATACTTGGGTACTATACTTGTGGAGCCTAACCCTCAAGTGCCACCCCTAAGGTTCTCAAAAGCACGAGGAGCATGACAAAATTCCTATGTTCGCACACCTCCACCGTCCATACCACGCCTAGGCAAATGAGGCCGTTTGCCTAGGCGTGAGCAAGAGCGATGGGCGGTACGCGGATGCATTTTACAATGCATATTTATATGGATTCTCATGATGCAATATTTACAATGCACGTTAGGGACCGTCATGACATATACAGGACTTGATAACCCCGAAGGTCCCTAACAACGGTCTTGTTTGAGGAGAGACCCATTGAGATTTTGAACAGACATGTTCGGAAGCTTAGGTCCAAGGAGGTACCCTTGGTCAAGGTTTGCTGGGAGAATCACTTGGGTCAGGAGGCCACATGGGAGGTGGAGCGTGACATGCAGGAGAAATATCCATATTTATTTGATGATTTGGTAAGTCTTTATTTACCCTAAAATTTAAGGACAAATTTTCTTTAACGGGAGAAGATTGTAATACTCGCAAATTTCTAAATTTTTATTTAATTATTTCAGCAGGGAAATTTGGACCCGCGCCAAGATAAGCCGGATGAAACACCGGAGGGCGTGAATTGAAGATTGGCCTTTGCGCACAAGGTAATTAGCTTATCTAAGTTTGATTAGTCCTTAGATGGGTAGTTGGATTCGAGACGAGTTCGGAGGTTCAAACGGAACTCAAATCAGACATGAATTTATTAAGTTATGGTTTGTTTTAGACTTAACTTAAGTTAAGAGGCATTTTGGTCATTTGGCAATTGGGATTCCAATATTAATACTTCAACCATCAGGGGCGCACGGCTCATAGCAGTAGCCGCACACCCCTTGGGCGTCCATAGGAGGGAGAAGGCGAGGGAGAGGACTCGGGTCTCGGCGACACATTCGGATTTCGTCGACAATTCTTCATGTAAGTTATATGGAGATGCTTGAGAAGAATATTATTGAAACTTTATGTAAACTTGATGCGATATTTCCACATGGCTTCTTCGATTCCATGGAGCACTTACCTATTCATTTGGCTTGTAAAGCTAATGTTGGTGGACCCGTACAATATCAGTGGATGTACCCTTTTGAATCGTGAGTACTAATGTCTTTGGAAACTTTTAAGATTAGTTTTAAAATGTACTAATATTAGAAAGTAAATTCTTGCTTACTCCATTTGATCTAGGTATATGCATGAACTAAAGAAAATGATGCGGAATAAGGCACGCGTTGAGGGGTCTAGCTACCAAACATATATTGTGCTGGAAATTTCTACATTCTGCTCATTCTATTTTCAACCGAGTGTACAATCAAAGTTGACTCAGGTATCGCGGAATGATGATGGAGGAGATGCAGAACACATGGGATGACTTTCGGTGTTTTGCCGTCTAGGTCGCCATATGGTCCATCCAAGTATCGGATGATGTTTGATAATGAGATGGATGTTGCGCGCACATGTATATGTTTTACTGAATACCCCGTAAATCATTCCTTTTCTCGAGTAAGTCTTATAAATGTAAACTAAGAATAAGTGATTAGCGGTATTTATATTAATAACTTAATTTAATGTAATTTTTTTTAAGAAATACGATGAGTATCTTACAAGAATGAACCCTGTTATTGGTGATGAAGAGATAGAAAGGTTACATGAAGAGAAGTTTATGGAATGGTTGAAGCAATATGTAAGTTGAAAAGATTTGTCGATTTCTTTGATATCGTGCGATGATGATTTTGTAATAATCATTATTTTTAATCTAATATGTAGTTGTATGTAAAATTAGAGCTAGAAGTAGATTATAAGATATCAAACGATACCATTTTTCCCGATATCAATTGGTGTTAGGAAAGATGATATCCTTATCTTATACACCTGTATTAGTTGAACCAACCATCGAATTTGATGATCCAAATATTCTTATTGATAGAGCTCATTGAGTTTCTATTGGTAAAGAGGAGGTGGAGGAGGAGGATGGAAATGAGAAGGACGAGGAGAAGGAGGGGGAGGACGAGGAGGACTAAAATGAATCTTAACTTTCTAGTAGTGATGATGATATGCATGAGTGACTTTTTTTTGTAAACACTTCTTTTTTTATGTAAGTATGGTATTTTTTTCTGTTTTTGACCTTTGTGCACATCTTGATTAAGTATTTTGCAATACATATCCTATAAGCTAGTCTCCTTCAAACTTCAACTTAAAATAATAGTATAAGTAGATTTTTTATTATTGCTTAGAATACAAAATTGCTTGAGCTGATAGTTGTTTGACCTCATTTTGTAAGTCTGGGTATTTCTTACTTTTTGGCTAGCCAATCCAACACATTCAAATAGGGTAAACAATGTCATGCTTATTAGAATATTTTTTATATAGCTGAGGCAGACAAAGACATTGGCTGAGGCAAATAAATATATTGGCTGCTTGATACCATCCAGGTGGTTGATTGAATGTTCTTTATCCACTCTTGATCTAGACTATATCTTTAGTGATGCAGACTCGTACTTCATAACATATGTAGTTAACAATACAATTCTAAATTTGTACTTCATAACATATGTAGTTAACATGACAATTCTAAATCTGTATGGAATACTGAAGCTGGATAAGTCCCCCTACAATAAAATGACAATACATCACTACATCAGCTGATCACTATAGTAGCTAACGACACCTATTGCTAAAAATTATTCTACTCAAAACCAAATAACTCATTCACTGCAGCAACAACATGATTAGGAAGAATATATGTTATTGAAAATAAACTTTAAATCTACAAACTTATACTACAAAAAAAAAATGGAATTAGTAACAAGTTGTTTTTGCCACAATAGTGATATATAGTGGCAAAAAAGTACTTGTCACTCGTTTGTCACGTTAGGTCCGCCGCTAAATATTATTTTTGGCTTTCGCGGCAAAATTTAGCGAATTGCCATGATTTGCAATTTCTTTAGTGGCAAATGAAAAAGTTAAACTACCTCCACTCTATTATAGCAAACAGAGCTTGCTAACGTCACGTATCTTTTATGGCAAAAATTCTTTGTCACTTATTAATAAATATTTGTTATTATTCTACTTTTTCTAGAACTCTTTTTGTGGCAAAAATATATGAAATTTATCGCTAATATCGTGTTACATTCTGCCATTACATATCAAATTTGCTACAAATTTTTTTGTCACTACATGTTTGATCCTTTATCATTAAAGGTTAAAATGAATTTGCCACTAACACGATTTCTGATTTGGATTATTGCCACAATATGTGATGACTTTGTCACAACTTTGAAAATTTGTGATGAATAAATTTACAATAAATAAATAAAATTTAATAATTAATTATTCATTAATATAATAATACACCTGCTAATTACAAAACCTACAACTTAGCAAGTATACAACCACCTACAAATCCAACCATCAACAATCCAAAATAAGTTTAACAATAATCCAAATACATCAAAAACAACATTGTTCACCACCACAACATACTCCAAGGTATCTAATATCCATTAAAAAGTTAAAGTAGATACAAGATAGTTCGTATGCCAAAAGATACACAAGATAGGTCGTACGTCAAAAAAAAAAGATAACAATGCCCCAATAAAAAGAAGTTCTAGTAGGTCCGCTAGGCACGTCTCATTTCTTTTTCTTTTTCTCCTGCAAAAGAAGGGAAGTAAGAACACAAGTCAAAACTATTACATCAAATAACACTACTAGAAACTTGGTCTTCAGCAACGGCTATCAGCAATGGCCGCTCAAGCCGTTGCTATTTGCAACGGCATTCTTACGGCCGCTCGAGCCGTTGCAAATATGTTGTATCTGCAACGGCTTTCTAACGGACATGCGAGCCGTTGCTGATAATGTTAATTATCAGCAACGGCTTTCTAACGGACAAGTGAGCCATTGCAGATGATAACTTATTAGCAATGGCTTGCTAACGGACAAGTGAGCCGTTGCTGATGATAACTTATCAGCAACGACTTTCTAACGGGAGAGTGAGCCGTTGCTGATAAGTTTATATAGGTTGCAGATCGCGCCCGCCCCCCTTCTTCCTCCCGCTGCTGCCGCCGCCGCTCCTCTCCTCGCCTCTCGCCGCCGCTGCCGCTGCTGCCGACGCCGACGACTCCTCCCGCTGCTGCCGACACTATCAGGTATGTGCCCTCCGGCTGCCGTCTCTTCCCGTTGTGGCCGGTAGAAAATCTGATCGAAACCCTAAAAATAGGGTTTCGGCCGGCGGCGGTCGGCCGATGGCCGCCGTCGGACCTTGTACATTGGCCGGACAGTGTGTCCGGCCAGTGTACTCCGGCGCCGGAATTTGTAGTTTAATAATATTTTTTAATTGTTTTTTAATTGTTAATTAATTGTTAATTAATTATTTAGATTAATTATTTAGATTAGTTATTTAGTTTGTTAGAATAATTTTTAGGGATTAGATTAATTTCGGAATTATCCACTTCGGACGCGCGCTGGAATCGTCCAATTCGGACTCGCGCCGGAATCATCCACTTCGGACGCGCGCTGGAATTGTCCAATTCGGACACGCGCCGGAATCGTCCACTTCGGACGCGCGCCGAAATCGTCCACTTCGAACTCCCGCCGGTATCGTCCACTTCGGACGCGCGCCGGAATCGTCCACTTCGGACGCGCACCGGAATCGTCCACTTCGGACGCGCGCCGGTATCGTCCACTTCGGACGCGCGCCGGAATCGTCCACTCCGGACGCACGCCGAAATCGTCCACTCCGGACGCGCGCCGAAATCGTCCAATATGGACTCGAACGGTCTCGAAATATTTAGAAAATAATCATGCATCCGACGAGTTCATATGTTTCACGTACGCATCGACGAGTCGGATATGATTTAGCAAAACCTTAGATCCGTTCGGGGATTGTATGTTCGTGTAAAAAAAGTAGATGATCTTTTATACGATGTACAATTCTTGAATTGTCCCTGATTGGACAATTTGGGAATATAGTTATTTGTACTGCACTTGCGTTTTTATTTTAACTGTTATCTAATTATATATTTTATTAAAGTATATATATATTATTAAATATATCTCTACTATTTATACAATAATCTGATTATATGTCTGTTCGACAGATATGTTTGGTCGTGGTTATCGACGCAGGAGAGCTTCGGAGTCTCCGATCGGTGAGACTCCAGCACTTACTCATGCTGCTGATCCTCCTGTTGCTGATCCTCATGAGGATGATACTGTCGAGGCTAGTACATCTAGACGCAGGCGGCCACGCGGGCCGAACAGGTGGCAGCCTCCACCAGCCACAGAGTCATGTAGATTGATTAGCGTGATTGGGGAGCGGTAATATATCATGAATTATGAATCATTACAAATTCATTATATCATAATATAATATTAAAATTTATTTTTGTTGTGCAGGTTCGAGCAAAAAGAAGTGTCGAGGAGCATTTCTTCTACTATTCGACGATACATGCACGGGGCATGGCCTACGTGGTCTCACGTGCCTAGCGAGCACGTCGACATGTTATGGCGCGAGTTTGAGGCACGTATTTTTTTTTTTTTTACATGCATGATGATATATTAATATTGGTACTGATATTATTATTTTGCAGGCTCGCTATACATGGGCCGAGGACCAGAGGCCCTTCATTTACGGTGCCTGGGAGGCTATTTCCCGAGCAAGGTACAACGGGCAGCTGGGGCAGGCTCGGTCCCAAGCGATGGCCCGAGCTGGGACCACTAACATCGCGGAGACTCGGGGATACGGCTCCGGTTGGATTACTCCAGATATATGAGACCAGCTCGTGGGGATATGGTCGACGGATCGATGGCAGGAGGTTTCTCGGAATGCGGCTAGAAATCGCATGTCGGGGGGAGCAGCGCGTTACACTGGCGGCTCTGTTGCATTTGCAGTGCACGTGAACCGTATGGTAAGTATATCTTTTAATTATATATTTTATTTGTTACTATGTGTACTAATTAATGTATTTGTTTTGTAAGTGTAGACGACGGTGTCGGATGACGGGACTGTCCAGCGACCCTCCCCGATGGCGGTGTTTGAGCGGACTCACCGTCGAGCACATGGGACGGGGGAGTACATCGACAATTGCGTTGCATACATTATGGTAATTATATATTTGTTTAAATTATTCATTATATATTTATAATTTAAGTTTTATGATAAATATTAAACAAAAAATCAAACTCGAGTAGGAGACCTACAGCCAGACGGTGGTGCAGCGCGGGGGTACCCCCGAGGACTTTGACGCAACATCGTGGGTCGAGGCCGCAGGTGGCTGGGACCATGACCGCGTATATGGCTTCGCAGATAGTGGTCATGCGCGAGCCATACTAGGGCCACTTGGGGCACCGACCCCTCCGGTCGCTGGTGAGCGGCCGTCCACCTCTAGATCCAGTTATGATCATAGTAGCAGAATAAGGACTCTAGAGGAGACGGTCGCGCGTCAGACTCAGATGATGGAGGAGATGCATGCTATGCTACACAACATGTCAGGTCATCCCGAAGCAGGCATCTCTTCGGCATCATCTAATCCATCGTCCTCGAGTCAGTCCACGCCGGTGTACACTCAAGCACTCCAGACCCCGCCATATGATCCAGACCATCCTCCATCGTGATCGTGAGATTTTTTGTTTGGATATTGAACTTGTTACTGAGATATTGAACTTGTTTAACTTATTTTGTTTGGATATTGATACTTCAATTTTGCATTTGAATTGTTTTTATACTATCGTGGATAATTATCAATATAAATATAATTGTTTTGATGTATATCTTGGTGTGTTTGTGATGTGTGAATGAATGTGTGTATGAGGGTATGGGTGTGTGAGTTATGTATCAGATAATGTATCAATGTATCAATGGAAATTTGAAATTTTCAATTTTTCTGTTCCCAGGTATACGTCATCAGCAACGGCTTTCCCACGGCCGTCCGTGGGAAAGCCGTTGCTAAAAGTGTATCGAAAGCCGTTGCTGATGACCTACAGCAACGGCTTAGCGACGGGGTTTTACTAACGGCGTTGCTACGGACTCAGCGGCTGTTGCTATTAATGTTATCAGCAACAGCTCCGGGTCTGTGGCAAAACCGTTGCTGATAATATTTTTAGCGACGGCCCGAGCGGCCGTTGCTGATCCGTTGCTAAGTTATCAGCAACGCGACTTTCTGTCACGACTCTATTGCAACGGCGCGGCCGTTGCTGATTCTCTTCAGCAACGGCATCAGCCGTTGCTGATGACCATTTTTCTAGTAGTGTAATCAAACTAATTTAGAAATGACATCTTAATGCACAAGGAACATACAAATAAAGGGTTTAACAAGAGTAAAATATACTCTTACAAGCAAAGAGGTTATTTTCTAACAACTTAAGTGATAAATAGACAATCTTAATTATCATGAGATCAAAAGGTATATATGATCTACTGCCACTCCAACCTCTCAACATCTCTTTATTTCTTTTCTCTTTGTGATATTGGAAAGAACAATGGCCATGGCTAAGCAAGTTCTTCTGCTGGCCATTGCTCTCCTTGTCATTTCACTAGCCGAACCCAATTCAAATGTAAGAATATTATTAAATATTGTGGTGTTCTTAGAATTTGTTAGCCATGTTTATAATCTCACTAGACCCAGCTGCAAACCAATTGACTTGAATATACTAGTTAGAAGCACAATTTGAACTTTGAGATGACAGTCAGACTGAAGAATATCTATTGCTGAGCTTAGAAATTGGATTGGCCTCAAGCATTATTTCCCATCTAAATTCTGAAGGGCATGATCGACTACTTGCTCTTTAACTAATTTTTTTATACTACAAAAAAATAGGGTATCACCAATGGATTAAATCTGTTGGTAATAGTCAAAAATCCGTTGGTAATAGTCAAGAATCCGTTTGTAATACTAATACCAGCATATTTTCATTTGTAAATCCGTTGGTGATACTATGCTAGGTATTACCAACGAATATTATAACTATCCGTTGGTATTACCAACGGATAAAGATATATTTGTTGGTAATTAGCAACAAATGAGTTGGTAATTTTGTTGGTAATACCAACAAATGATATATTTGTTGGCAATTTTATTGGTAATACCAACAAAATTAGTTTGTTGATAATTATTTGTTGGTGAAAGTCTATTTTCTTGTAGTGTTATATGCATAAACATTACCATTTTGTCCTACATACTATAGCTAATTAGTTTTCTTATACATATCATAAAACTAAAGGATAAATGAACACAAAAAAATACAATTACATGATGATCTCCTAACTCAGAAAAACCAAGATGAATTATAGCCAGAAATAATATGAACCAAACCTGAATCAATTTATCTCAAATCTGTTATGGTTAGAAATTCCAGTATGAATATTTTATAGTTTACTAGCCATCTCATAGCAAAAACAATAATAAAAGCAAGTAACTTAACCAATAATTGAACATTTTCAGTTATTTCTAGAAAAATATAGAAATTTTTTTTTTAACTGATTCTTGAAACTGCACCTTCATTGAAAAATTTAGTTTCTTCAGTAAAAATTTCAAAAAGTTTCATCAAGAATCTGATTTATAGTGGAATTTTGAAGTTGGATTTCAAAAATGCAAAGTATCACCTTATTGAAATATCAATTTTTCCGATACTTTGATATTTCGTCGAAAACTTCCAATGAACCTTGTATATACCATTTTGATTTCATTTCTAATATCGTTCTCACTATTCTTTGAGTAAAATCATTTCTAAAAATAATTTTGATAAGCGATATATTAAAAAAAATGAGCTTTTGGTTGAAATCGAGATTGATTGAAAAATGGACTTTGAAAAATTATTTTTAGCTTAAACTTGACACATGCATCTTAAATGATCATTCAGCGATGTTCGAAAAGTTTGAAGCAAAATTGACACCTTTTAAAAAAAATACCTAAAATTTACGAAAATGCCCCTGGACTTTTAGGAAGTTTATGATTTTATAGGAAACTGATTTTTGACCGATTCTTGAACCTGTAGATTCCTTGAAAAATCTAGTTTGTCCTGTTAAAGTTTTAAAAAATTTAGTCAGAAAAATGATTTTGTATGGATTAAAAAGTTTGATTTTTGAAAACTTAAAGTAGACTTTGACCTATGTCAAAAAGTGACTTAGAAACCTCATGTTTGATGTTTAGATGCCTAAAATAGAAAAAACATGAATAGATAGCAAAATTTGATACTTAGCCATTTTTATGCTTTCATGCCTACTTTGAATGAAATTGTGCTAAGTTCATATTTTGATCAATTGACTTTAGTTTCACCTCAAACTTGATATACATGCTTTAAATGACCTTATCTTAGTATTTTGAAAGTTTGAATGAAATCTAAAAATGTCATGAAAAGATATGCTATTCACGAAAATATCCAAACTTGAGTGCATATATCCCTTCGGTTGAGATTTTCATTTATCATTTTCATGATATCATGTATGACTTAGTATCGTATCAAATATTTGTTTTTCATCCATTTGGTTGAGATTTTCATGTTTCATGAAAAATATTTTTAGAGTCTCAACTTTGACTAGATTGACTTTTCTTGCCCTTTTTTGATTGATGTCAAAAGGGGGAGAAAAATATAGGTAAAGGGGAAGAAAATATAGGAAAATCATGCATATAGATAGGGGGAATTCTATTATATATATATGCATATTAATAGGGGGAGAAATCTCATGTTTGATATCCTCTATGCTTTAATGAATATATTTTCATAAGGATGTTTGTCATCATCAAAAATGGGAAGATTGTTGGCTTAAGGTTTTTAACCTTGGTCTTAATCTCGATTTTGATGATAACAAACATGGAACTAATGTTTCATTGAGATATCTTTCAGGTTCCATATCGGTTAGAGCACGACATCCTCGATAGGAAATATCGAAGAAATCAGAAAATCGAAAAGACATTGGTCATCGCGCTCGGATTCTTCAGAAAGTTATAGTTTAGGTTTAGGGTGTCTAGATATATTGTAAATCCTCTTTATGATGCAAAGATCCTTAAAACCAAACCCGAAATCCAAAACATGAAAACTCGGAAACCGTCCTAAATTCACTAAGCCTAGGGAGCTCCTTGGAGGGCTATATGACCTAGATAGTTTCTTGTCATAAAAAATGGCAGTAATTGTTCCTTAGGTTAAAATTAGATAACGAGGTACTTTTTAGGAATTTTTGGAAGCCTTTAGCCTACCCTTATTTGACCCAAAAAATTAGAAAAGTTCCATTTTCCAAAAATTTGTACTAGACCCCAAAAACTAGATTTTGATTCTTAAGGATTTTTATTGAATCCAAATGGGGGGTAATCCTTATATAACATTTATGTTTTAAAGTTATTAGACTTAGTGAAGACGGAACCGGGAAACGAACAAACAAAACCAAACTGCCCAGTCTAGTCTAGGTTCGATCGATCGAATGCTGCCAAAAACTGGCAGTAGGCAATTCGGTCGATCGGTCGATCGATCGAAGTGTGTCAAAAATGGGCAGAAGCTGCGTCGGTCGACCAAATTACGAATCGCTCAACTCGCGACTCATTCGATCGACCCATCGATCGACCGAACAGAGTAATTAATGCAGCGGTCACGGGCGGTCGATCGATTGGTCGATCGACAATCGATCGACAAGCGACCGAACGACGAAAACAACTAGTTTTTCGCCCGTTGAGCTGTCGTTTCATTGAGGGGTTATAAATACTCCTCTCCATCATTCATTAACTCTTTGTAACAATTGATCCAAGCTTCCATTGAGCCACATTTGATCATTTCTAAAGAATTCCTTGAGCCATTTCTTTGCAATCCCTAGTTTCTACGATAAAACATTGATCTAGCCTTAGAACCTTCAAGATTCATCTTCTCAAGACATCAAGAGGACTAGGGAGTTTCTTTTGGAGCTAAGTACTTATAGTTTGATTTATTGCTCCAATTGTTATTGTATTTTGTTATTTATTTCTTCATAATTGAACTTGTGTAAACCTAGGTTGCTAGGTTTGATTGAGTTGGTGGTTGCCTTGGTGATAAGGCTTAAATCCACAATTGTAAACTTAGTTTGCTAAAATTAGTTCTTGTTGTCCTTAGGATTGAGGTGAGAGAGTGCTCTCGGTAGGAAGACAGAGACTTCCGGGTGTGGAAGTGTCTTCGATGTGAGAATGGAGACTCTCTGGTGAAAATGTCCTCGTTGTAAAGGAAACAAGATAATCTAGTAAAGCTAATTTGAAAATCCTAAGCGGAGTGTTTAGGTAGTGGAGTAGGCATTGGCCGAACCACTATAAATTTTTGTGTTAGCATTATTTTCTTTATTTGTGCCTAATTGATTTATTTATGCTTCCGCATTTAATCATCGAATTGTAATTTGCCTAAATAATTTTAAAAAAGATTAAAATCAAAATTAGGCAACAAATATTAGTTAACACAATATTCATCCTCCTCTATTGTAACCATTTCACCCAACAATATACTCTAGTTCAAATATCTTTTATGGCTAAGAATGCACTCTCGGATAATGCATGAAAAATAAGAAACTTATTTAAGAAAATAAAACTCATAACTCAAAATCTTGAACACTAGGAATAATCATCCTGGTCGAAGCTCACTTGTTCACTAATGCCAAAGAAAAGGTCATCTTCATCATTAACTATACATATCTTCTTTGACCTCACATCTATATTTGCAGTACAGCTAAGGTTGCCTTGACTGCAGCTTAAAAACCTGGTAACCATGTAACTGTAGTTTGTCATCTTACACAGACATTGAATTAAGTACTTATATAGTAGTCAAAGAGTAGCTTTCCTGTTGTGGTCTATTGGTTGACCTTGATTGATGTGGTTTTGGTGATCATTAATCAATTTCAAGTTGCATGCTTGACATCATTTTAGTAGGACTTACAATAGTTGATGAGAATCGGTAACAACAATAATTAAGTTGGATACGTTTAGATGTGCATGTGAAAAGTCAAAAGGTTATTTATTTACAAACAAATGAGTCAGAAGAAGCCAGAGTTAAAAATTTTGAAAAGCTTGTGAGATGAGTTAATCCTTCTTGATGATTAATTAGAGGCGTGAGAATGAAGAGATTAATCATTCTTCAAATTAGGATCAACATCATTATTTTTTTCTAAAATTCATTGAGTTTGATAAATAAATAATAATAAAATGATGATAAAATTAATGACAAAATTAATTTGCAACTAAGTATCAGCCACGAGCTATAATATAACAAATTCTAGATTTTTATAAAGAAAAAAGAAAAATATGAGCTATTAGAAATCTTGTAAGATCTTGCAAAAATTTCTTGAACAATTTCTCTATTAGTTTGTATCCATAAAGCCTACAATTTCAGGTAATATATTCTAGTTCCGAGTCTAATGTGGAAAATGATGAGGGAGTCGGCAGTGCACACATTCATAAATAATGAAGAATCTGCTAGGATAATATGATTCTACCCCTTTTAAAATTGAACATAGATTAAGATAATCATGAGAAAGTAATTGTACTCAATTAATAGTTTGAAAATAGATTAATATAGGGAGTCAGCAGTGCACACATCTTACATAATTGTACTCAATTTTCAGCATAGTTAACTCATTAACAGTTTCACTGTAAAATAATATAGAAGATGGTGTTACTTGTCATCAGAATGCAATTATCTAGATCAGCCGTGAAAAGGGAGTGGCGGTGTCGGCAGGGAGTGGCGGGCAGACCGACAGGATGGTTGCTGCCCGCTAGATCGGAACAATAGTAGGAAGGAGGGGGCGACGAAGGAGGGCAGCAGCCGCAGCACAACCCTAACTCGGCAGCAGCCGCAGCACAACCCTAAATCGGCAGCAGATGATGAGGATTAGAAGATGTACTGGAGTAAGGTTTGGGGAGGAGCTGAGGAAGGGGGGGCAGAAAATGTTTTTTGGTTAGGGAGTACCTAAGTAGGGACGACGTTTGGCGTCGGTGAGGAAGGACTGGCGTTTGGGCTCGTCGAGAACTCATCGACGATTGGATGTTGGTGAGGAAGGCTCGTCAAGGACTGGGCATCGGTGAGGAGGAATGGGGGTTTGGCGTCAACGCATCGTGTCGTCGACTCATTGAAGACTCGTCGAGGAGGTCACAAGACTATAGAGGTGAGCAAAGAACAAGGTTTGGGCTGGGTGAAAAGGGTCGAGGGTTTGGGGAGGCGAGCAGGAGAAGGGTATTATAAGTAAAGGGTTTTTTTTGGTCGGGAGATAGTTTAAAAAGGGAGGAAATTATTTTTATTGGTCGAAAAAGAAGAGGGAATGCCAAATTTTTTATTTTTTTTATTATTTTACTATCTATGGCATACGTAATTTGTTACAATAAATAGTTTCATGTCTATGACAAATATATTATTGCAGAATATTGTGACAACGTTGTGGCGAAAATTTTATCGCAAATGTTTGTCATAAAATATTGTGACAAACTTGTGGCAAAATTTTTATCACAAACGTTTGCCACGATAAAATATTTTGAATCAGTGGCAAAACATATTGTCATACATTTAAAATACTATAACTTTTGAACGTTGACTCAATTATTAGTGACAAACTTAATGATGAATTTAAAAAAATTGTCGCAAATTATTCGAACCTGTACTTTTAACCACAAAAATAATTTTGCCATAAATTCTTATTTTTTTTGTAGTGTTGTATCTATAAACTTATATATGTATAGAAACATAGATATAGTTTATGTATGGAATTTCTGATGAAAGCTTTTTCTTTCTTATACACGTATATCCTACTTCTATAATATTGGATTAAACATACACTTTCATTTTTTTTAACTCTTCAACTGAACATGATTCAGCTTCTTATGAATAAAATATTAACCACTTGCTAGTATCGCTTGCAATGAAACATAGACACTGAAAAGAATAACTTGTTACAACAAATTGTTGTTATTGCAACGGAACCAATTTCGTGTCTTATAATTAATTGTAGGGCTTTTGACTGCAATCTTTAGTACAATGGTCAGGCTATTCCTATTTGGAGTTGAGCCTAAAGTGTAACCACCTCATTCGACTTCTATCTAACAACATCAAATTAAATCGGTATTTTTTTGGGAGAACTGCAGATTTGGTCCTATAAGTTTTTAATTTTTTGGACTTTAGTCCTATAAAATTTATTTTGGTATTTTCAGTCCTATAAGTTTGCTCCATAGTACAGATTTGGTCATATTCATGACGGTCTGTTAACTCTTCGTCAATGTGGACTAACGTCGTCCATACACGTTGACAGATTTGGTCTTATAAGTTTCATTTCAAAATTTTCAGTCCTATATGTTTGTCCCGTAGCACAAATTTGGTCATATATATTTGCTCCGTAGCACAAATTTGGTCCAATATATTTGCCACATAGCACAAATTTGATCGTATCTGTGATGGTCTGTTAACTCTCTGTTCACGAAAAAATAAACGGCGTTATGTTCATATTGACGGAGTTAACAGACCATCATGAATAGGACCAAATCTATGTTACAAAACAAACTTATATATGTTACCGAGCAAATCTATGTTACGAAGTTAACATACCAACTTGTCTAAAGCCGGTCTGTCATATAGCTTTGGTCATATTCATGATGGTCTATTAACTCTGTCAAAATGGACATAACGTCATTTTTTTTTCGTGGACGAAGAGTTAATGGACCGTCGTGGATAGGACCAAATATGTGCTACAGGACAAACATATAAGACCAAATCTGTGCTACAGGGCGAACATATAGGACTGAATGAAATTTATATGACCAAATATGTCAATGTGTATGAACGACGTTAGTCCACATTGACGGAGAGTTAACGGATCGTCTCGGATAGGACGAAAATCTATGCTACAGAGCAAACTTATAAAACCGAAAATACCAAAATGAAACTTATAGGACCAAAGTCCAAAAAATTGAAAATTTATAGGACCAAATCTGCACTTCTCCCGTATTTTTTTTATGTAAACGTAAGATTGCTTTCCTCTCTATACTTAGCATTTTGATTGGATGTCTTTGCACGGCTTGCATCAAAACTTAACTTCTATCTTTTGAGTGACTCAACTTAGGAGAAGCTTTTATCTTTTGGAATATTAAGTATTGAAAACCATCTGATGTAGCATAAGTGTGAGAATGCATCCCGCTGAAGAGATGCACGATATCTTGTTTATAATTTTTTGTTGCGATTTTAGTGTTGTTCATGACATGCATGCGTGATTAATGTATTCTATTTAACACATTTTGCCGGTATAATAGTGAGAGGTGATGCTAGTAGAGGGAATTCAAAAAGATGTAGAAAAGGAGTTGTTTTCGAGAGAGGAAAGACATATTCAAATCCAACATATATGTGCAACATGGAACATCAATCAATTCGAATTATTTTAGCACTAATGAGGCAATCATTACACCATCGGAACTGCATGGAGAGACTGGTGCTTCCTCGGAGCATGCATGCAAAGGAGCATAAACTCGAGCAGAGACCTTCATCAACCTCATCTAGGGTGAAAGACATAAATCATAGGACCGAAGAACCTGCTGATGAAGCAAATAGAATTCTAGTTCAAATTTACAAGAGAACTAATGTTGGGTCTAATTATATATTAGATATCAAAATTATACATATCAAGTTGGCTTTTAGTTTAAGCTTTATTTTGTGATTGCCAGTTTTGTTCCGGTGTATAAGTCTTGTTATCACTACCATCATAAGAACTAATATCAAAGGAGCTTGGGCGAAATGGACTGATGTGCCGATTGAAAATCAAGAAGATATATAGAGAGACTTTAAGGTAATATCAAAAGCAAAACTTATGAGTATGTATAAGTATTATTAGTTATATGAATTATCCTTCCTAGATGGTTTGGGTTGGTTGAGGATTATTATGAGGATTATTATAATTTTTTTGGGACGGTTGTTATTGGTTGTGTAATTTATATGTAGTAAAATGACTTATTATTTCTAGGTTAATTATTTCAATGGTTGACAATATTTTTGTGTTATATTTTTCACTTAGATTTGTATTCACTAACTTATTGTTAATGTTGGTTTTATGTTAGGTGACTTATAAGTAGAATGAAACAGATAATGTTGTTAAGAAATAATTTGGGGAGTGTTGTGGTAAACAGTATAGCAATGTGCTTTATAAAACAAGAGAGCACTAGAAGTATGCTCATGAGAAAACTAATGTTGCTGAATTGAAAGGCCTTAATCCTTCGTAGAGATGTATGAGATGAACTAGTTAAAATTTGGTTGAGCGATGAGTGGAGAGTCAAGTTCAAGGCTCCAAAGAAGAACAAGAGCACAAAGAAATATGTGATTTCATTTTTTTTGCAAAGTGTGAGAGAAGATTGATATAATAGAATAACATCTATTTATTACATTATAAATCTTGTAATTTATTTATCTCATAAGGTACTTTGATCTTGCAGTAGAGAAAATTGGGTAGGCCCCCAACTAATATTAAAGTATTCCAATATGTCCATAGGCGTTGTTGAAAGGATGAAACTGATGGTGTCTTTTTGGACAACAAGTCCAAAAGAATTTGTGTAAGTGACTTTGGTGCATTCGTTAATGATTATCACAAATTAAAGATTTTAATATTAATATCCTTTCCATTATTACAGAAAGATTATACATCATCCCTAAAGGTAGAATTTGGCTCAAACATTTCGTCTCAGTCGAGTTTCGACTCAAATGCATGGACTGAAGCTGTTGGAGCTCCGACTAAAGGGAGAGTGTACGATTTTGGAGCTCGACAAGATATATACTAAGTTGGTCTTGGGTTCCAATACATTTTATTCGACTTCTTCTAGATATGATCAAGGTGGACCTTTATCGTGTGTGATTGTTGATTGGCAACTTAAGGACATTGAAGAGCGTATACGACAAGACTTGTGACTAGGGATGGAAGCAGAGATCGAAGCATGTAAGAGGGTACTCGTAGAGAAGATGATAAATGAGTTGCTTCAGCGAGGAGCCATTTTGCCACAAGGAGGAACTTTATCTTCTACACAAGGAGATGGTGAATCGTAGTTCATGTTGCGTATGAATAGATGCAATTTTAATGAGTTATGTTCTTATTCTAACTAGTATTAGATATGGATATGGAAAGATTGTGGATTGTGAAACTTACTTTATCGGAGCTATCATTTTGTTTGGACAATTTGTGTTGAAATTATTATTTTTCTATTGGAGAATGAATTGTGTGTTTTGTTTGTGAAATGATTATATATTATATACAATGCATATTACTTTAGGATGTGTCATTCTATGATGTAATTGTGTATTTTGTGTATTTTAAGTTGAAAATAACATGAATTAATCAAATTCAGCCATAGCAATTGAAAAATCAGTGACGAAAAATTCTGTCACTAGTCTGTCTCAAAATTATCACAAAATAGTCCGTCACATATTTTTTGTCACTAATTTGTCACAAAATTATCACAAAATAGTACATCAATAATTCGTCACAAAAATTCGATCACATACCCGTCACTAATCCGCCACAAAGTGATTCCATGTTCTCATTTTATCTATCACAAATTCGACACAATTTCATCACAATTAGTGACGAAAAATCTATTTTCTATCTTAGAAATTAGTGACAGATTTTGTGACGAAAATTTTTTCGTGATAATTTTTTGTGACGAACGTATCTGTTACAAAAGAGCGAATGAAGCATTAGCCAGAAAGTTTTCAACGACGAACGTTGTGACGGAAATTTTTGTCACAAATACCCTTCAGTGATGATTTTTTCCTTTCGTCACCATCACCGATGCTCGTTTTTTTGTCACTGATACATCAACGAAGGAGATTTTTATTATGTCTTTGCCTCTATCGTACTCCGCGAGGTAATATAATAATCTAATTTGACACCACCTATATTTTTATAATTACAGTAAAAGCATGTTAAATTCTTCTTTAAACTATTTTTGTCTCCTCCTTTCCCCTAACATTAAGGGGTGTCCACGATGAGCATTTGCTATCATTTGTTTCAAGTGTTGACTTGATCTAAGCCGGAATTGAGCTCAAATAGTTCAAGTCCAAATAAACTACCGACATTGTCATTGTGCTGACCCAAATTGATGCTGGGCAGGACTGTAGTTAAATTGAGCCACATGGCTCATTAAATAGCTTAACGGGCCCCTTCAGCCTATCAAGGGAGTTCTCATGGGGCTACAGTGCCCTATATTCTCCTTGGATCATTGCTCTCCTCAACTCTTGTGGCAATTGTAAATAGTGTGAATTAGCAACTGCAAATGAAATGTGTATACTAGAGAGAGCGAGAATATTGTGAATTAGTACCAATGAAACTAAATGACAATTTTTCAATTCATTAAGCAAGTATCATTGTGAGAATTATCATATACACAATTCAATTCAAGTGCTAAGCGAATAGTGATCGATAAGTATAAGTATACTGTTGGGTCATGGAGGATCGGGCAAAGAACAAAAATTTTATTTACACACAACGGGAATATGAAATCGATCCTCTACCCAATCGGATTCATGTGTCTCGGTTAAATCGATACTATGTTAAGAATTATACATTTGAATATCGTACTCTGTCTTCTGCTCTGTGAATTCAAGATCACGATCTTGCTCCGGATCCAAGGTGTTGCCAAGCAACAAACACCCTCTACTGTGAGCATAAGGACAAACACGACGAATTAGGCGGCTCTCAAGTGGTAGATCGGCTCTATCGGAACACCTTCCAATCTGGACGAGCACAAAACACCTTCCGCACTCTCCTCTCTCTCTCTCTTTGGTGGAGGTCGGCTGCTACAAAGGGAGTTCAACTTCCTTCAAAAGGAGGTCGGCTTCCTATCAGGAAGAGGTTGACAGTCACTAGGAGATAATCAACTACGCATCTAAACAATAGCCAGGTATTTATAGATGCGCATCAATCATATTGATCGTGTCTTCTCATACGTTGATTAATTCAAAGTCATATCCGGAATCCTAAAATGATTTTAATACCCAAATAAAATATATCTTAATAACAATTATCAAGGATGAATTTTCTAAATTCAAGATGCCAAAAATAATTTATTCTTTAATAACGATTATTAAAGATACATTGCCTAAATTATAATCGACGTAATTCCAATTTTAAATCACATTCAAAATTTAGAATAATTAATTCCAATTTTGAAAACTCCTTTTCAAATTCGAAATTAATCTTCAAAAATCACCAAGAGATCCAATCCGATGAGTCATAACCCTGAGCCCAATTTAGTTTGCCCTATGCGTGCGACCTTGTAAGTTCACTTAACGTTGACATTGGATTTAAATCACATTTATAACTCACAAGTCATAAGTGGTCTCTAGCAAGACATTATGACAATTCAGGTCAAGTGAGGTCGGTGATCCGAGTAACCTAACTCACAGTATGATACTCTATTCTTTTATCATGCAATATCTGGATCGAGCATAAGACATGGATTACATCATCCTTATATTGCTCAATCTGATTTCCTGATTCCTAAGTAAACTGACTTAATCAAATAATATTAATACCCTTATCAATTCATTTGAGCACGACCATGTATTTTCTCAGTCACACTCATCAAGGGACCAGAGATATCTCTTATATACGAGAGGGGAAAATTCATTCACAACTACACATATTCCTCTGCATGATTCATTCCATGTCCAATTGTAGTCCTTATTACCACCCAGTTAAATGTGATGTAAGACTAGGTCAAAATACAGAATTCCTCATGTAGTAATCCATGGTGACATCAGGTCAGAGGACTGACATATCACTACCGTTATGAGATACTAATGATATAATACACATAGTATTCTCACAATGGGTTTGTCCGACACCATGTTCTCCAATATGAGTCTATGATCTGACTTTGATATCACATATCCATAACTAAAAAAACATGATCGTCGTTAGTCAAATTGCATACTAGTCTTCATTCATTATCATTCCAAGACAATGATCGACTAGGGACTATTTAGAATAGGATTCCGACTACCTTAGGATTTTACCCATCAAGTCTCAAACTTTGATGACCATTAGGCGGAATCAACTATTGAATGAGTTTATTATCAAGTCAAGCATGCTCACAATGAATAACAAGATGTTTCATTTATTAAAAGGGTTAATTACAAAATATATCCTCACTTTTGATGATTTTTCCAAATCTATCCCAACTTTTAATTTTTTTCAATTATATACACCACCTTTCAATTTCTTTCAATTATATCCCACCGCCAATGAAGTGTTAAATTTTTTGTTTGGATGTTGACTTGTCATTGTTGACGTGGATTAATATTATCACGTCAGCGTCCCTAAATGAATAAAAAATTCAAAAATTATCACGTCATCGAAATTCTTTTAATAAGATTTAAAGGATTATATTTAATATATCCCGAATTTTAAGGAATTTCCCAAATCTATTACAACTTTTTTATTTTGAAAAAAAAAAGGTCTCGTACTTTCAACTTCTTTCAATTATATCATACTATCAAACTATGATCAATTTTACTATTAAAATATTGAGTAGCACTGCGGATCAAAAGTCCATCCAATATTCCTAAATATATTTTAAAATGATATCTTCTTATTTCAAAAAAATTATGAAAAATTATCTCCACTTACATTCTCAATACTCACCTCACCTCTTTGCATCATTGTGGCCTCGAGGTAGAATTGTGACCACTTTCACCAACAATCGATTATACTATTTTTAATCGCATCATTTCTTAGATATCGATTCCATCATTCAATGACCCCAAAAATTTAGTGTCATGACATATTATTATTTTTATATGTATTTAGGGATGATAACTAAAATTCTGATCCAAATGGCAATGCAACTCAAAATCTTAATGGCCAACTTGAAACAAATTTATCTCAACTCAGATAGTTTGATGATAGGATATAATTGAAATAAATCAAAAGTACGAGATCTATTTTTGGTTGGAAATAAAAAGTTAGGATCGATTTGGAAAAATCTTTAAGGGTCCGTTCGTTTCGCAAACTGTCTAGTACAGAACAAGACTAGTCAGTATAGTATAAGGTTGTACAGGACATCGTAAGAAATAATCTCATGTTCGTTTTGCACGGTACTGGAAATTAATTTTAGTACTATCTTATGTTCGTTTCATATTATCACAACACATGACAAAAAAATTTGACAAAAATACCCTTTGCACTATTTCTTGTTCATTTCATCGTATAAAGCATATTAGACAAGATCATATTATTATTATTAAATATTCATCTTAATTAACATAATGATTATAAATCCAATTAATATGTTCTATTACAATTATATCACAAGTAGAATAATTAACTAATATGTTGTGACATGAAGGCCCCAGCGTCATCGACGACGCGGCCACATCGCCTCACATACTAAGTATACCTGCTAATATAGTGAGTATACCTGATTACATAGTAAATATACATAATCATAATGTTTTATTTGATTAAAGAATAATTTTGATCCAAATATACTATATATATAATCCAAATATACTCTCTCTAAATATAGATATATACTTTGTTTCTATCAAAATATACTCTCTTTAAGTCCAAATATACTCTCTTTTAATCTAAATAATCTCTCTAAACACATATATAACTATTTCTACCAAAATATACTCTCTTTTAATCTAAATATTTTCTCTAAACACATATATACACTATTTCTACCCAAATATACTCTCTTTCAGTCCAAATATACTTTCTTTTGATCCAAATATATTCTCTTTAAATATATAGATATACCAATTTTCTATCTAAATATACTTTCTTTTGATCCAAATATATTCTCTTTAAGTATATAAATATACTCATTTTCTATCAAAATATACTCTTTTAATCCAAATATACTCTCTTTAAATGTAAATATACTCAATTTGGGAAAATAGTTGAAATTTTTTACGTATATTAAAAATATATATGAAAAATGCTATTGTTGTCATTTTCAATCTTGTACCAAAGTAACAAATTATTTGGAGTAACAAGAAAATGAGCCTGGTGTACTGTACTAAGACATTATTCTTGTCTTGTCTATGATATATTTTCACAAACAAACACGGGATAACGGGTGTTGTCCAATGTTGTACCTTAAAATTATGCGAAATGAACAGACCCTAAAAGTTGGGATATATTAGATATTATCATTTAAACCTTATTAAAAAAATTGATGACATGATAATTTTTAAATTTTTTATTCATTTAGAGAGCATGATGTGGCAATATTGATCCACGTCAGTAGTGCCACGTTAGCACCCAAACAACAAATTTTACACTTCATTAACAATATGATATAATTGAAAGAAATTGAAAAATAAAGTATATTATTGGGAAAAATTAAGGGCGTGTTTGTTTGCCCAGTTTTCAGTTTTCGTTTTCGCGAAAACTGAAAACTAGGTTCGAAACGGTGTTTGTTGTGGAAAACTCGTCCCATTTTCGAATATATTTCGCGAAAACGGAGTTTTCCCGAAACACCATTTTAATTCAATTCGAGAAAATGGCTTTCGCTCATTTTCGCGTTTTCGCGAAAACTGGCAAAACGAGCGGTGGCATACTTGTAATTAAGATGTGAAACCCGCTCATTTCGCCCATTTCGATCAAAATAAACCAAAACCCGAGTCACGCGTCGACTCCATCACGCGACCTCCCACTCGACCTAAACACCTCCCTCGATACTATTCGGCTTTTGCTGGCGACACAGGCGACAAGTTGTCGCCACCTCCGTTTTCAATCTAGGGTTTGCAATTTTCGTCGCCGACTTCAGTGAAAAAGATCCGGCTCATCAGGTATATTTTTCTTTTTGATTTTAGGCATTTTTTGAGTTAGGGTTTTGATGTTCTTCCAAGATTTGATGTTCGAGTTTCTTCAATCTATGTTTCCTTTCTTCGAGTTAGGCTTTTTCCGAGTTGGTTTTGATGTTCTTGAGTTCTTCCGTGATTTGATGTACGGGTTTTCCTGATCTAGGCTTTCTAATCCAACAATGTTTTGGATTTAGGGTTTTCGATCAATGTTTTGGATCTAAGGTTTTCGATCCATTGATGATGTTTGGACCTAGGGTTTGTTCGAGCTGGTTTTGATGGTCTGAAGTTATAAAATAAAAGGTGGTGATGTGGTGGGTGCTCAACTTAGCTATTCTCGGAGCACATTGCCAACATCACATTCAACTTGATAGGCCAATGATGCAAGGGATGGGCTTAATCTGATCTCCATCTTTCTTCCCTTCTCACGATAATAGAACAATAAATAATGATGAGAATCTGATTGAACTTTTCATGTGATGGATTCTTCATGTTTGAATGATACAATGTGGATGAGTTTGTCCTTCTGGTTTGATATAATGGTTCTTAATGTTCTGCTTAAGCATTGTTTGAAGATCTTTTTAGTTGTATGCCTTTTATTTTTTGATATTATGAATCATGTGATGGTACTTAATCAAACCTGATATTTTTTTCTAGTCAATAAGTTGTATTCTGATGGTTTATGATGTATACTGTCCTTCTGTTTTGATGGATGGTTTTTTAATCCAGGGTTTATGAATTCAACCTAGGGTTTATGATGTTTGATCTAGGATTATGTTTGTATATTGTCCTTCTGTTCGATCTAGGGTACGTTTATAATGTATACTGATGTTATGTTATTGGTTCTTTATATCTATTATTGTCCTTCTATTTCAATATATATCAGTATCTGCCCTTTTGTTATGTTTGTATACTTTCCTTTTGTTTGATCTAAGGTTTACGATGTATACTGATGTTCTATTATTGGTTCTTTATATGTATTACTGTCCCTCTATTTCAGTATATATCAATATATGTCCTTCTATTATGTTTGTATATTGTCCTTCTATTATGCTTGTATACTAATGTTCTGTTCATTTATAATTTTAGTTAATACTGATATTTTATTATATACTGATATATACTGTTGTGTTTCAGTTTATAATGTTTTTAATGTTCATTTTATTACATATGTTATACTGATGTTTTGTTATTGATTCTTTAATTAGTATATACTGATATTACATATACTATTATGTTCTGTTATTGGTTCTGTTTCAGTTATATACTGATGCCAAATACACATTTATATCAATCAGTCATCTTCTCTCCAACTCGGTGCTGCTGGAGGTGGTGGAATCGGGCCGTCTATTTTCGAGCGAGCTGAGGTTTACTTGTGCTACCAAAAATATTTGAATTCACTGGATTAGAATTCAATTGGATGTATTTAAATTCATTACATAAGTTTATTTTTAATTTTTGTTGTACATTTGTATATTTTTATACACATAAAAAATTCTAAAATTGATCAATGGATTAGTATAAGCAACCTAAAGATTATGTTGAAGATTTGAAACAATTATGAGTTATATCGTGGAATTCAAAGTTTACATTGTCTCACTTATATCATAAGCGTCGACCTTAAATTTATTTGGTTACTTATTTTGTTCAAAAAATATCAGGATGTGTAAATAGTTTCTCAAACAACTCTATAGTTAACAACATCAATCTACAAAACTCAGCAAGTCTTCAAAGCAACTCTGTAACATATAAATAGCACTTCAGGAGTAGCTGCTCTCAAGTTGTACTAGTGAAATAAGCAGTAACAACGTTGAATTTTTCGTTTAACATATTCTTCTCAACCTACATAAATAGAAGGTAAATAGAAAAATTAGGTGTACTAATCCAAAAGAAAATAAGCAGTAAAGGGCTTAAAGACATGGTTAACAAGATCTCATTGTTTATGTTAGAACAATAGAACATATTTTTATATTTTTATATTTATATTAATTAATAAAATAATATTTATTTACTAAATAATAATATTTTTTTATTTTTTTATTTTTTTTTATTTTTTAGTATAGTAATATTTTTTAAATTAAAAAATAAAAATAACATATTTTTATATTTTTATATTTTTATTAATTAATAAAATAATATTTATTTACTAATTAACATAATTAATATTACTAAACATATTTTTAAAGTTTGAGTAAAAAATTCTAAGTAAAATTTGAAAACAGATACTATGTTTGATTTGCTTTTATGTTCTTTAACCTATGTTATAGTGTCTTAGGATGTGAGTGGTTGCCTTGGTGTAGGTATAAGTCCACTCAAATTTGTTGGGCAAATGGTAAAAGGTGGGGGTGAGCAAAATTTTCTAATTAATCGAAAATACTGATAAATCGACTGAATCGAAATCGAATTAAGCAAATCGAATTTTTTGAATAATTTTCAATACAGTTAATGGTTAAAAAGTTTAAGTTTTCGATTTTTGATTCAGTTTGATAAATTAACAGATCGGTTCGATTAATTATCGAATTAACCGAATATATATATATATATTATTGTGTTTTGCTTAAGTGGTTAAGAGGGCTTGCTTTTATCCTAATAACTTGGGTTCGAATCTTGTTAAGTTATAATTGTAAGTTTTATTTTATCTATAGTTACATATATAGTTTCGGTTAGTAATATTCATATCAATAATATGGTTTGCTTGAGTGGTTAAGGTGTTATATGTTCATTTCATTGATTAGAGTTTAAATCTTGGTATATTTTTTTTCATCATTTTTTTGGTAAATTCGGTAAATTAACCGAACCGAACCGAATTAACCAAATTTTTTCGGTTCGATTAACCGAAAGTTCGATTTGGTTACAATCAACTGATGCTCACCTCTACTAGAGGGGTAGGTGAATAGTGTGTTATACAAAGAATTAACCTAATTTTAGTTTTAATCGGTTTCTTGACTTCTTAGTGGACTAGACTAGAACTATTGGGCCTGGTCGGATTGGACCCAGCAGTGTCCCAACATTCATTCCGAACGAAACCGCGCGGCCCCACCCAGGGAGCTCCGCTCAACTACTCCCTTCGGCCAGATGGCTCTTTCTTGGGAACTCATGCGGTCATATGTGGACACTCACGTCCTTCCTTATCAATAAGGATATACCATCACAAACACGTCATCTCCGAGATTGGCCTCGACCCATTCTGGGCAACAATCCTAGCGAGATTGTCGAGCAGTGTTATCACCTCCGCCTGCAATATATATAGACACGACACGCCTCAGATAACCCTAATTTTTTAATGTGCATTACTTCAACATTGGAGTCCCACTGACTTGAGCGTCGGAGTGTCTTTTGCAAGTCCCCCCTCCCCGCCGGCATCGAACCAAACGAGGAGAGACACCGAACTGGACCGGAAGACACCCAACTCTCAAGCAGGAACACTTATGTTAAGCATGATTCAACTTACTAAATGCGGAAGCTAATGATGAATAAACAAGTAACCTTACATCAATTTAAACAACGCCAACACAATGATTTATAGTGGTTCGAAACACTTTCCTACTCCACTAACTAAGCACCCCCGCTTAGGATTTCAAACTCTACTAGTTTAAATTATATCTTGTCAGACGATTTATAAGCTAAGGCTCCGACCCTCTCCCCCGAGGGTTACCCTCACACACCAAGAATACCTCTAACACATCTTCTCCCAAGGACTACACAACTAACCTAAGCAAATTAAGTTTACACCGGTGAACTTAGGCCTCTACACCAAGGCAACCACTAAACCCAAGACCTAACAAACTAGGTCTTACACACTTTGAAACACAAAGCAATAAAGCACAAAATACAATAATAAAGTAGCAAATAAATCAAAGAAGTTATACTTAGCGTCTACTCAAGTTCTCTGGTCCTCTTCATGCCTTTACATGATGAATCGATGGAGAGCAAAGGCAAAATCAAGGTGAGAGCTCCAAACTAGGGTTTCCTCAAGAAAATGGCTCAACCTAAGCTTAGAGAAATCAAAGGATGTCTCAAGATATTCAAGAAGACTTAAGAAGGCTGGTATCTCATATTTAAAGAGAAAGATAGGTGTATGGTTCAGGTCTAACGGAATGGGACATCTAGAAAAAGAGTCGTTGGATATTTGGGTCGACCTCCAATCGGAGTTCGGTCGACCGAGGATCGACCCATCTTCGACCGACCTATTACTACAAAATCAGTAACCATTCTATCACGGACCAATTATTTTGTGCGGAAGAACTCGTGCGGCACACTTGCATCCCGTGCAAGGGATAAGCCTATCATCATGAATCCATCCCGAATTAGGCTTCCCAACTTAACAACGCGGGGCATGCATTGGTCAACGTGCCAACCTCGCGCTCCATATCTGCCCCCCAAAAAGACCATGTTGGTCGAATGGTATTAAAAACGTAAAGTAAAACAACAATTGCAGGACTATGGACACAAGAAAATATAAAATCGGGTGTAGGACGAGCTCCGCAATTGTCTTAGGCGAAGATCGACTGGTCGCACACCCATATGGCCCGCTCGTTCCCCGTCTCCGCCCAAGGCAATCAATTTGTTTGCTAATGCTCTCCTATATTATACATGAGACTCCTAACCCCCAAGGTTCCTAAAAGCACGAGGAGCATGAAAAAATCGTGGCCATGCGAGATGGTAATTTTCCATGGCCACGGCCATGACGAATGCAGGAAAACTGCTCCACTTAGTCGTAACGCGCACACCAAGCGTCGAATAACCTCGAAATGCATCCAACTTGTACCGTGAGCCCTTGGGGATCGCATAAAGAATTTTACAAGTACGAACTATGATAAAAGCCAAAATTATATGGACGCGAAAATATATTCACAAACATGTAGAGAATATTCCGCCATGATTCGTCGTTGCTCGGGCATATCAAAAAGTCCCTAACATCCTCCTCCACTTCAAGCTTCGACGTCCTCGTCGAACTCGCCTCGGCAGCACCACCTTTCTCCATAGGCTGCAATTGCTGAAGTGAACTCTTCACAAGTAATCGAAGGGAACACTGCCTGAGTAACGACACGCCACAATGGGGGTGCAACATGTCGAGTTTCGCCGTGAAGTCCGCCACCAGGAAATGACTACTTAGAACATCGCTAAGTTTCATCATCTCCTGTTGTTGCGAGAAAGGGCTTTGAGATTCTCAAACTCATTGTTGTTGGGCAATGAAAGTCCTAGACTTGTGGAGCAAACGAGTGTTGTTGAGCAACTCTCGCTTGAAGGGGCACCAGTGCCGTTGAGCAACGCTCGCTTGAAGGGACACCAAGAAGAGGCTATAGGATTTACCAAGTCTCGGTCTTGCTGGGCAATGAAAAGTCCCATACTTGAAGAGAATACGAGCGTCGTTGAACAACGCTCGTCTCAGGTAACATCTGGATGTCGTTGTGCAACACCCAAGTGATGAGTAGTTCCTTGGTCGCACCACACTAGAACATTGTCTCCACCGCCGCCTTGTCGAGCTCTGCCTCAACAAGAGCACGGGCCGATCACTGCTCCTACTTGCCCCCACAGGGTCATGGTACCCACCACCGAGTCCATCTCAACAAGCCAAGACTTACATTGATGGCTGCTTCCACTCGCCCCCGCAAGGTCATGGTACCCACTACCGAGTCTATCTCAATGATCCAAGTCTTACGTTGCGCCCTCGGATCACGACTTGAGGGATTTGTTCTAATCTGACCATGACATCCGCCAACTCTCCACACTAAGAGCATTGCTGCCACACCACAGCTGTTCTTTACTAGTGCTTGGTTCGGACATGTCAATCTTGCGTCTTAAGAGCCATCTGCTCTGCGCACAAATCTTGCGTCTTAAAGGCCATCTTGCCTTGCGCACCAACCTTGCGACTTAGGGGACATCAGCCCTGCACACCAACTTGGCGACTCATAAGTCATCTGCTCTGCGTTGCGTCTTAGGGGTCATCAGTCCTACGCACAAACTTGGCGACTCACGAGTCATCTACTCTACGTTGCGTCTTAGGGGTCATCAGCCCTGTACACCATCTTTGGCGACTCATGAGCCATTGGCTCTACGCTGCGTCTTAGGAGACATCCGCCCTGCGCACCATCCTTGGCGACTCACGAGCCATCGGCTCTGCGGTGCGTCTTAAGGGACATCGCCCTGCGCACCATCCTCGTCTCTTATGAGAGAGTCTGCTTTGCGCATAATGTATGTCTTACTAGAGATTTGCTATGCGCACACGACTTAAGAGACATCTTCTCTGCATGCAAATGACTTTGCGTTTGGGGGCCCATCTGCCCTGCACAAAAGTCACAATCTTCACATCGATCATCGAATGCTTGCCTCCCCAAATACAATAGTCAGAATGTCCATTGACTGGGTTCACTGCATCAGCAACTCGAGCGCCACAAACGAAATGTATGTTGGCTATGTCTGCATCGAGAGCTTTTGGTTATCCACAAGTGCAAATGCTGCAACTCTAGTTGCAGCATTTAGACAAAAAAAAATATTTGGTTGGCTCCAAAGTCTTTTGCAGCATTTAGTAGTTGCAACTTATGTAGGTTGCAAATGGAATTGCAGCCCAAAAAGCCCGCAATACAAGATTGCAGTCTGCAAATACAATAATTTAAGTATGTAAAAATAATTAATTTTAGTGACTTGGAGTCATCGGATGGAGACGTGATAAATATCAAAGTCGTGGGTTTTCACGCGCTGAATGCGATGGTAGTGTCAGATTTTAGATCTGATGTCATTTGATAGTTTTTTAATATATTTTTTAGTATTATACACTAATTAAAAATATTTAATTATTTTGATAAATAATTAAATAATATAAAACATATTTTACTTAATTAAATGGTGATTTAGAATATAAAATAATATTATTCTGGGTCGAATTAATTTTGTTGTAGTCAATCAATTATTATTGGGGTAAAATGACATATTTATCATTTTACCTCTATTTGACTAACATCTTCATGCCTCCAATGGGTCGAGCTCATGTCGGCCCAATCCCGAGCTTGGTTAGGCCCTTTGCCAATCAGGACATGTCTGGCATGACTCGAATTCCCAAAGAGGCGATCCAGCTCGGCACGAGGGTTGCCACTTCGGGCTCGGGCTGGTCACGAGCTGAGCTTGGGCCAGCCCAGTGCTAGGCCTTGCCTGGCACAACAGTGCCAGGCTTAGAGCCTACCGCTGGCTAGGCTAGATAGGCCTAGGCGCAGTCCAACCGAGGGCGCAGACTAGCCTGGTGTGCGCTAGGCTGGCCTAGTGGTTATCAGGCTATAAAGTCAGGTCAGACCTACATCCTCTGGCTCGACACGATAATGGGTGGCTCGAGCATGATTTTATCGTGTCGGGCTATCAGACCGGGCCAAAATTACTAGACATAGATACAAAGATGCAAGTTGCAAGTGTAATTGAAACTTCCATTTGCGACCAACCAAACGCTTGCAAATAGAAGTTGCAACTCTACTTGCGAACAACCAACAATATGCAGCAAATTCTATTCGCGAGCATTTGTCTTTGCATGCAAATGATTTTTGTAGCATTTGTACTTGCAGGCAACTAAACGTTGGAAATAAAAATTTTGATATCTCTAATATTATATTTTTCAAATTTTAATTGCTATAATTGTCCATCATTTATTTATGATGATATTAATTCTTTGATTTTTAGGTATGCATGTATGCATACATCATGTAATTAATTAGTCCACGTCATCTATTCACATATTTATTTATTTAATTTAATACTCCAAATAAATTAAATTAAATTAATTCATAGTTTCTTTCTTTTAATAAATTATATTACAATTTAAAATTAAATTAAATTGCATATAATAATTCATTTGCAATTGATTTTTTAAAATATAATTAATGACTAGTTTAAAAAATGGAGGAAGAAATTAATTATATATGGAACTCTTAATAAATTTTTGAAAATATTGAATAAAAATAATTCTCAAACATTAGTTAATTAATTATATAAGGAACTCTTAATGATGTCAAAAAAATTTCAACAGAAGAGTTATACTGGTCGATCACATCGTGAGAAATACCCATGTTGGTTCGTTTGCTTTACTGGATAGGTTTGGATATACTTTATCATGTCAGGCTTGTGTCAAGCTATCGAGCATATGAAGATGGAAGTTGCAACTTTCATTTGTTGTCAACCAAATACTCACATTGCACCTCTATCTACGGGCCATCAAATCATAAACTACAAAATTTATTAATGAGTATTTTTTTATATGTAAATATTTTTTTATAACATTTGTAATTGCGGGTAATCAAAAGCTTTCTAAGTGCGGTCAATTTTGATCGTATCAAGTAGGTTCTTAAATAATCGGAATTGCTGCACATATATTCAGATTAATTGAGTGCATGAATCTAATCAAACACAGTCTTCATGTTTCATTTGGAGTTGTCCACGAGATTCTTTCACGCATTAGGTCATGCTTACCTAATATGACGAAATCATCATTAGCTGTACTCAAAATTGTATTTTCTTATATAAATATGACATATTCCTAAATATATATTAGTTAACGTGGCAAATCATCATTTATTTGTAAAAATTTGTATAAAAGTTTAAAATTATAAGTCAATTATTACATTTAGTACCTGATTAGATCAAATATCAATTTTTTAAAAAAATATTAAATTAGTTTACTTGAATTTATGAGTGATTTCTACGTTAGATGCGAGTGGACTCGCATCTCATATGTGTCTTTATTTTTTTAATTTTTTCTCTCTTTATTTAATGAAAAGATAGAAAGAGAAAATCACATGATGGGATACGAGTCTACCAGCATAGAATAAATCAAATTTATGATTGACTATTGAAGGACATATCAAATATTGTCTCTTCATTCCTACCATTAATACAAAAGTTTGAAATTATATATTCAATTAAATACTGCATTTAATATATACTTCATTAAAGTATTAATGACACAAAGTATTAATGACACATTTAAAATAAATATATGAAATTATATCGATTACACTTCTCTATATTTGGTCCAAAAGAGATTTTAAGTCTAATTATTATTTTTAATTCATAGCATATGTCTTGTATAATTTAAATTCACACACATATTAACGTAGCATGCGGATTGCATAATTTAGTTAATGTGTATTGCATAATTGTTTAAAATTTAGATATCATTTTTCTATTTTTATGTTTTCTAAAAATAATTTTATAAAATTATAATGAGTTATTTATTGTTTACTGATTCATTAAATTGAATAATATTTACTAGGTTTATATAGTAATTATAATATGTTTACTCATTGAGCATAATATATCTTTTAGGTAAGGAAGTTGTGTGCATTAAATTTAAGATGGCGAATCTCTATACAAATTTTGTCCAACACGAATTAACATAATTTATTAAGAGGCTGTTTAATTGGTTGCAAATAGATTTATTATAACTCTAATTGAAGTAGTGAAATCAAAGTAAAAACTAAAAAATTGTCCATATTAACCTAATGGTGGGAAAAGGGTTGGATGATGGCGACTCTCGAAGCATCGAAGATGATGGGAAAACTTCTGATTCCCATCGGTCGAAGAAGCCGCCGGATCCTGAAAGGGGTAAGCGGGCTGTGTGGGAGAGAAAGGATGGTGGCTCTACTGCAGAAAATTCAAATAGGGCGACGAATTCTCCATCAGGGAATGAAGGTACGAATCTATCGAGGTCCATTATGAACCGAGATAATATTGTTGAAATTGCATCAAATGAATCTGGATTTGTCGCAATGGAAAACCCATTGTTTGTCTCGAATCATAAGCTAATAGTAACAAGATTCAGAAGTCTCTCAAGCAATCTAGTTCCTGGTCTGCTCTTTTTAGATAAGCACATATGGTTGATGATGTTCCCGTGAGAGAATAACTAAATCAGGAGCTGAAGATAATTCAGAATAAATGAAATGATGAGGTGATTATTGATGATAGGATAATGTCGGCTGCAAGATCAGAATAGACTAACAGTCTGTATGGAAAATTTTATAGAAGAACACCATCCTTGGGGGTTGTTCAACAAGTGATACCAAGAATATGGAAGACCAAATGCAGTATACAAAACAATGGATTTAGTACAAAATAATGGAATTAGGAGCATGTTTTTTTTGCTTCAAGTTTGCCAGTGCAGAGGATTTGAATTTAGTATTGATAGGAGGATCTTGGTTCTTGGGTGGTCAAGCGCTGCTTTCGATTCCATAGAGAATTAACTTCCAACCAATGTTGGAAAGGATTAATTCAATTCCAGTAGGAGTTCAACTTCCCGACCTCCCAATTGAATTTTTACAAAAAGAGATATTAACAATGATAGCCAAGTCCATATGACAGTTGATTAAAATCGATGTTGTGACTCTGAAAGGGCAGAGGGCTAAATTCGCAAGGATATGCATTCTGTGGGAGTTAACAAAAGAGTTCCTATAGGTGTTTGGATAAATGCTATGGGTAAAAGATTTTGGCAGACCATTGCTTTTGAAAATATACCTAGACTATGTTTTAGTGTGGGAAGATGGAATACTTGGCTGATAACTGTATTAATAGTATAGTTGAGAATAGTGTCACCTTAAGTAATGAGAATAATGCTACTGATTCTATGCAAGAAAAGATGCTGAAGGAGAAAGAAGTAAGTGATAATATAAGTGTGTTTAGCCCTTGGCAGGTAGTGAATAAGTGGAAGAGAGGCCAGGGTAGAAGAAATGAGGGACCTGATAATAGAAACAGAAATAGTTTTAAATTGCTAAAGAATAGTGTGGATCATTCAATGGAGGTGGACACTGAAAAAAAGTGTTGTTAAAATTAATTGCATATGTGGGAATAAGTCATAGCAAAAAATTTGTAGAACAAGATGAAAGGCACTATGAGTGGGAAAGGCAAGAATGTTATGGATCCGAAAAGTTAGATGGATTGATATTTGCATCAACTAGCAGTGAACTTGTAAGGAGTTGGTGCAATTCCACAAGAAGCTGACTGATAGTTTCACTATAGTTGTAACAAGAGTTAAAGAGAGTGAGTTGGGTTCTCAAGGAGATATGAAGATGCACTTGCTAAGTGACACTTCAGACAAGTCTGGGTAAACCAGGAAGCCCGTGTCTCAAAATATTTATCTGAATAGATTTTCATTGAATTTGAGATAAAATAGGGCCAAAAGGAAGAAATTTTTCAAAGATAGGGGTCTAATAATTTCAAATGGTGACCCTGGGGAGGGGAGGAGTAGGGAAAAAGGAAATCTATTACTTGAATGAAGTGCCTTGTCTGGAATATCAGAGGGGGCTTGAAAACAACTGGGTGGGATTTTCTTAGTCTGTTATTAAATGAACATAGGCCTGATATGGTATTATTAGTTGAGACTTATTTAGATGAGCATTCTGAAATTTGTATAAGAAAGTTTGAATGCAATTGGGAAGGGATTTTTGAGCCTAAGGAATGGTGCTTGTTTGGAAGAAAAGTATTGTGAATGTGAATTACAAATGTAGTCAAACCATGCATGTATTAGTTTGCAAGAATGATGGAAAACCTTGGCTATTGACAGACATATATACAAGTAATATCCCAAAAGAACGAATGATCCTTTGGTAGTTTTTAAAAGAGCTAAACATTAATAATCATTCATGGCTTATGGTGGGGGGCTTTAATTGTGTGGACTATGCTATGATAAAAAGGGAGGTCGGAAGATTATTATGAGGAGGTCTTTAAGAGTTTTTAGAGACCTAAGTATGATGCAGGGCTGGTTGATTTAAAGTTTAAAGGAAATAAATATACTTGGTGTAATAATAGGCATGGCGAAAGGAGGATTATGTCCTAGGCTCGATAGAGCATATGCTAATGGTGAGTGACTGTTAGTAAGGTGACTGTTAAACACATAAGGAGACTGGCTTCTGATCGTAGACTCATCCTTGTTGATACTAGGCAGGATGAAAAGTTGTAAGAAGATCCAGAGGGTTTGTATTTGAATTATTCTGGCTTGGGTATCAGGGTTTGCATCAGAAAATTAAAGACTGTTGGGGGACAAATGACATTCAAGGTGATCAGACTCAGAATTTTGAAAGGAAACTTGATTTGTTGGATATGAAATTGAACAAATGGAGTAAGAAAACTATGGGATCCTTGAAGAACAACCTGAAAGAAATAATGGATGAGTTAGAGGTAGAGGTACTAGAATGCATTTATGAAAAGGGTTGTCTTAATAAAGAGGAAATGTTGAGAATAAAGTGCCTCACAAATAAAGCTATGGCTTTGAGTTGACAAATTCACATAAAATGGTGGTCTAGGGCAAAAACTAATTAATTGGGTAGAGATGAATGACAATAATATATACAAGGTATTTTCATAATCTAGTGAAATATAAACAAAGATTGAATGTTGTTACAGAAGTGGTGATAGATGGCACTGGCTTGACTGATACTAAAGATATTTTGCATGATTTTGTTGGATGGTATAAAGAGCTACGGGGAATTGAGGAAAGAGAGGAGGTCAAATGAAAAAGTATAAATGACCTAAAGTGGAGGAAGATACCAAAGCATGAACACAAAAGCTTAATAAATATGTTCACTAAAGCTGTAGTGATACAAGCAATGAAAAGCATGGGAAAGGGAAAAGCCCCTAGACTAGATGGGTTCAGTTTGAAATTTTCTTAAATTTTTTAGAATATATAAGGGAGTCTTATACGAAGGCAATTAAAGAACTTTGGCACAATGAATATATACCAGAGTCATGGGGACATACAAATTTAATTTTTATACCAAAATGTGATAGTCCCAAGATGATTAAGGATTATAGGCCAATTGCATTTTGCAACGTGGCCTATAAAATACCTTCTAAAGTAATTGTGAATAAATTAAGAACATAAATTGGGAAGCTGATATCAATTGAGCATGCTACATTTGTTGGAAAAAAAATTGCATGATAATATGCTCATTTTATCGGAAGTAGTTGATGTCATTAGGAGATCAAGAAGGAGGAATCCTTATTTTATAATGAAGTTGGATTTGGGGAAGACCTATGATAGAGTAGATTGGGTGGCTTTAATTGAAATATACCAAATGATGATTTTTCTAAGAAAATTAATTGAATGGTTGATGGCATGTTTGAGCTTCGAATTTTAGATGTGTTCTAATGAGAAAGGTCAGAAGTCTTTAAGAGCAACAAGGGTGTGAGACAAGGGGACCCTTCTCCCTCTATTTGTTCATTTTGATGCAATAACTCCTCTCAACACTGTTGAAAAAAAAAGTGAAAAATGATCATATAAAAAAGCTTTTAAATATAAGGGTTTAAGAGTGAGCCATCTATTTTTTTTCTAATGATATCATATTGATATTATTTGGTTGGTTGTAATTAAAATTTACATCATCTATTATTTGCAGACTGAAATTAAAATGGTATGTACACGCTATAAAATAAATTATGGCTTAAAATACTAGCAGTTTTAAATTATAAACATCAAATAGTTTTTTTTTTCTAAACTTATTGAGCCCAATGAGAGTTCAATTTTTTTTATATAATATATATAACATTAATTTTAATTTTCAAAATTATATTAGTATATTTTTTCATTTCAGTTTTTATGATTTTTATTTTAAATTTTAATGTTTAAATTATTTTTATAATTTTTGTATTTTGTAATTTTTTATTTTAACATATTTTGTTTTTTGTTTTGTAATTTTCTTATTATGATATTAGTAATTTTTTATGTAATCTTTCTACTTTTTGTTTTGATTTTTTGATTTTTTTTTCATATAACTCTTTTTTAGATTTTTATGGTTTATAATTTCTTTTATTTTTTAATTTTTTACTTATTCTCATATGAATATTTCTATTTTATTTTTAAATTTTTTATTTTAAATATTTTTCTATCAAATATTTTTCATATGATTTTTTATTTTTTAATATTTATTTTTAATTTTTTCATTAAACTTTATATTCAAAATTGATGATATAATATAATATAATATTTAGTATGATATAATTTAATATAAACTATTACTTTTCAAAAATGATTAAATATAAATGATTTTAATTAGATTTGAAAGAAAGTTGCAAATTGAAGTTGTCAATCAAACACTTACAAAATTACAAGTGCAACTTGCAAATTTACTTAAGAGTAATTATGAAAAATCAAATAGCAAATTGTAACTTTTATTTATTTATGAATATTTTCTTTCAAGTAGAAATGTTTACGTCACATTTATATTCGTGGAGAACCAAAAGCCCCTAAATGAATATAATAATTTTCTTCATCAATCATGTTCTACCTATAATAACAAATCTTCTTGTAGCTGGCATATCTTCTGACTTACACATGGCATGCACGTGTTCATCATTGGATTTGGTTTGAAGTACTTTTCAAGTAGTCGAAAATCCAAAAATTAACAATAGAGTGGGAATCGGGTTTGTAAAAATTGAACAGTTGGTATGTTAAACTAGTCCACAATTTAAGAAAAATATAATTTTACTCCACAATTTTCATTTAGAATTTGAGTAATTAAATAGATCCAAAATGTGGAACATGCTCTTGCAGAGACCGGTACTCTACAGTCTACACCATACAACAATGCTTGTCTCCTAACTGGGGAGCATTCCTTTCTTTAGAAAGATTAGAGTTTGGATCAACCAAAATCCCGACTTGTCAACTCCAGATGTTATCTCCAGCTGTTGTTGCAGGGTAATGGCCTTCTTATAACTCCAGTTTAACTTTAATCTAGAACGAAGACTTTCTTATATAATTTATTCCGAAAAGAAATAAATAAGAAAGATAAATTGAAAAATCAAACGGGCGAGATAAAATTAAACCGGACCGAGTAAGGATCATGAGTAGGACCGGTAACTGATCGGATATAGTGTGGATACTGGATTATTCGTATTCGCACCGCACCCCATATCCGCCCATCCGTATCCGTACCGTATCCGCTACGGATGTGAATATGGATATCCATATCCGCACCACTTCAAATACGGATATCCGCACCGCATCCGTATCCGCACCTTATTTAATAAAAAAATATTAAAATAATATATTTAATTAAAAAAATCAATAAATTACCAATTCATTTATCCAAAATAAATATATAATATACTTTAAAATTCATCTTGACAAGAAATTACCATAGAGCTCTTATATATATTAATAACTTATATGGGCAAAATAGTAATTCAGAGACGCGAATAGGCGGTGCGCATACGGTACGGATCCATAGTCATATATGTATCCGCACCATATCCGTGCGGATATAAATTTTTTAAATTTGTATCCGTATCCATATCTATTTTTACTTGCGGATATGGATCGGATACGATGCAGATACGATTTTTAGTTAGCAGATGCGGATAAAATTACCACCTCTAATCACGAGACGAGCAGCTTTTAGGTCTCTCCACCGGTCCGCCGTGAGGAGTGCTCCCGGCCTACGTGTAGGACGTGCAGGCGTCGGTCCGCGAAGGCAACGTTGGATACGCGTCCACGTGTCGACTCATCAAGGCGGAGCCCGCCCTGCAGCGGTCTGTAGGCCGGCGCCAGCCAGGCTTGGGCTCAATTTGGACTTGTCCGAGTTTGTGCGCGCCACGTGGTCGAAACTATCTACTAACCTGCAGAATAGTAAAAGCAACCCAAATGCGAGAGCAATTCTCAGCATAGTTTTCAAAAATGAATACTATAACAGCAGAAACTACCCCCTTTGTATTGACGGAATTGCCCTTGAATTGCCAATCATAGCCGAAAAATAGACGTCGATGGGCGTGGCACATCAGAGGGGTAAAGAAGTCCGGGAATTGGAACGGACGGTTCTGATCTGTCGCTATCAGTCAACACCGTAGCCAGCTGCGCGTTCGGGCTCCGATTCCTGGCCTGGGGCTTGGCAATTGCCAATTATAATGCCGTTATTAGATAATTTTCAATGCATTTATTATTTTATTGAATTATTAATAGCATAAAATAGCAACTTGGATTAAAGCATCGCCCTCTCTACATATACGTTTTTTGTACAAATTACAACGTGAGGAGCAAGTTGTTATTATGAACTGGAGGATTTCTTCTTCTCTTCCATGGTTTCGAGGAGGAAGAGAAGGGGCAGGTGAAGGAGTTTATTCGTCTCTTGTTGCCTCTTTGTCTCAATCTCTTCCATCTGCTTCTTCTGCCGCTCCACGCCGGGGGGAGGCATTTGGGGGAGAGGAGACAGAGAAGGGCGGCGGAGGATTACATCGCGGGTGAGGTTACCGCTGGGCTCCCTTCGCTTCGTCTCCTCCTCGATTCGTCTCGCTCGCTTTTTAGGGTTCCGCAAAGAGGTTACTTAGAGGCGAAGCATCCCCCAGCATTGAAGCCCTAATCCTGCTTCGATTTCTTCTGTTGCGATTGACACCGTGGTGGGTCTTCCGTGTTCTTCGCTCTGGCGGGGATCAGGGGCGTCGCCCTCTTCCTTGTGTCCGCGCTCGCCCGCCTCGCCGATCTCTTCGATTTCAAGACCCGGAGACGCCGCCGCCGCAAGGGCTGGGCCCGGCGGGGAGGCGGAGCCATGCTCTGGGTCGTCCGCCTCTCCGGCCTGTGCTCCCTTGCCATGGTTATGATGGTGCTGGCCCCCTCCTTCCAATCTTTCCCTCCGGCCGAAGCCATCAGGTCGTCTCATTTCCTCCGTCTCCACAGCGCCGGCGACTACGATCGCCACTTCGCCGTTGCCTCCAGTGACTCCGCAGGCCTCGGGTTCCGGCGAGCACCTTTCTTCCACAATGCCGCCGAGTGCGAGCCCCCTTCGTCCAATGGCACCTCTGTCTGCAACCCGTCGCTGGTGCACATTGCAATTACCCTTGATGAGGAATACCTGCGCGGCTCGATCGCGGTGGTTCATTCGGTTCTCACCCACGCCCGGTGCCCGGAGAGCATCTTCTTCCACTTTCTGGTTTCGGAGCCAGGTTTGGAGCCGGTAATGCGTTCCACCTTCCCGGGGCTCCGCTTCAAAACCTACTACTTTGACCCGGAGCGCGTCAGGGGGCTAATCTCGACGTCGGTGCGGCAAGCTCTGGAGCAGCCGCTAAACTACGCGCGGAACTATCTTGCGGAGATACTAGAGCGGTGCGTGAGCCGGGTAATCTACCTCGACTCCGACCTGGTGGTGGTCGACGACGTCGCCAAACTGTGGCGGACGGGGTTGGGATCGCGGGCCGTGGGCGCCCCAGAATACTGCCACGCCAACTTCACAAAGTACTTCACAGACCGCTTCTGGTCCGAGCAGCGTTTCGCGGCCACGTTCGCCGGTAGAAGATCGTGCTACTTCAACACGGGGGTCATGGTGCTCGATCTGGTCCGGTGGCGGCGCGCCGGGTACACGCGGTGGATCGAGAGGTGGATGGAGGTGCAGAAGAAGGGCGCAGCCCCCGGAGGTGCTGGGCGGATCTACGAGCTGGGCTCGCTGCCGCCATTCCTATTGGTTTTTGCCGGGCATGTGGCGCCGATAGAGCACCGATGGAACCAGCACGGCCTCGGCGGTGACAATATCAGGGGCAGCTGCCGTGACCTCCACCCTGGCCCGGTGAGCCTTCTCCACTGGAGCGGCAGCGGCAAGCCTTGGGTGCGGCTCGACTCCAGGCAACCGTGCCCGCTCGACCACCTCTGGGCGCCGTACGACCTATACGGTCCAGCCGCCGCCTGATGCTCCTGATGCTCCTGATGCAGCCGCCGACAACTTCCGGTAAATGCCCGCTAATGCACATCTGTTATTACTAATTACCATAAATCCTCATCATCTGCTGTTTCTCATTCGTTTTCCTTCAAATTTATTTTTCAATTTTTTACTATACAAGTTTAATATGCATTAGTTAGTTTTCTATTTATGCTGTTTCCTTTTTTGCTCTCTCACTCTTTTGTTGCGAGGCGATCTGTAATATTAATTTTATTGCTGCTGCCTCGATGAATAAAAGAGGAAAAAGGACGAATTCAATTTGTTCTATAAAAATATTTATGTACATCGAATTCAATTGCCTCTCTCTTAACTGGCACTTGCCTTAGTGTACCTTATGGTAATGCACGCACCTCTGGTTTAGAAACTAGAAGAAAAATTCGCTGGCTTTGCTCTTGGTTTGGGTGCCAAGATCTGGTTTTTAGGCTTTTGATGGCCGGCAATGACGTTATATGCCTGTAGATCTTAAATAATTATTTGATTCATCCAACGCATCTACACTTTTGAGTTTCTTTTTGAGACATCTAAATAAAAAATATAAGATAAATCCTTTATAGTCAAGAGATGTGTGGAAGACCGGATAGTGATGGAATAGCGGAGTAGAATCGTGGCACAACGTTCGCTGGCAGGTGGCAGCAATATGCCAGAACCTCGTAAAAACTGGCTCGTATCTTGCCCATTCTTCTCTCTATCATCTCTGATCTAATACTTATCCGATTCTTCCAAACCCACCATTTCATTGACCCATAAATTTAGTAGCATGCACAGAAATGAAGGGTAGGCATAGGCTCTACCTTTCCGTTGGGGGTATCCCGCACATTTACACTCTTTTTAGTGAGCATTTCGGTAATCCATTTGTGTGTTTTCTAGTTAGGTGTTGGTAGATTTTGGTGGTGGCGATGCTTCTGTGTTTGCTTTTCCTCGTTGTGTATCGATCATTTTTTAATTACATTTTTTATAAAGAGGAACAAGACCGTAGTTAGTAAAAAGACTGGAGCTTTTAAACTTGAATCATTTTAAGCAACACCTTGTACTGTGCCAATGTTTAGTTTGTATTTTAGACGGAGAGGTTTGGACAAGATTTGGTTGAGTATTATGCATCTAAGCTGTCATAAAGATTGGATGGATCTGGAACCAACATGTGTGGGTTTTCAAGGTGCCCGGATATTCTCTTCCTGTGGGGAAGATGATAGATTTTATAAGGCTAAGCTTGATGAGGAAAACATTTGTCACTGTGATGTGGTCCTTGCTCTTCAAAGTAAACCCACAGCCTGTAGGCCCTCCTTTGTGGTGGTCCTATTTTTCACCGCAAAACTCCCCATCTCAATGAGTTCCTTCACATGAGAAGTATGTTTGAACCAATGGCCAGCCTCCATCGCCAATTTTATTTATGAGGTAATTTAGCTGCTGGTAGGAAGTCCTCCATCACAACAAAAAAGATGCACTTGTTGAAGTTGATGAGGCGGTTGGGTTTGAGACTGTGGTGGTGGTGATGGTGGTGACAGTGATACACCACCGGCTGCTAATGTTGAATTATATTATCTTGCTATGCTAGTCTCTCCACTTCAAATTTGTCTACAAGTAAACATATACAAACAAATATATATAGCATGTTCAGTACATGCTACCAAAGTTTTTGGTTATTCTGTCTGCATTATTAGCCTCACCTTGGTAAGTTGGGTTTTCTAGTTTCCTATATAAGAATCATTTTTTTAGTTACGCATTTTTTTAAAAAGTTCAGCATGAACCTTTCAATGTTACCCCACCTGCTTTGGATCATGAAAATGTGAGGTCAAGATAAATCAAATTTAGTATCTTTAGCTTTAAATGGAGAAAAAGATTGTAGTAGTTATTGTGGTTCATTTTGGAATATGATTCTTTGGGATTACATATCTTCCAAGAGAACACAACATGCTTTTATGGCATCCACCTTGGCCAAGCTCAAGAAAGTTCTTTTGAACTTCTCAAGCCAAGTTGGCAACAGCCTTAGACCTTTTTTTCTCTCCTCCTGTCTCACAGCCTGTCAGCTTAAGAGGCAGACATCTGCCAGCACATGGGCATCTCCTTCTCTCGGGAAGAATTAGTCTTGAATTTAAGTTCTGCATTGTGTCTGTTTCCAACTTCACCAAATCTTGGCAAGGTTGGTTGAAAGTTTCAATTGCATAGGTGTTATTTGTTTAAAGATATTCTGTCTCTCCAATCCAGAGTAAAGTATTATTCATTACGACCATTTCCAAGTTTAATTTGGTGTTAGCAATAAAATAAAACATATAATTAATAGTTTGCACTCTGCAAGAGTCAGTCTTTCCAAATTAAAGTACTTTTCCATGATTCATGTAGGTTCCACCACCTCGTGCTGGTCCAAAACGTATAATTGATACCCGCTTTCTTTGCCGTCATTGATTTAACCTGCATTACTGTTGAGCTAGAGCCACAATGTTTCTCGTTGATCCCTTGTATTTGTGAACCGAAGCATTGGATTCTCATAGACATTTGCTCTGATCTCCTGCCTTATAATCTATCAGCTGAGCAGTGCCACACTGACTTTAGCAGATCAATCTTAATGGAAAGGAGACTTTGGGCTTGGTTGCATCAGCCTTCAGTCTCTTCTGCTGCTATTATTAATTCAGAAGTGAAGGCAGACTCAACATGTGCATCAAGGACAACAGAAAAGAAAAATTGTCAGAAAATTATGAGGTAGAGGGAAAGAGGAGCAAAAAGATACTTTATCCAGCTAAAAGACAATGTCAAATTTTCTTCATATTGACTTGGTCCAAAATTTATCTTGTAGTACGAGGGAAGTCTTCCCAAATAAGCCTCGGACCTAAAATCTTTCTCAAACCGGTATGGCAAAGGAGTATAAGAAAGAAAAAAAATGTTGGTAAATTAAAAGTTTCAATTTTTAGGTGTTCGTAATTTGCGAAGAAAATAGTAATTGTTTCAAACTGAAGTTGTATATGCAGTAATTCATCCCACCGACAAAGTGATGAATAAAACATGTGTGTGTGTGTGGTGGTGGTGGGGGGGGGTGGGGATAAAGCAAATAGGAGGCTGGTCACTTACAACTAGTACCATAAAAGAAGACGACAGCAGTGGTTGCCCACAAGCCAACACCAAATCTCCAGTAACAGGGTCGCTGATGTTTGATCGAACTTGTTCCCGTCGGCATTTACCTCATGGTTATTAAATCTCAAAAGCATCGAGAAAAGAAGCACGACTTGCAAACACCTAATGCATGCCTATTGTCCACACCAAGCTGTCCATTTCAGGTAGAGTGGCAAATCGGATTGGTAAGTCATGATGGTGTCATATCATCTACTGACGCTAAATACAACACATTTGACGCAAAACATGATCAATTAATTATGATAAAAGTAATAAAAAGCATGATTAACTCATTTAATATGCTTTTATTTTTATATACATAAAGCAATTATTTTTTGTATAAGCTAAGAAAATATTACAAATCATGCAAATTAAAAAATAAAACAAGGATGATTGAAATATTCTAAATCCCTCTTCTTATTTTTTTAAATATAATGATTAGCCTGTATTACTTTATAATTATCATTTAGTTAAGTACTCCAGTCAATCCATTTATAGCGCGAATTTATCGAGCTAATACAAAATCAAATTCTTTTGTATGCAATTGTGGGTATTTGGATGTTACAAAAGAATTTGATTCAATAAAATATTTGTATAACATCAAATTCAATTGTAATTTCGGATGTATTTGGATGTTATAGAAATTGATTCAATAAAATATAATGCATCTTGCACCATTTATTGCCCAAATATTTACAAACACAAGGGTATATATATATATATATGTTTATTTTCGAATTAAGTTTCCTTTTAGGTAGATATATTATCGTGAGCCAATTGTGGATAGCACAGTTGGTGGCAACATGTTGTATGTTATTTAGAGATTTATGATTCGAACTTTAGTATGATCACTTATTGTGACTTTGTATTTTTATTTTATATATACAATATCGTGTATGTTGTCCATCTACGTGAACAGAAATATTATATATAGGTATTATAAGTTGAGTTATCTGAAAAGGGCAAACTCAATTTCACTACTCAAATCTCATTTACCAAATCTCCTCATATATATATATATAATATCGCATAGGTTGTCTATCTACGTGAACATAAATATTATATATAGGTATTATAAGTTGAGTTATCTGAAAAGGGCAAACTCAATTTCACGATCAATACTAATTCAAATCTCATTTACCAAATCTCCTCATTTTATTTCCTAGGAGCAGAGTTGATAAGTGAAATATTGTTCAGTTTTGACTATAAAATTAATAATTAATAATGTTGATATGTTAATTTTAATAAAAAATAAACCCAATAAACAAAAAGCATGGCTGATTGTTCATTATTTTCTTGAAATAAAATAGAATACTAAGAAAAGTATGACAAATAAAGGACATAATAATTTTCAATTAGACACAAATCAAATTGTTTTAAATCATTTGAACTAAATATTTTTGTTAAGGGACCAATATGTGAATACTATTGTATCATTGGATTAAAGTGTAAATGACTTGTATTATATATAGTGGTAGAATGGGACTATCAAAAGAATCTTTTTTTCTCCCCTAATCTCCACATGGTATCAGAGCCATCGTGTGTTTAATCCCTAATTTTTTTTCTCTTCTCGACTATTGTTCACGTAGTCGACCACTGTTCAAGCACGTCTCCTTCACGAGGCCGTCTTCTTGACTCGCACGACTGTCTCACTAGGCGTCTTCTCGCCGCTCACAGCAATAGGATTTGATCGCAGCAGCGCGTACCTCATGCAATCTGATTTCAGGTCAAGGCGTGATTTTTTTTCTTCGTGTATTGGAGTTCTGTCCGTGACTTTTTATTGGAGTTCTGCCCGTGATCCCTTTTATATATTGGAGTTCTAATCATGTATTGGAATTTGTGTATTGCATGCTTGAGGTGTGATTTTTTATTTGGATAAAAGGTCAAGTTGTTATGCACATCTCTCAACACAGTCACCAACACTAACAGGTGTCTTTGAAAAGTCAAAGTTGCTAAATATTTGTTTGACAATAATTCTTCTCGGAATTTTAAATTTCACTACTTTGTTTCTATTATGTCTTCGTTCTCATCGGATATATTCTCTTCGACTGCTGCCCCTATCACTATGTCCTTAACGGGTCCCATGGTCATCATGTCAGAAAAATTGAATGGTAAAAATTATGCTTCATGGTCAGCTGTAGTTGAGGTGTGGTTTATGGGGCAAGGACAATCTGATCATCTTACCAAAACATCATCAGATATTGATGAGGTAAATCGAGCTGTTTGGGCAAAATTGGATGCTCAACTTTTGGCGCTTCTCTGGCAATCTATTGATCCCTCACTTATGAGTATTTTTTGAAGCATTCGCACATGTTATGCTACATGGGAGCGTGCTCGAAATCTATATATGGGTGACCTCTCTCGCTCATATGATGTAATTGGCAGACTTTATCAGTTACGACAGACAGATGAGGACATGATCACACATGTTGGTCATTATCAGGCTATGACGATCGAGTTTAGTGACTTATTAGAGGTTACTCCAGTTGTGAGGGTTATGCGTGAGCGCATTGATAAATTTCTCATCATCTTCTTCCTCCATACAGTGCGACCTGAATATGAATCAGTGAAACAACAAATTGTAGGGGGGAGTACCTTGCCTACTCTTGATGAGACCTATGGGAGGATGATCCGTGCTGCTACTATCCCATTATCCAAGCCTGGGAGTGATCAATCTGCTCTTGCCGTCCAGTCTCATTCTCATCCCTGTCCTTCTTACCAGCCTGGATTTAGAGGGGGGCGTGGTGGTCGTGGGTCTGGTCAATTCCGTCTTAAGTGCACTCATTGTGGAAAAAATGGTCATGATAAGGACCATTGTTACTCCTTACATGGTTATCCTCCTGGTCATCCATCTCACACTGCTGGTCTAGTACAGTTTGAGCAGCCTTCTTCTGAGGGTATTTTGGGCAGTCAGCCACAATCGATGATCATTATTTCATCAGATGAGTACACTCGATTACTACAGTATCGGCCTGCTCAGAACTCACAGTCACAGCAACTAATCACCTCTTCTATCCATAAAGGTACTCCTACTGCACATCTATCACAAACTTCTAGTGGACACCCTTGGATTTTAGATTCGGGAGCATCTGATCATATGTCTGGTAACATTTTTGCCTTCTGTAGTTTAGTCACCCCTACTTCCTCTGCCAATGTCACTCTTGCTGATGGATCATTCTCATCAGTTAAGGGCATTGGACATGTCTCACCCACATCCTCCTTACAACTTAAACATGTCCTTTATATACCTCAATTTTCTTTGAGTTTACTTTTAATTAGCAAACTCACTCGTGATCTGCATTGTTCTGTTACATTTACCTCTAATTCTATTTCCATTCAGGATTCTCGGACTGGCATGGTGATTGGCACAGGGAATAAGTCTCGGGGGCTGTACCAGTTAATCATACCTTCTTCATCCACCTTGGTGGTTAACTCATCTCTATTGCAGATTCATAACCAGTTGGAACATCCTCATCTGCAGAAACTGAAGAAGATGTGTCCTCATCTCTCTTTCGTTTCGAGTCTTGAGTGTGAGTCGTGTCAACTGGGTAAACATTCCTGATCTTCCTTTCCACGTAGTCCTAATAAGCGTGCCTTGGCACCATTTTCTCTTGTTCATTTTGATATTTGGGGTTCTAGTCGTGTCTCTTCTAAATTGGATTTCAGATATTTTGTTACTTTCATATATGACTACTCTCGTATGACGTGGTTATTTCGAATGAAAGATAGATCTGAACTCTTTCATGTATTCTCTACATTTCATGTTGAAATAAAAACTCACTTTGGTGTTTTCATTCGTGTTTTGCGCAGTGATAATGCTAATGAGTACTTTTCACATGTCTTTCAGTCTTTCTTTTCTATACATGATCTTCTCTACCAGTCCTCGTGTCCACATACTCCTCAACAGAATGAGATTACTGAACGGAAGAATCGTCACTTAGTTGAGACAGCTCGTACCCTTCTACTGCACATGGGTGTCCCCTTGCAGTTTTGGGATGATGTTAATCTCACTGCCTGTTACCTTATTAACAGGATGTCATCTTCTATTCTTCATGACCAAATTCCCTTTATCATTCTCTTTCCTCGTGATCCTCTATATAGTCTTCCTCCTCGTGTGTTTGGATGTACATGCTTTGTCCATAATCTTTCTCCAAGCAAAGATAAGTTATCCCCAAAATTTATTAGATATGTTTCTCTTGGGTATTCTTGACTGCATAAAGGATATCGTTGTTACTCACCTGAGTTGCGACGTGCCTTTGTTTCTGCTGATGTTACCTTTTTTGAGTCTACACCGTTCTTCTTGAATCACTCTACCACACCTGAGTCGGTCACTGAAGTCCTTCCCATTCCTATTCCACTATCGATTCCTGAGGTCACCGAGGTCATATCTTCTTCGACTGCCGACGATCTACTGCCCCCCAGGAGAGAACCCACCAGGTTCTTCACTCATCGTGCTCCTTCAGAAGCTGCTACGCCCCCCCCCCCCCCCCATCCAACTCCGCTGTCCTACTAGATACCTTGCCAGTTTCGGTTCCCTCCCCACCTTCTAATCTTGACCTTTCGATTGCTTTCAGGAAAGGTGTCCGTAAGTGTTCCACTTCCTACCCTATATCTCATTATGTTTGTTATGATACCTTATCTCCAGAGTACTACACTTTTATCACTGCTCTCTCCAATGTTTCCATACCTCAGACTGTGTCAGGTGCTCTATCTGATCTAGGGTGGCGTCAGGTCATGATTGATGAGATGACTGCATTGCATTCTAATGGCACGTGAGAGTTGGTTCCCCTTCCTTCTGGAAAATCTACTATTGGCTGCAAGTGGGTATTCACTATCAAGACGGCTCCTGATGGTTCTATTGATCGACTTAAGGCCCGATTGGTAGCCAAAGGGTATACGCAACAATACGATGTGGACTACCTTAATACTTTTTCTCCGATTGCTAAAATTTCTTCGGTTCGTCTTCTTCTCACACTTGCAGCTATCTCTGGTTGGCGACTTCATCAACTTGATATCAAGAATGTCTTTCTGCATGGCAATCTTGATGAGGAGGTATATATGGACCAACCTCCAGGTTTTGTTGCTCATGGGGAATCCACCTTAGTCTGCCGGCTGAAGAAGTCATTATATGGTCTAAAACAATCCCCGTTCTTGGTTTGGCAAGTTTAGTTCTACTATCACCAAGTTTGGCATGATGAGGAGCACTTCAGATCACTCAGTTTTTTTTTCACACTTCTTTTGTTGGGAAACAGGTGATTCTTATTGTTTATGTAGATAATATCATTATTACTGGAGATGACACAGAAGAGATACAAAGGTTGAAATCTCACTTACACCAGCAGTTTCAAACTAAAGATTTGGGTGATTTAAAATATTTTCTTGGCATTGAAGTAGCTCGATCAGGGGGAGCTATTTATATCTCCCAGAGGAAGTATGTGTACGACATGCTACAAGAGGCAGGCATGTTGGGAGCACGACCTGTGGATACTCCCATGGATCCAAATACAAAGTTACTACTAGGACAGGGAGAGCCCTTAGTTGATCCAAGTCCATATCGTAGATTGGTTGGCAAGCTAAACTACCTCACAATTACGAGGCCTGGTATTTCTTTTGCTGTAAGTGTAGTTAGCCAGTTTCTTGATTCACCTTGTGAGAGCCATTGGGAAGCTACATTAAGGATTCTTCTTTATCTCAAGGCTGCACCAGGGAAAGGACTCTTGTATAGTGATCGAGGACATCTATAAGTGACAGGTTATTGTGATACTGATTGGGCTGGCTCACCTACTGATCGCCAATCAACTTCTGGATATTGTGTCATGCTTGGTGGTAATCTAATCTCATGGAAAAGTAAAAAGCAGACGATTGTGGCCAGGTCTAGTGCAGAGGCAGAGTATAGGGCTATGGCCCTTGTAACATGTGAACTGATATGGCTCAAGCAATTGATGAGATAACTTGGTATCACTCAAGTTGAAGCAATGAAGTTATTCTGTGACAACCAGGCAGCTATGCACATTGCCTCTAATCCAGTGTTTAATTTCATGAGAGGACAAAGCATATAAAGATTGATTGTCATTTCATCAGGGAGAAAGTGCAATCCAAGGAGATGCACTTATCGTTTGTGAGTTCTAATGATCAATTAGCTGATATGTTAACTAAATCTTTAAGAGGTCCAAGAATGATATACATATGTAACAAGTTGGGCATGCATGATATATTTGCTTCAACTTGAGGGGGAGTGTTAAGGGACCAATATGTGAATACTATTGTATCATTGGACTAAAGTGTAAATGACTTGTATTATATATAGTGGTAGAAGGGGACTACCAAAAGAATCTTTTTTCTCCCCTATTCTCCACAATTTTTTCAAAATACAAAAGAATACATTTAAAATATATCAAATATCTTATCAAAGTAAAAAAAAAAAAAAAAAAAGGTAAATTATTTAATTATTTTTTAAACTAAAGAATTTTATAAATTTCTTTGAGAAAAGAAATATTGTATTTATTATAAATTTGAAAAATACAAGTAGAGTGGAGGAGAGAGTAAAGGTGCAGAGAAATAAAGACTTACACACGTACCATAAAAAAGACCACATCATTAAATAGCACTATAGAGTTTAAACAAGTCAGCTCCATCTAACCCCCAGTTCCCACAAGGATTTAGTTGTGTTGTTGAAGCATCTATTATTTCGCTCTAGCCAAATCTTTCATTTTCATATCATAGTGGATCTGTAACTTCTCTTCAAGTGATGTACTTCAGCTAGGTCAGAAGAATTCTAGGGCTGGAAGTTGAGGGGGGGGTAGGAGATATTGCAAAGTCTCAGTATGTGCCTCCAGCCTCTCATAGAAAAACTACAAGCGCCAAATAAGTGCTCATGTGTCTCGCCTTCTGACTGCACAAATTGCAGGTGGGAGTAATCTGCATACTTCTTGAGATCAACCTATCTTTGATGAGCAACCTACTTTAATTAAGGAGCCAATTTAGGATTGAGATCGATTCAGGGTAGTGGTGGCTCCAGATAAACTTGGCAAAGGGATCTCTTACTCCCTAATGGGTGTGGATATTGTAGCATAAATTGGTTGTAAACTGGCCATGTGCAGTCCATTTCCATGAAATAGTGTCTGCCTCTTCACTAATGAGTAGAGGGTTGATAATGTGGGCTAGCTGAGCGACCCTTGTGAGTGGAACCAGATCGATGAAAGTAATATTCTAACCACGCGTGTCTCGCACCTCCGAAAACTCTTTGTAATCAACAATTAATGCATCGGGGTTTGCAAGAAAAGAATAGAGATTGGAAAAAATGTCTTTGAGTCGTCCTTGGAACCAAGGGTCAAGCCATATGCGTGTGTTCCGACCAACTCCAATCTAAAAGGAAATTGAGGTCCTGAAGAACTCTACCAGTTTCATGATACTCTGCCACACAACGGAGAGTTTGGGCCTGGTCGGGAGCAAAAGGCTAGCCACCTCAGAGTAGATGGGTAAAATCATATCGCCCCAAGACATATTGTGATGTTGAAGAAGTTTTCAGAGCCATTTACCTAATCTAGCAAGATTGTGGCTTGGTGAGTTGACCATACCTAGGCCACCCTCCTCGACTCGTCCTGTGATGGTGTCCCAGTTGACTAAACACCTGCCTCGCAGTTTCCTTGAACATTTCTCTGTCCATAAAAAACTTCGTCAATGTTTGTCAATATCCCAAAGAACCCAAGCTGGTGCCTCAAATAAGGAGAAGATGTAGGAAGCCTAGTCAGTGAGTACATTATTGATGAGAGTGTGTCGCCCAGCTCGAGAAAGTAGTGAACCATGCCAAGAAGCCAACACTCTCAAATCGAGCGATGAGTTTAGACCAATCAGTCTTACTAAGTTGCCCGATCTGAAGGAGCAACCCCAGATAATTAATTGGAAAAGTACTTGGAGAGTAACCCAGAATGCCAACCAGTCCTATTGATTGACTACTAGTCATCAAGAATATGTAGCACTTTGGTTTTAGAAGGATCAATCTTCAAACTTGAGCAGAGAGAGAAGCACATTAGGAGCACTCTAAGAGACTCAAATTGTTGGAGGGAAGCCTCAAAAGGATGACTAGATCATCAGCGAAGAGGGCATGAGAGATACCCCTGGTAGAAGGTTCGCTAAGGTGCCCTTGATAGGGCCAATGCTACTAGCATGCATGGTCAAGTACTTTGGATAAGGAGTCAATGACTAGATTGAACAAAAGTGGAGAGAGAGAATTACCCTGTCTTAGGCCTCTTTTATGTGAGAAAGGAATCCCGACGTCGTTAATTAAAATGGAGGAGGTTGAGGAGCATAAGAGATGTTGAAACCAGAGAGACCATTTTGACGAAAAGCTGCGCGCTGCCAAGAGGTCTAATAAGAATCCCCAATCTACAGAGTAAAAAGCTTTCTCGAAGTTGACTTTGATCAGACAAAAGTTATCCCTTCCCTGCTTATAAACTGATGAAGATGAAGACCTCAATGTGAAGGAACTTACCCAGCTTGCTAATCAATGTTTTCTTAGCGCAAGGATTATTAATATGGCACAAGGACTATTAATACTGTGTATTTTTAATTCATTTTATTTCCCTTTTCATTGTAAGTATTTTTTACAGTTAGCAGAAGGACACGCGTCTGTGATCTATGGCTCACCTGGGATCGACGTCCTATGTTTAGTGCTTTTCTTAAACTGCAGGTGGTATTTAAACCTGCAGCTTGTAATTTGAATTTAATTCTTTTTCCATTTGTAAAACTCAATATTTTGTTCTGAGAGCTTGATTGAAAGCTCGATAGTAATGAAATAGCTCTTGGATTCAGCAATTGAGTGTGTTTTAAATCTTTAATTGGATTTTTTCTAGCTGCTACATCAAATTGGTATTAGAGCTAGAGCATCACTGAGCTTGATGGCCAGTTCCACCGACGGCAACCCATCCAAGTCTGCAATCTCCCTGGAGTTCCTCTAGAAGGAGATGCAGGAGATGCACCGCAAAATGGACGACCTCACTCTGGAGGTGCGGCAAGCCATCGCACGACCACCATCACCCGCTGAAGTCAGCTTCGCTCTGGCGCGATCCAAGAGTAGGGAATCGCCCCGACCCCCTTTCGTTGGAGCACCATATCCAAACCTAACTCGGTGATCAGAGTATGGTGATCCAGAAGGGCCACTATATCCATAGTTTCGCCAATCCGTGATCTTCCCATATATGGATTTAAATGATGAATTTGAAGCCATCATCGCGGGACCTCCTCCTCGGCGATTCAATCAACATTCACACCAGCGAAACTCTTCCCCATTTGGCCAACATGGAAGGTATTCTTTCAACTCAGAAGCCTCTTATTATAAAATGAAAATAGATATTCCCAGCTTTGACGGTCAATTGCATATTAAGAACTTCTTAGATTGGTTGCATAGTGTCGAAATATTTTTGGATTACATGAATATTTTAGAACACCAGCAAGTTAAGCTGGTATCTTATAAGTTGAGAGGTGGAGCTTCAGCCTGGTGGGATCAATACCAGCAAAATAGGATCCGAGAGGACAAGGATAAAATTAAGACATGGGCAAGAATGAAACAACTCATGAAATTGAGGTTCTTACCCTCGAAGTATGAGCAAAGATTGTATCAACAGTTCTATCACTGCCAACACAACAGTCGAAGTGTTACTGAATACACGGAGGAGTTCTACAGATTGAGTTCCAGAAACAATCTACAAGAAACTGAAACTCAACAGGTAGCAAGGTACATCAGTGGACTTAATCTACCAATTCAAGAGAAATTGGAATTTAATACTTTGTGGAGTTTAAATGAGGCAGTACACTTTGCTATGAGAGTTGAGAAGCAACTCTCTCGAAGCTCAACCAAAGCAGCAGTCAAGTGGAAGCCCCTGTCAGATTACTACTCTAATAAGCCAAAACAATTCAACACTAATCAAGCTGCTGTTGCAAGTCAATCTTGTCAGCTAAACAACACTGCTGGACCTTCAACAAGAGCAGCTCCTATTTCAAAACCTGATAATAATTACCAAGCCACTGAAAAGCCAGCACTTCAATAGAATAGGCAAATTAATCCTTATCAAATGTCATTTCCCATGAAGTGTTACAAATGCAACAACCTTGGACACAAATCCAGTGAATGTCCAAGGAGGAGGGTCCTGTAGATAGCTAAACATCATAGGGAAGATGATGAAAACTCTCTAGAGTATGAAGATCATCAAGTGACTGAAGAAACACAACTAGAGGGTAATGAAGGAGAGCCACTTGTATGTATTCTACAAAGGTTGCTAAATACTGAGAAGAAGCAGGCATTCACACAAAGACATGAAATATTTAGAACTACATGCACTGTCCAAGGCAAAGTATGTAAGCTGATTATTGATGGGAGTAGCTGTGAGAATGTAGTCTCTAAAGCCATGGTATCCATTCTACAACTGCCAACAACTTTACATCCACACGCATATAAAATTGGTTGGGTCAAGAAAGGCATATAGATAACAGCCAACAAGCAAAGTCAGGTCCCTATTTCTATTGGGGCAGTATACAAAGAAACAATAGTGTGTGATGTATTGGAAATGGATTCTTGTCGCATCCTTTTGGGCAGGCCTTGGCCGGCTCTTTGACTAAGAAGTTCTCCATAATGGCAAATTGAACACTTACAGTTTCAATTGGGATACCAAGTAGATAACACTACTGCCTCAGGGTTCTAGAAACAAGCAGTTATCATCTCCAGCACCTTATGCATCCCCTTCTCAGAATTCTGCTCTACAAACAAGAGGTCAACCTGTCCATTCTTTGGACACAAATTCACAATTGAAACCAAGAGACATCATTATGGCTTTGGTGCTAAAGAATCCTGAGCCAGATGACCATCTTGTTGTTCCTGAAAGGGTTAAACCATTAAGGGACATTCAACACTACATTGATCTTATACGAGGCTCTTCACTCCCTAACCTGCCACACTACAAGATGAGCCCTAAAGAGCATGAAATATATTACAAGGGATAGTTGATGATTTATTGAAGAATAAATTAATTAGGCAAAGCACAAGCTCATGTGCAGTACCGGCCTTATTAGTACCAGAGAAAGACTCCACTTGGAGAATATGTGTGGATAGTAGGGCAATCAATAAAATAACACTAAAGTATAGATTTCCTATACCTAGATTAAAGGATATGCTAGACAAATTGGAGGGCTCAAGAGTATTTTCAAAGCTGGATCTTAAACGTGGCTACCACCAAATTAGAATCAAACAAGGAGACGAATGGAGAACTACTTTCAAAACAAAGGAAGAGCTTTATGAGTGGCTTGTAATGCCCTTTGGATTATGCAATGCTCCAAGTACCTTTATGAGGTTGATGAACCAGGTTCTGAAACCCTTCATTGCGAAATTTTTGGTGGTCTACTTTGATGATATTCTCATCTATAGCAAGGAAGAATCAGACCACCTAGAACAACTAAGAGCAATCCTCCAGGTGCTCAGAGAAAACAAGCTTTACCTCAGTATTCACAAGTGTGAATTCCTCACAAGTAAATTACTCTTCTTGGGTTTCATCATCTGCCAAGAGGGTATCCATACTCATCCAAAGAAGGTTAAGGCTACCATGGACTGGCCTTCACCTAATACCATCACTGAACTAAGAAGCTTTCTGGGTTTAGCAATATTTTACAAGAGATTCATTAAAGGGTTCAGTGAAATTGCAGGTCCTTTGACTGATAGTCTTAAAAAGGGCCAGTTCATTTGGAAGAAGGAATGAGAGGAAAATTTCAGCTTGCTGGAGGAAAGGTTAACTAGAGCCCAGTGTTAGCTTTGCCAAACTTTGACAAAACCTTTGAACTTGAAATAGATGCATCAAAGTGTAGAATTGGGGCAGTCCTCATGCAAGAATGAAGGCACATAGCTTAGTTCAATGAAGCTAGGCAAAAATGAACACCTATGAATTGGAGCTTTATGCAGTAATAAGATCATTTGATCATTGGAGCCATTATATGATTCAAAGGGACTTTGTCTTGCATAGAGACCATCAACCACTCAAATACCTTGCATGAGAAGAAGCTGAACTCTTTACATGCCAGATGGCTTGAGTTCCTACAAAAATTCTAGTACTCTTTTCAGTTTAAAAGTGAAAAAATAATAAAGTTGTTGATGCCCTCAGTAGAAAAGCATCATTGTTATCAATAATACAAGTGGGTGTCACCAATTTTGATCATCTGAAGGAACTTTATGCAAGTGATGAAGATTTTAAGCACATATGGGAAAAATGTACTACTCATAATCATGTGGAAGACTTCTATATTTCTGAAGGGTTCTTGTTCAAAGATAACAGGCTCTGTATTCCTAAGACATCACTTAGGGAATATATACTTGATAATTTGCACTCTGGTGGATTAGCAGCTCACTTGGGTAGAGATAAAACCATCAAGCTGATAACAGGGAGATACTTTTGGCCCAAAATGATTAGAGATATCTCTTCAGCAGTAGAGAAATGTATAACTTGCTAGAGAGCCAAAGGGCATCACCAAAACACAGGCTTGTACACACCATTACCAGTACCAAAAATAATCTGGAAGGATATGTCTATGGACTTTATACTTGGTCTACCAGTAACTACGAGAAAAGTGGATTCTATCTTTGTGGTGGTGCATAGATTCTCAAAAATGACTCATTTCTTACATTGCAAGAAGACATCTGATGCAAGCTATATAGCTAACTTGTTTTTCAAATAAATAGTCAGGTTTCATGGTGCTCCAAAGACCATCACCTCTGACAGGGATGTCAAGTTTGTAAGCCACTTTTGGCGAGTACTTTGGCAGAAATTTGGTACCAAGCTTAATTTCAACAGTGCTTACCACCCTCAAACAGATGGTTAAACTGAGGTGGTAAACAAGACTTTGGATTGGATATTACGCAGCTTAGCTATGGATAAGCCAAGGCAGTGGGATACCATGCTACCACAAGCTAAGTTTGCATACAACAGCATGGTCAATAGGTCTACTGGTCATTCTCCATTTGAAGTGGTTTATACCAAGGTACCAAACCACAAAGTGGACCTAGTTTTAGTAAACACTGGGCCAAATAGAATGACTTCTACTTTTGCAAATAACTACATGGAACAACATCAGAAGATTAGGGAGGCAATTGATGCTTCAAATGACAAGTATAAAGCTGCAGCTGGTTGACATAGGAGATTAAAGCTTTATCAAGTAGGAGATTTGGTAATGGTTTATCTCCGAAAAGAAAGGTTCCCTACGGGAACCTATAACAAGTTACAACCCAGAAAGATCAAACCTTTTCATATTTCAAAAGTATTGGGAGATAATGCTTATGTTGTTGACTTGCCCAAGGACTTCAAGATTTCGCCAATTTTCAATGTATCTGACTTGTTCCCTTATATGCCTCCCGACGCAGCTCCCATCGATTGTGAAGAACTCGCGGATGAGTTTTCTGAAGGAGGGGAGGAATTGATGAAGATAAAGACCTCAATGTGAAGGAACTTACCCAGCTTGCTTCATCAATGTATTTTCCTAGCGCAAGGATTATTAATATGGCGCAAGGATTATTAATATGGCGCAAGGACTATTAATACTGTGTATTTTTAATTCATTTCATTTCCCTTTTCACTGTAAGTAGTTTTTACAGTTAGTAGAAGGACACGCGTCTGTGATCTATGGCTCACCTAGGATCGACGGCCTACGTTTAATGCTTTTCTTAAACTGCGGGTGGTATTTAAACATGCAGCTTGTAATTTGAATTCAATTCTTTTTCCATTTGTAAAAAATCTATATTTTGTTTTAAGATCTCAATTGAGAGATCGACAGTAATGAAATAGCTCTTAGATTCAACAACTGAGTGCATTTTGAATCCTTAATTGGATTTGTTCTAACTACTACATCACAAGCCCAAACCATTTCGTTGACCGTCATAAAGCAATCCAAACTACTCCTTTACGAGGTGAAAGCTCCTTGAGAATCTTAGAGAAGATTTTGACGTTGCAATTTTCCAAACTAATTGGTCTGAAGTCACACGGATTATCAACATCTTCCTTTTTGGGGATAAGAGTGATTAAAGCATGGTTCATACGTTGCAGGTCATCTGGGTGCTGCTAAAGCTCGTAGGATTCGCACCAAGTCGTCACCAATAAGGCTCCCGAAGCACTTTAAAAACTCCATGGGGATTTCATTCGGCCCGGGTGACTTGTAATTTTTGAATTGCCTCGCCACCAGATGAACTTCTACATGAGAGAAGGGGATGCCAAGTTGGCTCAAAGAAGAGTAATCTGGTGTGTAAAACATGTGCCATCTAAGAGTCAAGAAAGGAGGCTGACGGTCCCTAACAAGTTAACATAGAAGACCAAAGTTTCTGCTATTTGTTGCATATTCATGATGGTTCCAAGGTCGGTTGTAATTCTTGGTATCCAATTTTGATTCTGTGTCATCGAGGCACAGATCTGAAAGTACCGATTATTGCGGTCGCCCTCCTTAATCCTTCTCTTCTTTGCCCGTTGTCTCTAATGAAGGTCCTTCAAATGATACAGTTTGTCCAGTTACCCCTTGCAGTCTTAAACTGAATCCTGTCTGTATCGGATAAACTTCCACAGTCGGCTAAGATGGAGATGTCCTAAACCCTTTTCTCTAAATATTTCTGGCGTGCAACCCATTTTCTTTTGTTATTCACCCAATCACGTAAGATCGGTCTCAAATGCTTCCATGCACTAACCCAGCAATGAGATATCCTAACATCGCGGCCGTGGATGTCACCTCAACTCAGAAACCCACATGTTCCAGCCACCTCAACTCGTTCTGAATGGCCTTGTGGTTCTTTTGGTTGTTCAAACGTGCTTTGCCATAAGAGGATTATGATTGGAAAGGAGCCTTGACAAACCGACTACTTGAAGGTGAGGTAGTAGAGTAGCAAGATCAAAGTTAATCAATATACGCTCCAGTTTAGCTAGAGCAGGGTGAGCTTGATTGTTGGTCCAAGTGAAAGCTAAACCCTGAGTAGGTAGATCATTGAGGTTTCTATTCGCAATGAGCTTTGAAAAATGACGCGAGTCCTGGTTGTTACCAACACAATTGACATGTTCTCCAGCGTGCTTAGTTGTATTGAAATCGCCTCCGATGGTAAGAGGGTTAGAGCAGCCACTTAGTGCTTGTCGAAGCTCATTCAAAAACCTCACCCGTCTAGGACGAGTGGTGGGTCCATAAACCCCAAAGAATTGTACACTGGTCTACGAACGTTTGTGCCGCACATGGAGCAAAATGCCACAACAATGTGTTTGAGCCGCAAGGCAGTCATAGAATGCCTCTTGCGAACCCCACAGTGTCTAGAGCATGAAAGCGGGGAGTATAATTAGATCAAAAACCAGAGACTTACTTAATGATTCTTCCATAATACTATTTCAACTTAGTTTCAAACAGAAAAAGAACACTACAATTGTGATCTCTGACAATATGTTTGACCATATACCGTTTTGACTAAGCAAAATGTCACATCAATGTGCTCAAGCCACGAGGTAGTCCCAAATCTCTGGGTTCCAAACTCCAAGAATGCCTCTTACGAATCCCACAGTGTCCAGAGCATGAAAGCAGGGAGTAGAATTAGATCGAAAACCAGAGACTTGCTTAATGATTCTTCCATAAGTCTGTTTCAGCTTAGTTTCAAACAGAAAAAGAACACTACAATTGTGATATCTGACAACATGTTTGACCATACACCATTTTGACTGAGCAAAATGCCACATCAATGTCCTCAAGCTACGAGGTAGTCCCAAATCTGTGGGTTCCAAACGCAAAGAATGCCTCTTGCGAACCCACGGCGTTCAAAGCATGAAAGCAAGGAGTAAAATTAGATTGAAAACCAAAGACTTGCTTAATGATTCTTCCATAAGATTGTTCCAACTTCGTTTCAAATAGAAAAAGAGCACTACAATTGTGATCTCTGACAATATGTTTGACCATATATCATTTTGACTGGCGATTTAACTTCAAACATTCTAAAAAAGAACATCAAAATTTGCATAAAGCATTAAAAGTAGTGACACAATACCACCGATGGCTGAAGACCAAAAACTACAAGCATTGTACAGACATCTGATCGACTCAAGCAGCAACAACAGCCCGAAGCACCTCTCGTGGGTCCGCGGAGAAGGAGAAACCCATGTCCAAGATTTGCTAAAGTATGTCAGCATCCAACCTATTTGTTAGAGCCATTTTGGTTGAACCCAAACCCTGCGAGGAAGCCAAAAGCGAAGGATTAATTATTAGTCGGTGTCCCATTGATCACAATGTCCTTGCGGATCTCAACCTATTTGCTTGCAATGAAGGAGCCTTTAGCAAGAAGCTAGCAGCTACGTCGAACTGATGTTCAAAGGGGGGCCGGCGGTTGATCGAAAGTCCCAACGAATCTTTTAGATCTGTTAAATGATTTTTTTTAGCCCCTACCATTGGGATCTTTATAAATACTCCCAAGGCAGCCTTCCTTTAACCCTGAACTATTTATTGAGTCATCTAAACAATATTTGCAAGCTTTTCTTGAGCCATTTCTTTCCAAACCCTAGTTTCATAGTTGATTCTTGATTATGCCTTCATTCTTCATCGATACATCATCTTGAGGTACCAAGAGGACTAGGGATTCATTGTTGGAGCTAAGTAATTATATTGTTGTATTTATAGCTCCATTTACTTATATTCCTTGTGTTTATTTTATTATTACTCAAGTGTTGTAAAGATCTAGTATGTAGATCTTGAGTTTGGTGGTCGCCTTGGTGTAGAGGCCTAAATCTATCGGTGTGATTAGTTTACTAGGATTAGTTGTGTTATCCTTAGGGTTTGAGGTGGGAGAGTGCTCTCGGTAGGAATGCGGAGACTTCCGGATGTGGAAGTGCCTTGGGTGTGAGAGCGAAGACTCTCCGACGAAAATGTCCTCATTGTAAAGGAAACAAATTAATCTAGTAAAACTAAATTTAGAAATCCTAAGCGGGATGCTTAGTTAGTGGAGTAGGCATTGGGGCCGAACCACTATAAATCTTATTGTTTGCATTGCTTACTTGACATATTTACTTTTCTTACGCATTCATATCGTTTAAAATTGTGAATTAACCTAAGTAATCAAGAAAATATTTAAAATCGAACTTAGGTTAAGTTTTTAGCGAATACACTATTCACCCCCTCTAGTGTAGGCCATTCGACTTACATTATCCATTGGCAAATCAAAAACTTGATTTTGGATATTAGAGCTGCCCCCTCATAAGTTTACTAATGTTAAGGTGCAGTTTGCTTCGCGTACGGAAAACAAAGATGCTCATTAGGTAGCAAATAGGGCTAGAGCCCAAAAAGATTTCGAGATTTGGACCTTTGTGTGTCCTCCGAAATTAGATGATATTATTGTAAATGATAATGCACTCTTTAATTTTTTTGATGATGTAATATATAAGTTTTTTCTTTTTGCAAAACAAAAAAACTTGCATAAAATCTAATTGACCCAACTCAAATTATCCTACCTCGACCAAAATTTGATGTTTTAAAAATTTAATAAGGATCCAACACACAACTTGAACAAACCCATAATATCTATTTTTTGTAATTTGGATCAGATCTTGAATTTGTGTTCTAATTAAAATGTTTGATCCAAAATTTTTGAGTCATGTTGAAGGTCGGTTGAAACTTGATCTGGCCTATTTGGACTCATAGCTTTGAAAGTAAATTTAAGTTTTCTGGTTATGTTCGCAAATTTATTCTCCTTCTATGATATAGCTGTGCTAATATTGTAATTCATATAGTTCACGATTTTGTAAGTTAGATAGTGATAGAAATTCTCTAAGAAATGCATGATTAATTATATGAGATTTTTAAAATAATGATATGTAGTTCCAACACTATTAGAAAATTGATCATTTGCGATGACTTCAGCGTTCGCTAACCCTTCGCTGAAGACCTTCAGCGACGCCCAACGACAGTTGGTAAAAGTCACAAATTCCACCCTTGTAGAAAATTTGAGACGGTGATCGAATGGGAAAAGGACTTATTTAGTCCCTCAACTATCATGTATTTTTCACTTTGGTCCCTCAACTAAAACTCTGTTCACTTGAGTCCTCAAATTTTCAATCGTTAGCAATTAAGTCCATGCCGTCAACCAATCATTATAACACTGTTAAATTTTGAATGGACATAAAATAGCTTTAAGGGAAAAGTTTTATTTAGTCCATCAACTATCACGTCTTTTTTACTTTGGTCCCTCAACTAAAATGTACAACGTTTTAATACACGCAAACCTTGACACATTGGATAATTTTAACGACGTTAATAATGGGAGTCGATGGTGAGGATTTAAGTGATAGCGGTGAATAAATTTGAGGACTCAAGTGACCAAATTTTTAGTTTAGGGATCAAAGTGAAAAATACGCTATAGTTGAGGGACTAAAGAAGGCCTTTCCCCGTGATCTAACTCACAACGACAATTGATCGTCGCATAGTCGGTGGTGAAACGACGGCGACGATCAATGGTCGTCATTATTGTTTTTCTTTGCAACGACACAATGACCGCACTTGATCGTCGTAGAGCCGTCGCAGAATTGTTTGCGGCAACTGATATGGAAGTACACTATCGCTAATACCAAAGTTCGATACACCTTCTACGATGTGCTAATTATCTTAGATGTCAATTTTTTTATAATTTAAAAATTAAAATTTCTTATTTATAACCATATTTAAATATATTAAGCAATAATGCACACCATTATACATAAGAAACATTAAATAAACATCAAATGCATACATCAGAATTTAGTATATACATCGAATGTACGACAATAACAATGAAATGTATGTATAATCAATGTATAAAAAAAATATCTTAGCAATTATTATAATGATGACTATCATCATGAGTTTTATGTCGGTTAATTAAAATCCGTCTCGAATGTTTTTTAAACAAAATAAGTCTTGATAAAAAACTATTTTAGTCAATTAGTTATATTAATTATATAATAATAGATTAATTTAATTAATTATATATGATTAACAATAGTAAGTATACATTATTAAAAGCCAACTATGAGTAGCACAGTTGATGGTAACATGTTGTATGTTGTCTAGAGATCTAGGGTTTGATCCCTAGTATGATCACCTATTGTGACTTTCTATCTTTGTTAAAAAAAATGTACATTATTAAAAATCATTTTTTTATATTAATTTTCCTTTTAGTAAATTCATAAAATTTTGTATATCAATAAATATTTTCATTTTCATGGGTAGAAAGCTAGTTTAAAAAATGTAAACTAGTGAAACGCGCGCTAGTATCTCTTGCGCCATTGCAGCCAAGCGACCTCGCTACCATTGTAGATTTCATTGCCGAGCATGGACGTGCACCTCCTCTTTGTCCATGAGATCTCTAAGACACTCGCCATGTGGACCTACGAATGTCAATTGAAACTAATTAACCAGTTATCCAAACCGCAAAATTCATTTCTGATAGTGAATTCGCGATTTGGTTTTAGTTTCATTTAATAAATTCGTTTTAGTTTCGGTTATCGCTTCACAAAAACTAGTTATAAGTTTATTTATCGTCTATTATTTTTATTTATCTAGTAATTGATTGTTGGTTTAGTAATCGATTATCTGGTTATTAAACGGATAACTGCATCTATATCCAAATCGATTAGTTTAGTTCGGATAATCGAGGGATAACTGATTTGGATATTAATTTTTAAAATCGGGTAGTTTTTGTTTCGGTTCAGTTAGTGGATTTCTGAACTATTTTGATTTTGATTTTGATTATCCATAATAAAATGCAGTTAATGGAACCGTTGTAATTCATAGGTCAACCTCAGTCAGCTTCGGGCTTCATGGCTGTGGTAGGTGGATGATGTTGCTGCGACAGCGGCACCATGTTAGGACATCAGGACGGTCTTCAGCTCGCCACCACCTGACGTGCCACTACCGAAGTTCCTCTCCCTCGGCGATCTTGCCTACATCTGTAAGACGCCCATCATGTACTACGAGTCATCGACACTGGCGACATCAATACCTATTGCCTCCACAATCCCTACTTCACCCATAGGCCACTGCGCCACCAAAGCAACCGCGCGTCTTCCTCCCGCACGGTGTTGGTGAGCTCACTATTGCCTACGACGCCATCCCTACGAAAGAAGCTACCTCGGGCAGGTCACCATGGACAACCACAATCGATAACCCCCTAGACCAGCTCAACCAGTACTAGTGACTCAACTGGGAGTGGAGCTCCACGAGTTCATCTTCGCAATGAAGGGTGCATATCCTGCCTTCGTCGACGCCCCTGACTATACCTTTAACCGATAGGGAGACTTCTACAAGGACAACATCTACTTCTAAGTGGCGCTTAGCTACAGCCAGTAGCTGTCAGGAGATCGATTACCTGACAGTCGCCCTCGCCAAGCCTGAATGATTGATCGCCAATCGGTCGATATCGAGCCTCGAAATAGCAAGTTGAGGGTAGAAGAGAAAGGAAATTGAGAAGAAGAAGAAGTAGAGAGTTAAGAAGTTTGGTGTTTGAATTTTATTCAAGGCATACTATACATGATGTGACTACGCCACATTTATATTCATCGCCCATTACATTTCGAAATACGTGTAGAGTGTGGGGAGCCTTCGTACACGTGCGACACGCGTCCCTCCACATGCTGCGTTGGACGTGCAGTTCTCGGCCGCTAGGGCCTCACGCGTGTCATCCGCTGAGAGGTTCATTCAATCCACGTCATCGGATCCAGCTGTGGGCCCTAGTCTGGTATCGTCGTTCGTGACAATACCCCCTCCTTCAAAAGGAACCTCGTCCGCGAGGTTCGCTGGAGAAGGTCGGGGTCCCGGTGTTGAATGTTGATCAACTGCAACTCCCTTTGTTGTCGATCCTTGTAGCAGCGGCATAAGAGTCATTTGCAAACTGGGGTTGCCTCTACAACGCTTGAGCACGGAGACATGGAACACCGGAAGAAGATGGGAGGCTTCAGTTAGCTCCAATTTGTATGCATCCTTGCCGACTCTTTTGATGAACTTGTGTAATATCCGAGATATTATAGCTAATTTTTATTATTCATTTTGTGTTGCTAGTCTAGCAGGCTGATTCGAGGTTGAGCTAAGTCGACTCATGGTCTGGTGCGAGCTTGAGAGCTCGGGTAAGTAGAAACATAAGTTGTGTGTTTTCTTTACTTGTTAATTAAATTTGTATTGCATATATTTGAGCATGTATTATTGATGCTTGTGGTTAACGGATTTTGGATCCAGGTTTAAGATGAATGCGGGTTAGCTAAAGGGGTAGGGTGTAGATGGGGGTTTGGGAGGGGATTATAAAATCCTCCCCCCCTAGGGCTAGGCGGCTCCCTTTTGGAGCCGCACAAGCCATCAAGAGAGAGAGAAGGGAGCCGTGCCGGGTAGAGGAGCCGCAGGCCACCAAGCGCCGGCCCCTCTCCCCCCTCTCTTGGAAGCCAAGCCGCCAAGCTATTTTGGAGCCGAAACCCCCCCCCCCCCCCCCTCTCCTTCTCCCCTCCCTTGGAAGCCGAGCCGTTGAGGAGGAAAGGAGCTGCCGCCCCTCTCCCCCTCTCTTGGAGCCGTCGCCGCCTCGTGTGTGGCCGGATTTTGAAGGCCCCCGATCCAGAATTGTTCCCTCCTTTTTCTCGAATTTTCTTGTATTCTTGAGCCGTTCTTGGAGATTGAGAATTTCTTGTAGGATTTTTTCGTTGTTTCTTGAAGTTTCTTGTCGGTTTCATGTGTTTCCATGAAAGAGGAGGCCCGAATACCCCCCCCCCCCCCCCCCCCTCTTAGGGCTATCCATTCGGTTCAACCCGAACCAAAATTCATCAAATCGAATTTTTTTATACCCGAATTCCAACCCGAACCCGAAACGAATTATGCCTAAACCGATCTAACCCGAACCAAAATTATTCGGTTCGGTTTTTGACCCGAAAATCAAAATTTTAATTAATTCGGTTAAAATTAAAAATTAAAAATTATTTTCTAACCCATTTACTTATCTGTATTGAAAATTTTATTTTAGTTAATTCAGTTTTCGGTTCGAGTCGGTTCCCGAATTTCGGGAATCGAATCCGAACCGAAACTCAAAATTTAGTTCGGTTCGGTTCGGTTTTTCGGTTTGGTTCGGGTTGAACCGAACACTGGACACCCCTTTTGGTGCGGCAGCCCTATGACTACCCTAGGAGTACTCGGCCAAGGTGGGAGACAGGACGCCCTCAAGGTGTTCGTTAAAATGCCTAAGTGAATTTCTAGTGTTATTGAGATCTAGGCCTTTAAATGATAATCTTGTTTATGTTCCTATGATGCCAATGCACGTTTAATATTAAAATCTTGAATCTCGGTGTGTAAATTTATATTTTCATGTAAAAATGTTTGATCTTGATAGCATGTTATGTTTCTTGATTTGGTTCTTATTTTATAAAGCTTGAATCTTGATATGGAGATAGACTTTGATGCATGCCTAATCATGATTAGTAAATAGGGTTTATTTTTGAATTGTTGATCATGATGTTGCAATCTGGTTTGACAGTAATTTGGGATGATTATTACTGTGATTTTCGGATTAATTATTTGACGTGCTGAAATCTTAAACATGTTGAAATTTTATGCTGAATTCTCATTGTGGATGCTGAGATTTGTAATTGTTGTTGTGATGTGTGATATGTACTGAACATAATCGTGTAACCTATTATTTTAACCAAAAAATATAGTCTGGAACCATTGAACACACTTTGGAAACCAGATTCAACTTGGGTACACCAGAATTGGGCTAAGATAGTAGGTTGAAACAAAACCCCTAAAAGAAAACCTAATTTCGGTAATTGAAATTTTAATTGTAGAATTAAAATTCAAGTGGTAGAATAAATGGTTAAAGAGCCAACAAAAGAATTTAATTGCATGAAATAAAACCTCATGAGTAGACAATATTACGGGTCTAGGGCATCGGAAACGGGCATAGTGTGTTGCGGCATTTTCCTAGTAAGAACACCCTTAGGACACCGTGGGGGACACTTGACTTAGGTCTTGTTGGCGCCATATCTTTTACGAATGGCAGAGAGGCTCGGGTAGGAGCCGAATTGCGGGCTTGGGACCGAAAGGTTGGATGAGTAAATCCCAACCCGTGTTAAAGGAATAAGTTCGGATGAGCGAATCCCAATTATTCTTGTTTCTATTTGGAATTAGTTTGGATGGGTGAATCCCAATTATTCTCGTATTTTTCTTTAAGGGTATGTTTATGGGATAAGTCCGGATGGGTAAAACCCGATTATCCTTATAACCCTTGTGGGTGACTTGTATGCCTTACGGCATGGGTAAGCAAATAGACCTGTTGTATATTCACGGTTATGTGAATAGGTTGCCTTTGGGCATGAGATGGCCAAGTGGCCGGTTAGTTAGCCATATCACCAGTCTTTCATTTTCTTGTATGAGACAGGCGCATATATACATTATTCTGTGGTTGGTTTTTGTGGTGGGGGTTGGTAGAATCGTTCATTGAGTTTCTTTGGACTCACCCTTATTTTCTTTCTATTTTTGCAGAGCTTGACCAGTGAGGTGGGCTGGAGCACTTGGCGCGACTGGAGGGCAGAGGTGTTACATTGATCTCATAGCAGTCCTAGTTAGGGGTCATAGTCGAGTCTTGTTAGTATTTGATCATGCACTTGGTATTTTGGCATTTTTGGGGTTGTAGTCCTTTGGGACATTCATATGTTTTATTTCAGATTATGTTTCTTGAAAAAAAAATTGATAAACTTTTCATTATTTATTTTCGCATTCTATTTGGCTTGCTGAACTTTATTTCTTAAAATGAAAACTGATTTGGATTTCTCAGTTATAATAAAACTTGTCTTATATTTTCGCTATGTTTTATTCTGAATTGACATGTGCATGGGATAGGCTGCGGGGTATAGGCTTGTATACCCTAGCTGGTCACGTGACCCTAGGATGGGGCGTGACATCTTGTAAGGTTCGAAGAAGCGGGGGATTAATTTCTGTTGTCTCCTGAGTCATAGTGAGAGTTGTTTATAAGTCTATAACTTCACAAAGACCCAGTCTTGTTCAACAAACTCGACTTCTCTTCTCTTTCGATTGGCTTGAAGCTTCATTCGTGCCTTGGCCAAGTTAATCTTGAGTTGTTTAAGGACTTCATCCCTCGTGAGCAATTCTCTATTGATCGAGCCCCCGATATAGCGAATTAATGTCGGCGGGTCCCGTCTATATAGAGCCTTAAACGGGGTCATACCTGTCGACGATTGAAGTGAGGTATTGTACCAGTACTCAGCCTAAGCTAAATACTTCTCCCATCGCGTAGGGTCCTCTGACGCGAAGCTTCTCAAATACATCTCCAGGCATCATTTGAGTGAAAGAAATAGTGCCCTTGAGCCAATCACATGTTGATGTGTAGGAAACTATTTTTAGTTAATGAATAATATGAGACAACTTTTCATCATATGCTGCATCTATATTTTGTATATATTAGATTGTGATGAACCCCATGAACCCGGGCAATTGATTCCAAGGCCATGATGAGATCATGCCCTTGTTTTAAATATTCCCAGCCGTAGGATCACCAATTAGGGGATTGGTGATTTTGGATAGACTGGTGTACTTGGTACATGCCTTATAGGATCACCAATTAGGGGGCTGGTGAATTAGTTTTTCATCTTCTTGGAGAAGATCAAGGACTCGATTCTTTAGAGGCTTCTTGAAGAGAAAGGCTAAAAAAACTCCTCCTCCTCTCCATTGGTGGCCGGCCATCTACTTCCTCCTTCCCGGTCTTTTACGAAGCCAAATTAGAGGTGTCTTCTAATTGGGTGTGATGCCTACTTCATCCACATGGAGGATTCCGAAAAAGAACAGTGAGGTATTCTTTGATCTACCTCCTTGTTCGGTTTTTTTCTCATCTCATCTTCTTCTCGTTTTGCAGCCCTGTTCTTGGTGGAAGGGCCAGCCTAGCTCTTGAGGTTTCAGGATTTGAGAAAGCATCTCTGTTGAGCCACGACGAGTCCAAATGTTCGCTGCCCCTTTGTTGCAAGGCGTCTGGTGTGAATTATCATTGGAGGACGTGCGTGTGTGCGTCTTGATACGAGAATATGAGCACCCTATCCAACCGCAGTATAAGATATACCTTCCCCCTTCTACTCATTGCTTGAATTCCTTAATTGTTGCTAAAGTATATCGCTATTTTGGAATGTTTTGAATTTTTTAAATTGCTATTTCCACTACGTTTCTTATTCCCATCCCAATTTGAGGGCTTTTGTTTGACCATCCATTTGGGGATGGTAAGAAGAACTGAATCCCAATTCTGTACAGTGAAGCTTCGCCAGCTCCCTCCAGACCTCGCTAATGAAGTGAGTGTCACAATCGCTGATGATCCACTTGGGTAGACCATGAATCTTCACCACTCTGCACAGGAATACATCTATGATTTTAGCGGTTGAATACTGCCTCAGCAAGGCAAAGAAGTGCTCGTACTTGACTAACTGATCGACGACCACAAAAATGGTGGTATATGTCACACAGTTGAATCGAGGCTTCAAAATTTTCACCGTCCCAACCAAGTGATGGCGCTGATCAGTGCACAGAACTATCAGCCAGCCTTTTTCTGCACCAACGATCATTGCAACGTTTCAACAAGAACGAGCACACACCAGACCGCATAAGTTCACAGCAACACAGAACATGATGATGGAGCAATACAAGGCATCACAGTGGGAAAATCTCTTGTTTCATTATACACAATGTTACAAGGTACAAATCCCAAATTACACTTTGCACACACTCACACAGTGGTCTCTCAACAGAAGTGTAAAACACCAAGTACAGGACTCCAGATCTCTCAAAATATCTAGCAACCTTCACCAGTGGTCGACCCTCCTCCTTTTATAGAGCTTCGGTCGCCGACTGCTTGAATCTTGGCCACCCAGCTAAGGCCAAGTCTCATCTCGGCCAGCCATCCCAAGGGGTGGCAGTTTGGTTCACCCCAAACTGCCAAACTTCCATCAATTGCTGACCCAAGTCAAGCCTAGACCATCTGGTCAAGTTCAAGTCGCCCAAGTGATTGAGTGCACCACTCAGTGTATGGCCATGAGGCCAGTGCGCGGGGCAGAACGCGGCAATGCATGCTGCAGCCCAAATGGTGCCTGCATGGCTACCGTCTGCCCGCTCACATGTTTATGCATGAGCATTATGCTCAGTGTCCGCCTCGCTCAATGTCTGTCTCGCTCAATATCCGTCTCGGCTCGCGGACTCATCACAGCAGCATGTGCCACTCCGCATCAACCATGTGCTAACTTCATGCGCCAAGCCTGTGCCTCCGCACGCACAAGCAATTCGCAATGTTTACCCGCCAGGGCCAAGGCATGGCGAGAGTCCGCTCCGCCAAGCTCTCGCCCGGGTGGGCAATGCAAATGTCAAGTTCCGCACTATTGCGCACACGAGACATTTGTTGCTCCGCAAGGCCGTCGCTCCGTATCCCTGCGCCCACGGACGGCCCAAGTCCCCGCCAAGTCGCGCCCATGCCCGGGGGCGCGTGAGCAGTCCACCGCATAGCCCATTGCACGCATCGCCCGGCTGAGCGCTCGCCCGGGTGGGCAAATCCCTCGCCATGGCGGGCAGAATCCCTCGCCAAGTGTGAACACACTTGTTGCTCCTCAGTTGCAACTCCGCAACCCTGCGCAGGCCTAAGGCACACCCCGCGCCGAGTCAAAATGCCGCCAAGTCTAGGGGTGTAACATACCACCCCTACTAGAAGAAGTTGACACCCTCGTCGGAACAGAACTGTGATACTCAATGATTTTATCTTCAAACTCCCACAATTTTGCTGCCTTTTGCCAACTATTCTCAGATTCAAGATACCCCTTCCAAGAAACATAGTATTATGTTCGCCTATTCATCTTACTGTACCCCAGCGTCCTGTGGTCCAGTATGCGATCAACTTCTCTGCCCAGCTTACTGTTCACAGTGAGCGGTGCGCGCTTGGCCTTCACGCGCTCTGGGTTGGAATGATCTTCATGAAATTGCTTCAAGTAGCTTATGTGTATGGTTGGGTGGATCTTCATCCATTCTGGCAGTGCTAAGCGATAGGCAACAACACTTACTCGCTTCACCACTTCAAATGGTTATACCGCTAAATCAGTCCCTTATGCCATCTTTTATTTGTAACCTTCTTCCAGATTTGTGGTGTCAGCTTCAGCAACACCTTGTCACCTACATTGAACTCAAGTGGACGATGTCTTTTGTCAGCATATTTCTTCATACGTCGGGCAGCTTTGTCGAGGCTATCCCTTGCCTCTTCCAGCAACTCTTTGCTTACTTCTAACATATTTGTAAGCAGTAGGGCAAGGCCCTTCCTTCTTGGTCAGTGCAATCTCATGGGGAGTGAGGGGCTGGTAGCCCATTGCCAACTCGAAGGGGCTGAATCCAGTGGCTGAGGAACGATGCAGGTTGTAGCAGAACTGGGCTGTATCAAGGAGCTCTAGCCAGTTTCGCTGACTTGCAGTCGTATAGTGTCTGAGATACTCTTCAAGCATCTGGTTCACCCGCTCAGTCTGCCCATCCGTTTGAGGATGGTTGGCAGTGGAGAATTTGAGTTCAGTTCCCATCAGCTTGAACAGGTAAGTCCAAAACTTGCCTGTGAATATTCCATCCCTATCACTCACAATGTCAATGGGGAGCCCGAGGAACTTCACAATATTTTTATAGAACTCTTCTACTGCCATCTCCGCAGTGCATGCCTCCTTCACCGGTCTGAAGACCGCGTACATGGAGAAGCGGTCCACAATGACCATTATTGCATTGTGGCCTTGCACCTCCGAAAACCAGTGATGAAGTCCATTAAGACTGAAGTCCATGGCTTCTCAGGAACATGCAGTGGCTGAAGAAGTCCTGCCTTCGTTCGTCGTTCGACCTTGTCCTGCTGGCAAACAAGGCACGTGCGAACATACAGTTCCACATTTGCATCCATCTTAGGCCAGAAATAGGAACGTGCAAGCAGCACCTTCATCCTATCTTATCCTGGATGCCCAACCCACTGGGCGTCATGGTATTCGCACATGAGCTGACTCTGTAGTTCCCCTCCGCAAGGGACATACACCCGACTACCCTTAGCATAGAGCAGTCCATCTTGAACCCAGTATCTTTGAACAGTCCCCTCTTGAACTTAAGATATCACCTTCTGGTAGGCAGCATCTTGGGCAGCAAGTTCTTTGAGTGTGTCAATGAACCCAGATTCCAACTGAGTCACTACTACCACCGTTGCTGTCACCTTCCGACTTAGAGCATCCGCAACCTGGTTATGCCGCCCAGGTTTATGCTCTCATTTGAATTCATATTCTGCTAGGAATTCTTGCCATCTTGCCTGTTTAGGACTCAGCTTCTTCTGTGTCTTGAAGAAGATGTTAGCCACATTGTCTGTCTTCACAACAAAGACTGTCCCGAGCAGGTAAACCCTCCAAACTTGCAAGTAGTGTACAACAGCAAGCATTTCCTTCTCGTGCACAAAATATCTCTGCTCCGCTGGCTTCAACTTCCAGCTTCCAAAAGCAACATGATGTCCATCTTGCACAAGGACTCCACCTACTGCCTTATTTGAAGCATCAGTGTGCACTTCAAAATGTTTTCCAAAGTCTGGCAACTTCAGAATAGGTTCAGATATTATCTTCTTTTTTATTATGCTGAAGGCTTCTTGGCATGCTTCGGACCAATCCCAGCCCTGGTCCTTCTTCAACAGATTCGTCAATGGTGCTACTTCCCTCGAGTAGCCCTTTAGGAACTTCCTGTAGTAGTTGGATAAACCAAGGAAGTTCCTCAGTTCGCTGACTGAAGTTGGTGTCGGCCAATCTTCAATGGCTTTAATCTTTCGGGGGTCCATCTGGATGACTCCCTTGCCAACAATGTGGCCCAAAAACTTAATTTGCTGGACACATAACTCACATTTTTCCTTCTTTACATACAACTGGTGTTCTCTCAATTTTTGCAACACCACTCTCAGATGTTTTAAGTGCTCACTCAATGACGCACTGTAAATAACAATGTCATCAAGATACACCACAACAAATTTGTCTATTATATCATTAAAGATATTGTTCATCAAGTTACAAAAGGTCGCCGGAGCATTGGTCAAGCCAAAAGGCATGACCAGAAATTCATATGAACCATAGCAAGTCACCATTGTGGTCTTCGGTTCATCTACTTCGGCGATGCGGACTTGCCAATACCCTGAACGCAAGTCTAGTTTGGTAAAAAAGGCGGCTCCGTTGAGACGATCAAATAGGTCGGCGATGAGAGGGACTAGGTACTTATTTTTTATCGTCACCTTGTTCAGCCCGCGATAATCGACGCAGAGACGCATTGTGTCATCCTGCTTCTGTTGGAATAGCACTAGTGCGCCAAAGGGAGCCTTTGAAGGTTGTATCTTTCCGCCATCTAGGAGCTCCACTAGTTGTTTACGGAGTTCCTCCAATTTGCACGGGGACATCCTGTAGGGGGCTTTTGCAGGAGGTCACGTCCCCGGCAGCAGTTCAATTTGGTGATCCACCGCCCGTCTCGGTAGAAGGCCCGCCGGCAGATCAGTAGGCATCACGTCTTGGAATGACTCCAAGATTTCCAGAACATCGTCTGGAATAGCAACAACAACATTGGTGTTAGGTTCCTCCACTTCCACTTCAAAGATGGTACTGAGGAAGGTTGGTTGGCCCCTCTTCCAGCCCCTAGCCATCTGCATGACTGAGACACACTCCGCGGGCGCACCACCCGCCCGGCTATGTCTTATGTGTCCTTGCACATAGCAAGGCTGTGCAGGATCAGAAATCATCAGTCCTGCCAAATGAGGAATCACAGAGGCACCTGCAGCAACTAGAAAGTTGTTTCCCAATATGAAATCAAAATCATCAAGGGGTATAGCAAGGACATCAATGTTCCTAGTCCACAGTCCAATTTTTACAAAACAGGCCTTGGCAATGCCAAGTACAGGGCGGCTCACAGAATTCACTGCTTTAATCTGGGTCGAGTGGGGCTGCAATTTGAGGTTCAAGTAATCCACCATTCGTTCAGCGAGGAAGTTGTGGGTTGCTCCTGTGTCGATCATGGCCTCCACAGGTTGTCCATTCACTAAGACACGAACGTAGTATAATTCGTCGCTCTGGGCCTTCCTCCTAGTGCACAGCGCCCCGAGTGCTTGCAGCGGTGCCATCCGGGTGGGACTCCCTTCGGCGCGGAGTCCTCCCCGTTCACAAGCGCTGTCAGCTTCTCCCGCTTTGGACAATCGCGGGCACGGTGCAGACCATTGCAGATGAAGCATCCAGAGTGAGTCTTTGGGTCCTTCTGGGGCTACTTGCCAGCAACTTTGGCCTTCCCCTTCTCACCACAAGTCGAGAACTTCTTGGCCGCCTTGGCTGCCGGTTTGGCAAACTTTTGGGGCTTTTCAACAGTTCGCCCCTTGCGCACCGCAGCATCACCTAGTGGCATGGTGCGGAGGTCCAGCAATGCCTCCGCATGCGCCATGGCAATAGACATGTCCATCGGGCCCTGTCAGTGCAACTCCAATTGCGCCCGGGCTTGTAGCCCGCGCAAGAAGTTGTAAATTTTGTCGGAGTCCGACATGTCATCAACTTGTAATAGCAGCGATTGGAACTCTATCACGTATGCACGGATGAAACTCGTTTCCTTCATACGGGATAGTGCATCTCGAGCCATCCAGGACGAATTGTCGGGTAGGAATTGCTTTCGCAGTTCGGCCCTCAGTGCGTTCCAATCTGCAACTTTGGAACGGCCGCCCAACTTGATCTCCGCTTCATAAGTTCGCCACCATAGTTTGGCGTCTCCAGCCAGGTACATGGTGGCCACTTTGACTTGCTCGCCGCTGTCGACATTCGCAGCATCAAAGTAATGCTCGATATCGTAGATGAAGTTTTCTAATTCTCGGGAATCCCGGACTCCCGAGAAAGGCACTGGTTTCGGATACTTCAATATGCTTTTAGAGTGATCTGTCTCCGTCTTGCCTTCTTTGGTGCGCAGGAGCACCAGTTCAGTGCGTTGTTCGTCGATGATGGCCTCCATCGTCGTCATCATGGCCAGCGCCTTTGCCAACTGCGCCTTCAACGCAACATGGCCATTCAGCACATCCGACAACAATGCCTTCTAGTCCGTCACGTCGTTGGCAAGTGACCCGAACAGTTCCACCAGGGTATTGTCAAGGTCAGAGCTGTCTCTGACTGCTGCCTCAAGGGTCGCCACGCGTTCTCTTAACGTGTCCATTCTCAGCATAGAACAGAGAGTGTTGTTTTGCTGTGATGGTCTTCAAATAGAGGAGAAAGTAGCAGTGTCGACTGCCACAGAATATACTTTGAATACAGTAAATGTACCAACCCTTTACTGTCGATTGAGCCCAACCTGGCTCTAATACCAATTGTCACACGGTTGAATCGAGGCTTCAAAATTTTCACTGTCCTAACCAAGTGATGGCGCTGATCAGTGCACAAAACTATCAGCTAGCCTTTTTCCGCACCAACGGTCGTTGCAACGTTTCAACAAGAACGAGTACACACCAAACCGCATAAGTTCACAACAACACAGAACATGATGATGGAGCAATACAAGGCATCACAGTGAGAAAATCTCTTGTTTCATTATACACAATGTTACAAGGTACAAAACCCAAATTACACTTTGCACACATACTCACACAGTGGTCTCTCAACAGAACTGTAAAACACCAAGTACAGGACTCTAGATCTCTCAAAATATCTAGCAACCTGCACCAGTGGTCGACCCTCCTCCTTTTATAGAGCTTGGGTCACCCACTGCTTGAATCTTGACCACCCAGCTAAGGCCAAGTCTCATCTCGGCCAACCATCCCAAGGGGTGGCAGTTTGGCTCGCCCCAAAATGCCAAACTTCCATCAACATCTGACCCAAGTCGAGCCTGGACCATCTGGTCGAGTCCAAGTCGCCCAAGTGACTGAGTGCACCGCTCAGTGTATGGCCATGAGGTCAGTGCGCGGGGCAGAACACGGCAATGCACGCTACAGCCCAAATGGTGCCTGCACGTCTGCCGTCTGCCCGCTCACATGTTTATGCATGAGCAATCTGCTCAGTGTCCACATCGCTCAATGTCCGTCTCGGCTCGCGGACTCATCACAGCAGCATGTGTCGCTCCGCATCAACCATGTGCTAACTTCATGCGCCAAGCCTGTGCCTCCGCGCGCACAAGCAATCCGCAATGTTTGCCCCGCCAGGGCCAAGGTATGGCAAGAGTCCGCTCCGCCAAGCTCTCGCCCGGGTGGGCAATGCAAATGTCAAGTTTCGCTCCATTGCGCACACGGGACATTTGTTGCTCCGCAAGGCCGTCGCTCCGTGGTCAATCGAATAGGTTGCTGCGCCATTCTAATGCCTCGTTCGGTCGACCGACCGATCGACCGAACCCAGGTTGAGGATGTTTAGTTCCTTACATTTTTACATGCCATTTCTAAGGGTTTGGTTACCAAGTTTCAACTTGGATAACCTTACATTTTAGGCTTGGGATAAACTATCCTAAGGATATATTACATTGAATCTACTTGACTTAATCCGCGAGCCTTTCCTCAACGTCTTCTTCTTCCGTTTCTTCGACGATCTTTTCCGTCATCTTGATTGAACGGATTTGGCATGAGTATCGCAACCTCAACCTGAACTCAAAACTTCATACTAGGATTAAATACATGTTTGTTATCATCAAAATAAAGATCGAGGCTTAAGAGAGACCCTTAAGCCAACAATCTCCCCCTTTTTGATTATGACAAAATAACATTAGAAGTTAAGAAAATATAAGCATTTGTGAGTTTGAGTTAAGGCATTCAAGAGTTAGGATATGCAAGAAAACATAACATTTGCATTCCATTATTTATAACTCAACCTATGCTCCCCCTATCAATATGCATATTAACTTTTCTATAACTTAACTTATGCTCCCCCTACCATTTTGCATGTTTTTCTTAACTCCCCCCCCCTAACTATATTTCTTCCCCTTAACTATAAAACTCACAGTACTTATATGTATCATGAAAACCAAGTGTGACCTTTCTTTTTCTCCCTCTTTTGACATCAATCAAAAAGGTTAAGAATCAATGTACATTTAATGATATTTCATTATAAAACCAAAAAACCGAGAAAGCCACAAAAACCAAGTATCATCTACCACTATAGTCCTTCCCATCAATGTGAGCCTATAGAAAGCAAACATCAATAGGTCGCAAAGCCCCACTACAGAGCAATACATAAGTGTGATGACACTTTTATAAAATGCAAGTTTTGAAATCATGTAAATTTTGAAGAAAATTCTCTTTAAACACAAGATAAAGCATAAATTCCTAGTTGCATCCTTAAGGTTGTGAAACTTTCTTCAACTAAGGGTTTTGTAAATATATCAGCAAGTTGTTTATCGGTGGATATAAATTCTACCGGTATATTTTTCTTAGCTACATTATCCCTAAGAAAATGATGTCTCAAATCAATATGCTTAGTTCTAGAGTGTAAGATAGGATTTTTGGTTAAATTAATTGCACTACTATTATCACAATATATAGGTATGCAAGAATACCTAAGTCCATAGTCTAAAAGGGTTTGTTTCATCCAAAGGACTTGCGCACAACAGCTAGCCGCGGCGATGTATTCTGCTTCGGTAGTTGAAAGCGCAACCGAGTTTTGTTTCTTTGAGAACCAAGAAACAAGACTCGCTCCTAGGAATTGACAACACCCACTAGTGCTTTTCCTATCTATCTTACATCCGGCAAAATCTGCGTTCGAAAAATTGATTAAATCAAATGATGCATGACATGGATACCATAATCCTAAGTCAATCGTACCCTTTAGATATCTCAATATACGTTTTACCGCACTTATATGAGACATCTTAGGGCAAGATTGAAACCTAGCACATAGACACACACTAAACATGATATCGGATCTACTTGCGGTTAAATAAAGGAGACTACCGATCATACCATGATATCATTTTTCGTCCACTTTAATGCCCTCTTCATCTTTGTCAAGCTTGATTGATGCGCTCATAGGTGTAGAAGCTATCTTGGCTTCATTCATTCCAAATCTTTTGATGAGCTCCTTTGTGTACTTAGCTTGATTGATGAAGATCTCTTTGTTGGTTTGTTTGATTTGAAGACCAAGCATGAAGGAGAGCTCTCTCATCATGCTCATCTCAAATTCATCCTGCATACACTTAGCAAACCACTCACAAAGCATTTCATTAGTGGCACCAAAAATTATATCATCAACATATATTTGAACTAATAATATGTCATTTTCATGGTGCTTAATGAAAAGTGAGACATCCGCTTTTCCTATGTCAAAACCTTGTTCGATTAAGAAAATAGAGAGTCTTTCATACCAAGCCATAGGGGTTTATTTTAAACCATATAAAGCCTTTTTAAGTTTGAAAACATAATTTGAAAACTCAAAACTTTTAAAACCGGGGGGGTTGTTCAACATACACTTCTTCATTTATAAAACTATTTAAAAAATCACTTTTCACATCCATTTGAAAAAGTTTAAAACCTTTAAAGCTAGAAAATGTCAAAAGCATCCTAATTGCTTCTAATCTAGTTACGGGAGCATATGTTTCATTATAGTATATTCCTTCTTGTTGGTTGTACCCTTGTGCCACTAGCCTAGTTTTGTTTCTAATGACTTATTCTTCTTCATCTAGCTTATTCTTAAATACCCACTTGGTTCCAATTATGGTTTGATCACTAGGTCTAGGCACTAAGTTCCATACATCATTTCTATCAAATTGGTTGAGTTCTTCTTGCATGGCTAATACCCAAAATTCATTTTCTATAGTTTCCTTAACATTCTTAGGCTCTACTTGAGAAACAAAAGCTACATATTGGCATAAATTTTTAAGCTTAGAACGTGTTACTACTCCCGTTGAAGGCTCTCCAATGACTTGATCTATTGGATGATCCCTTACCAATCGGTATTCTTTAGGGAGAGGTGGTAGAGCTTCTTCTTCACCATCTTCAACTTGAGGTTGACTTGAGGATGGAGGTTCTTCATGTTGGGTCTCCTCATTATCTTTATTCTCCACTTCCTTATCATGAAGTGTGAGATCCTCAAGCTCCTCACCTACATTCACAATCTTGACATTTCTTGAAAAATCATTAGTTTCATTGAAAGTAACATGCATGAATTCTTCAACTATCATAGTTCTACGGTTATAAACTCTATAAGCCTTAGAACTAGTAGAATAATCTAGGAAAATTCCTTCATCGGATTTAGCATCAAATTCTCCTAAATTCTCCTTAGTATTTAAAATAAAGCATTTACATCCAAAAACATGAAAATATCCCACATTTGGAATTTTACCATTCCAAAGCTCAAAAGGGGTTTTCTTGATTTTTGGTCTTAATAAAACACGATTAAGAACATAACAAGAAGTATTTATGGCTTCGGTCCAAAAATATTTAGGCAAATTATTCTCAAACAACATGGTCCTAGCCATTTCTTGGAGGGTTCTATTCTTCCTCTCAACCATCTCATTTTGTTGAGAGGTCCTAGGGGAAGAAAATGTATGTTGAATACCTAAATCATCACAAAACTCGGAAAAAATTTCATTCTTAAACTCCCCTTCATTGTCACTCCCAAGGTTGTTAAACTCGAGAGTTTAAGTAAACTCGTGGAGCCTCCGTAAACTCGACTCGTAAACTCGTAAGAGTTTACCTAATATTAAAATAATATTAAAAAATATTATACTATAAAAATATAATCTAATATAATCTAAAAATCATAATTAAGGCGCAGTTCAACTCCCTAATAAAGCACAGATAAAGATAAAATATAAGAGTACAAGTCTAATACATACATAATAAAGCATTCTAAGTCCATAATAAAGCACACATAATGACTCAAAGATAAAAATATAAAGTACAAGTTCAATCCATAATAATTATCATCAAATCAAGTTCATCCGAGTTACCACAAGTTTGACCGAGTTTACTCGTGAGTTTGACCGAGTTTGTGCGAGTTTACCGAGTTTACCTTGAAACGAGTTTGAGTGCGAGTTAGCTCAATTTTGATACCTGGGATCGTAAACTTGTCCGAGTTTACGAGTTTACGAGTTAACTCGCGAGTTTGACAACACTTGTCACTCCTAATTTTCAAAATATAAACTCCCTTTTCATTTGAAACCTTTTTTGCAAAATTTTTTAAAAACTCAAATGTTACATTTTTCTTAGCAAAAAAGAAAACTCATGTAAATCTAGAAAAATCATCAACCAAAACATAGCAATAAAGCTTTCCACCTAGACTAGCTACATCACATGGACCAAAGAGATCCATGTGTACAAGCTCAAGAATTCTAGATGTACTAACTTGATTAATACTATGGAAAGAAGATTTTACTTGCTTACCTAGTTGACATGCATCAAAAAGTTTATCTTTTTCAAATTTTATCTTTGGTAAGCCTTTTACTAAGTCTTTCCTTGATATCTCTTGGATGAGGCTCATGCTAGCATGTCCTAACCTTCTATGCCACAACCAAGAGTCATTTTCCATGACAACTAAGCATCTAACATGAGGATTGGGCAAGACATTTAACTCTAGGGTGTATATATTTTCTTGCCTATTTCCTATGAACATGATATCGTTTGAGGGTGTGCTTCTAATAATGCATTTAGATGCTTCAAAGATTATTATGTACCCATTATCACATAGTTGAGATATGCTAATCAAGTTATGCTTTAAACCATCAACTAATAAAACATCCTTGATACATGGGTAATGGAGTATACTTATGTCACCAATGCCAACAATCTTACCTTTGGCATTGTCTCCAAATATGACATGTCCACCATCTTTGCTTGATAGGGTTGCGAACAAGTTGATATCTCCGGTCATGTGCTTCGAGCAACCGTTATCCAAGATCCAAGTACTCCTACTTGGTTGAGGATGCTTCTCCACCTACAAAAGGAGAAGACACTATCTTAGGTACCCAAATTTTCTTAGGTCCTTGGGTGTTAGTCACTTTTGGAACCCATGTGAATCTTGCATGTGGGTTCCTCCTTAATGCACAATCTTTGGCCATATGGCCAAAAATACCACACGAAAAATAATTACCATGAAATTTTCTTTATGTGTGTGTATGAGCATGGGAGTGTGATGATTTCTTTTTGTTGACAACTTTTGGCATGGTATTTTGAATAGTTGTCATTTTCTCATTGAACATGCAAAGTTCTTTCTTCAATGTAAGCATGTTATCATTTAAATGTTCTACTGTATTACATAAATACTTGTTTTCTTTTTCTAATTTTTCATTGTCTATTTCTAGGTCCTTATTAGTCTTTTCTAGGGTGCACCTTTCTTCCTTAAGATTTTCTATTTGTGTCCTAAGGTTATTGCATGAAAGTATTAAGCTATCATTTTCAATTTCTAAGGATCTATTATCCTTTTGAGATCCCTAAATTTTCTTCTAATTGCAATGAATTCCTCGTGCATTTGCTCAAATTCATTTTGTAATTCTTCTTGAGTAAAAGAAACTTCACCAAAAGTAAATTTTACCTCATCCTCCTTTGCCATTAGGCAAAGATTTGCTTTTTCACTCCTTGCCTCTTCTTCACTTGATGAGGCTTCGCTTTCGTCCCATATAGCCATCATTGCCTTCTTATTCTTTTTGTACTTTTTTTTCTTGTGAGGGTTAAAGGTAGCGGCCATCTTTAGAAGCGAGCAATCTTTCCTTAGGTGCCCTGTCTTGTTGCAATTGTAGCACGTGTAGCCACTTCTTTCTTTTCTCATGCCTCCCTTCATGAAGCTCATGAAGCCACTTCTTCAAGGTCATCCATCTCTTCCTCGGATGACGATGTCTCTTCGGCTCGATGGGATGCTTTTAAGGCAATGGCCTTGCCTTTCGGAGCCTCTTCTTCTTGATATTGTTTCATGTGGGTCTCATGTGTTATGAGAGACCCAATGAGCTCGGTGATCTTCAATTGACTCAACTCCTTGGCTTCCATGATGGCGGTTACTTTGGGCTCCCAAGATTTTAGAAGGGATCGGAGGAGTTTCCTTACCTTCTCCTCTTCCTTTATTTCCCTGCCAAGGTTAGCTAAACCATTCGTAATATTTTGAAACCTAGCATACATGGTATCAATAGACTCATGTGAAAGCATTTTAAATATTTCATAGTCATGCATAAGTAAATTGATTTTAGATTCCTTTACTTGGGAAGTCCCTTCATGGGTGGTCTCTAGGACCTTCCATATTTCATATATGGACTTGCATGTGGAGATCCTATTAAATTCATTAATCGATAGGCCGCAATATAGAGCATTGACGGCCTTGGCATTAGCATTAAACAGCCTAATTTCCTCTTGGTCCCATTGGTCCATATCCTTAGTGGGTTGTTTATACTCCACTAAGATCATTCTTCATACACCCATGTCTAATGATTGAAGGAAGCCATTCATGTGGATCCTCCAATAAGCATAGTTGCTTCCATCAAATAAAGGTGGGGTATGGGTAGAGGACCCTTGAGCTAATTGAATTTCATTAGACATGATTGTTTGTAGGGAAGATGATAAGATCTTATCCTACAACCTTGCTATAATACCAATTATTGGGTGGACCTTGACACTAGAAGGGGGGTTGAATAGTGTCAATCCCCTTTTTAAATTTCTTTTAACTTAATTTTGTCTTAGCTTAATAGGATTGTTCTTTAATGAATGATATGATCACAATTTAATCACAATGATGAAAGCAAGTAAAGAGCAATGCAAACAAAGCAATTTATAGTGGTTCGACCAACCGCCTACTCCACTATCTTGGCTCCTTACCAAGGATTTCTAAATACTACTTTATAGAAATTATGTTTCCCTTTTAATACACTTGAGGACATCCTTCTCCCACACTTGGAGAACACCTCAATCATATTCACCTAGGCAAAACACAACTCTACAAAGTTAACCCTGAGTGTTTCCTAGCACACCTAGCAAGCTATCAATTGAGAACAAGATACAACAAAAATCAAATACAAGGAAAGAGCTAGAGAATGAAAGATTGAACCAAGCTTCTTTCCACCGTCTTCTCGTCTTCAACTTGCAACCGAAAGATGACTCAATGGATGCAGCCAAGTTGAAGCAGAAAGAAGCAGCGCCTCGATTCGCTGTTGAGAATGGAAGCAGAGGGCGCGCGCAGGTGTAGGTCTTTGAAGGCTTTAATGATCTTTTTTAATGCTCAAGTAAGATTGCAAAAAGTGTCTAATGAAGTTTGGTGAGGGGTATTTATAACCCCTCAGACGAACGGTCGTTCAACGGATAAAAAATTGACTGTTGAAGCCGTTCGGTCGCAAGGCCAGTCGATCAGTCGGTTGATCGACGGATCGACCACCAGTGTGACCGCTCGCAGCTAAGAGAGGCCGGTCGACCGATGGGTTGACCGCCAACAATTCTTCCGTCACTTGGTCAACCCGTCGGTCGATCGATTGGCTGTAGTGAGTCACGCTAACTCGTGATCGGTCGATCGATTGGTCGACCGCTACTCTCAGGCATTTTATCGCCTCTGTCGGTCGACCGATCAGTCGACCGACGTAGCCTATCTATTCTATCATTACCACCTTCGGTCGACCGACTGGTCGACCGATCAGTCAACCGACGTAGCCTATCTATTCTATCGTTGCCACCTTCGGTCGACCGACTGGTCGACCAAATGCCTCGGCCAAGTTCTAGCGATCTTCGGTCGACCGAATAGGCTGTTGCGCCATCCTAATGCCTCGTTCGGTCGACCGACCGATAGACCGAACCTAGGCTGAGGATGTTTAGTTCCTTACATTTTTACATGCCATTTCTAAGGGTTTGGTTACCAAGTTTCGACTTGGATAATCTTACATTTTAGGCTTGGGATAAACTATCCTAAGGATATATTACATTGAATCTACTTGACTTAATCCCCGAGCCTTTCTTCAACGTCTTCTTCTTCCGTTTCTTCGACGATCTTTTCCATCATCTTGATTGAACGGATTTGGCATGAGTATCGCAACCTCAACCTGAACTCAAAACTTCATACTAGGATTAAATACATTTTTGTTATCATCAAAATAAAGATCGAGGCTTAAGAGATACCCTTAAGCCAACACCATGATCTTGCCAAACCATTTTTGTTGGTCAGGCATTTGAATCACTTGTGTCGACAACTCCTTGAGTGCACATTGGTCGATCAGGATTAAAAATTTCCTGCCCAACAAATATCGCCTCCATTTTTTGACCGCTTGTGTCACTGTGTACATTTCTCATTGCTAAACAGATGAAGCTTGCATCTATCTTGATAGTTTTTGGCTGAAGTAGGCAATGGGCCGCTTTTTTTGAGAAAACACAGCTCTGATGCCGACTCCTGAAGCGTCAGTTTCCACCACAAAAGGCTGATCGAAGTCAAGCAGTTCCAATGAGGAGTTTGACTCAAGGCAGTTTTGAGGTTGTCGAAAACCTCTTGAACTTCATCAGACCATTCAAATGCATCTTTTGAGTGAATGCATGCCTTGATGAATCGCCGATAATAGCTAGCAAGACCCAGGAATCCCCTCAGCCACTTGACATTGCGAGGTGTCAGCCAAGCTTGAACAGCTTCAATCTTCCTCGGGTCAACCTTCAGTCCCTCCAGTGAAATGAGATGTCCCAGGTACTCGATGGAAGTACACCCAAACACACACTTTGATGCCTTTGCTACAAACTGGTTTTCTTTCAGAATTTGTAACACTTGCCTTACATGACCTAGGTGGTCGTCCAACGACTTGTTATAAATGAGGATGTCCTAGAAAAATACCAGGACATACTTGCGCAGGTATGGTTGAACACTCCATTCATCATTGCTTGAAAGGTTGATGGCGCGTTCGTCAGGCCAAAAGGCATGACGAGGAACTCGTAGTGGCCTTCATGGGTGCGGAAGGCCATCTTCGGGACATCCTCTTTGTGAACTCGAATTTGGTGATACCCCGCCAACAAATCGAGTTCGGAGAAGTACTGAGCGCCACCCAATTCATCGAAGAGCTCATCCGTTGTAGGAATGGGGAAACGATCCTTCACCGTAATCGAGTTTAATTCCCCTGTAATCGACATAAAAAATGCCAAGTTCCATCTTTTTTTTAACTAACAATACTAGAGAAGAATAAGGACTGGTACTACCTTGAATAACTCTTGTAACATTAGGCAAACCTGTAGCTCGATCTCAGTTTTCTGGAAGTGTTGTTTGTCCATCAGGTGAATATGGTGATCAGCCTCCCTGGCCGGCGATAATCCCTTTGGTGGTCGGAAGACTTCTAAAAATTATCGGAGCACTGAGCATAGCTCCTCAATCTCGCACACAAAGGTATCATTGCTTGCAGACACCGCCTCGAGCTGAAACATCTCAGCTACTGCCTTAATGTCGCACATTTGCCTCAATGCATTGCATTGCACAGGCTCAATCTTGAGAGCTTCCTCTCCTTTCCATGAGTGGAGATTCCCATGCAATTGGAGTTCAAAATATCAATCAGCAAAGTTCATGACAACTGGCCCAAGAGTTGCTAACCAGGCAACTCCTAGTACCATGTTCAATCCTTTGATGGGCAGCACATAGAAGTGAGTAACAATGGTTGAGCCTTGGATCATAATTTTTAAATTCCTGACCACTCCCTTGCTTTGAATCATCGCTTCGCTTTCAACCATTACTCTGAATGAAGCAGTTGATTCCACAGGCAGGCCCAAGTACTTCGCCACCCGAGACTGAATAAAGTTATGGATACTACCCCCATCAAGCAGAATTTTCACATTCCGGCCTTCGATGGAGCCTTTGAATCGCAGTGTCGTTGGTGAGAAGCAACCCGACATCACATTGAAGGAGATCAGCGATGTTTCCATTTCATCCGGCTCCCACATTTTTGTTCGCGATTCCGATTCATCCTCCCCTTCCGGGTCCTCATCTAACATGAACAATTAGGGAGTTCGTCATTTATGGCCCCAGAAATATTTCTCATCACAGTAATAACATAGGCTTTGCTCGCGTCGCTTTTGCATTTTTGCCGATGTTATGTTTCGAGCTTGATTGTGTACACTAGTTGTCACTAGCGATCTTGCAGTGGACTGATTGCCAATGACGACCCGTCCATTCTAGTTCGTTAGAGAAGAGAACACTGAGTTCTTCTATGGAGTTGGTAATAGTGGATCTCCCTTTGCCACCAAGAATGAACCCACACCCCGTCTACTGGCATTACTCTTAGCTTCATACCGTTTTGGCAATGTTATTGTCGCATGCATCGAGACCGGTTGAATTGCTAATACCTCCGTCTTAATATCCGCCCTAAGCCCCGATACATAGCAATTAACCATAAATGTCTCTAGAAGATTAGTCGTGAGAAGGGCCAAATCCTCAAATCGCCCTTCGTATTCCTCTACTGTCGACGTCTGAATTAGCTTGGTGAGTTGTTCTTCAGGCGGCTCCAAGTCGGTTGGCTCAAATCAGCGTCTGATCGCCTCCACCAAATGATTCCAACCAGCGAGTTATTTTTCAGCGTTGCATCCATCGGAACCACTTCGATCTTGGCCACTCCATCCATTCGGAAGGAAGCCATAGTGACACGTCGACAGACCTCTGCGTCAACATCGGTAAAGATCGGCAATTCAACCTGAGGTGGCTTTGGAGGAAATAAAAATTCATCATCGTCTCCATTTTCTCCTTTCACTTTTGACTGCCATCTTGTCGGCTACGGTGCCTTACTTTCTCCCGATCCGCTAGGATTTGATCTACCTTTGGCCAACTGAACCATCAGCGTATTCAGAAGTGCGATCTGTGATGATATCGATCGTCTGCAATAGTTTCTACTGAGCCTCCAATGTTTGTTGTTGGCTCTGAAAGCTAGCTTGTAGTGATTCGAGCATCTGATCATGCCTAGTATTTGCCTCATGTAGCAACTTCACTGACTCGGTCACCGTATGAGAACGAGTCTCCATAGATCTCACTTGTGCACACAAATTACAGAAGAGTTCAGCACAATGAAAGCATCAGTTTGTTAGGAGATTGATTACCTGACAATCGCCCTCGCCAAGCTTGAACGATTGACGGAGCAATCAACGAGTTCAGATCGCTGATCGATTGAGATCGAGCCTAGAAACAGCAGGTTGAGAGTAGAAGAGAAAGAAAATGGTGGAGTAGAGAGTTAAGAATTATGGTGTTTGAATTTTATTCAAGACATCCTTTACAAGACGTGACTACACCACATTTATATTCATCGCCCATTACATTTCGAAATCCCTGTAGCGTGTGGGGAGCCTTCATATGCGTGCGACACGCGTCCGTCCACCTGCTGCGTCGGACGTGCGGTTCTCAGCCGCTGGGGCCTCACGCGTGAGAGGTTCATTAGATCCACGTCATCGGATCCAGCTGTGGGCCCTGGTCTGGTATCATCGTTCGTGACGGTACCCACAGCTGCCCACCAATGGACTCTGGAGAAGATCATATCAACATTCCAGCTTCAGGTAAATTGTCGCCCGACCTCAAACGCTCCATCCTCATCCCGTCGGTGAAGTGGAGCATCTCCGGACGCTCAACCCAAGCAACGAGTCCGCACAACCCAAACGCGTGAGACCGTCGGCGTATGCCACCGACCACATGCAGTAATCCCAACTCCGACAGCCTCGCGCTCGCGAGCAGGCAGGTGGTCTGCAACATCACGCGCTCCGGTCCAAGTAGATCAGCCAGCAGCCCAAGTGCTGCAAGCGTCACCTTGTCGGTCTGCTACAAAGAGTCAACGACTACAAAGAAGCATTCATATGTAACATTCCAATATTTTATTATTTAAAAGGGTTAAACATACCTTGAATTGATTTCTACAAAAATGTAGAAAAAATAATTCATTTTAATGCATGCAACGTCTAAGGTAGGAATTTGGAATCAGTATAAAATTTGGGTGTGAAGACATTTTTAGAGCAAAGATTTAGACAGACGCAAGAGCGATTACTAGGATATCTCTGAAAAGAAGCAATATATGCATAACTAAAAATAACCCCTTTGACTTGATGAATTAAATAAAACCTGTACAGGATTATTGTTATTACTATAAACACAATCAGCTACTCTACTCAACTCTGAAGAGACTAGAGATTACTTTTCCTAAAGCACCAAACAAATCTTAAGAGAAAAAAGAAAACATAATTAAAATCTCGCTTCTCTAAACTCGTGTGTTGTTAGTGTCAAAGCTTCAAAACTTCATATGGATGCCTTCACAAACTTGTTTCCATCTTCAGAGCCAGATGTGATACCAATAATGATATAACAAGCAAACGATAATCCAGTACTACTTTCCAGTCTCAACTGCGGCAACAACTTGTTCACCAAGTTGATTTTTAAGGTTTTTTAGATGATTTGAGATCTTTCTGAACTAAGAATCATTGGTTCGTGCTGCCCGTTAATTACTAATAACCAAATAAACTACATGTCCAATGAATACCCATCAAAAAGTTCAGAAGCATCCTCTCCAGTACCTTCTTGCAACTGAAAGAAAAACAATTGCCATGAGACAAGAACATGAATTCGTACATAGAAGATTGAAATAGGGAAATATTATATGAAACTGAAATAAAAAAAAAATATATTAACAAATTGAAAGACAAAATTACAAACCTTGTACCAGTAAACTTACTCCTAAAGTCTCACTAAAACCTCGTTGATTATAAGGAAAGAAGAATAGTTTGGTCAATAGGAATGCCAAGTCAGCATCACTTTATCTTTCCACAGTTACGTTAATTAATCTCAACTATCTTAGTTACTATATTATATCCAAAAAAGAAGCAAAGGCCATAAGAAAATGAGCATAGCTTTATTTGCAGGTAACCAGTCATCATATAAGCAAATAATATAGTTCTTAGCATAAATGTAGCTTTAGAGTCACAAAATTTAAGGATATGTTTCCAATATATATGTCCAAATATCAAAGATCCATGTAATGATACATCACACTTTTCCCAACCGAGTTTTTCTAAGATTTTTAGAGCAATCTAATTATTTTTTAGTAGAACTTTTGGTAACATCAGATTGACCTTTAGTATGGCAGTCTATCATAAAATTCAGCCCATACTTTAAGAGTCTTTTTCAATTTGGAACACAGTTCGAATAGTCTATTAAAGTTAACTTTATTAGATAATGCTAACCATTGTAGCAAAATAAATGTTTTTTCAAAAAACTAACCTGCTTTCCAACAACATTCATGAGCTCATTTGAAATGATGTTGCTATCATAAAATGCATCTTGAAGCTTAGTATCAGGCAACACTTCAGACTTCATGCTAAAAGAATTTTCAACTAGGACAGCAGTGTTGCATTGAGATATACATTCTACCTTTTCATGCTCAATTTCTGTCCTTACTGAAAGTATCTCCTTTCTTACTGTACATGCATTGATAGTATTCCTATCTTGATATGTCGCAGGAGAAGAACCAGAATCAAGATTGTTAAGGCCGGACCCAAATTGTTGGCCTGACTGATATGGAAGGTTTACACCCTTCATCTTCCAGTCTAGAGATTTGTTTTGAGAACTAACATAGCTTGGAGGTAAATCACTTATTCCTTTCAAATTGCTGGTCTTACTAGATGTTTGAACACTCCCTGTCATTGGTGTAGGTCCTATGCTACTTGAATGAGGATAGAGACTTGCAACTGATTCATTTATGCATCTATTCTGTATATTAGAATTAAGAGATTGAGGAACTGCACCATACAAAGAACTAATCTGGTTGCCAGGCAATGATGAATTTAAGGTATTGACAGTCCTTTCTGATACGTCGCTTGAAATTTCATATGGAAGCATTTGCTGCCTTACTGTTGATGCAAGCCTGGAGTCATGAGCTTCAATGCCATTCAATACTTGTCCTCTTGAAATTGACTGTCCAAGAAAATTGTCATGCTGCTGAGAAAGGGAAAACTGTTGTCCTGGTTGAGACATAGCCATAAGTAAAGATCTGTTCAGTTGATCATTGGTGTTGGCTCCAGGAAATAAGGGTCTTGTTTGAGAAGGTGGCATGTTAAAGAAAACTGATGTTTCTTCCTCAACTTTTAACGGCGTGTTTCTTCCATGTTGTTGGGCCAAATGATAAGGTTGATCAATCTGTCTTGACTCAATATTGTTTGGGGATCCAGACAAGTAACTCAGTCCTCTATTCGTCATTTGGTACATTGGTGAACTCCTTGCAGATGAAACATTTGCACTGCTACCAGAACTTAGAAAACCCATCTGATTAAAAGTGGGAGTCCCTATGCCAGTATCAGTAGCTCTTCTTGCACCAAAATGTAGAGCTGGCAGAAGCTGACCAGAAACACTAAGAGCTTGAAGGTCAAACCCCACAACTCCACCTGATCGAAATGGTACTTCTTGTGCACTTGTATAAGGTCCATCAATTCTGGCCTGATTTTGTGGTACACTTAATCTCCTCAAATATAACCGATATTTCTGTGCAATGACAACTATTTAGGCAAAAGTTCAAATTGTTGATGGATATAAGAACTTTGTTGGCAGTGAAAAATGCATGAATTAAGCATCTACTTATTGGCTGATTAATATTTGTAAATGCAATAGCAGAACAGGCTATTGAAAGGAAGAGTAATTTGGAAGACAGAAAACATCATCCAACTTTACAAATAAATTGAAATGAAGAATCATGATCTACTAAACTTTGTTCTCTTGGTCATTATGCTTGTATAAGTTGGTGCATGTGTTGTGGCCAATATGCACTTTATCTTAAGATTATGGCATACTCAATACTTCTAAAATGATCAAACAACTTAAGAAGTACCACAATGAATTGTGAGTTAAAGCAGATTATATCAAGCACATAATGAATTAGTTGATTAATTGCTAAGCAATTGCATAAAGAAAGAGAAGGACGCCACTGTTACGGCCATGAAGATTATTTCAAGAAACACATCAACGTACAAGGAAACAGTTTATAGCAGCATCAAAATGCTAAGCTATGTCACAAGGTGAAGTCATGTCAATATCTATAGTCACTTATTAGTGATTAACTAATGCAAGATAACTGATTCTTCTATCATAAGTCAAGGTCAAAATGTTACTAGAGCCTAATATTGGTTGTCTGTGATACAAAAGGATATGGTAAAAGAAAGTTCTCTGCAGAAAAGAAATTTAACAAAACAAGGGTTTTGAAATCAAGACGTTTGCATAAATTAGCAGTAACACTTATATCTTGCATGAAGTTTCTCATCTTTCTAGGACTGACATTAGACAAGTAGTAGATACAAGCTGATTAGGACTAACAAAATTTTCATGTTTTACATATCCCTCAAGCAAATGGATCCTTGACATATAAAATTCACATTTGGAAGTAAGAATAATGTAATGAATTGACATGAGATTAGATTCAATCATTAGAATAGATGCTAGTATTTTACTCAAAGTAAGAACCATTGTGGTTAGTGAAAAGCACTGAATTCACAGGATTTGTTAAACATAATGTTTTAATGAACTAACCCCACCAATCTATCAAATTAGTGATAAGACTTTCTCTAATTCCAAATTAGTAAGTCTCATTTTACACTTGGTTCAAGACTTTTGTTGTGACTTAGATAACTGCTTTAATCTAGAAAAACTTCTATAAGCAACTATGATCATTTCAAACTATAATTGATATTCAAGTATCATGGTACATTGGTTTAATACCTGCAGGTGGCTGGCAACATTTTCCCGTGTAAGTCCTGGGACTTTCATCAGTTCAAGAATTTTCTTTGGGACGGCCTCTGCAGGAAATAGGAAAGTACAATGAATAGAGCAATACAACTCTGACAGTGAAGCCTGGGCAAATTTTGTTAGCATCAGTTATCTGAACTCAACTTCTAATTTGTGACAGGGAAAACGAATTCCTAAATGGGAGCAAAAGGAAAGATGAAAAATTTTCAATCAATAATATTTCCTTTGATATTACTAATAAAATCAAAGATGAAACTGAATCACTACTTCGTCTATGACTGTACGAGTTCGAAGAATCACGATAAAAAGTTCAATTAATGGCTTTATAGTAATGAGTTAGAGCTCAATTTTATTTCTTTAAAAAGTGAGAAGTAAGAAATCATACTGTCGATGCCCAATTGATTCACAGCGGTCATAAATTGTTGGTGGAGTTCAACAGACCACACCACTCTCGGCTTCTTCGTTTGAGAAGGATCTTCGCGTTCCTCGGTGTCGTCCTCCTCCTCCTCATCATCATCTTTACCCTCTTTCTTTCTCTTCATAGTTCTCCAGTTCGGCCCACTTCCGGATGTCACATTGTCCCCTTCCTCCAAAGCCTTCTTCTGCCTATCGCTCTCCTCGGTGCTCCCCGATTGCTCGGAATCTTTCATTCCGAACCTCTTCTTCCTCACTACGTGCTGCCATATATTCTTCAGAAGCTCCATTCTCACAGGCTTTATGAGGTAATCCACGGCACCATGCGTGACGCCCTTCATGACTACGTCCTTGTGGTCATCAGCCGACATCACTGACGATTAAGAACAAATCAAACACGAGGGCAAGATGCTAATACCAGAGAGAGTTGATTATGACGCGCACTTACTGATGACAGGAAGGTCCATCTCCAATCCGATGTGCTCCAGCAGCTTGAACCCGTCCATGTCGGGCATGTAGACATCGCTGAGCACCAGGTCGAACCACCCCTTCCTCTCGCGTAGCAAGGAGAGCGCCTCCGCCGCCCGCGAGCAAGTCGTCACTGTACACCACCAATCAACATGACTTCTTCACAAAAAGGACACAACGTTCCACAATACGAGAGAAATGAAAGGCGACACGATCACCGGTTGGAAAAGGGGAGGAGCGCTGGAGGATACCATACCGTCATAGAGGCACTTGCGAAGCATCATCCCGATGATCTTGAGGCAGGTGACATCGTCGTCGACGAGAAGAACGCGCAAGCCAGCAGGGAACTCAGGCGGCGGGCCGCAGGCCGCCGCCGCATCGGGGCTTCTGGAATAGCCAGCGGCGGGCGCTCTGCTGCTACCGCTGCTGGTGGTAGAGGCGGGATCCATTTAATCATCAACTACCACTTCCAATCCACCATTCGATTTCCGTTGAGGTGGATTGAAGAGGGATCTATCGAGATCCAGAAGAGAGATTGAATGGGAGCTGAGATTGCTCGACTAAATACTCTGCTTGGTTGTTGGACTCCTGCGTCTCTTCTTCTGTTTGATTGCTGTCTATCTCTATCGCTCTCTGTGTTTTATGTACAATTCAACTCCGTTTCTTTCTCTCTGTGATGTGAAACTTCGCCCACAACTCTTCCCTCACCGATAAGAGGGGGGAAAGCCAGCTCACTTCCCTCAACTAGCCAACCGTATTCTCTCTCTCTCTCTCTCTCTCTCTCTCTCTCTCTCTCTCTGAGAGAAACCCAAATCAAATAGGAAACATTGGATTACTCTTTCTCTAATTTCCTGCCGTGTTGGCTATTTTTCGAAAACTTACCTTTCCAAATATATTAAATAAATAAGTAGCCTTTTATAGGCTTTTATATTATAAATCGAATTGGAACCGGTTTAATCCTAAAAGAGTTGTTTCTTCGTGTAATCGAAAACCCATTACTTACCTTCTTGATTGACACGACCTTCTTCGAATGCCCCCCGTAAATTTATAATAGAAACATAAAATTGTTGCTTATTTGGCCGCCGGTACCAACTGTGACTACCCCGAAAAAAGAGTCATAATATCAATTTATCACACGCTTAAATTAGCCATAATTAACTTCCCATAAAACGACATACGTAAATGGATGTCAAACCAAATTAAAAAATTATGTTTCCTTAAATGCGTCCGCGGTAACTATAATTCCGGAATCGCTCGAATTAAATAGCAGAACGGATGATTCCCGTCTTGTTAATAAATGCGTGGACTCTTGATGGGTGGGAGGGAATGAGTCAACTCCGATTGGACCGTATAAATGACCCGAAATTAAATCGGTTCATTGCATTGAATCCATACCCAAGTCAAACATAATATTCAACTTGGCTTGTTAAACCTCAGATTAATATATCAAATATTAAAATCCAACTTGTCAATAAACAAAATCATATTCCTGTCCCTGAGTTACATTGTCAAGTTCGATACCAACTAAAGGTTGGAGGAGCCCATGAACAGCTTGTACAATTGAACGATTCAAATGGTACGGCAATTGCAAAATAGTACTAAAATCAATTTGGTGATGCAAGTGAGGACTTACCAAATAAAAAGGGGAATAGCTCCGTAGAAGGCGTAATTAATTAAGACTGATGTCCATTTTTATGGATTGGTCAATGGCACCGATTCCTTGCTCTTTATGGCGGAGGCAAGCTGAGTGGATTAGGCTTCTCAAAACGTGGTAAAAGTAAAAAAGTAAAAGGATTAAAGTACAAAATAAAAATAAAAAGCAAAGTTGATTGGTTGATTCCGCAAACGGAGTTACGGGACAGACTCTTATCCCGTTACAAATTTTTCTTTGAAATCATTTCATACCCGACAGAGGTACCTCCTTGTGATATCGGGGCCCACGTTTGGTTAGACGAATCATTGTTTCGGGTACGAAAGAAACAGGTACGTGCATTATTTTGGTTCCACTGGCCTTTGTGATGCTGCAAGCACATAATAACTCGTCGTTACTGAACAGTAAGTCGACGGGGGAGAGACACGTGTAGATCTATGGTAAGTTTTTGAGTTGCATCGGTGGTTCTCCGCGGTGCAGCAGAACGACATTGCATGTGATCGGCACGCAACGTGTAGGTAATACTCAGTTTTGGGAACCCGGGAGGCCCATCCAACGGTATCCGTTAATATTCCAGCTTTCCGCTTGTTACTGAATAATGTAAATTAGAAACTTGATAAGATCAAAGTATATTTTTACTCTCTTTTTTTGTCTTTTTGATTGAGTTAGAAGATTATTTAGCAACTGGCCAAAATTGAAACTTACTATTGTGATTTCACCGAAATAAAAACTTGTGAATTTTTTTTATTGAAATCTGAATAACTCTTATTTTCTGTTGTCGTTAGTGTCATAAAAGCGTACTATCGCCACCAACCTTCACTGTCACAACCTATCAACCTCTTTTTTATCTCATCTCTTATTTCTCACCACCGCTGGTGCAGTGTAAGCACATCGTCGCCATCAACTTTGACATATATAATTTTATCTTCATCAATTCCTTTTTTTTAGAACTTTTCAAATGTCGAAACATCACCAATTCGTTTCCTTCTCCTAGTGAGGTCCGAAGCGCAATGATGAAAATCTATGAATACTAAATTTTGGGAGAAAAAAAAGAAGAGACGAAAAGAAAATTAAAGAACGATGTCGTAGATTCATTTCGAATCCAAATACATGATCATAGAAAGAGAACGAGGAGGAAGAGAAAAATCCATAACAACCACCAAAAGTTAATGCAGTTCGAACAAAAATAAAGTAGGAGTTTTTTTATATTCAATATATTATTTTAATATAATAAAATATTATTCAATATCCTGTTTTATTAAAACTGCATACCATAACATTTAGGATACATTAAAAAAGTTTGTTTCAATTTGGGGGAAAAATATGTAAGTTCATGTTTTGGTCAAACTTGAAACAATAAGTTTCATGCTGAAAAATATTTATTCATCTATTTTTAAATAGTTTTTTTTTCCTGTTTTGGGTGCACAAGTTACTTTTAAAGATGATTAAGTTTTATGACCATGCATATTTAAGTATAAATTTCACTTTATTTTTGGAAGTTGCTCTCGGTTTTTACTTTTTGCCCCTAATTTTTTAGATTTCTACTTTGGCCAGTTATAAAACTATCATGGTTACCCAATATTAACAAAATTCCAAATATCTATCAAATATTATTGATGGAAATAATTATGTGGTTGTCCGACCAAAATTTTAAAGGATATTTTGCTTTTTACTCCGTAAATTGGCTGAAATTTTTAAGATTGTTTTTTCTAATTTTTTTTTAACTTTTCTTTCAATCTTAGGATTATAATACTTTGTATCACTGGTAACTTAGGGCATGTTTGGAACATTGTATAAGAACCTTCTATAGTATTATGATAATATTATACAATATTTAAAAAGTTTTTAAATAGGATATTAATTAATGTTGGACTATGAAATAAAACAAAATATATATTGTGTATTAATAATACACCACGAGACTCCTTCATTAGCCTATATTAGAAAAAAATGCACACGATTACCCATTCCTCGATCTACGCGATCACTCATTCCTTCACTTATTCATTCTTCGACCTTCACACATGATTTTCATGCATGCTCCTCCATTTCTTCTTCATCTTTGTTTTCTCTCCCACCCTCCTAACTCTCATCTTCATTGCCAAATCCCCAAACCCTCCTCATTTCATCGCCAATCCCTTCACGCCTCAACACCTCCGGGCGCCACCCACCTCGCCACGCCTCAACACCCGAACACTCGATCTCTACAACAGCTTCCCGTCTTGCCACGACACAACCCATGCGCTGCATCTCTACCTCCCTCCAGAGACTAGCGGATCTCGTTGCGCCTGAGGGGCCGTCGAGGGAGGCGCTGCAAGCGTTGCGATAGAGACCACTCAATCATCACCCTTCTCTCGTTTATCTCTTTGTCTCATGCCCTCGCCCCGTCATTGTCCTGTTATTTACCTGCTCTTGCTTTTTATGAGAGCCTTCTACTTTTGTTATCTTCGCACGGGTTGTGATGCATGAGAGAAGAAAGCGACTTTTCCTCTGGATGCAAGTAGTTATGATGTCTGGACAACCAACAAACTTAATGTAGTATGAAATGTGTGACTTAAGTGATCAGCAAGAATTGTCGTGTTTTATTGTGGGATTTCTTGCAAACATCTTTCGAGCTTCTTGATCTTTGTCATGCCCCAACTCGGGTTCACGAGAGCGGTTGGGAATACCACTCGTACCCTGAAGCCTAACACAAGTCTATAATAAAGAAATGCAGAGAAATGCATAAATAAAGATAAACACTCTATTTGGGTTCCAAACTCCGATATGATGATAACATAACTCCAATGAAACAAAGTGAATGTCTCACATGAGACTACAATAGAAAACACAACTCAAAGCGACTACAAAACTCGACTCTCTAATAGCGACAGGGGGAAATCTCCTCGCCGAGCTTGCATTGCCAACTGGATCAAGCATCATGTGCCTCACTTGAGCCTACACACATAAGCAGGATCACGTGATCGGCCAGAGTACACATTTGTACTCTGAAGCCTACCAACCCATGCATACAAATGCAAAATAATAAATGGCAACAATGCAGATACCAAATGAACATAAGCAAATGAATAACTCCAAGTAGAATACTGAGATAGGGTTGGCAAATCGTGTTGGACCGAATTTATTGGGTCGAGCCGACCCGACACGAAATTTCTTTTGCCCGGCCCGATAATAATTTGGGCCTGGAGTCACCAGCCTAGCCAGGCACCAAAAAATAGCGTGTTGGGCGGGGCCGTTAGCCCAAAAAACGTAAGGGTAGAACGTGCTGAATTGATTTATCGGGCCCGATTCAGTCCAATAACCAATTTCGGCATGATAATTGATCGGGCCAATGCGACCCGATAGCCAATCGAGCTAATGCGGCCTAATAACCAATCGACTACAAAATTATGGTCCGATAATCAATCACCATACCGGTTTAAAGCCCTAAAGGTTTTCTAATGTGAGAAAAAATCTTCCAAATCTCATGCTAGCAGGTAACCGTATGATCATAAATAGTTAGCAATAGCCATAATACATTTCAAATAATTGATTTGAACAATTTACCTTCGTCACCTCGGTAATCAAATTATTGCTTTATTTATCTAGAATGGCAATAATTTTGGATAAGATTAAAGAATGAGCTATGTTGTGAGAAACTTCCGTCACATTTATACCGGGGAATAAAGCTACATAGAAAATTGGTCAATATATAAGTTGACTTTTAACCAATTTCAGTGAGAATTAAATCAGTCAAAATTGATTATAAGTTGTCCAATGATTCAATTAATAAGACAACTTATAAGTTATAAGCATACTTTTGTTTTACTTGGAACTTTATCTAACTCTTAGATTAAGATTAGAGTTAATCTAACTTTCATTAAGCTTGATTTAAGCTCACAACTCAAACCCGAAACATAATTATCCAACCATTATTGCTATTGAAAACACAGCAATTTAACCATTGAAAACCTACCATGCTAACAAAGATCACTATAAATTGTAAAGGTCATGAAAATCATTCTGCTCCAAAGTTTTAAATTTTCAATCATGGAAAATAAGTGCATAATGTTAAGGAAACATCCAAAATCTAAAAGTTCAAACTTCAAAAATAACACACAATTCAAACTTCAAAAGTATTACAAAGTTTAAACTTCAAAAGCATTAAACTTAAGAGTCTTAGAAACAACATTAGATTCTTGAGATTCTTGAGTCAAGGAAAGATTTTCCTCATTTTCTTTTGTATTTAGAATATCACCGGTGACTTCTTCAAATTTCGCAACAGCTTCTACAAGATCTGTAATAAAATATAAAAAATCAAATAAGAAAAAAAAATACTACTGATAAACCAAAAATAAACTATAGAAACATTGCAAACCTACAAACTTACCTTTTTATCTATAAATCCAATCTTTTAAACAGAGCAATACTTCAGTATTTTCAAACTTAATAAAACTACAAAACCGATTAATGTCGATTATGAATCAACTCTAGTTATAGGCATGCAAAGCATATCGCGAGTCATTCGACCAACAATAGAAAAACTGTTAAAGTCTCACATTGGTTAAAAATATGGCCAACTTAACATTTAAATAGTTTGGACAATCCTCTCACCATGAGCTAGCTTTTGAGGTGAGTTAGACCCACTAATTTTCTTAACATGGTATCAGAGCAAAACCTGTGGTTGATATTGTGCCACCCGCGGATGTCCAGTCCTGCAAAATTCCACGTTTCAGATGTTCAATCCTGGGCGTAAGGGGGTGTGTTAAAGTCTCACATTGATTAAAAATATGGTCAACTTAGTCTTTAAATAGTTTGGGCAATCCTCTCCCCATGAGCTAGCTTTTGGGGTGAGTTAAGCCTACTAATTTCTTAACAAAAACAAGGCTCATGCTTACACCAAAATTGCAAAACATCCTATTTTTAAGTCGTTGGCTTTCTTGACTCTTCTAAATATTCCTCCAACTCTAATATTGAAAATTTATTAGTTGATAGAGCTTGAACAAATTTCTACAAATAAATATTAGTTATTCAACATAACAATTAACTTTTAAATATTAAGGATTAAGAAAGATATGTTAAAAAAAATTCATATCGAAAACATATTACTTTCTTCGAATGGGATGTCACTCTCTTGAGGTTTGATATTTATGTTTTGATGAAAAGCTGAAGCACTAGAGGATAATCCGCAATCCGCAAGATGACTTGTGCAAGTATTCATTAAAGAGATCGAATAATCTTTTACGAATTTTCAAAAAGTGAGTATCTCCATCATTACCGTAGAGTTTTCCATAAGCAACAGTTTTTCATAAGCAAACTCCACAAACTCAAGCTTGTAACGTGGATCCAAGACAACTGCTATGGTCAATGCTTCATTAAAGCTAATCCAATACTTTTCAAGCTTTACCTTCATCCTAGTGCATATTCTCCTCATAGAGTCATCATCATTTGGACAAGCCTTTTTCAAATTCATATAAATCAGAAACACTTTTGTCAAGAACAAATTGGTAGTGGGATACTTTGTTCCAGAAAATAGAACTGTCAGATTGTAAAAGGATCCCAAGAAGTTGCATAATTTTTCAGCTCTATCTCATTCAAATATTGAACGACAACTTTCATAATTAGGATCACTCATCCCCAAATGTTCCAATGTAGTTTTATAATAAATAGCACCCTTATGCATAAAATAGGTAGAATTTTATCTTATTGGAACATCTTGTCTCAAACCCTGTTTACTCTCTAAGCACAAAGTTTTAACACATTCAAGAAACTTTTTCTTTCTTGACTGAGAGCCACGGACATACTTGACACTATCTCGAATTTTTTCCACAACATTATCAGCATCCTTCAACTCCTCTTGCACAATCAAATTTAAAATATGAGCATAACAATGTACATGAAAGAGATCATCATTCAACATAAGTGCTTTCCTGCTATTCAGCTTTGCCTTTAAATATGCAACACAAACATCATTTGTAGAAGCATTATCTAACGTCAAAGAAGATAATTTTTCAATGATTCCCCAGCCAACCAAAATGATATGGATTTTGTCAGTCAGTGCCACACCGGTATGAGGGGTAGGCATATAACTCAAACACAATATATATTTTCTCAAAATCCAATCTGTATCAATAAAATGGACAGTCGTTGCAAGATAACCATCAGAGTTTATTACAGTCTACAAGTCTAAAGTCAAACTGATCCTACCAGAAGTCATTGCCAACATGCTCTTAATCTTCTTCTTTTGCAATTCATAGAGTTTTAAAACATCAATCTTTGCAGTATTCTTAAAAATACATTGCACACTAGAAAGTAGGTATTGAAAACAAGCTCTAACACCCTCATACTCCACATACTGAAATGGTAAATTATGCATAACAAAAGCAAATGTAAATAATTCTCTAAATTTTTCAAGATCAAAAGAATCATCAGATAAGGACATGACACTTTAATTATAAGAGAAAAACATCTGACTTATATCATAGATTTTATATGGCGCAATAAGTGGCATGTCCCGCCTTTAGTACGACAAGTAAATTTTACAAAATAATTCTTGCACCTACATTTCTCTTCGTCATCTTCACCCACCGGAAGTTTATCGAATTGAGTCCATACTTTCAACCTCTCATTCCTCTTCTTTCCTTTTCATTTAGTAGTTACCGTCTCCTGCAAATTTATTGATGATCCAAAACAAATATGATGATCTAAGAAGAGGAAATATCCAAAATATATTAATATAAGTATAGAATCCAATATGCAACTAAAAAATGATTTTTTACCAAAAAATTGATATAATTAAAACTGAAAATACTAAGCAAAATACTTGCAGTGACACTGCAACAACGAGAAATCTGCACCGGTGTATGTATATATGCAAAATACTAAGCACTAGTGTATGAAAATACTAAGCAATAGTGTATGTATAAATGCAAACCTCTGATCAACTAACTCCAACATCGACGACAGCGACACTGCAGCAGCGAGAAGCCGAGACCCGCACCGGTGAGATAGAGAGGAAAAGATGGGGATGCAACTGAGAAGAAGAAGAAGAAGAAGAAGACCGATGCCGGCGGAGAGGATAACCGGAGATGAAGATTGGAGAGGAATCCATCGAGAGGGAAGAAGAAGAGGGTCGCATGATTAAGGATTCAATTCCTTTTGCCGCTAGAGCTTGGAGACATGGTGGAGTTGGGTATTAGGTAATGCAGTAATGGACTAATGGCCGCCTAACGGGATTATGGGAAGGGATCGGGTGAGGGGGTAACGGGTCGGGTATTAACGAGTTTAATACCCAACCCAATATCCTATTGGGCTATCGTGTCGGGCCGGTCTGATAGCCTTTGGCCCGACCCGACACGTTAGTGGTTCGCGGGTCGTATTGGGCCGGCCCGATAAAGCCCCAAACCTGATAATAATAGGCCCGAACTTGACTTTATCGGGATAGGCTGAAAATTGTCGGGTCTGTATTGAGATACCAAAAAAGTAACAGTCCAGGATCTTATATCTAAAATAAGATAAAATGCATAAGTGCATAACCAAACTCCTAAGACTCGACTACGACCTGATGCACCACGAGACCTGCTACTGGAGCTTCTCACCCCAGCCGCGCCACATAGGTATGTCAGTACCTCTACTGATTTGAAGATGTAAGAAAAACACAAAAGAGAAAGTGACGAGTTCATATTGAACTCGGTGAGTGGCTCAATCCTAAGCCCTCTATAAGCAACCACATGTAACTATAATCATATCACAATCAACAATAGTATAACCAACCAGAAAAATAAATTATCACTATAGTCCATATGTAAAGAATTTAGTCATCCATAACATGCACTAGCACCCACATCCACACCGACCCATATCGGCCCAAATATAATGAAAGAAATGCAAAAGCAATCATACGAGTCGATCAATAGGACGCGCTCAGCGAGCTACTCGCCCTGTGGCCCTTTTGAGCTAGGATGACCAACTAGCCCCGGTAACCCTACCCTGGTTGGAAAATGCCCTCCAACCAATGCCACTTCGGGCCAGTCGTCAGCGTGGCTCTCTGACGAGTTTCTCGATCCATAATCCACTCACTGAGTCGGACAATAGTTCCACCAGCTAAAGCGCCTCTCAGCCCGGCCATACTCCAAGCACAAGTACAACCATGTCCAATGATAAATGTAAATAGACACAGTAATATATCAATAAAAATTCATATGACAGTTAGAGTATTTGCTGACAATCTCGGGTATGCGCACGCGCACCCCTATCTCGGCCCTCCCTGGGACTCTAATATCTCGGCATAGTACTTTATCATTTCAACCAAACCAAATCCACTGAGCATAATGAAGTAAATTATTCAAACATAAAATATTTGCAACCTAAGCTATCTCAAATATAATTCCAGCACCCATCGTAAGCTTAAAAAGTTAAATTACAGTCTCTACTTCAAGAGATTTCAGCAAGGTATCATGTCCAATACATCATCCTTTTCACACTTTATAATTCAATATTTTCCAACGCACCAATTTGAGATATAAATAATAATTTCCAACATAGATAAATATATAGGTAATATATGCTACGTAAATGCCTATAAATAACTAGCCTTTTAACCATAACATGCCTTAGCGATAAATCTCTAGTTAAATATACTCAACTCATATGTCAATCACAACATCTAATAAGAGATAAAATTTAAACACCACATCTCACAATCATAAATTGACATTAATGGTAAATTTCCATATTTGAGATATGGCTAGGGATGACAATATTACCTGTTTAGGCGGGTACCCGTAGGTATTTACCCGTTTATGACTGGTATGGGAGGTAGTTTCCTGCCCGCAGGAATTTCGCGAGTAATTTTTTTTACCCGTTTATTATATGGGGCAGGTACGAGTATTATAGTACCGGTACCCGCGGGTACCCGTTACCCGCGAAAATTAATAAATTATAATATTATCCTCGGTACATATACTAAAAAAATCCTAACCTAATTCAATACTCATATACTTTATGTTTTAAAAACTTATTATAATGTTGTTATCAAAATGTTGTGTGTTTATCAAAATGAAGTTGTTATCCAAATACTTGAAGAGTTAAAGTGTTATTAAAACATTATAATTTATATATTTTTAAAGTGTCATGAGTACCCGCCAATACTCGTGGGTATCCGTCCCCCCGCGGGTAATTAAATGAGTATCCATTTTTGATACCCGCGAGGAATAAACAGGTAGCGAGTACCCATTTATTTCGCGGGGCGGGTAACGGGTAGGCACCCCCCTACCCGCCCTGCCTCGTTGACATCCCTAGATATGGCTGACTCTACATTCATAATTTAACTCGACTCTTCCAACACCAATTTAAGCATATAAATAGTATTTACAATTAAGCTCTTTGCCACAGCATAATAATCATAATCAAACAACAATTTCACATGGCATGTACTCAACATAAATATCGAGTCTAGCATAAATAAATTTGCATTTTATCATCCAAAAACCTGAAATTTAACATGTAAAATTTCAAAATTTATCAACCATAAATCTGAGTTTTACCATGATTCAATGTGAAATTCTTACACAAAAAATATACCCGACTTGTAGGGTTCGGCCCTAACACATAATCTACACATGCATCATTCAACAAATATTTTCATATAATGTAAACAAAAATTAAGTACTTAAATCCTAAAATTTAACATACTCCAATCTAGAAATTAAGGTGTGCAATATAGGATTTTCGCAAGCCGATAAATCCAACTCATAGGGTTAGCCCTAAGCATAGTGTCGTCGGCCACACACCTATCACTTTATTCTTTGAAATTTAGAGGAGAGAGTTCTTCAATAATCCAATGAAATTAGGAATTAATATAATATCACCCTATCAAAATCAAGATTTTCAAGAAAATCCTCTCTCCCTAACTCCCCTAATCGACCGGCCCTTACTTACCCTTACTTACCAATTTATATGGATAAATCAATTCCTTAAAACCTCAACTAAAACCCAAAATTTCCAATCAAAGTTTCCCCACTACAAGGTTCAGCCGGCCTTAAGAAACAAGGGCATGCCCTAGGGCTGCCGCACCTCAAACACCGCAAGGGGGTGCCAAATTCTGTCACAAATCATACCCAAGAAGAAGATACAAACACCGATTCATGTCAAAAATAAAAATTTCAGAAAAAATCCCTCAACTAAAAGGGGCGGCACATATGCGGAAAAGCCCTAAGAACAAGGGTCAAGACCACTCACTGATAAGGGAATATGAGAAGGAAGATGACCTCCTGATTCCTCGCATCAATGATCTTCGACGACGTCGATTTCCAGCCACCACAAGGCTGTGTCTCCCTCCTCTCCCACTCTCCTAGATGCCTTGGAGTATGTGCGGCTCCTCTTGGAGCCGTACGGCCCCAAGTATGTGTTTATATTATATATATTTTTTCAAATTACTATTTTAGCCCCCCAACTTAAGTGAACCCACATATATTGGTCTATACTCGTCCAAATCGAGTTCCGATCGAATCACCAGACTCGACTCAATCTCCACTCGAACCCAACCTTCCAATTTGACTTAAATAAAATGATTTTGCTCGCGCGTAAGGGTCATACCTTAATTCGCGCCTTCTGGCAATTCACTCGCCCCGCTCTAACGTGCATCCCAATTTTCTCGCTGAGATCAAAATAAAACAAATTAGATTTTTCGCGGGTATTACAATTATTTACTTTTTTTGTAATGGCTAAATATAAAACTCAATTATTTTTTAAAAAAATTGAAATCCTTCTTTATTAGTTTTTAACTTGAGTCCAAATTTTTTTTTTGTTAGTTTATAAGTTGGACTGGACTAGAGCTATTGGGCCCAATCGGATTAGACCCAACAACGCCCCACAACTCACTTTAAGCCAAATCAGACGGCTTCGCCTAGGAGTTTCACCCGACTATACTCTTGGCTCCATCGGGGTCTGCACCCTGCCAAATAAGGACATCCATGCATGTCTTCCCTTATCACGAGTGATACGCCATTACAAGTTTGTCATCTCCGGGATCAGCCTCGACCCATTCTAAGCAATATCCTTCTCTATTAGTTTTTAACTTGAGTACAAAAAATTTTCTGTTAATTTATAAGTTGGACTGGACTAGAGCCATTGGGCCCGATCGGATTAGACCCAACAACGCCCCACAACTCACTTCAAGATGAACTAGACGGCTTCGCCCAAGGGTCCCGCCCAGCTATACTCTTGGATTTGACTCGAGTCAGATCAAATGGCTCTGCCCAGGGCCCCACCCGGACAAACAAGGACATCCACATCCTCTCTTATCACGAGAGATACGTCATTACAAGTCTGCCATCTCCGGGATCTACAGCCTCGCCCCATTCTAAGCAATATCATTCTCTATTAGTTTTTAACTTGAGTCCAAACATTTTTCTGTTAATTTATAAGGTGGACTGGACTAGAGCTATTGAGTCCAGTTGGATTAGACCCAATAGTGCCCCACAACTCACTTCAAGACGAACTAGACGACTTCGCCCAGGGGGCCTGCACGACTATACTCTTTGACTTGACTCGAGTCAGATCAAATGGCTCTGCCGGGGGGCCTCACCCGACCAAACAAGGACATACACGTCCTCCCTTATCATGAGGGATACGCCATTACAAGCCCGCCATCTCCGAGATCAATCTCGATCCATTCTGAGCAATATCCCCGTGAAATTATCGGGCGACACCATCACCTCTACCTGCAATAAATATAGACATGCACGCTCTAATATTAGTTTTATTCCTAATACATATTTCTATACTATTATTTATACTCATATTATTGAGTTAAGTGGACTTTTATGGATGAGTTATTCATATATGATTGAATAATTAGTTTGTTCATCAAGCATTCAAGGAAAAATTTAAAAAATGAATAATACATATATATGATTGTGAATTTTATTTAATAGAGAACTCAAAAATTAAAATTAATAAATTTTATTAATCATCTAAATTAGTTATATAGTACACGTTCATGATTAATAAGATTCATTTTTGCAACATGAATCATGCTTTCAAGTTAATTTTTACTTCTAATGTAATATCAAGTGTTATTAATCACCAAAGTGTAATTATTTTTCTGTATGTACTAGTAATTTTGTTAATATTTTAGTTTTTTTTAGTTTTCATCACATATTATGCTTCGTAAAGTTGGCCATCGAGACAAGCAAGATGACATCCACGTCGCGATAAAGTCTGATTTGGATAATTGAGATAAAAGAATTCTCTTTTAAGAGTACAAGAGATTTGCATTATTATAAGATGTGATTTTAAGTAAAAATTTGAAGTTGAACAATTAAAATAATATTTATTATTCTAAATTGGGTTCCCCTTAATTAGTTAATTTTTTGCGCATGCGTACTGGTGGTGGCGCTGGGAAGAAGAAGAAGAAGAGATTGGTGAGATTGCAATGCCACTTTAGGGTCCGTTCGTTTCGTAAACAGTTTAGTACAGAACACTAGTTAGTACTGTATAAGATTATACAGGAGTACATGACAACATAACAAATAGTCTCATGTTCATTTCGCACGGTACTGGACATTAAATTTAGTACTATCTTGCATTCGCTTTGTATTATCACAACACGAGATAAGATAATTTGACGAAAATATCATTTGTACTATTTCTTTTTCATTTCATCATATAAAGCATACTAGATAATATTATATATTATTATAATAAAATATTCATTTTAATTAACATAACAATTATAAATCTAATTAATATGCTTGATTACAATTATATCACAATTAGATTAATTAACTAACATGTTGCGACATGGAGGTCCGGCGTCGTCGCAGCCACACCGCCTCCTATATTGAATATACATGCTAATATAGTGAGTATACCTGACTGCATAGAAAGTATACATGATCATAATATTTTATTTCACTAAAGATTAATTTTCGATCCAAATATACTCTCGATAAATAAAGATATACCTCATTTGAATATATTATATTTTAATCCAAATATACTCTTTCTAAATATAGATACATACTCAATTTCTATAAAAATATACTCTCTTTGAGTCTAAATATACTCTCTTTTAATCTAAATATTTAATCTAAACATGGATATATACTTAATTTCTACCAAATTATACTATATTTGAGTTCAAATATACTTTCTCTAAATATAGATATATACTCAATTTCTATCAAATATTTTTGTTTTAGTCTAAATATACTTTCTTTTGATTCAAATATACTCTCTTTATCTTTATATATATATATACTCATTTTTATCAAAATATATACTCTTTTAATCAAAATATATCATCTTTAAATATAAATATATTCTTTTTTTGAAAAATTGAACATTCTTGAAATAAATTTACATATATTGAAAATATGAACAAGACTATTATTGTCATTTTCAACTTTGTACCTAAGTAACGAGCCATTGTTACTCTAAATTGGAGTAATAAAAAAATATGTATGATGTACTGTTTCAAGACATCATTCTTATCATGTCCATGGTACGTTTTCGCAAACGAACATGTGATAACTTGTGTTGTCCAATACTGTACCTTAAAATTATGCGAAACGAACGAACCCTTAGAGTTTAAAATTCATAGTTTGTCCATGTCAGCATACCTCGTTATCATTTTAACAAGATTGTTAACGGACAATAGACAACCAAATACAACTAAGACAAATGTTTTAATATAATATTAAATTGGAACAAATAAAGAAATAGATTGAGATAAGAAAAATTAAGTTTAAGATATATTTAGGTATTTTTTTTAATTTTTTATATAGTATCAACTAACTAGATGCTATATGCAAATTATGTGGGATTAAATATCAAAATACTTTTATATATCTAATCATAGCATGTAAATATGATAATCAATACTTAAAATCCTTTGTTAGAAATGAATTTAGAATCATAGAGTTTGTTAACTGGTCCATGCTTCTTCTCTACTTTTCTTCTTATGTCACGTCGAGTGAAAAGAATCGAGAGAAGTAACTCCTCCTACGTCTTAAAAGGTGCACATGTGTCTATTTAAAATGAAGAAATAGACACACCTCTCTAATTAATAAGGAATATGGCTTTTTCTATATGTTAGCGTAATAATGGACCAAACATACCCATTATAATAGGCCCAAATTTAATTAACATATGGATATCTAATTAAATTTGAGTTTATTGGTTTATGCTAATCCATAATAAAAAATATAATAAATTAAGTAATTTTTGCACTTACTTCTATATATTTTCTCTTTAATTTTGCAATCGAGTGCGGTATATTTCTAGATAGTATTCAGGCTTTGCTATTGGCTATACGTATGCGAATTTGAGATGCGGCCTCATGGGCAAAATAGCATGCTGTCGTGTGGTAGCACACCGTGCGAACTTGTTTGCTGTTTTGTACTGTTCAGGGAATCCCGTCTCACCCGTCGCTATCGTTGATTTTTAGGCGAATCCTCTAACCACAGGAACGCACGTGCGGTTCCTACGTTTCAATTGAAATCTTCCCGAAACGCCAAACACCAAAAATGATCCCCATTTGACATGTGACACGTTTTCTTCTTCAACGGTGGGTCCCACGTGCAGACAGGTAGCGTCGTAAAAGGAACATGTACGCTTTTTAAGCATACCCACCACACCAACTCTGAAAAGGGACGGCCCACTGCGTGGGTCTCACTACCATGGTGCATCGTGTTCTCTCACCAGCGACGGACAACGGGTCAATGAATGGTGTTCTTGTTATTCCAGCTCAGACGATGTCCGTTTGGGAATGCAGTTATAAGTGCTGTCCAAAGCCGGTCGGTCGGTGACTTCGCCTTTTTGGCACGAAGTTTTTTGGTCACCCCTTCTCTCTCTCTCTCTCTCTCCCCCCGATCTGTGTGTGGGACTTCCATTAGGGTTCGCGGCGGAGGAATTGTGACCAACTTGTTGGTCGTGTAACGAATTGGGGAGGCGATCGATTATGGAATCTGACGCGTGGAGCCGATTCACCGTGGCTGCATCGAAACGCCACCAGACCGCGCCACAATCGCGATACGTCGACGCATCTCGGGATCCCAATCTTCGCAGCTGGAGAGGTGGTTGAGGATTTCGATTCTGAGGAAGAAACTTTTTTCTTGTGATAATTCTTTAATAGGATTGTCTGATTGGTGCTGCTTGTGTAGATTTGTTTCTCGGGTTCGAGGAGTTCGATGTAGCCGAGGATGATTCTCGCGCGGAGTTCGCCTGTCCGTTCTGCTCCGAGGATTTTGACATGGTCGGTCTCTGCTGCCACATCGACGAGGAGCACCCGGTGGAGGCTAAGAATGGGGTAGGGTTTCAATTTCCAACCTGATTAACGTTTCAAATAAAAAAATTGATTACTTTCTCCTTTTATTTTGTGATCTATATGTAAAAAAATCTTATTTGTGACGAGTGCCCTGGACTTCATCATGTATTTTCCTGGTTGCAAGAATTTCTGCTTGGTTGCGATCATTTTCTGGATTATTGTATTGCTATCCAGCTGATCTCGATATTTTCCATTTAACATTTGATTACTTATAGTAATATGTTTATGGAAACTCTTACTCTTACGTATGTAGCTTATCGTGTTCTATTTTGATTGAGACTAGAGCAATATCCCTCACCTAAATCTTTCTCCTTTCATTTGCATTTCAATTTTTATTTTTCTGCATTTCGCCATTCTGTTACCATATATCTCTTGCTTGTAAAATGCAGGCCATGGATAAGCACTTTATGCTCTTGTTGTTCAGATGCGTGAGAGGCTAGTGTTTGATTTCCTAGGATAATCATTTAGTGAAATTCTTTGTTGCAAATGAAATCAGTTCATAGATCTAGAGTAGTTGCTTGATGAATCATTTAGTGCTTCCAAGCAATGAAAATGATAAATTTGACGTCCTGTAGACTTTGTCTTGTTAATAGCTATGAATGCCATTCAGCTCCCATTTTAAAGTTAATTTCCTCCATTTATTAAGGCCTAAGATGCCCTCTGTACATGCTTGATAGCACTTTGTAGTGAATATTTCTGTATAAGTGGAGAAAGATAAAAGAAAAGTTTTACAAAGGCTTGAGAAAAGGCTATGACAACTTCCTCACCATTTATGGATATTTCCAATTTTCTACAGCTGAAAGATGGCAAAGAGAAAAGGGAAGCTACCCCAAATTTGGAGGCTTGTTTTTAAATTTCCCTTATTTTTCGCGATAAAAAAATAATTCACCTATGTTTTGCACCTTCTAAATCCAAATTCTAATGATTGTGAAATGTGATGGATATTTAGGAAACATAAGCCCCTTCCCCCTTTTCTGATTGTTGCATTTCTTTGAGTATGTATTGAATGGTGAATTATTATGCTAAGAGTTGGGTGTGCTTCCCTTATGCAGGTATGTCCTGTTTGTGCAGCTAGTGTTGGACTTGACTTGGTCAGACACTTAACAATGCAACATGGGAGCTTTTTCAAGATATCCTTTACTGGATGTTAACCATTTTTTAAAGCTTGAGCTAATAGCATTTTAATTAAAGAAGTTGTAGCTTGTAAAAGCTCTAGGGTTCTTTCATTGTGCTATCAAAATGACTAGAACTTGATGTTTCAATAATATATTTGCATTCCTTAATCAAGATTACATGCAGCGTAGAAGGAAATATCGCAAAGGATCATCTGCATCACGGACCATGCTTTCACTGTTGAGAAAGGACCTACGAGAAGGCAATATACAAGCTCTTCTAGGGGGATCTTCCTACATGTCTCCTCCTCCTCCTGCAGCTGCACCTGATCCATTTATATCCTCACTAATTTACACATTGCCATTTGATGAGTCTTCAAAAGACTCACAACCAGAATCTTTGGATGAAGGAGGCTTCGTCAGCAAGAGTTTGGATGAAAAAGTTCCTCAGAGGTATGATACCGGATTTTTATAGTTTCAATTACATGAGGTAGATATGATATGCAGATATTCGAATATTGCACGTCATCAATTTTTACAAGTCCTGAACGAATTTGTTAATTTATTTAAGCAACATGTTTACTTTGAAACATCTGGTTACTTATAGTCATTAGTCAATTATAAATTTCATGATTAATTTTCTCATAGAGCCCCTCACTTGTCCAGACTCAGAATTTCCATTACCCAGCATCCTTTACCATGTAAAAACTAGTCTAGGTCAAAGTCAGTTATTCCTCTTAATTTTATTGACTTTGTACAACACCTAAAAATAATGGCAGTTTTACAATCGCCACACTCATAGTTCATTAATAGAAGTGTTTAGGAGGGGGGTGTCTATGTGAATGTATTAAAAAAAGGCAGAGACAGACCATTGCCTATCCATTGACTTGTTGTGTTGGAACTCTGCAGTCACCAACATGTTATCCCACCACCAAGATCTGTTATTACAATGTCCATGCAAGTCCTCTCACTTGCACACAGAGAAGAGGGATAGCGTCACTCTCCATATAGCCGCTGGCCCTGTCTCCTGCAATCATGCTCCTTACATAGGCACAACAGAAGTTTGTGCCCTCTCTATTTCCATGTAGTCGATCACCTTTACAATTTCTCTGAGACACCATGCTTGTTCCCTGCCGCAAGAAGCCTCAGTCTCGATTTGCCCTTCTCCTGTTCTCATGGCATGCATCTTCCTCCGTGATTAATTTCTTGCACCTTTATTGTGCTGACTTCCCTTATTAGAGCCAACACTTAAGGCTATTTACCCACCTTCTAGTGTCAACCCATCATCGCAGATCTGCGAGCACTAGATTCCCACTTCCTTTGTATACCAACCCTTCCAGGAGTGATCACTATTGCAACTCCCAAATCCAAGTTGTACACCAAATTTGACTGAGGTGTAGTCCCTATTGATATTAGGTTGCACTTAACCCTTTCTAGTACCACCACTATTTAGGGCTATATAAACAGCCTTAGTTCAACAAAAGAAAAAAAAAACACTTTAAGTAGATCTATATCTCACTTGACAAATAACTTTATGTCCTCCTTGCTCAGTCACTTTGAGGCAGATCTCAGCCATGTCAACTTCCTCTCAGCCTCTGCCTTTTTTCTTTGCTTGAGCTAATTTCTTTTGCAACTGCTCTCTTATGATTTAGGACAACTGTTATCCCACTTAACCATGAGCGGGATTTTAAAATATAAAATGGTTTGCTGCAATCTACCTATAACCTATGCCATGTTGCATCTACATCAGGTTTCTCCAGTCTGCATTGTCAGGAATGCATTTTCAGTGCGCTCCCTTAGCACAGTTATTCATTGCATGCATCTACTTGACTCTGTCAGAATCAGATATTTATTTGAAATTTATTCATCCACATGTGCACCTGTTCACATGACCTTACTCTGCCAATAAATTCACAAGGTCAATGAAGATCAATTTTCACTTGATCTAGTGGTCCAAATAGATAAGCTGCAGTGATCATGAAATTAACTATTAATTAATATGATTAGGAGTACCAATGGTTCAGTTTAATTTGGGTTGACTCTTTATTTCAAAAATTTTGAGTTCAAAAAATCTCCATCCTATCCTAATACCCAAAAATTTAGAAAGAACCAAACCGTTATTTTTGGTTCAGTTGAGTTTTTGAGTTTTTTTGGTTGGATCAAATTGGATCAATTCACAAGCCAATTTTCAGATAGTAAGCAATTTATGGAGCAATTTTTTTTTTCAAAATTTATAGAATTTATAATTCATAGAGAATTTTCACTTTAAAAGTTTCTTAGAACAAAGTTTTAAATCCAAAACAATTTAAAATCTAAACAATAAATTTGAAATATTTTAATTTAGTAAATTAGCATGTCCAATTTATGATAATTCACTGCACAAAGTTAGAAACACTATAATTACTAATTAGACATACAATTAAGCACACAAAAATGCCATATATATTATATATGTAATATTTTGGTTTGGGTCAATTTTTTGGGTATTTATAAAAAACCCTTAAACCAAACCAAACCAAACCAGAAACTTCTAAGTTCTAAAAGAAAAACCAGAAACCAAATTAAAATTTAATAACTCCAAATTTTTGGATGATCTATGTTGATTCATGGTTGGTTGATTAATATGGGTTTTATTAGATAGCTTTAGATTTTATGTATATTTATTTTCCTCACTAGGTATAATTCTATTTTATCAATGGATGATCCAAGTGGATTTAGCTTGCTCTGTCAAAGTTGGAGAAAACTTAAAGGAAGCCATTAAAGACAATTAGAGAAAACTTTGCAAGTTTGGAATTTTTAATCTAGTCAGGGAAATGGCCATAATTTTTGTCACAACTCCACTCGAGGTGATTTTTCTTCAATTGGAAAGCCTGCGAGGACAAAACTAGGTACAATCTCAGACAAATTCCAAGATCAACAAAATAGGAAATACTTTAGGGATTTGTTCCAATTCCCTAAGAGATGAGAAAGAAATTAGAAGAAAAATTAGGGTCATATGTCCCTTTTGTTTTCATATAGAGCGTTGGCTCTCTCTCCCCTTAAAAAGAGACCCTATTGACGGAAAGAACATAACTCTTCCTTCCGAAATATGATTCTCAACCTCTCTTCTGTCTCCCTCATGGTACCACTCAAGGTAGCCAATTCCTTATGCTCATCCCTAAGGGTGGAGCTGACCGCTACTCCTTGCCAGTGCATTGCATTAGAGAAGACAACCATTCTTGGATCTCCCTCACATCTAGAGGAGAAGAAGGGCAACCATAAACATTATGGGCAGTTTGTTTCATGGGACAAAGATGAATAGGATAAGGGGAGGATTTTAGTCCGCTGTTTGTTTGGAGTCTCAAAATGAGAAGGATAGCATAGGAGGTGGGTTAATTTGATGTTATATCTAGTATACACCGGACAAAAAAATCTTATCCAATCTCCTCTCACTTCTTATCCTTCTTATCCTACTTAATTCTTTCTTTGTATCCTATTCCCCTCTTATCCTATCCACTGAAACAAATGCCTCATATAGGGTTTCAACCAACAAGAAAGAAGGGCCAATTCCCCTTGAAAAGTTCAACCAAGAGCAACTTCTATTTGGTCCCTCGTAAGGCTGCTTGTCTCCAACACAACATCCTTGTGGGTTTGGTCACCCCCAAATCCCATATATGGAATGGACGATATGGAACATTGCAACAAGCCAACAGAATTGGTGAATGATAAATATGATAATTTCAGCAATAAATAAATACAATAACAATCACATCTCTGATTTAGAGTTTAGTCATAGTTCTTTTTTTTAAAAAAAATAGTTTTTTTTTTTATCATCTTCTCCTCCCTATTCTTTTCCTTCTTTAAAGCTGTTACATCAGTCAAACCAGATTGGGTAATATATCTAACCAATTCTAACAATTTCTGTCTGTCAAGTGAGCAATCAGTGAATCAAATAAAAGTTGCTCAGTAGATGATACTGATGAATTGGGTTTGTAACATTGCACCATTAATGGTGCAAATTATTATTGAATCAGGTTGTATGGTTCAATTTTCTTGGACTAGCCAGCTAGGTACAATTTTCAATTTGTTGACTTTCATCAACATTTCATGTAGCAGGTTTGTCTACAATCTGTATACATTCAGTGAAGATATTCTTACTGTTTTAACATGTCTTGCCACTTTGTCTTAGAAGTGGCAATGGGTCGGGTCTGCCCATGGGCGGCATGGACCCGACCCGACAAAAGGCTGTGCTTGACCTAGCCTGAAAATTGAGCCAGGCACGACACGTTTGTGCCCAAGGGATGGGCTCATCCCTTGGGCACGTGGGCCGTGCTCGGCATGGCACGCGGGCCAAGCACAACACGCACCCTGTGATGGCCTGTGCTAGACTAGGTTCACCCGTGCCAAACCCAACAAAATGGTAAAAAATGAAAAAAAAATGTGGGCTGGCCCGAGCCCGAAGGGGCGAGCCCCGTGCCGGGTTGGGTCGCCCCTTTGAGTAACCGGGCCGTGCCTGGCACGACCCGAGTATTGTCCGCGCTGTGCCAGGCACTGCCTGGCAGACAATGGGCGTGCCCGGGCACGCCCTGGGCACGGCCCATTGCCATCTCTACTTTGTCTAAAGTAGTTTACTTTGCTGACCAACAAAACAACAATTATGGAGAGGCAGTCAACAATTGGTTGTGGGGGTTGGGGAGGATCATTCATGTACTTTGGTCCGTGTATTTGATTGTTTGTTCCTCCCATCTATTTCTAGTATTTGTAAATATGAATAATCTTATGGCTTTCATTTCTCATTGTAGGTAACTCCAAATGCTTTTGAAATAATGGAAACTTCCATTGGTAGATGATCATAGAAGCAAATGCATATGTTGATAACATTAGGTAAATCAGACCCACTTTCTAATGAAACACTATAATAGGAACACTAAAAAAAGCAGGCAATTATAGAGAGGAACCTAACATGAAATCATATTGATGACCCCTCATAATTACATTGGAGTTAAATCTAAAAAGTGATAGAAATTCGATTTGCGATCAGAAGGCTGTGTTGTGGGTAAGATGGTGCAAGATTGAGACTTGGTATGAGTTGAAACTTTAAATTGAAAGGATATCCTCCATGTGCATGAGGAGAGTTAGGGCTTGTTCAGAGGTGCACAGGTGGAGACAAGAGCCTATAAAGAGGTACACTCAAGAACAAGGTAAGCAGATTCAAAGAGGTGCCTTGAGAGAGACAAGTTCCTATGGAGAGAGGTACACTCAAAGACAAGGTAAGCAAAATCTTGCAAATAGGTGTCTTGAGATGGACAAAATCTTACGGATTGGTGAACTTGCAGGTGAATAAATTTCGAACAAATATCAAATTAGATACATGGAGTCAAGTAAAGATGCACACGCTAGAGATGCTAGTTGGAGAGGTGTAGAAAGAGGTTTGGAATGTCCTAAGAGAAAGCATGCTAAAGATAAGATGCTGAGAATGCACAATGGAGAAGCACATTCAGGATATTGTGTTCAACATTGCGAGTGTACATCAGATAAGCCTGCTGAGGAAAAGTGGCATAGCAAATACATAGGCCTATTATATAGGCAAATCATATCAACTATCTAAGAAAACACCTAAACAGGACAAAAGGATAGCAATAATAAAAATAGAGAAAAAATCTATTAGTAAATTATATTAAATGACCTAATTATATATTTTCCTACTTAGTACTCTTAATACAGATGATTGGCTAGTCAGTTAGTCAGCTATTGACATTTCATTTGATTAGCTAGATCCAACATGAAAGAGCATTTAATTAAATACACGACCGATGAAGCTGTTTGCTTAGACTCGCAGTTTTTCATGTCTGGTGTCAATATTCAGTTTGCAGTTTATCTCCGGGCCATGCTATGTCTGTCACATTTGCACTTAAATGCCTAGTTTTGTCTATCTATTGATGCGGATCAAAGCAATGGGACACTTGCCAGCACAGATAACCTTGCTTTCAGGACACATTTTACTATTAGTGGCCACCCTTTCAGTATGGTAGAGTGAAAAGTTAACATTGATCAAATGTAGCATATGGATAATAAAATGTAAACATTCTCCCAGAAACTTTTGATTAGAATAGGCTGTACCTTTGAGCCATTGGCTTCGAACAATATACCAGTAATTGCCCAAAAAAACTTGAGACTAAAGTAAATAATAAATTGTTGCAACTATATGGTGGAGGGCCTTGCAGATTGGTTTATCACTTCATGTGAAGAGAAAAATTTTGGGCATCCTCATCATCCTTGATTGAGTGCGAGCTAATTGTTTGCTTGTTTCCCGCGGGGAGAGTAGAATCTCTTTAATTACTAAACAAAAACTTCTTATCTCTGCATGCTTATCTGAGCAAATAATGTAATTCTTTGTTTCATGAAAAATTAGCAAATTCTAAACCTTTTTTCCCCCTAAGTTTTCTATGGCTTTTTGTGGAGATGACGGTTCAACAGTTTGCTTTGTTAGTTATAATGTTTGTTATCTTATCTCCCTTCCACATTCCAAGTCAGAATTTGTACCACAACTTCTTGATTTAGGTAAGAGGGGTTTATAAAGTTGCTGTCTAATTTAGCTTGTATGATAATGGCATGCTTTTTCTATTGGGGTATGGTAGTCAAATCCTTGGTTTGAGAGACCCGTCAGCCTCTGTATTCACCTTATTGGTTTTAGAGAATAGACTTATTCTGGTGCTTGTTGCATTTCGTTTATGTATTCGAGATCACAGCTAATATTGGAGGCGCACTGAACTTGTGGAAGGCCCTCTATGCTGTCTTGGAATATGTTCTGATAACTTCCTTTTTACCAAATAACTTGACCCTCATATCCCTGGATGTCTTTCATTTTGGTTGTTGCTTCTGAATTTTTCTATTTTCTGAGTTCATTAACCAGTGTGATTTATTCCTTCAGGGTCGAACCATCTCTATCTGACAAGGATCAGAAAGAGAGAGCTAGGAGAAGTGAATTTGTACAGGGGCTTGTGCTGTCGACTATCTTTGATGACACGTTGTGAGTCCGTGCCCATTTGGTTGCTGAGGGAATGAATAGAAGAGCATGGCAGAAGTACCATTCTTCTCAAGGGACCCAATTCCTGCGTAAGGGTAACCAGAAACTGTATATCGACATCATCTTACTAGGGAGTATAGAAGTGCATAAATCTCTTATTATGTATCTAGTGTTGGTACTACCTGAAGAGATGTGCTCTTCAGATCGAATGTTTGAACTTATATATTATATAATTCCATATTATCGCCCGTGGTAGCAAATGCCTATTTATAGTGGAAGAGACTGCTTTTGGCTTTTTATGTTTCCAGATTCTTTATTCTGAAGGTTACACATGAAATGCAGTGGCATTTATCTTTCTCCAAATTTATTATAACGTGAGATTGAAGTCAATTATTTACCTCTTCAAACGAAGTTTCCAGTTATACAGAGAGTCAGCATATGAGCACTTAATAATTGCATGCAACCACCCATGGAAATAACTAACTCTCTCTGGTTCAAGTCGTCATTCTTTTAAGATTCTTTCCGACCATTTAATTCGGGCAAATTGTAGTCCTTTTTATTACGTCATTGCCGGACGTATCTTGATCGCTTGTTAACAATGGATGAGACATGAGAGTTGTCAGATAGCATTCTAATAATGTTTCTCGTTTTATCTGAATATATTCTCATGCGTATTTATGTATTATCTGTTACGGTGCTCAATTGCAATTATTAATATAATGGTAATTTTGCTCGATAATAGTAGGGATGACAGCGGATCGAATACGGCATATTATATTATCCACATCAGCATCCTCTGCGGATGAATATTCATATTCGCATCACATTCGCATTTGTATCGCATTTAATTAAAAAATTAAAAAATTAAAAAATAATATATATCTAATAAAAATAATAATGTATATTATTAAAATTTATAACTTATAAAATTTCATATGTAATTTATTATAAAATCAATCTATATAATATATATTAAGTAATTTATATATTAATAAAATGATAATTTTTTATATACGGATATGCGGTACAAATTTGCATCCATATATTTATCCGCACTGCACTCACGTGAATATTTTTTTAAAAAAATCTATATATGCTTCCATGGACCATATTCATTTTTATTTGTGGATATGAATCGAATACGGTGCGAATATGATTTTTAATTGGTGGATGCGAATAAAATTTCCACATGCGAGGATAAGTGATGTTCCGCAAGTACAATTCTGGAGTCAATAAAGCATGTAGTTTTCCACCATATGCGAGGATTGCCCAAATAACTGGAACATAACGCAAACGCGTGTTATTGTCAATTGGTAGCTATTTGTCCTATTTAAGTGGAAGCACTTCATTTTCTCAAAGTAAATTTCTTTCTTGCCTCATAAGTAGTACAACAACTGATATCCACCTGCTCACTAATTTATTATCAATAATGAAATAAAAAAGTCATTACTCTTTACCCTAACAAAAACAACATTGCTTGACCTACATGAGGTTCAATAGACCAATATGTAGTGCATTACATCTTCCAATAAAAATTAAGAACTTTGACATGTTTTATCTCAATCAGATGTCAAATTTTCTTCATGTGCAAAAGAATAATATAAAAGGATAATTGCTATATTACAATTATTCCAGGGCAAAACATTTATCCCCCTTTATATGTTTTGCTTGATGGCATCTGTTTAGCGCTTTTTACATCAGGCTTTTATGTAGACAATTTTTTTCTTAGAAAATATCACTATTACAACAACAGTGGTCCATACAAATTTCAAAATCGGTTAGTATTAAAACTATCACAATCTGAGATAGTACTGCAGTTAGTCCACCAAACAACAATTAGGCAATCATCTCGGATCATTAGCCAACAGTTTATTATTCTTCGCCTTAATCACCCTTTTTTACACTTTACTAGTAGAGTAATTTAGCTGCACACACACTAATCAGTATTTTCACCTGGACATTGTTGATTCTCTTGGCCGCTTTCCCTCCATAGCATCTTTCTTTCTCCGGCAGTCAGTACAGAGATATGGACCCTCCCATGGCTTTGACGCTGGAGAAAAACAATCATCAGAATTAACCAATAAATCATCATTTAGCACTTGGTCCTTTTGGCAGATCGCACATCGCAAAGGTCCTGAGGTCTCCATTGAAGCACAATTCTTTCCCAGCCTACAATCAGAAATGTCATTATGAGATTGTTTTTAAAAGTTGACTGTGTTACTAAAAGCAAAATGTGAAGCATGCCTGACCAATTGTAATCATAAAGGAAAAAAGCTTTAAGGATAAAGCTGCTCATAGCAACTAACAAGGTTTAGGTGGAAGAAAAGCAAGAAATATTTGTTACTTTTGGAAAAATATAAGACCATTAGAAATAGATAGAATTGCAGAGCATAGAACATCATTGCGAAGAAAGAAATTGTAACAAGGTAATACTCCGATTTAATCAAACATCGAGAGTTGATGATAATTTGTGTTGCATAATAACTATCACAAAATTCAGCTTAAGCATTTTTGACTAGTTAGGCTTTCGAAGTTCAAGGACTAGTTATCCCATCAAGTCACTTCATAACATTATCAGAGCATACCTTGTCCTAGACTTGGGTGAAGGAACTAAAATTGGAAAGGGCTATCCAATGATGGTCTAGGGCTTGGTTCTAAGTTATTAGACCTCACATGTATCCAGCGCAGGTCTGATTCTGGACTACATAACATCATTCTAACTAATATTTCTGCAGTGCTTCGCAAATTTCAGAAATGGTTGGAGGAAAGTGCAATTTCTAAAGGCAAATGAAGTTCCGGTAATAGTTCTAGAAAAATGGATCAAGTACGATTAACTGTGATCAATCATGTCCAAAGGATGTAATGCATCTTGATCAGTCATAATGCAATAGATGGATGCTCATATCAGTTAACCATATTATGTGAATTGCTACTACTTGATTTGCAATCATGTCAGACAATCTTGTGCTCACAATTCAATCATGACATAAGATAAGTTAATGTTCAGTCATATCACAAAATGGATGTTGACATGATATGTCTATGGTACATCCTAACACAGCTCTATAGTGTGATGTCATACTAAGGCAACCATCAAGCTTAGTCTAACCTGATTTAAGGTGAATGTGGTTTTTTTTTCTGTCAAGTACCAACTATATCACAAGATAACAAAGCATAATGATAGTCAAGATGTATGGACAAGATACCCTAATATATAACAAAAATTGGACCTATCACAAGGGCTTCCAAAATTGTTTGATTGTTATATTCCCCTTTGTTTAAAATGATTTTTTTATAAGATCAGATTATTGGATAGTTAAGAAACAATATATCAAAAGATTAGTGTAGCAAAATGAGAATGTTGGCATTACTAGCAAAGATAGGATAATAAATAATATGTGAACAACTAGGTGCAACCTGCCAAACCCAATAGAGAATAAACTGAGAGAAAATAAATTGTGATGCTATGGACATATTCAAAAGGCCGAAAGAGATATATGTAGCTGACCTCAAGTAGTTGGAATTTTATGGGTACAGATTGTTGGTAATTCTGTACTACTTGGCTTAACATAAATATATGCATCAAAACTAATACAATAAGGGTTATACTACCAGACAAGCAAACGTGTTTCAGTGCTTTGGGTCACATTAGCATATAGAAATTAGGGGTGTAAGTAAGCCGAGCAGCTCATGAGCTACTCGAGATCGACTCGATGAAAACTCGAACTCGACTCGATCTTATCGAGCTCAAGCCGAGCTTTACATACGAGCGAGCCGAGCTCGAGCTAAGCAATACTCGGCTCGAGCGGCTCACAAGCCTAATCGAGCTTCATATATTTATATAAAATTATATAAATATTAATGTTTCATATTGGGTCGAGCATAAACCCGAGTCGAGCCTGAACGAGCTCGGTCAAGCTTGAGAAAAATAAACGAGCCGAACTTGAGTTGCTCAAGCTGAGTTCGAGCCGAGTTTGAGCCGAGCTCGAGCCTAGATATAGTTCGAGCTCGACATTTCTTAAACGAGCCGAGCTTGAGCACAAGCAAGTTCAGCTCGGCTCGGCTCGATTACACCCCTATTAGAAATACCCCGGGAGTGTGTATGTGTCTGTGCAAATCAATCCTAAAGGCAAGTGTAAAAACATGGCATCCAACAGTTCACAGAGGGGGACTGGATTACTTTACTACAGAACTCAAATGTTATTCATTTTGGTACTCTCATAGTCTCATCTGTCCATTTTGATCTTGTTATATATAATTGAAATGAAGTTTGTTTTGCAGGTGACATGTTAGATCAGTTAACTTTGGAGGATTCTAATCACCATAGACTCGTTGAGTTTATGTACGAGTCTATGAGAATCTCAATAGAAAAATCTCTTTGATCATGATCATTGACATTTTCTTGATTTGACTCTAATTGATAATATATAATGAGACTCTTTAGCCACTTTAAACTAATCTCACTATCTACTAGCATTTCAAAAGAGCTCTGTCAAATAACCTAGGTGAAGAGGATATTGTACAACTCAAGCATTATAAAACTGCAATAACTTCTGCAATGGGGAATGGCAAGTTCATACTTTAAAAAGATAATCTTAAACCTTAAAACATAATGGAAAAGGATGCTCTTCCTTTTATAGATGGTGATCAATTCAAATATCCAAGAAAAACAAACAAATGGGAGCTCTCATACATTATAGAATTTGAAACAAACTATCCTGAATGATTAAAGCCACTAGGAGACAAGTTTAATCAATTCATAGGTCACTTGAGGAAGCTGCACAGTTAAATGGCTACTGATAAGCAGAAGTGTGTTTCCACTCATACAAAGTTTGGACCGGATAACCCAACTATGATGTGTCATAATCCAGGGTGAGATTGGCTAGAGCTAGACTCTGGAGAAATCAGTAGCTAGCCAAAATTGGCAATGCTATCCACCAACTCAAAATTTTATCACTGACCATTAATAAATAACTATTGTGAATAGACTAGTGTTAGATTGGTATCAGCCAACTGAAAGATGCCACATCAAATTAACTGATTCAAGGCTGGTATATCTGGTTTGGCTTCAAAAGCCATACCAAGGTTGACCTGAGTCAGAGCTGAGCCATCTATTTTGAGGTATTGTCTGATTAGTTAAATTGGCTTCAGTTAGTCTTTGAACTCCATGCAGCTCAGCTCAATTCAACTCAGAAGCTTGAACCATAAATGTATAGTGCATCTCAATTATTTCTCTCCAGCATCAACAGAGCCCTCAAGGAATGGCCTGTTACCAACACCAAACTTACAAACCCTATTGACCCACTTTCATAATAGAGCATCCCTATCAATTTTATGGGGTTTTGGCAAGCTTCACCTGATCCAATCCAATCTCTCTTCCAAATTTGCTGGATCAAGGAACCTTAGGTTAAAGGTAACTATACTTTTATTAAAACAACTTGATGAACATTTAGATGTCCAACAACCTAGAGGTAAAAATCTATAGCTCAAGCAATATAAATAGTATGTTAAGTCACGATGCAATGATACAAACATTTAACCAACCTTAATCATGGTAACATTATTTGATTAGGAAGCAATCAAGAAAAAATACGTGGCTAATCATTTAAATCGAAGAAGAATGCTGAGTCACATTAACCTATTAGAAATTTAGAATAAATAAAATTTTACAATTTGCCTAAAATGTTTTTATCAAAAATTGGTTTTCAATATTCCACCTATTTTATCTTTTCCCTTAATTCTTACCAACAAGACTTCTCACATGATTACTCGCTGCTAAAAGATCCCCCCCTCCCCCTTACCAAATACCTATAGCCAAACTCCTATATTTCTTTCCTTACCGTGCTTCCTGTCAATAAACAGTAAAAATGTTTCAACAAAAAATATTTACAAACACATGCTTCAACTCTAGAATATGCAAAATATAAAAACTCTAATCACAATTCACAAATTATAAATTTACGACTCAAGGATAATTTAGAATCAAAAGGGTTGTGGATAGTAAGAAAATTGAGATAATAAAAGGTGAGAACCAAAAATAGAATGATTTTTTTTAACTCCAAACCGAAGTGCTTTAACTTTTGGGATTTTGGAAAACATAGCATAGTTGTTATGAAGTAGAAAATAAAACATACTGTCCAACTAGTCAAGAAAAGGATATTAGTTTAATAGTGAGAACCATCCCTTGAGATTATTAGTACCTCTCTTCCAGCATAGCTGAGCCCTGCTCAAATAATTCTTCGACAGCCCCAACAGAAGAAAGTTTGTTAGGTTTACCAGCACCATTTTGTGATTTCTTTCCAAAAAGAAGGGACCTGAACTTGTTTTGCTGTTTTATTGGAGATGGTTGTACGAGAGTGTGAACAGATGGAATTATGTCAACAACAAGGCAAGTTGTGTCATCTTTTAGGCCACTTGTTCTCAAAGCTTCCTAGAGCATTTGACATACAAATATTATATTAAGAATAACAGTCACAAGAAGTTGAGAAATGAAATTTTACTAACAAATAATGGCTAATTTATTTATTCCTGTGATCACCTTGACAACAAGCTTCGCAGCAAGTTCTGCAGGAACTCCTCGGCAAGCTTTGGCAGCTACCTCTGATGAAAGAGCATCCCATATGCCATCAGAAGCAATTATCAAACGTCCTCCAGCACTTGAAAGCTGATCATCCAACAGATTAGAACAATTCATGCAAATAACATCAATATATCACAATACAAATAAGTTAAATAACATCAATTCATGCAAAAAACTCTCACTTTAACTTGCTTCACATGAGGAACGGGGACAATGAATTCGCCCACGTCTGTATCTCCAATTGACCTTGAAAGGCATAACCCACCAGGCCAACAACGAAGTGGCCCAACCTGAGATGCCGTATGCAAATGAATCAGAAATCTGTATGAGACATTAAATTTCAATCAAATCATGGCATTATACATTAGATTCTGTTGAAATCTTTACCTCTTTCCCACCACAAAGATTAAGTCTTCCGACCTCTCCTCCACTAGCAGTCACACGCTCCCTCTCCTCAACATTCTCTTCCAGCCTATGGTCAACCGTGAGCAATGAAACCACACCATCCTGCGAGTCCAGTATGCACCTCGAGTCGCCTACAGATGCAACTGTAACAGTCCAACCATCAATGACAACTAGCGTTGCCGTTGTCCCAGAAGTCTCCCCTGGCACATCAACAAAATCTCAGTTATTTTTGGTCAAAAAGTACAAAGTGAAATAGATTAACAAAATCTTGCCTTTGCGCTGGAAATCAATGTCTGTCTTCACAAAACCAGCAACAAGCGCCCGCGGAAGGGCCTCAAGCCACTCTTCTCTAGCAATTCCCTGAGGGATCGCGCTCATGACATGGTCCAAAAGCTGCTCTTTTGCGAACACAGCAGCAGAAACTCCATTGTGCCCATCAAAGATCTGTCCACTAACAGCTGTCAAACAAAAGGAACTGCAAGAAGAAAATGCACCGAGGGAGCTGAAACCAAAAGGGGAATGATGGTACCGCGAAGACCGAGAAGGAGGATGAGGGGTCGCCAGGAACCCGGAGGCAGTCGGGCCTGACAAGAAAGTAGTCTTCCCCCCTCTTGGCAAAGGCGGCCTGGCCGTGCTTGATGGCGGGCTTCTCGGACTTGCCGCCGCGGAGCTCCCGGCCGATGAGGGTTGCCAGAGGGGTCATAGGCGGTCGCATGCTCGGATCTCGAGGCCGTACGTCGGTAGCCATCGGTGGAGGACACCGCGGTCCCCTAAAGGAGCCCTAATCCATTCCCCCAGCGAAGAATCACTCAGCTCATCCCCATTCTCGCCAGTCCCATCCGAGGAACCCACATTACAAGCCGCTCAAAAGATCGATTTTTTTGAGCAAGAAGTGATTTTGACGATCGGAAGCGACAATGTCGGCTGCAGAAATCAATCTCCGGGATCGAGAGCGGACAAAGGTACGGATTGGGATTAGAGGGAAACAGAAGAAGGCCCAATTGGGCGAAGAATTCGAGAGGAGAAGAGAGCAGATGGCTATAGTTGAGTAAATGGCCTTTCTTTGCCCCCTTCTTGCAGTAGGAAAAGAAAGAGATGTGGGGGAATAATAACAAGGAGATTTTTTATGTATCCTATTATATTTATTCAAATAACTAAATTAATATAATCCTCTCTGTGTTTGTGATTTCCAGTTGTATTCAAACAATATACAACACTGCCTCATTTCTGGCAAGCCTCTGAAGACTTTGTTGATTGATTGGGAAGTAGCTGTAGGTGCATGTGGAAGGATAAAGGACATTTATGGACCACACTCTTGATGACCTATTTGCCCTTTTCCATCCTATAAATTGATGACTCTTTACATAAACGTAAAGTTTGTTTGATTAACGAAATTAAATTTATTATTATAAATTTTTATTCACGAATAAAAATTATTTACGAAAATATATTTAATTCAATATTTTCATACAATTAAATTAAAATCAAAATAAAAATAGATTTCAACGAAATTAATTTTCTCAATAAAAATAAAAATACCTAAAAATTATTTTTTATGATTTCGAGATTATCGATTTCATTATCAAAATGTGCAGCTTTGTAATTATAAATATTTTTTATAAAATTAATTAATTTAAAAGTAAATTAAACTATATCTAATTTATAAAAGTAAAAATAAAAATCATCATTTTCAACTCAAACTATTATCTTAAATTGATAATTTATTTAAACTAATTTATATCTAATTGACTCAAACATAAAAATAATTTCAATTTTCTTAAAGTCCATCTATTTATAATTTAATCAAAATTAACTTTAGATCATTTGACTTAATTTTTTAAAATTTTATAATATTAATTAATTAATTTTATATCTAATAGAAAAAATATATATTAAATTACTAATAACTTAATTAATTAAATCTTACAAATATTTTATAATCATATTAATAAATATTTAATTTTGTAAACTAACTACAAATACAATATATGACTTTTTTTAATAACTATATTAAGTTTGATGAACTATTTCATATGAATTAGTTTACTATTTAATCAAAAATCAAATTACTATTAAAACTATTGAAGAAAAATTAATATTATTTTTTATAATCAAATAAATATAGGATAAGGGTCATATTTGCCCCTAAAGTTTTTGAAAATGTACAAATCTACTCTTAAACTTTCTCTTTTTTTGTCAAAAATGCCCTAGTCGTCTAAATTTTGGGCCAAAAATATCACTGTTTGTAACGGTTTAACAAGTCAGCAAACGGTTGCTTACGTGACAAGGATAAGGGTCATATTTGCTCATAAAATATTCGAAAAGGTACCAATTTGCCCTTAAATTTTTTTAAAAAAAATATCATCATCGTCCAAATTTTGGATCATATTTATCCCTAAAGTATTTGAAAATGTATAATTTTGCCCTTAAACTTTTATTTTTTGAAAAATATCCTCGTCGTCCAAATTCTGGGCCAAAAATCCCTCGCGCTCCTTAGGGATGAGATATAAATACTAAAACCTCAATCGCCAAAAGACTAAAGTGCCCCTTAACTTAAGTTAAGTCTAAAATAAGTCATAACTCAACCAATACAAAGTCTTATTTGAGTTCCGCTCGAACCTCCGGATTCGTCTCGAACCAAGCAACCCATCTAAGGACTAATCAAAGTTAGATGAATTAATTTCCTCTCGCGCAAAGGTCAATCATCAATTCAAGCCCTCTGGCATTTCATTCGGTCCATCATGACACGCGATTAAATTATCCCGCCGAAATAATTAAATAAGCATTTTAAAAAATTTCAGGTATTACAAAGAAGTGGTGGGATGCGTTTTTGCAGCACCCCTTAACCAATTAATTTTTGCAGCCGGTTGGGCTACCTTATTTTCCTTTTCTTATTTTTCCTAACTTTTCAGCTCGTTCAATTTGATGTGTGTTTTAATAGCTTGTAACTAAAAGCTAGGATATATACGAACTCTATATGTTGCCCCTAATTAATTTAGATTGTGAATATATTGGGTATTACATGTTGGCAACTTAAAATCCAGTGTGACTTAATGATGTGACTTATTGTTATTTGCCACGTAAGTATTTATTTGCTGAGTTATCAAATCGTTACAATCAGTGGTATTTTTGGCCCAAAATTTGGACGACGAGGGTATTTTTCAAAAAATAAAAAGTTTAAGGATAAATTTGTACATTTTCGAATACTTTAGGGGCAAATATGATCCAAAATTTGGACGACGATGATATTTTTCAAAAAAAAAAGTTTAAGAGCAAATTTGTACCCTTTCAAATACTTTAGGGGCAGTCTTATCATTGCTACATAAGCAACCGTTTGCTGACTTGTCAAACCGTTACATGCAGTGATATTTTTTGCCCAAAATTTGGACAGCGATGGTATTTTTGAAAAAAATAAAATAAAGTTTGAGGGCAAATTTATACTTTTTTCGAATACTTTAGGGACAAATATGACATTTATCTCAATAAATATTTACTGATTTCAACCAACTAAAGCTGGTGTTATTTTAATTAACCAAACGCATTTTCAGATAATTGAAAACTAGAAACCAAAATCAAGTTTTTGAAATCAAGTTTTTAATTTCACTGAAATCAAACAAAAAAATAGTTTTCGCTAACCAAACAGTACCGTAGTTATCTAATTGACACCTATTGGATATTGTTCTATATTGTTAAAGACATTTAGACATACCATGTAAGGTTACAATTCTAGTCCTTATTTATACTATTTTTTTACTTCTTTTTTTCATAATATCTTTCATATAATTGATTTTTCTAAACAAAAAGAAAATTCTAATCATTTACTTATAATTTCAAAAGTTATTTATTGTCAAATAAGGATCAAACTAGATGGAGACTCTTTATCTCAATTTGAATCTCTTTAATAGGAATAGATAAAGCACTTCAACTTTTCTCACCGAGCTCAATGAATTAAGGGAGATTTTTTTGAAAATCCTTCGATGAATAAGTCGGGTTTAACGTATGTGTCCGAGAGAATAATTGTAATAATGATTTGATGGGCTCATACCTGAGTATTTTATTGTTTATACACCTTTTATATAATCAGCAATTTTCTTAAAATCGAGTAAAAAATCTTTTTATTCTCAAAATAAAAAAAAGACTACTTTTTTTTCCAAAATTAAAATCAACTTTTCAAAATATCACTAATGCCCTCACAGCTATTAACGGGGTAGTTAACTTCTGGTCATTTTAAACTGCTTCGGATTATTTTAAATTGCTTTCATTTTAAACTACTTCGGGTCATTTTAAATTGGTCCGAACCATTTTAAACTGCTTCAGATCATTTTAAATTGATTCACTTATTATATCATATATGCAATAAAATAAGTGTTTAAGATCATCATAAATTATATTATACATGATAAAATATGATTCACAATTTGGATCATCAAAATAATTGTTTAAAAGTGACATATCAATTTATTTTTACTATTTTAAACTACTTGAGACCATTTTAAACTTGTTCAGGAAAAATATTTTAAAATCATCATAAATTCACATAAATTATATTATCATAATGAAATGTGATCCACAACTTGAATCATCAAAATAAGTGTTTAAGAGTGACATATCAATTTTTTTACCATTTTAAATTGATTCACAAAAAATATTCTAAAATCATCATAAATTCACAGAAATTATATTATACATAATGAAATGTGATCCACAACTTGGATCACCAAAATAAGTGTTTAAGAAGGACATATCAAATTTTTTTATCATTTAAATTACTTCAGACCATTTTAAATTGGTTCACTTATTAGATCATATATGCAATGAAATGACCCTACCATTATGCATAAACTAATGATTTTAGAATACTTTTCCTGAACCAATTTAAAATGGCCCGAAATAATTTAAAATGGTAAAACTAAATTGATATGTCACTCTTAAACACTTATTTTGATGATCCAAACTGTGGATCATATTTCATTATGCATAATATAATTTATGTGAATTTATGGTGATTTTAGAATGTATTTTATTGCATATATGACCTAATAAGTGAACCGGTTTAAAATGACCCGAAGTAGTTTATAATGATAAAAAAATGATAGTCATTCTTAAATACTTATTTTGATTATCCAAGTTGGATCACATTTCATTATGCATAATATAATTTCTGTGAATTTATGGTGATTTTAGAATATTTTTCGTGAACCAGTTTAAAATGGTAAAAATATATTGATATACCACTCTTAAACACTTATTTTGATGATCCAAGTTGTGGATCATATTTCATTATGCATAATATAATTTATGTGAATTTATGATGATTTTAGAATGTATTTTATTGCATATATGGCCTAATAAGTGAACCAGTTTAAAATAGCCGGAAGCAGTTTAAAAAGGAAGCAATTTAAAATGATCCGAAGTAATTTAAAATGGCTAGAAGTTAATCCCGTTAACATATGTGAGGGCATTAGTGGTATTTTGAAAAGTTGATTATGGTTTTGGAGAAAAAGCAATAACATTTCTTGTTTTGGGAATAAAAGGATTTCTTATTCGGTTTTAGGGAAATCGTTGTTATATAATTGATTAGATGCCAACCAAAGAGGGCATCTAGTTCAATGGGTTGGGTCTCAAGTCGACTTGATTGATCGAGCGGGGGTTTGATCAACTCAACAAGTTTTCTTGATCCAAGTAGGGCTCAAGTTTTTCTCCCGATTAATTGTTTCGGGGCTTACCACATGTTGATCAATGACCGATGAGTTCACACCAGAATAGACGGTGCAAAACTGCCCTTATGGATTTTCTAATCATCTTATCTTTATATATATATATCATTTTTATATTATATTATATTATATTTATATATATATATATATAGTTTCGACAAAAAAATGAGGGACTTGATATGACAAAAATAAAATTTGAGAGGGGACAATAGAGTATTTTCTTTTGTTCCGAGTCAAAGCTCGAGACGAGGATTTCGAAGTGTGAAACAAGTGTGCACCCTTGAACCTACTTGACCCTCGAACAAAACAAGTGTGCACCCTTCTCCTAATTCATCTCGAGCCTATTGTCTTCTTCTCTCCTCCTTGTGTGAATCATCACCGCTTGCCGCCTCAAAGTACCTTTCGCAAAGAATCTCATTCCATACATCGAGTCCAACTCTTGCGCAATACGTGTCCTTTATATATTGTTTGGCCCATAACAAAGTTGGCGGCAGAGGTGTGCACCACATCTACTGCAGGGTAGGAGAATTGCACGGCTGAAGCGTGAAGGGCGGCACTTGGGTAGCTGAGCTTCCGATTTGCGTCTACTTCAGATCATGCGAGACTCTCTCTTGAGTGCAGCTTCTCTCTATGGTTGGCATCTGCCACGACCTTCTCCCCCTCCCCATCGATCGATGATTCGTCGTGGCTACTGCAGAACCCTTTGAATAAGCTTGTGTCACTTCCTTCTCTTTTCCCTCCTTAGTTCACTTGACTAAAGCTATAAAAGGTCCCTCATTATCCAATTTTTTTACTTTGCTAACTTGCAAAATGATATTATTTTTGTAAGATAATGATACTTAAAAAATTTACCAGAAAATTATCAAAGAATGTCAAAACTACATGTTTCTTATACCTTCCTTATCTCCATTTTGAATGCTCAATTGGATTTCCTCAAGTTTGATACAAAACTAGAAGCAACAAATGTTGTTGATTCACCAACAACATACACAAAAGCTACAATGATATGCAATGATACTTCCCATGGATACTAATCTAGCACAACATACACACAAATAGGACACAAGGTAAGTAATGCCAGGCTTATGCTCAAAATTCCAGATGTTCTAGGTTTTGTTGTTGCAAATAGAACACCAAGCTCCTCTGCCTTTGAGAGGAGACTCGACTTCTCTATTGTCTATAATGAGAGGCCAAAGTATCAATTGTAGTGAGAAAATCTCCTTTCTCTGCCTTGGTAAGAAGTGTAAGTTCTTTATAATATTTGTTATGAGAGGTGAACCATTGTTGCCTAGTTGTTGAGGGCTTGGCTCGCCGGTGGGAAACACACAATTGATCCCTTCATAATGGTTGCAACTTCGGTGCTTTTGGGTGGCCATGGACTTGATGAGGAGCACGGTGCAAGTTGCATGTAGAAAGAGAAGAGGAGACTATTATTCTGCTGTTGTTGCTGATCCCTAGTGTTTTCATGAAAACTCCTCTCTTTCATTTTCTTCCATCACGAATAACTCCTATCTTTTCTTGGGGATATTTTTCACGATTTGTGTCTCAGAGTTGGGGTCACTTGTGGATAGGGATGATAACGATTTGGTTAATCGTATTTTTTATGATTAATCGAAATCGTTTAAGAATCAATTAACTAAAATCGAAATCATTTAATTCTGAAAGCTAATATTCGAAATCAAAACCGCTTCATTATCGTTATCCGTTGGATAACCGGAATCGATTATTTTGGCTCAAATATATATGGATATCCGTTTACTAACTGGATAACCAATTAATAAATACAAAATATTTTAATTTTTTACTAAATTCATAATAATAATAAAATAACTTAATAAAAATGTAAATTTTTAACCGGGTAACAAGTGTAGGTTATCAAGTAATTAAATATGTATTGGGTAAAAATATAGTTAGGTTCACAACTTAACATATTAAATAATTAATTATAAGTTAATCGATTTTAGTTACCAGTTATAATCGATAATATCGATAACCGAAATTTATAATCGATCTTATGAATTTAAATAATTTTTTGAATTTACGGGCCGAAATTGATAATTTAATAAATTTATCGGTTGGATCCAGATAATTATTTTACTAATGGAGATATCTAGCATCTTTTTGCCGTTGGTTGTGTATATGATATTTTATAGTTAAGTATTCCTCACATGATGTGACTGTAATTGCAAAAAAATAATTTGTATATATCAATGTTTATGTGACACTAACGCATGCATTTATGTGACAACACTTATAGGTTGGAGCTCCACGTATCAGTTCTATTCATATCTTTTTCATTGTCTTACTATATTTCACAATTGATGTAAGATTGCAATATTTGAGTTGGTGTGCCAACATATTTTTTTTCGTCTAGATGTAAACAACAACCATCCTAATTATTAGTTTATTATTTATTTTTTCTTAATATTGTTTATATGAGTATAACTTATGTATCTTTCACTATAAACAAATATACTATCGAATTTATTACCCACAAATTGATTTCGTTGGTATTAATTACCAACGAAATTATTGACATATATAAAATCCATTGATAATTTGTTCAAGGATGTCTGAGACTCATCGTAGTCGCACCTAGGTGGATCAATGGATTTAAATCTAATGGTGGCATAAATCTTGTTTTTCCTTCTTGTTTTCACTATAATCATGATGCATTTAGCTAGGTTTTAATTTTTGCCAGATTTATTCTAATATAAGAAAAATTTGCAAGTAGTGTTTGACTTGGTAATGGTTGTGGGGATCATCATCGAAATTATTATCACACATATGATTAACATGCTAATTAACTAATCTAATTATGATGCTAATTGTAATAAAATATAAACACATTGATCAAATTTATTAAGTATTTTACTAACTATGGATGGATTAATTATAGCATTTATAGTAACTATGAAAGAACCAATTTATAAAGTTTATAATATAGCATTAAAATTATTATAATACTATTTTATAATTATACTTTTATGCTTAACATGTTAATTAACTTAGAGTTATTATTGTATAAATTAATAATAATATTTGATATTGTTGAGTGTTATTTTTTATCGAGTGCTGTCCTATTTTATTCTCTTCAATGCAGTTTACCAAACGAAGGCATGGGTGAGCGAGTTCGAGTACTTTATATTTTTTATAATATTCCGATCTTATTTTGTATAGGACCGATTTTTAGGTTTTGGAATCGGTCCCTACCATATTGGAATTTGGAACCGGAATCGAAAACAAAACATGTGGAATCAGATCCTACCCGAAACTATAAGTTTCGATTTCGAGTACCTAGTTGGAACCTGTTCATTTACCGATTTTAAAACAAGTTCTAAAACAATTTCCACGATAGATTCCAGAATAGGTTCCAAGATATGTTCCAAGATATGTTCCATGATAGGTTCAGAATAAGTCCCGGAACAGACTCCCGTGTATAGATTCCAGAACAGGTTCCAGGGTACAAGTTCTGAGTACCGGTTTCGATTTCGGGTACTTGATGTGTTGAATCCGAAATCGGTTTTAATCGGTGTCTTGAATTTTGTCTCGGATCCTATCTAAATTTAATTCGGATCTATCTAAAATCTATCCGATTGGGTAAATTTCAATCGATTTTGGGTCTATTTGGTATTCATGTGCACCCCTACCTTATGTTCAAGGAGCGGAATAAGAAGGGTGTTGTTTGTAATTATTGACAAATGGCAGGGGCAGAGGTGGGAAACTGGTTAAGGAAACCGGAGCTTGCGTGGATCCGCACCAATGCACGCGGTTTTACCCCATGATAGACAACCCGCGTGGTCCCCAGCAAGCTCTCTCCGCGGTGTCGCGGCCATGTGAGTCCCGTCACCGCCTTCTCATTGCCTGTCGCGGTGTCGCCCCCTCCATTTGCTTGCCACCCAGCAGAGAGAGAGATATATAGAGGGCAACGTTGGATGATGTCCTCATCAGCTTTCTTTCTTCCTTCGCCTCCGCTATTACAGAGCATGCACGATTCGTGTTTTGAGGAGAAGAAGATGAAGGAATCTAACGAGTCTGCTGTCCTTCTATGGTATTCATTTCGAGGCAATGGTTCTACAAGAAAACAAGAGGACAGAGATATGGGTCGATATTGATGAGATTATGTATGAAAATAAATAGGAGTTTTTATGACTTCAAGGATGGGAACGTCCTCCCCATCTGCAGAGCCAACAAAAAAATGCCACGTGCCCATCCTGAACAGGTTGACTCGTGAACTGGTGGATCCCACCTCCTACAATTACGCGAGAGAGATGCCAAAGCAAACTGTTTCATGGTCATTTTCATATGACCGGCAATATATTTATTTAATGATGAGGAAGAAATCCTAAACTTATCTGGGTTCAGAAAAAGAAATCCAGGTCTGAATCCCCATGCTGTCACGGTAGACCAAGTCCACCTCAGAGATCAGCAGGTCTTCAATCCTTCAGATATGATAAAATGGCTAAATTATAATTATCTGGTTCTTTTTAATTACTGGAAATGTTGTAAACTTGAGTTCAATGTCTGTCGTATAAAAGAACCTCATACATGGATTCTGCACAACACCAAACCAACTATATTGTGTGAAGGTTCTGCCTCGAGTGCTTTAAATCATTAGGACAAAGGACAACAACATGTAGTGAAAGGTAAAAAAGCAGATATCCTCATGAGTTTGGACCCAGGTGGATCATGGCCTCAGCACAAAGTTTGTAGAAAGTAAAAGTTGAAATCATTAAGAGAAAAAGAACACAAGCAATGACATTATTAGCCTGTGCACAAATTACTTTCCTGGAATATAAAGAGACCAGAACTCTATACCTCTATGATTTTGCCTCACTTTTGTCCATTTTTTCTTTTTCTTTGGAACTATAAACATGACAAACAAAGAATCAGCAAGAATTAAATACTTATTGGCTGGTGCAGGTGAAGCAGAGGGAAAGGAACCCATCAAACTTGCACTGAGCCTGAGCACCCCACACCACAACGGCAATACAAGCAATTGAGATTATTGCCACTCATCACTATACAATCTCTTAGGACACTCTAAAGGAAAGAACAAATTGCAATGCGTTCTATATAGCATAAATCCTACTTCGCACTGCCCTTTTTTCCACCTGATGCAATCCGTTTTCCATCGTCACCGATAGAGTTAGTTTGCCCTCTTCTAGATCCGTTGGATAGCTTCTTGGAAGCAGATGGCATGTGTGTATGATTTGGAGTTCTGAATTGGAGAACAAGAAACAAAAAATGGTGAATAAGTTTTACAAGCAATTGGATTCTGACATTAGCCTTATTGATATAAAAAGCAAAACAAGATGTTTAATTTATTCTTCCAACTAAGTTGAATAGGACCATATAGAGGTATCTGAAGTGATGAACTATAGCATCCTATACATATGAAAGAATAAAGTTATGCAGTTGCTTCTTTTACATTACGATTCAACAAATTTCTCTAATGAGTTTAAGATTACCAGCATGAGATCAATACTGTGGCAAGTGAAATTACCTTATATCTGGACTCTTTGTTGGCTTTGGTTGAGGATTCTTGATCCTTGAGCCACCCTCATTTGTTGTGGTACGAACATTTTGGATATTGAATTGCCATAGCATATCTGCTTCAGAAGAATCACTTGTTGCAATATCCAAATCATCCGAATCATCAGTAGCTGCATAGTAGGATCGACTTCTATGCATCTCCAGCTCATAGCTATCTTTTCTCTTCATGGAATTTTTATGGTGCTGTTTGTCTGGATAAACTACCATGTCAGGAAGGTATCTCTGGTAAAATAGGTCAGGTGTTCCATTATCTCCTTCCCAATCTATCATAGAACTGTCATCTCTAATAGCTATATCTTGCTTATTTACCATGATCTTATCAACCCAATCTCCAGAAACAAAATCTTTGTCATCCCTCACAGGGAGATTCATTCTGGAACTGCTATCAGGCCAAGGAGGAGAGTCATTTGTAACTAGCAAATCTTGGAGATCGAAGCTTGGCTTCTTTTGTCTCAGTGGAAGTTTACTCCTAATCTGAAAACAGACAGTGCGTATAAGTATATGATACAGTATTGATAAATTAGTGAAGGTAGTCAAATCAACTTTTATTGGTTCAGGTAATATTCAGCTCCAATATGTTCCCTAGAGGAAGAAATGAATTTTAGTGATTCTCAATAATGTGAATGTTACAATTTTTTGATGGTCACATCATTCAAAGTACCAAAACAAGCGCATAGAGTAAAACATAATTTATGTACTAAGTATAGGCAACACATGCAATTTAAGGCCTATAGAAGGGAGGAAATATTCACCCATTCAAGATAATGCATAGAACCAGGGTGGAAGGCAATTTAAGCCACCTTTTATTGGCAGAAATGATAGAACTCAAAACTCTCAATATGTGTTAGGGACCTAGTTGTATACCTATGTGTAACATATCTTGTGACTTGTATATATAAGGGGGTCCACCAATGGCTTCATCCCTTCTCTAGTTGCTCACCTTAGGGTTGGCGCCGTTAGTCGCCACTCTCCTTCTTGGTAGATGCAATGAGTCGCCACTCAGCTGATCGCAACTGCTTCTTGCGATCCCTTGCCCCATGGTTATCTCCAAATAAGCGTTCATTGTCGTGCCCACTTCCAACATTGCCCCGATGCACACACATGAACCAATGCTCGTGATCAGCCACTTGATCGTGTTCTACCTCGAGTCCGTGATCAGCCTGCTTCTGCTTCCTACGATGTGATTGGCAGACTCTATCAAGGAGATGAAGATATGATCACACATATTAATTGTTATCAGGCTATGACGATCGAGTTTAATGATTTATAGGAGGTCACTTCTGATATCATAGCTATGTGTGAGCGTATAAACAAGTTTCTCACCATCTTCTTCCTCCACATAGTGTGTCCTAGGTATGAGTTAATAAAACAATAGATTTTAGAAGTAACTACTCAACTTACTCTTGATGACACCTATGCGAGGATGACTCGTGCCACTACTTTTCCTCTATCTTCAGAAGAGCTAGCTTACAGGTTATCTAATCAATCTACTTTTCCCACTACTATTCCTCTACCTACTTCTCAGCATTGGCGCAATGGAGGCAGTGATAAATGAGGGTTTGGCCATAGTTTTAGTCAAGGCCGTTCTAACTTCTAAGTGTTTTCATTATGGCAAGAAGGGCCATGTGAAGGATTAATGCTACTCCTTAACAATTCTATTAGTTTAGCCTCCGACCTCATCCATTGGTCTCACTCTTGTTGATGATTCCTCCCCATCACATTGGTCTTGTCTCACCCATACCATCCCTCATGCATGTTTTTTACATTCTTGTTTCCCTAAGTTTGCTTTTTACTAGTAAACTCACCCGAGATTTACATTGTTCTAACCATTGTTTAAAATACCGGTACCGGTACTGATCTCAGTCACTGTACGGTACCGATATGTACCGGTACCGGTACCGGTACCGTACCGACACACGGTACGGTCCGGTACGAAAAAAGCATACCGGCTGATTTTTTTTTTTTGCACTGTGCTGTCTTTTAGTCGAAAAGACAGCACTGTGCGGTCTTAAAAGACAACCCACTTTTAGACAGCTGTGTGTTGTCTTTTAGACAGCACTGTGCTGTCTTTTAAAAACTGGACCGTAACAGCCCGGTATTTTATAAATACGCCCCGGTATGGGCGGTATTTATCAAATACCGCTCATACCGGGCGGTATTAACCGAGATATCCGGTACTGTTCTATACCGGACTGTAACAGCCAGGTATTTTATAAATACCGCCCGGTATGGGCAGTATTAACCGAGATATCCGGTGTCGTTCTATACTGGATATCTCGTATACCGGTTGTTTAAAAAATCGGTAAATACCAGCCGTATCGAGCGGTATGGTACGGTATTTTAAACCATGTTTCTAACACATCTACATATTACTTTGTTGTTATCTAGGATTCTCGAACTGGAAGGGTGATTAACACACAACACCTTATCCACATTGGTAGTTGATTCATCTTCACTACAGATCCATAGCCAATTGGGGCATCCTCACTTTCAAAACTTGAAAAAGATGTGTCCTAATCTTCTTTCCATTTTGAGTCTTTGACTACGAGTCTTGTCAACTAGGTAAACATTTACGATCTTCTTTTCTATCTAGTGTCAACAAACATGCTTCAACACCTGTTTCTCATATTCATTATGATGTTTAATGTCCTAGTGAAAGATACATCTAAAATTTTCATGCTTTCTCTAAATTTTATGCTGAAACAAAAACTTAGTTTGATGTTTTTATTTGTGTCTTGCAAAGTGATAATGCAAAATATTGTTCACATGCTTTTTGGTTTTTTTCCTCTACTCAATCTTCGTGTGAACCTTCTTTATCAATCTTTGTGTCATAACACACTGCAGCACGATGGACTTGAAGAATGATCACATAGTTAAGATAAAATGTCATTTCCTTAAGGAGAAAGTACAATCCAAAGAGGGACAGATAGTCATGTTATTTGGGATTTCTCTAGTAATCAATTAGTTAATATACTAACTAACTCTTTAAGAGATTCCATAATTACTTATATTTATAACAAGTTGGGTTTAAATGATATTTTTACCTAACAAGGGGGAGTATTAGACACCTAGTTGTATATATCATATCTCCTCCTTGTACCTATATGTAAAATGTCTTATATGAGTATAAGGGGGCTGCCAGTGAATTATTCTTCTTCCCCACTTTCACAATGTCAATGTCAACCAAAAATGACAACCATCTTTGGTAAAAAGAACAAATCTAACTTACAAAAGAAAGTACTATTTTTACCATGGTCAAAATTTGTGAATCTCACATGAAATTTCCCAATTTTATGCTTTATATTAGCCATATTTATGCAACTAAAAAAGAAATAAAACAACAAAAATACCCTTTTTTTTACTTAAAATACAATATTACCTCTATATTCCCAACTTGCTCCATTGGCTGTCTATGGTTAGATTGACCACTTAGGTAATCTGTTCCACCCTGTCGATTGGAAGGTACAGGTGATGGTGCTCCAATGTTGACGGAATCTGGACTCGGTATTATATTCTGAAAATGATCTGACCCCTCGTCTTTACATGACATTGCTACTTTCAAGCTAGCTATCTACAATAGGAAGTCACAATTATTTCTTTGAAATTTTAACACATAAGTTACAGAACAAAGACAATGCATAAGTTCATGCAATAAAGTGAATGAAAAAATTAATAACCTGTTCTCGCAGTTTTTTGACTTCTCCACTTTCTTTGTTTACTCGTGCAGCACCAAGCTCAACAGTGGAAACCCGCTCGGCAAATTTTAGTGTACTAAGTGTTTCTCCAATAGCATCACTTTCAGGACTTATATGGACAAACATCAATGTCTTCGCTTGTCCACCTAGGTAGTCAATGATATACAATTTAAATACACATGAAATAAAGCTTCTTTTAAATTTTTAATTGTTATGGATATACTTGAAAGAGTATTGCTTACCTAGAGAGTCTTGGAGTAACTGAGTTAGCTTGCTATTTCTGTAAGGAACATGTGAGTTCTTTTGAGCAAGGGCAGATATTACATCACCTAAAGCTGAGAGTGATTTATTTATATGTTGTGCTTCTTTTAGCCGTTCTCCTGTGACCTCAGATTTATCAACTCTCTCACTACCTGCTAGATCAACAAGATGTAAACATCCACGAAGAATAGATCCTGAAGTCATATCTCTTCCTTGAACATGAACAGTCAAACAACTGCAAAAAATCAATTGATTGCCATGTTAGAGTACTTTAAGTCAAACATGCTTTGAATTAAAGATTGGAATATTAAGATTCTACCTATGAGAACGGCTGCTACGATCATTCAATGCTGTAGCACCGACAGCACGATTCTTGTGCCCAATGTTCATTAGTTCAATCACATCTGATGTTGACGCAACAGGGACTAAGTTTGCACTTGGAACATTAATTCCTTTCTGTGAATTACTTCGAATTTCTAGCGTACTTACAGTAAAAGAAATAACCGAGAGATGAAGAAAAATTTTCTTTTAAAGAAAAAACTCAAGGATCATTCATTATATTTCAATCTATATATTCATATGAAAAAATGCACAGTTTTTGTATAGTTGCAATAATATTTTAAAAAATCGACATCAATGAAGAAAATTTAATAGCAAAAAGGATATCTTTTGTTAAGACCATCACCAACAAGGAGGTCCCTGACTTGCTCATTATATATTTCGATCATTTGTACTGCAATCTCATAGGAAAATATACCCCTTCTTTGCTCAGAGAGCTTAAACAGATCACTTAGTGCTCTATAATTGACGCCCAATGTTTGCTCATTGAGAGCCTTAGGTCCACTCTGCATCCAGGCATAATATCATATTAATGGAAATGCTATGAGTCTTAATTGTCAACATAGATGAATCATATTCTCATACCATAGAAATTTAGATGCATAAATAATACGCTTAAACATCATAATCTAGCAATTTGGAGTTGTACTGAAAATTTTCACTAATTTCATACCATTGTGTAAGTCTTCCCTGATCCAGTTTGACCATATGCAAATATACAAACATTGTAACCATCAAGGATGGAACGAATTAGAGGTTGGGTATCTGAGAATACTTCTTCTGCAATTATAAAAAGTGATAATGATATTTAACAAATGTTACATGTCAAGAATTAAAATGAATAAGATATATTTCCAAATGACCTTGGGATGCAGATGGCCCAAAAACTTTGTTGAAGCTAAAAGATCTTCGAGTTTCTTTTCCATATTTTGAGGGTGTTACTATTGTAATATTCCCCTCATCAATGGAACCAATAGTGCTACCACTCAGTTGTCCTGGGAGGAAGGGTCTCACTCGACAGTAGACCCTAATGCTTCCTGATACAGGCAAAAAGAAGGAAAATTATTGAAAAGCAAGAAAACATAATCCTCTGATATACCAAAATATTGTCAAAAGTGGACAGGTTTAGTGGTTTACCTTTTAGATCTTGCACTTGATTGTACAACTTCCTGTTATCCTCAAGAACTTTATGATAACCTGAAGCAGCATGGGCAAGGCCATGGACATAGTCTCCTGAGAAATAGGTTGCCCAACAAGAGAGTTGATTATCAGTAGTGAGGCATGATAAGTCTTGAGTTGTCTAAGAATATTATTTGTGTTTTACCAAGCTTAGAAAATTCTTCCATATACTTGATGTGCATAAACTCCATTCCAGCTTTTGTAGTTTGAAGGGTACATTTAAGTTCCTGTAGAACAAAAGTTAATTCTTATAATTCGGAAAACATAATTGATATGAACAGTTTGAGTGTAATTTCAGGTCTTGGAAGCTTACCTGAATATCTCTCTGCTGTTGTTCAAAAATCATTTGTTGCTTCAAAAGTTTTTCCTTTGATATCTCCTCTTTGCTTATCTTCTTAGCATGATTCTCTTTCTTTGACTTTATGAAAGTACTTCCTTCCATTTCCTTCTTAAAAAAGATAATTAAAAGCAGAGTTATTTTACTTCAATATACATTTAGTAATTTATCCAGTAGCAAAAAAACATGACATACCTCCATTTCACAATAAGCAGATGGAGGTCCTGCTGAAGCCTTAACTTTAACAAAAGATTTGCTTGCATCATGACTCTTTGCAGCTGCTTTTACCTATTGACTTTCATAAATTAATTATTGTCATCGAACCAACAATTAATCCAATATTTGATACTTCCGATCAAAAACATTCCATGCTACTCAAGAGAGGACTGTGAGATGCAATAGAAGAAACAAAGAAGCATTAGATTTTTTTTACTACTTTGTACCATCAGAAAAATATGTATCACTCGTGTGTAATCCTATCCTTCTGTTGTCATGGAAAATCAAATAGATCTTCAGTTCAATTTGGTTTAACAAAATTTTACATGTTGGAAAAGAATTGATATCTATTCATTTTTTAATTTTGATGTTAGAAAGCTTAAATGACAACAGATTGGAACATACAGATTCATTTTGGACTTCCACGCGATGTTCAAATTCTTCCATAACTTTGTTCAACAATGACTCCACAAGCTGCAAGAAAAATGAATTTTATACATCCAGCAATAGAAAAGTATTGACTGTTTTTTTCGGGAAGAATTACATGACTAACAAGAGGAGTTTGTTTAGTCTTACTATTGGAAGTTCTTCAGGCTTCTTTCCCGATAAAGCCGCTTGAACAAGCATGTTTAAAGGACGCAATGTCTGTGGCATGTTATGCATGATATTTAGTGAAAAATGCATCATATTATTCAATATTATAACTTTTCAAAAACTTTCCTACTAACCATTTCAGACTCTACAGAGTTGTCCCCATGAGAGTTACGGTCAGCAGAGAGGCCATCATTCTCATTCATAGATTGGCTTCTTGACAAAGAACCTTTAGAAGTTTCTGAATTTTTCTTTAAGAAGGACTTGCTTGAGATACAAGGTTTAGAATTTCCACCATATCTCCAAGAACCATGCCCACCCATTTGTTTCCATTCACCATAAGATTTAAGAGCTAGAGCACTGTTCACGATCCTGGCACTCTTACCTCCCTAGAATTTCCAACAAAAGAAAAAGAGATAAATTTAAAAGAAGCTAGCTGGTCAATTATCCAAATGCAAGAAATGCCACTAAAAAGATATTTGTGGTCATGGTTTAAAATACCGGTACTGGTACCGGTCTCGGTCAGTGACCGATACCAGTACCGACACATGGTACGGGCCGGTACGAAAAAAGAATACCGGCCAATTTTTTTTTTTTGCTGTTAAAAATAACTCTAATAACACAATAATTGATCAAGAAATACTTAAATTTAAGATTCAAATGTGAAATACATGAATATAATATTTTAAATCCGGCCCCAAACGGCTCTATGCCACTGTAGCAACGGCTCTTTTTAAGAGCCGTTACGTCATACCGGGCAATACCACCCGGTATGGGCGGTATTTGATAAATACCGCTCATACCGGGCAGTATTTACCGAGATACCCGGTATCGCCCAATACCGGATATCTTTTTCAAAAAACCGGTAAATACCGGCCGTATCGGGCTGTTAGGGACTCTCGGGTTTGTCAAGTCCTGTACGTGTCATGACGGTCCCTAACGTGCATTGTAAACATTTGTAAATATTGCATCTTTCGCATTCATGTAAAACGTTCGCGCACCACCCACCGCTCTTGCCCGCGACTAGGTAACGGCCCTTGTTTGCTAGCTCTGGCATGGGCCGGTGGGGTGTGCGGATCATGTAATTATGCATTGTAAAAGCGCTCGCGCACGACTAGGTAACGCCCCTCGTTTCCTAGCCGTGGCATGGCCGGTGGGGGTGTTGGGCCATAGGAAATTTTGTCATGCTCCTCGTGCTTTTGGGAACCTTGGGGGTGGCACTTGGGGGTTAGGCTCCACAACTATATTGCCCCCGGGCAAACATCTCTCTAGTTCATTCGTACAAGCATTCGCACAAGCATCCGTTCAAGCATTGTAAGCACTTTTCATACAAACGGCCATTGGCCCAAACGTTTTTACGTCCAAACGCAACGAGGTTCGAACGCGGGCGAGCCCGGGAGCCCGCGACTTTCGAACATTGGCAAGGCGGTCCTTGCCCAAGGCTTATCCCTTGCGTTGGCAAGGGAGCCGCACGGACATTTTCCGCCCAAACAAGTTGGTCCGTGACAGTTGGTATCAGAGCGAGGCAAGCTCGCAAAGCTTTGGCGCAAGCAATCGACGCAAATCGTCAACAAGCTCGTGCCTTCGTCCTTGGAGACAAACGACGTTGGGGCACTCGACAATCTCGTAGGAGAGATTTTCACAAGCATGGCTCGCAGAGGAGTCGGCGAAACGAGTGGCGTTGCCCAAGTGGTGGCGACCGTTCCGGAAGAACCGTTGGGGGAGGACCCAACACAAGCTCAAGCTCAACAAGCTAGGACGAGAAGTCGCACCGTCCAACGGCTTGGAGATTTGGAAACGATGGTGGCCACTCACGACGTAGCCATAAACGTCCTTGAGAATGGCATGGGGCCACAGGTTGGCAAGCTAGCCGACACACAAGAAGTTCTGGAGGCAAGAATAGATGGACTCCAGGATGACACGTAAGAAGCGATCAAGCAACTTCAAGGGGAGATTGAAGAACTAAGGGCTACAATCTCATTCCTTGTACGAGAGATCCACAAGGGTGGGGGCAACTCCTGCCAACACGAAATGCCACAACACCACCTTAAAGCACCCGAACCAAAGCCCTACAATGGGGCTCGAGATGCCAAAGCGGTGGAGAACTTCCTCTTCGACTTGGAGCAGTACTTCAAGGTCACGAGGACAACTGACGATGATATGAAAGTGTCCGTTGCAACCATGTATCTGTCTGAGGATGCAAAACTCTGGTGGCGGACCAAATATGATGAAATTCAGAAGGGCCATGCCAAGATCGACACTTGGGACGATCTCAAGCGAGAACTCAAAGCTCAATTCTTCCCCGAGAATGTGGAATTCATTGCTCGACAGAAGTTACGACAACTCCGTCACAACAATTCAATTCGGGAGTACGTGAAGGAGTTCTCAACCATTATGTTGGATGTTCCGGACATGGCCGAGACTGATCAACTATTCACCTTCCTTGAAGGGCTAAAGTCGTGGGCGCGACAAGAACTCGCAAGGAGGAATGTCAAGTCCTTGTTGGAAGCGAAGATCGCCGCAGAGCGACGCACTGACTATAGTTCGGAAGAAAATCCGACAAAGGCGGCACCCTACAAGCCAAAATTCCAGAAGCCCGACAACTACAAGGGCAAAGGCACCGCAGGTGATACGAGATGGAGGGATCAACCACAGAGAACACCATCCAAAGGGACCTCCTCAAAGGGATTACCCTCCGAGGGGGAACCAACACAGATCCGCGCCAATTTGCTTCTTGTGCCGAGGACCCCATGTGGTCCGAGAATGTCCTCAACGGCAAGCATTGAACACCATCATAGCGGAGAACATAGCCAACATCACCGCCAAGAAGGAGAAGGGCAAGTCTCCCGCAGTCCCTGACGCGGAGGACTACTCCAGCGAGGACGAAGACACTGGAAGGCCTAACATGGGAGCAATGCGTCTCCTCAACACTCTCAAGACTCAAGTGGGGGAGCAAGGTCCAAAGAAGGGAGCCACCAAGGCGGCACACGAGCTGATGTTCATTGACATCGAGCTCAATGGCAAGAATACCCGAGCGATGGTCGACTCGGGAGCAACTCATAACTTTATTGCCAAAGGAGAAGCAAAGCGACTAGCGCTCAAGCTAGAAAGGAGCTCGAGTCATGTCAAGGCGGTGAACTCCGAGGCACAAGAAATCAATGGCATCGCTCGGGATGTCCCGTTGAAGATTGGAAGATGGAAGGGTCAAACCAACCTGATGGAAATACCTCTCGACGACTACCAAGTTATTTTGGGAATGGAGTTCCTCAAGTCGGAGAAGGTGGTACCCATGCCCTTCCTTGACACTTTATGCTTGATGGAGGAGAACAATCCCAGCATTGTTCCCACGGTGCGTTCGACACCAGGGAGCGGAAATCAACTCCTCTCCGCCCTACAAGTGAAGAAAGGAGTTCGACGAGGCGAACTCACAATGGTGGCTGCAATGAAGCTGGAAGGATCACTCGGTGGAGCGAAACGAGAACCTGCAGCAGTCTCTAGAGTACTCAATGAGTTCGAAGACGTGATGCCACCCGAACTACCAAAGGCCCTACCGCCAAAGAGGGGGGTGGATCATCGAATCGAGCTGGAGACGGGGACTAAGGCCCCATACCGACCGCCTTACCGTATGACGCCACCAGAGTTGGCAGAATTACGGAAGCAACTAAAGGAACTGCTCGACGGAGGATTGATCCGTAGCTCCAAAGCTCCATTCGGAGCCCCTATGCTGTTCCAGAAGAAGAAGGATGGGAGTCTCCGCCTCTGTGTGGACTACCAAGCCTTGAACAAAGTGACCGTGAAGAACAAGTACCCCATTCCGCTCATCATGGACTTGTTTGACCAACTTGGCCAAGCGAGGTACTTTTCCAAGCTGAACCTGAGATCGGGCTATTGGCAAGTGCGGATTGCCGAAGGGGACGAAGGAAAGACCACTTGCGTAACATGCTATGGAGCTTATGAATTCTTGGTGATGCCGTTCGGCCTCACGAATGCTCCCGCTACGTTCAGCACCATGATGAATCGGCTGTTCCATGAGCACTTAGACAAATTCGTTGTGGTGTACTTAGACGATATCGTGGTCTACAACCGAACCTTGGAGGAGCACTTGCAACATTTGAAGATCATCTTCAAAATCCTCCGAGAGAACACTTTGTTCGTGAAACGGGAGAAGTGCTACTTCGCCCAAGAAGAGATCGACTTTCTAGGACACCGGGTTGGGGGCGGAAAGATTCGAATGGACAATGTAAAGGGTCTGCGCCGTAGTGGAATGGCAGCCACCAATAAAGGTCACAGAACTCAGGTCATTCCTTGGTTTTGTGAACTACTACCGAAGATCCATCGCTGGATACTCAAGGCGAGCAGCTCCACTGACGGACTTGCTCAAGAAGGAAAAGGCATGGCATTGGTCCCAACCATGCATTGAAGCGTTTGAAGATCTGAAGCGAGCGGTGGTTGAGGAACCAGTTCTCAAGCTTCATGACTATGGGCAGCATTTGAAGTCCACACCGATGCCTCAGACTATGCCATTGGAGGTGTTCTTATGCAGGAGGGATACCCCGTTGCCTTTGAGAGTCGTAAGTTGAACGACACAGAGCGACGATATCCTGCACATGAGAAAGAAATGACTGCAATAGTGCATTGTCTCCGTATTTAGAGACACTACTTGCTCACATCACGCTTTGTTGTGAAGACGGGCAACATAGCGTTGAGTTATTTCCAAACTCAAAAGAAACTCTCGCCGAAGCAAGCTCGATGGCAAGATTTCCTAGCGGAGTTCGACATGACGTTGGAGTACAAGCCGGGACGCTCCAACGTGGTGGCAGACACACTGAGCCACAAGATAGAACGGGTTGCAGCTGTGCGGGGAGAAGATGGGAGCAGTGTGAGCCAAGTGCAATCCAACTTCCGTGGGAAGATAAGCATGGGCTTGCTCAAAGACACCCAAGCGGAGGCACTGTTCAAGCTGATTAAAGATGGGAAGACAAGGAAGTTTTGGACCCGAGACGGACTCATCTTCATCAAAGGAAATCGGTTGTACGTGCCTAGGGCAGACGGCCTGCGCAGAGATTTGTTAAAGGAGTGTCATAATACTCTCTGGGCAGGGCACCCTGGCGTACACAGAACAGTAGCCCTACTGAAGAGGGCATTTTATTGGCCAAAGACGGCGGACGACGTCGAGGAGTATGTAAAGACATGCTTGATCTGCCAGCAAGACAAGATCGAGCGACAAAAGCTTGCGGGTCTCCTCAAACCCCTGCTTGTCCCTGAGCGACCATGGGAAAGCATCTCCCTCGACTTCATAGCGAGTCTACCCAAAGTGGGGGAGTTCAGTTCCATCCTGGTGGTCGTGGATCGCTTCTCCAAATATGCCACATTCATGGCAACCCCCTCGCACTGCACAGCGAGTGAAGCCTCGCAATGCAGAATGTCGTCAAACTTTGGGGCGTGCCAAGGAACATCATCAGTGATCGAGATCCACGATTCCTTGGCAGATTCTGGACAGAGGTGTTCAAATTATTGGGGTCTCAACTATACTTCTCCACAAGCTTACACCCTCAAACGGATGGGCAGACGGAGCGCATGAACGCACTCCTTGAACAATACCTCCGACACTTTGTAGTGGCGAACCAAAGAGACTGGACAAAGTTGCTAGACGTAGCCCAGTTCTCCTACAATCTGCAAAGGAGCTCTGCAACCAACAAGAGTCCCTTCGAGATTTTGTTGGGACGACAACCAGACACACCCCACTCACTGGTTCTTGGCTACACTGGGAGTAGTCCAGCTGCTTATCAAATGGCCAAGGAGTGGCAACAAAATCAAGAGATCACTCGAGCCTACCTCGAATCGGCAGCATGCAAAATGAAGAAGTGGGCTGACGAAGGAAGGAGACATCGAGAATTCAAGGTCGGAGACCAAGTACTGATAAGACTCCACCCGGCATCCCTCGCAATCTTTCGGTGTAAGATACACAAGGGCCTCGTACGGAAATACGATGGGCCCTATCCCATCATCAAACGGGTAGGGCCGGTGGCTTATCGACTCCAACTGCCAGCATGGTGCAAGATACACCCCGTCTTCCATGTGAGCAACCTGAAGCCCTACCATGCCGATCTGCATGATGACGAGCGCAACATTCCAACACGTCCACCTGCCACAACCAAGGCGGTGCAACGTGAAGCAGAAGAGATCCCGGCGGACCGCAAAGTGAAACTCCCTAATGGCAACAAAGAGCGGGAGTACCTTGTCAAGTGGAAGGGACTCCCTACCTCAGAAGCTAGCTGGGAGAAGGAGAGCACCTTGCGACATGAAGAAGGCGTCATCACAGCATTCAAGAACGGGTTGACGAGGGCGTCGGCTTCGTAAGTGGGGGAGAATGTTAGGGACCCTCGGGTTTGTCAAGTCCTGTACGTGTCATGACGGTCCCTAACGTGCATTGTAAACATTTGTAAATATTACATCTTTCGCTTCATGTAAAACGTTCGCGCACCACCCACCGCTCTTGCCCGCAACTAGGTAACGACCCTCGTTTGCTAGCCGTGGCATGGGCCGGTGGGGTGTGTGGATCATATAATTATGCATTGTAAAAGCGCTCGCGCACTACTAGGTAACGCCCCTCATTTCCTAGCCGTGGCATGGCCAGTGGGGGTGTTGGGCCATAGGAAATTTTGTCATGCTCCTCGTGCTTTTGGGAACCTTGGGGGTGGCACTTGGGGGTTAGGCTCCACAACTATATTGCCCCCGGGCAAACATATCTCTAGTTCATTCGTACAAGCATTCGCACAAGCATCCGTTCAAGCATTGTAAGCACTTTTCATACAAATGGCCATTGGCCCAAACGTTTTTGCGTCCAAACGCAACGAGGTTTGAACGCGGGTGAGCCCGGGAGCCCGCGACTTTCGAACATTGGCAAGGCGGTCCTTGCCCAAGGCTTATCCCTTGCGTTGGCAAGGGAGCCGCACGGATATTTTCCGTCCAAACAAGTTGGTCCGTGACAGGGCGGTACGGTACGGTATTTGAAATCATGTTTGTGGACTTGTGGTAAAATTTAAAAGATCAATAATCAATTAGTAGCATATTTACCATCTCAATTATGTTTGTATTTAATAAATAAGTTGTGTTATTATCGTCAAATAAGATATGAGAAAATAAAGAAAAGATTATCTAAAAGTTTACAAATCTTACCTGTTCTAGGTCAGATGCCTCGAAGGTGGGCAGGCCTATGTCTTGCACAGCTACAAGAAAGTTCCTCACATTCTCAAAATACTGAAATGCTGATAGGGCTGCGCCATCTGGCTGTTGAATTGGATCTCCAGGATTTACAACCACCTAAAAAGAGCAATTTTTAGGTGGGGAAGAAGTACATTGATGGAATTATCGAAGAAAGAAAATAGGAATTAAGAGCCTGAATAAATAAAAGAAAATGCACTCACTTTTGGCACTGCTCCGGGGTGAATCTTGTTCAGTGCATTGCAGAGGATCAACCCGTTCCTTAATCCAAGCCTGAATTCTTCCTCCGAAGGCTCCTCAGGCAAATCTTTAGCGACAACTACTCCAACCACCTTTCTCAGCCACCGGGCCGCTTCGTACCTTCTTCCCGCTGCCATCGAAATGACAAGCATAATTATGACTAAATTTATGGCCTTCCCAAATGCGATGGAACAAGAAAAGAAACAGTCCAATCCAATGAAAAGTTGTGTAATGCAATCAAGAACACGGCTCTAATAAACTGGAGCAGCATATAGGCGATAAAGAGAGGAAAAGCTCTCAATAGAAAGCTCTTCCAAATTAGTAGATCAAACAAGAAACAAACGTAAAAGAGAACTTACCAGCTTCCTCGGCCTTCCTGCAGGCCAAATTGACATCACTGAGCTTGATTGCATGCTTCTTCAGAACATCCTCCACCACAGAAGCCAAAGATACCGAAAAGACCCCATCGGACGCCATTGCCGGCCTCACTCGCCCTAAGAAATCTCCACCAAGGTCACCCCACTGAACAGAGCTCCCGGCGCCACCGATCGATCAAAAAGTACTCCCCGATCTGATAAGCTCCATCCGATACTTCCCGTACTAGATGTATCAGAAGAAAGTGCAAGGGAAGACAACTCCGGCTCTTGTGGAGAGTGGGATGGAGGTGGAAGAGAGGAGAGCAGAGAGACTTCTTTGGGCATCCTTTATAAATTGGCAATCGAATACAAATACAAACCATCGAGGTAAAGTTCTAAAAACACCCTATTTAAAGTTAATAATTGGCGTTTTATCCTCCATCTTTTAGCTGGACATGGCAGCTTTTACAAGGGCATATATCTAAAACTTAGCAATTGAGGAATTAAAACGTAAAATCTCCAGGCCTTACTCTTCCGAGCCTCTTGCTATGGTGGAAATAAAATAAAAAACTATTATTGCAACATTTAAATTACTAAAAATCCTCTTTCCCCCTTTGTTTAATCCTATATTGAATTTACATATTATTTATTTACTTCATAGAAGTCCAATTTGAATTGGACAACAGAATCATTTTCTTAATCTGCTATTTACTATTTCACCTATAGATATTTAATTATTTTGTCAGGGTTTTGAGCTTTCAAAATTGCAGACGTATTTATATATGATTACATAGTGGGCTTCATGCGTCCCTGATTCCTCCAACGTTCAAAATTTTTGAAAATTAGGCACGGACAAGTCCGGGCCGGAGGGATGGCTCGGATGAAAAGTGGTCGGGGAGGGTGTGGGGCCCGCGCGGCGCGCCTTTGGGCTGGGAGGGGCCGGGATTCGCTAAGCTTCCGCCGGCGAGCCACTTATTGTTAGCCGAAACAGTGGGCCCCTGAAATGGGCCGACGCATCACACGCCTCATCATATCGCTCTTCCTTTTTGATTTTTTTTTCCTTTTCTCTTTTTTTTTTTTCGTTGCCTTGTTTGATCTTTTTCTATTATATGATTTGTTTGTTCCTTCCTCCCATTCTTTTAGGAATGATTTCGTTGTTGTAATTGTTTCAGCTTTCCTAGATCCATTGCAAGGTCCCAGAAAAGAACGGCAGGAATGTGTTTCATTATGACATTTCAATTTAATTATTTCTTGTTTCAAGAAATAATAAGAGTAAATCTTGAACGTGTACTTGTCCATCCAAATTTTTATGAATTTTAATAATTTTGTTCGAATTTTAAGATTGAATTTAACTTAATTGTGTTCCAAATGACATGATTAACAGAGGGTGTATTATGGTTTTAGTAAATTCATATTTAAAGTGGCTCTTGTAGGGGATCGCAGCATAAAGCGAGGTGAGGATGAATAGGATATCTAATGTGGGGACAAGAGAAGAGTATATATCTTAAGATTAATTCACAACGCACCCCTATATCGGCACCGGCAGGATTAAACCGGGATAATTAGATTAACTAGATACTATGCAAGTCCATATATATATATTAGATTTTTTTTTAATAAATTACATAATTTAGTGCGTTTAAATATTTAATAAGTGAAAATTTGATAGGCAAGCGGTGTCATATTTAATTGAAAAATCGATACCCATATAAATTAAAATGTAGACGCTTTCGAAAGTAAAGAAATTGAAGCCAAAACTTATATTCATTTTTTATTGTTTGCATTAAATATTGGCGCCTTTGCTAGTGCCAATACTAGCATCAATATCTAATTTTTATTATTATTTGCATTAAACGTTGTTGGTTGGTGTCTATAATTTGATTAATATTCTTTTTCGCGAATGATGTGGGATTAATAATATGAAATTAATAATTAATTACAAAAATTGTTATTTAACTTTAGTTTTGATTTATTTTTTCAAACCTCAGTTATCAAATAATTTGGCACATGATTTTACTTAATAAATATTTGATTAAGTCAAAAGATCTAGATTTTCAACGTGAGATTAGGTATGGGATTAACGAAGAAAACTAGCGTCAACCAAAATTTGCACCAATTTTCCAAAAATCAACATCGAAATTAGTGCTGACTTAAAGTAAACCGACACTAGAATTTGGCGTCACTTTTAAATTGGGGTTTACTTATTTTAAAATCGACACTTGAAACAAGCATCGGTTTTAAAATGTATTTTTTTTAATTTTTTTTTTTTAATGCTACAGAACTCTTAACGACAACACCTACAAAGACCAGTATAGTCTACCGGGAATCAACACAATCATCAAGAGAGTCGGAAACAGTCTTCGTCATTGGCGTCTGTTGATGGTTGAGTTGCATAATCAGAGAACTGAACGGCAAGGGAGCCGTCAGTCCTAGGAAGAACACACTTCATCACCTCCGATTAGGTCGAACCTAATCTTTTCCGACGGGGAAGAGGAGGATCCAATTTCATTTGACAATTACAATGATGAAGATGAGGACAATTATAAGGATGAAGATGAAGGCAATGAAGAAGATGACGAAGAAGAAGACTTCGAAACAAAATACAGTAAGTTCAGCACCCTCTGTATAAATGAAGACAGAAATGAGACTGCGCTCACAGCTGAGCTTGAGTATCCTATCCTCAGAAGATTGAAAGATAAGGTGCAAAATTAAAGAACAACTTGACGAACTAGCGGCAGAAGTAAAAATACTCAAGGAGGCCAAGGCTACAGCCCCTAAATCAATCTCAGACTCCATTGACTCTTTAGCCCGTGACTTACAAAAGCTAAAGATCGGAGACCCCTCTGAGAAGAAACCAACCCCAAGACCTCCAGGAACACTCTACGTGTTCAAAGACCCAAAGCAAATTTTTGAACAGGAGAAAGCCAAGCTGAAACAATGACTGCAACAAATAGAGCTTCTACCTCTTCACGAACAGAAGTGCTTGCCCCAAGACCATCAATAGCCGGCAATGACAACAGACAGCCAACTATTGATAATCAGATCAGGAATTACCGCCTCAGCAACCGCCTGAGACATGAACTCCAAAGGAGAACCCAAACTTCATCCAGAAGACGAGGCTTTAACCGAAGCCTAGAGTCACAGATAGACCCGAATGCTGAGCTTACACTATCACAATATCAGCGAGCGCAACAGGTACCTGCTGAAACTCTATATCAAGCAGGATGGGCTGAGCGCAACCACCGAGTCTATCAACATTATTCCGATGAAAGGATTCTGGTAACAGAAGGTGCTCAACTCGAACTCCCTTTTATCACTGACCAAAGTTACTCAGTGCTAGTACAGGAAGGACTGCAGCATCTGCATCTAAGCATCATTATGATCCGCCTACACACCTTGCACAGGAGAAGTGCTGGTGTGAATGCTCTTATCCTTCTAAGAGATACAAGGTGGTCAGATGACCGTTCCATTATCAGCACCATGGAGGTGGATCTCACCTCAGGAACTCAATTAGCCTACACGGCTCCAGATATGATGATTAGTATCCATGATTTCCGAGAGCACGTCCAACTAGTTATTCAGACGCATGGATACACGGGCTGGCAAGGAGGAGAAAGTAATCTCTTACTCTCACGTTCTTTGTTGGGAAGGCTTTCTAACACCAGCCACACGAACTTTAGATACAACGTCCAGCACGTCGCGGACCATCTCGCCAGCCGAGGCATAAGGGCTATCCCAGGACAAGTACGTTCCACTGAGAGCCTTCAAGGGCAACAGTGGATTATTCGCCCGGCCCTCGTTGCGGTCACAAGAAATCCGCAAACTACCAGTATTCGGACTAGGACTGACGGCTCCCTTGCCGTTCAGTTCTCTGATTATGCAACTCAACCATCAACAGACGCCAATGACGAAGACTTACCCGCCGACGAATTCGCCGGCATGGTCTACATTGATGATCCCAATTGGTCTCAGCTCTATTCCGTTGAACCGAATTGGTGCAGTGAGTATGATTCTGACGAACTCATGGCAGATCAACAGTTCTTCACCCTCTACGATGATGATAATGCTGATCTCCCACCAAAGTGGGATACTTCTGAGGAAGAACACACTTCATCACCTCCGATTAGGTCGAACCTAATCTTTTCCGACGGGGAAGAGGAGGATCCAATTTCATTTGACAATTACAATGATGAAGATGAGGACAATTATAAGGATGAAGATGAAGGCAATGAAGAAGATGACGAAGAAGAAGACTTCGAAACAAAATACAGTAAGTTCAGCACCCTCTGTATAAATGAAGACAGAAATGAGACTGCGCTCACAGCTGAGCTTGAGTATCCTATCCTCAGAAGATTGAAAGATAAGGTTACTCAAAATATGACGGAATCAGTTTTCGCTACTGGAGAATCATCGTCAGTTACACAGATCCCTCGAGAGCCCATCATGGGCCCAGCTCAATACCCTCCGGGTAACATACAGAGACCAGCTTACCAAGGAGACTTAGGAATAATGAATTCCAAAATAAGCAACTTAAGAGGGGGCTATTCCAAAACATACAGTGAAATGTACACACTGCCCTCGGCTCAAGCCAACACAGGAGCCATTTTAGTCTTACCAGATAATGTCGGCCAATATTAGAAGATTAAATTTTAGTAAAATATGCATGAATTATCCACTCTTTTAGATACTCTCAAACTGAAGTATAATTTCTCCTGTTTCAGAAATATAATTAAGAATGACATCCTTTATAAAAACAAAAACAAAAACAGTCTTTTGAAGGTGGCTTAGAACAAATTGTGGTCATCTCAATATAAGCTGTTGGTGGCATCTCTTTTGGCTCCCAATTGTTAACTGTACCAGAAAGTATACATCATGCAAGAATCATCATGGACCAAGCAAAACTTTACATAAAGATTGTAAGTTTACAAGAAAAAGCTTTGGTCTTAAATACTAATGGCACTCTGTTTTGGTGAATTAGTCCTCTCAAAGATGATAACTGCTTATGATGAAACAACACAATTCATTTTTTATTAGCCTTCACCAATAAATCAATTGAAAAAATTATTCTTTCTCACCCAAACCCAAATGATCAAGTATCAAATTGCATTACTAATATTATATGTAAATCATTGGACTTTTATCCAAGTTAATCAAATATCTTGATTTAGCTTTAACTCCAACTTGGTAGATGAACAAGCATGAAGTAGACAAAAACAACAGTCTCTTTCCTCTTGTGCTAGTTGTCACATTTTTCTTTTGTGGTCTCTCCCAGTGGCAGCTTTCCAACTCTACCAAATAGCATAAAGCTCACAGCAAATGCTATCTAGGAAGAAGAAACTTGCTTTCCATTTTGATGATAGGGGAAGTTTCACCTATTTGCAATGATGCACACAGGACTTTGACCTGTCATTTGCCCCCTTCTTTCTGAGCTTCATTGGTCCACCAATTCAATTCAATGGTATTATTCACACAATTATTTTGCCCCTATTTTATGGGATATTATTAGGTATCGAAGGAGCATTCATCAAAGAAGATACAAATATACTCTCGCGCATCTACGTGTATAAACACAACTTCTGGTTAGACCTTCAATCCAAATATTATTACTAGTTTAAACAACCTTCTCTTAACTACAATGTTCAAAACTCAAAGCGACTTTCTATTCATTTTGCTTTCAGTGGCAAGCGCTTCGACCGAAATTAACCAAACATTGGAGCTTAACTATCCCAATCAACTCGGAGTGGCTAAACAAACTTTAGTGTTAGCTGATCTAATCATTACAATCCATTTTTGGTTGAATGGTTAGATAGATTCTTAGCATCATAAGTCTTGTAAAATGGTTGGATGGGCCCAAAGCTTTTTTCTTGATCAATGGTTGTGTCCACCTTTTGGAAGCACATGCATCTAATTCATGCCGAGAAACCATCTTCTTTCTTGAATGCATGAAGATGGCCAGATGAACTCAACATCATGTCAACCAAGCATTTAATTTATCTAGCTAGTGCGATGAGCTTGATTAAAGGGAGACAACTCAACTCAACTCGCTCTAAAGAAAGAAAAGTTTGTGAGTTGTTGCTAATTGAGTGGTGAGGTTGTCTAAACTTCTATTCCACATCACAACTTTAAAATGCTTATATATATATATATTCTCATTTAATATTAGCGTGGTTTTTATTAGTTAGAAGGTTTAATTTTAAAGTTTCAATTTTTTCCAAACTCGTCCCTAAAATTCATAAATTTTCAATTTGCCACAAGTTTTAGCTGTTTCAATTTAGTCCAAATCTTATATAAGCCCTTGTATCGTGTGTTGCGTCCCTTAATTAATGTTTTAGAAATGAGCTAGACAAATTGTGCAAATGAGTTCATTCAACTCCGTACTAATTTTGAGTACAGTTTGCCCCAATTTCAATAATTAGTGATGAAAAATTAATTAAACTTAGAGGTTATTTGTTTCTTGGAAAAAAAATAGAATTAGATAAGGAACAAGAGTACTTTTAAAAAAAAAAGGAAAAATGATCAAATTTGTCTCTGAAGTATTGAAAAAGATACAAATTTGCCCCTCAACTATATTTTTTTTATCAAAATTGTCCTCGACGTTATATAATTGGATCATTTTTGCCCTTCTCGTTAACGGAAGTCCCCGTCAGCAAACGAAATCCCACGTGGCAAGTGCAGCTCGGCCACATAAGATGCCGATGAAAAATGACATGTGGCAATTATGTAGTGACAAGGGCAATTTTGGCCCAAAACATATTTAAAAGGGCAAATATGAATCTTTTTCAATACTTTATGGGCAAATTTACACAATTTTCAATACTTCGGGGGCAAATTTAATTATTTTTTCTTTTATATATTATTATCATTAATGTGATTCTAATTAACACTATAAGAATGATGTTGATATCATCTTTACCAAAATTAAGAAAATATAAGCTTGACAATTATACTTTGTATTGTAACTGAAGTGTTTACTTAAAGATATGAACAACTTTAGTCACTTATTATTGTAATAAAAAACCAACCAACATAGTAGGGGTTAGTTCAGGTCGGATGGGTCGAGATTTGGTATGTCTCGATCCCGTCCCAATTTTGAGTCGGGACACAAATATGTGTCCCAGTCTTAGTCCCGAATATGAAGCATCGTAATTTTGTCCCGGTCTCGTCCCAATTTTGAATTAGGACGAGATTATCTCTGAACTTTCGGGTCGGGCCGGACCAGTTACTAATAATTAAATTTAATCAAGTTTTTATTTTAGTAATTAAGAAATATCTTTTTGAATATTATTTTTGTTTCATCTTTAAAATTTATATTTTTCAAAAAATTTACTAAAGTATTTGTTCAAATTCTAAGATAGAAACCAAACTCGCAGAAATCGTGCAATGAACATAAAACACGTTGTTTCGGCACTATATATATTTTATTCAAGGGAAACGAGCAAAATTTGCCTCTAAAATATTAAAAAATATGCAAATTTGCTCATGAAGTATTGAAAATGGTGCAAATTTGCCCCTAAAGTATTGAAAAAGATTTAGATTTACCCATTTAAATATGTTTTGGGCCAAAATTATCTTTGTTACTACATAAATTGTCACATGTCATTTTTCATCGTGACATCTTATGTGGTCGAGCTACACTTGTCACGTGGGATTCCGTTTGTTGACGTGGACTTCCGTTAACGAGAAGGGCAAAAATGATCCAATTATGTAACGTCGATGACAATTTTGATAAAAAATATAGTTGAGGGGCAAATTTGCACCTTTTTCAATACTTCAGGGGCAAATTTGGCCATTTTCCCTAAAAAAATAGAATAAAAAAAATAAAGAAGGTTCATTTCATTGTTTACAATTAGATAAGAAATAATAAGAAAAAATTAGCAAATGATGTAAAGTATAATCCATTGTTAACTATATATATATATATATATATTCACAATTACCATCCTAGGGTCTTTCCAAATAAGGTGAATATCGCCTAGGAGAGCGCGCAAAGAGAATACTTATTACGCCATGCCTAGGATTATCTCTAAATGGAGGACGTCAAGTAGGAATCACGTAACGAAAATCCAACAAAATACAACATGGACTTACAAATTTTGCAACGAAAATATTTGAATAATATCTTATACAATGACGAAATATTCTCAAGAGAAATTTATACAATATTATGGAAGATGAAATCAACCTTAGAACACACTTCCTTTACTCTATCTAACTAGACATTCTCAGCTACTAACTCGTACCTGTATATTTGAAGCAAAAAATAATAATAGTCAACGAAAAGCCGAGTAGGATATCTTAATATGTCATCGATAAAGATAATGAACTATTTATGCCACAATGATTTTGTATTCAACTATATGCACATGCCAACTAATTCAATGTCAAACCATAAATAAACACATGTGCACCTATCAACTAGTATATGCATGTATGTCATTAACCCAATTAAGAGCGTTATGGACAATTTGGATTTTCCCCGCACTCTCACATCTCAACAATGGCATCTCAAGCTCGCTCTACCGAGAGATGTGACTACTCAAAAAGTAGCATGTTAACATCTCACACCTCGAGCGTAATCATGATTATCAGTGTCATCGCCCATACTCCTCGGGCCTAATGATAATATCCACAGACCGAAGCCTCCAATACACTCATATTTAGCGGGCCCAATAATAATGTCCAGGATCAACACCCAATAATAGATCATATCATACAACATGCACTCCTAAACCTCACAACCATGCCAATAATACCAGTAATGATGTTTACAACAAGAATAACCAAATGCAATACAATAGAACCAACAATTAAGTTCAATAATACCACAATCATATAATGCAATTAATCATGCAACATTAGTAAAAGTATATGACTAACAATATGTCATGTTTAGAAATAAAATGCAGTAGAGTACAACAATATTAGAAACAACACCACTAGAAGAGGTAAAAAAGGCATTTTCATTAATTATTTTACTCGTCAATGAATCATCGACTACAATGAATCAATTTGCAGAACACAATTTGTTTTCTAACCTAGATCTCATTACCCAACTACTCCACTCATGATTAATGGTGTAAATCAATTTAATCAATTTGCTAACACACTTTAATTAAATCAACATAACATGATACTATTACTCCTTAATCTATCAATTTAATATAATTTCCAATCATCATATAGACTATCAAGCAACCAACTCAATAGTACATTCATTCAATAATCCATGAATTTGAACCAATATAACTTAATTCACAAATGACATAATCATACTTTCCATATTAGATATAACTCATTTCATCCATACATGAACCTAAATTGATCTTTAAGTTTGATAATTAACTCAAAATTTATAATAATCCAAACAAACTCAGATGTGATATCGATTCAATCAATCTCATCTTTTAGGATTTTCAACATTATACCAACAACCAAATAATTATAACAATTGGGTACATATTAAACCAATAATAAAACTTGTCCTATATCAATTGATAGACATAATGTTCAACTTATTGTTTCCCACGGTGTAAAGATCTGAACATAAATAAACCTAGTATCAGCATCCACTTACAACATGCAATTGCCCATGGGATAAAAAAATTCTAATAGCAATGTTAAATTCTTTTAATCATCAACAACTGAATACACTATTATAGAATTGTGACTTTCACCGACGGCTATCATCAACGGCCGACGGAGTGGTAGACGTAACAACATCTGCGATGACTCTCTTACGATCGCCACAACCGTCGCGTGGCGCGCATGCGGCACGAAAATAAAGTAACTTATCAACAATGGCATAGAGAGAAACTCGTTGGCTGTCGGTGATCATTTAATAAATCAATAGTGATGGCTCTCTTAAGGCCTCTAGGGTCGTCGCTTATGAGTCGATGGCGCGCACGCAGCGCAAAAAAAAAAAAATAATCAACGACGACTTAGAAAGGGTTGCGTCGGCCGTCAGTGAAGAGTCGATGGCAGACCAGTTTGCTTAGGCTGTGTTTACTCGTTTCTGGTTCCGTCTTCACTAAGTCTACTTATATAACATTTATTCACTAAGTCTTCAATATCGACGGTTTGGCGACGGTCGCTTCGGCCGTCAGTGAAAAGTCTATTATTTGTGTTTGCGCCTGTGCCCCTTCTTTCTTCCTCCCTTCTTCTTCCTCCCTACTACGCCGCTTCTTCTCTGCCCCCTACTACCGTCGCTTCTCTGTCAGTCCTCTATTGCTTCTCCGCCTCCAGGTAACATTCATCGCTTCTCCGTCCCTCCTCTCGGGGCATTCTCCGACATCCTCTCGGGGTGTTCTCCGACATTATATAATATAATCCACTCATACAACATATTTAGCATTGTTTATATATATAATTAAAACTTCATTCATCCATAAAACATAAAGTTGCCACGTTTTAGATCCAGCATTAACTAAAAATCTAAAACTACAATTTAATCATCAAATAATGTATCAAATCTCATTCTTAATACGAACGACACTACCTATCAACAATGGCAGCAATGGCAAGTTACCCATCCCTTGTTTAATACTCCATCCCTTATCCATGTCTCTTCAAAACTTTTTTTTTTTATTGGGAAAAGCCAAACCTAATTCTTAACTAACTAAAAGTCATCCGAGACTATTAATAATTATTCAAATATCTCTTTTTCTTCTTCACATGTCAATTTTTTCCGGCCTCTCTCCTTTCCACCCGACAACAACACATCCCTCTTCTTCTTCATACTCGGCTACAACCACCAAGAGGAGATATCGCCATGTCCATTTTTTCCGGTCTCTCTCCTTTCCACCCGACAACAACACATCCCTCTTCTTCTTCATACTCGGCTACAACCACCAAGAGGAGATATCGCCACCTCCTCCTATTCCAACCTACGACCAATGACTCCTTCGGCCGCCAACGTTCATCCCTAGTCCCCAGGAAATTGCTCTCAATCCAGGCCAAGAAAATGACGAAAATAAAAAAGATATTGAAAGGAATACCTCAAGTCGAGTTTGATGATAAACCATCGCAAAACACACACGTCTCCTATCTCTCCTCTCATCTCCGTAACGGTGGTTGCAACAATTTTTTCCTTAAGATATTAGAATTTGACCTAGGCTTTAATCTGATTTGGATATTTTATAAAAAAACTCCTCTAATATTAAATTTACACATGTACCCCTCAATCTTATAAAAATTCCAAAAATTATCAGAAAAATAGAAATAATTTCATTCAATTTTTCAGGTGTAACATTGAAAATAATTATAATAAAAAATAACAAAAATACAATACATATTAGAAATTATATATATGCAGGGAAATAATATAAACTATTAATATATGTATTAAATAATAAAATGTGGGTTAAGTTAACTTTAGATGATTAGGTAATAATAAGTTGTTTTATTTTATATAATTAGTTTAATCAAGATAATTGAGATCGGTTACAACTCATAGCATTTAATTGGGATATAAGGTTCATTCTCTCAAGATTGATCTGAATTGGAGTATAAGTCATCTAATTTCTTTCATAAGTAGGGGTGAGTGGATTTGAATACCTTATATTTTTCATAATATTTGAACCATATCATGTATATGACAAGTTCCTAGGTTTTGGATCCAGATTCTACCCGGATCCTGTGGTGTAGTACAAGTTCTGGGTACCATGTTGGAACTTATAAATAATAAGTTCTATGGTACATGTTCTAGGTACCTTGTTGGAACCTATTCATTTACATGTTCCAAGGTACAGGTTTCGAGTATCGATTTTGGTTCCGATTTCGGTACCTGATGTGTTGGACCCGAAACCGAAATCGATTTTAATCGGTTCCTTAAGTTTTATCCCGGACCCTACCTAAATTTAAGTCGGGTCTACCCAAAATCTACTCGATCGGGTAGATTTCAACCGATTCCAGGTCTACCCGGTACCCATGCACACCTCTAATCATAAGTGCATCTCATCCGGCCCATTCCTTTTACAGGTTTTAAAGATGTGAGCTCCCCGTGATATGCATGGAGAACATGTTACTTGATAGCAATCTTAGCCTAGGCAAACTTCTAGTGCATATTTATTTCGTTGGATTTACAAGATGAATATGATTTGAGTGTGTTAGAAACGAGATTTCAAACAAGAACGAATATAATTAGATTTATTTCCAATCAGAGTAGTATATAGACATCTCGAGGAGGGGGGTGAGAATTGAATAAAAATGTGTTTTCTCAAGAAAAATATTATTTTTTATTTTGAAATAATAGATATCCTATATTGAAATAAATTTAAAATTATTTTTCATTATAAAATTTTTTCAAGAGGTTACCCATCATTGTATCAAGAAAGTAGTATTTATATACTTTTTATGAATTCATATTTGTGACATAAAATTTTAATTCAATTTTTAGTGGATATTTTGTCCAATTTTACATGTTGTTATGTTAAATTAATTATTTAAATTTAAAATTTTTTAAAATGAAAAGTTGTTTCATCAATAATTTTATCAATCCTCTTATCCAAATTCAAAACAAATGCAAAATATAATATATATAGGATTATCCCAAGAAACTTTTATCTTAGATCAATTCCAATTGAATTTCTATCCGACTAAAATTCTATCTTGTGAACTAAATGATCCACATCCACAAAATCCTTTTAGACATTGTTTGGATGAGGTGAAGCATGATTTAGTAATGTATGATATAGTATGATATTGTATGGTATTGTACTGTAAAAATTATTATCTTATTTGGAAGGACGATATGGTATGGTATGATTAAATGACAATAGCTATGGAGGAGAACGATGTCTTGGCTAAGTTGATAAAAAATGATAAATAAAAATCTAATATGATATGAGTATATAAAGAGCATAAGAGGAATTATAAATTTTAATTGATGATATTTTAGAAATAAAATTTTATGAAATCATGAGAAATCATCAAATTCATGATTTAAAAACTTGGTCAAAATTTATTAGAAGTCTTCCCAATTACATAAAATTAAATCATATCATACCATGATAAATCATATTCTATCACGAAACAAATAATGTCTTAGGTGTAAATAAATCATTCTCTTAAGAGGATGTGAAAATGTATTATCTCTTTTTATCCAAGAATTAATAAATTCAATTTGATTCAAATATAATCGAATAAAAAATATATGTAAACGTGTAAATATGATACCTGTGTACTAGATTTAAAGTATAATAGTAATAAGGGTTAAATATGATCGAATTTTCATAGTGGTCCCTCAAAAAATAATTTGGTCAACGTGGTCCCTCTAAAATAGTCCCTGACTCGGGCAAAAATAGTCGAGTTTTGGAGTTTTTGGTACTTGTTGACATTCATGTTAGGGATTATTTTGTCCGAGTCATATTTTAAGGGACCACATTGACCGAGTTTTTTTTTTGAGGGATCACTGTGAAAATTCGACTATATTTGAGGGACCAAATTATACGTTATAATAATAATAATAATAATAATAATAATAATAATAATAATAATAATAATAATAAGGGAAAATATCTAAAATGGTCCCTGAACTTTTTCGAAATTTTCACATTGGTCCCACAATTTTTTTCCGAATTAGTTGGGTCCCTAAAGATTTGTAAACGTTACTTTGGTCCCTGATTGTGACCCTGTCATTAAAAAAAATAAGTCACTTTGGTCCCTGGTAATTGGTCACGACCAGGGACCAAACAAATTTTTAGGGACTCAATTAACTCGAAAAAAAATTATGGGACCAATGTGAAAATCTTGAAAAAAATTAGGAACCATTTTAGATCTTTTCCCTAATACTAATAAGAGAGTGTGCAGTTAATCGATAAAATCCATGGAAAATAAAGAAAATAAAAAGGTAAAACATTTATGGTAAAAAATCCACTCATACAGTGGTTCTAAACAGAATATAATATGATAATAAATAAGAGAATATTTTGGATAGAATTTTTAAACATCATATACATCAAATATAACATCAGTTTTATATTCTTTTAATCCATGCAAAAACGATGTCAGCAAAATGCGAGCCCCTACCATAATTATGATATTTTTTTTCTATCGCATCAACACTGTATAAGCATGAAGAAGTTGATCACATTTTGTTGACGTGACATATCCAAACAGAGTTAAACGAGTCATGCATGTGATTCAACTAGGGCACTTCTATTGTACTGAACCTTGTGCAAGCTCAATCACTAGGCGCACGAGGGTTGGGATCGACTGAGACCGACCCCCTTAACACGGGGCGTCGTGCCATGACCTTGGAGGGGCCAGTGTTGGCTCCCCGTGATTGGGCTTGCACGCTCTTTGGTGCAGCTACAGCTGCACCATAGTTTTCTCCATTCAACTATCATATATAACGGTGTCATACGAGTGAACAACGATTTAATAACACGATAACTTATTAGATGGTCATACTTTCGAATAAATTTACATTTGGCACTGGAATCTACCGCTATAAGTTATTATATTTGAAATTCAAAATCAAATAATTTTTTGTGTGTGCCTATTTAGAATATACTTGATTATCAAAATTGATTTGAATTGATTTTAGGTATAAATTGTTCACATGCTCATCCCCCTGACATGAATAATTTATAGCATAATTATGAACATTCAACCAGTCAATTAATGATATTACGAGTATACGACGTAGTAATTTTGAAAGTAACACCTCACAAAAATTAAAGATTGCTGAAAGACCCTCGAGTGCATGCCTTCGACAACCACATGGTCCACATCTATAAAGAGGAAAAAATGAGGTTACAAATCTTAGCAACACGTGGATATCTGACAAAGTACGCCCATATGTGTTAAAATTCAACAAAACATTAATGGGAAAAGGAGGGGTGAAAATGAAAAGCAAGCAAAATTAGTTCAATTGGAGTACCTTAATTCAATGTTGAGTGAATAGGTTTAATTTCTTTTAGTCCAACCACGTACTGACAAAGTGGCGACCACGAGTTCACTCCCTTTTGAATTGGACACTCGGCATTTGTACCTCAAAATTTTAGTTATGGATAGTAATTTTATAATTTGATTTCGATTTTAATTAATAAGCTTAGAAAATCAATTAAAATAGATACAGGTTCAATTTTATTTGAACAAAAAATTGATAATCAAAAATAGTTTACTTACATGTTAATAATATATATAATTTAATTGAAAAAATATGGCTTAGGGTATACTTTATTATTTATTTCACTTTTAGCTTAAGATATTTTCATTTAATTATCACACCTCTGCGTGCACAAAGATTTTTTGTAGTTTCAATTTTTGTATACTTTCTATTTTAAATTTTTTTAGTAACTCATTAATCGATTTAGTAATCAATTTCGGTTAACCGTCAAATATTCAATATTTAGTCGGTTTCGGTGTCGGATAGTAATTTTAAAAATTGGTCAATTTCGATTTCGATTCTAATTATCTATATATAAAACGATTAACCAAAATATTGTCATCCCTAAATAAGTTCATATAAGATTAATTCTTCTATTTTTTTTGTTTTTCTTAATCCTCTGCACTAGGAATTAGAGTTAATTTTGTCAATTAAGGTAAACATTATAGCTGCATTAGCAAGGTTTTTCTAAAAAATTTTGTAAAAAATAGTTAGGGTAGGTTAGTTCATGCATATATCAATTATATCAATTTATTTTTTTTAATTAAAAAAATAAATATGAAACTTAACCTAATATACTAACTTTTTTTAAAAAGAAATGAAGACCTAAAATCCATGCTGACTTCTTTTTTTTTGTTGAACTTTTAGATCAAATTAAATCTTAATGATGAATGTTTCAAGAACAACAAAACTGATCTTAATTTCCACCAAATGGGAGGGCTAGTGCATAAGGCAATTGAAGACTTAATTAAAGGTCTCATAGGATAGGTTGCAATGCATGCTAAAGAAACCAAATCATGTGGGTAGGTTGTCCTTTTTTGAGGCGCATGCATCAAGCTCATTGAGAGACATTTCTCCTTTATTTATTAGCTTCATCGTCTCCCCTCCCTTCATGCCATCAATTTAGCAAGATGATCACACAAACTTATTAACAATGGACATATTTTAATTTGTTGAAAGCTAGGGAACTTAAATGCTATTGATCAAAACATAAAAAGAGAGAGGAAGGCAGCTAAGCATGATAAATTTATAGTGCAACTAAAGGGGTTTTAATTTTTAGAAAGGTGGACAACTCAACTCACCATAAAGTTACAAAAGGACTACAACTACATAGCCTTTTCACGGTTCATCACAACTTAATTCTTCCATGTTTATTAAAATTGTAGGATTTTAGTATTGAATGCAAGTGGGTGGGTGGGAACATGGTCTCTACTCTTTCAGTGTGAAAGAACAATAATCAATAATAAATAGGATGTTAATAATTACTTACAAAAAAGTTGAAATGTCGAGAGAAGGCGCCAAGAGCGACTCTCCCGACTCTGATAGGAACCCTACCCAAATTTGAATTTCAAAACCCAAAAAGCCACCAAATCCCTTGGAGAGCAAGAATGGATCTTCTTCCTCGCAGGGATTTGTTAGAAGAGCAATCCAATATCTGGATCGCATGGAAGAGAAGGCGGAAGCTGCGACCATGGAAAAAGGGAAGAAGCCGATGGAAGCGCAATCACCGGCAAGGTCAAAGCCGATCTCTGCTGCTGCGGATATAAAAAAGCCAGGAACATGGCCCGCACTATTCAGAGAAGCTAGCTATTGGTCGATCCCTAAAGTCAATATAAGAGCAGAAGCTAGGATTAAAGTGATCCATGAAAGCTCCTCGGACGAGGTCTTCATAGAGGATGATCTGATGGAATCGACCAGACTTAACTGGACCAATTGTTTATATGGTAAATTCTTTGGGAAAACACCCCCTCTTGCTCTGGTTCAAGCAGTTCTTTCTAAAATTTGGAAATTGAAATATAGCATGCATGTGATCGATTTAGCTTCTGGGTGTTTCAAATTCACAAATGCAAATGATATGAATTTTGTTCTTTCAAACGGGCCTTGGTTCCTAAATGGACAGGTTCTCTTATTAATCCCATGGAAAGCTAATTTTCAGCCCTTGATTGAGAAAATAGGTACAATACTTGTTTGGATTCCGTTCCCCGGCCTGCCTGTTGAATATCTGCACATGAACATTTTACTCAAACTAGCATCTAAAGTGGGACAACCAATTAAAGTTGATGATTTCACTAGCAAATGGCTGAGAGCAAAGTATGCTAGAGTTTGCATACTTTGGAAGCTTAACAAAAGTGTTCCCAATGGTATCTGGATCAACTGCATGAGCAGTAGGATTTAGCAAGCAATTGCATTCAAAAACATATTAAAACTCTGCTATAGTTGCGGGAAAATGGGTCATCTTGCAGAATCCTGCTTGGAAACAATTAAGAGTAATGAAAACTCTGAAACAAGTAGCAATGTTGACAAGAGAGGAAAAGTCTGTGAGCAAAATTATTCTAATAAAGCTCAGGCCACTGAATTGCATGAACCCTGACAATTAGTTAATAGGAGGAAGAGGCATAATTCAGAGAAAAGAAATTTTGAAGTCAAAAGCACTAGACCTTGCCAACTCAAGCAAAATTGGCAATGATAATAAAATAAACATCGACAGATATAAACCAGATGTAGAGAACACCATCACTGATCATGATATTAAAAAGATGGACTAGGCTTCCTTAAGCAACCAAGACAAAGAGAAGGAGCCAGATTGCTCCAATATAAACAAATCACTGGAGAACCCCTTTTCAAAAGGGGAACAAGCAGGAATTCAAAATTCAGACAACAATGTTGTAAATTTCTCTTCTTTAGAATCTAGGACTGTGATGGTCCCAGTTGAGGTTGATAAAAGCTTAGAGAACTTTCATAAAAAAATGATCGAAACCTTTGAAGTAACTGTCTGCGAAATCAAAGATAAAGTGGCCATGGAAAATGAAGAGGTGGATACTGACCTCATTGCCAATTCACAATTGACAAATAGTAGAAGAAAGAAGTCTTTTTCTCATAATATACATTTATCTAGCTTTCCTCTGAATATTAGACAAAACAAAGGAAAGAAAAGGAGATATTCGAATGATGCCAAGACCATCCAATCTGATGGAGATCCACTGAGCAGTCAATAAGACTATGCACAAGCTAATAATCAACCATGAAAGTGTTGTCATGGAACATAAGAGGTAGCCTTAAGGAGAAAGCTTGGGACCACCTAAAAAATTTGATAGACAAAAATAGTCCTGACATTATCTTGTTAGTTGAAACTCATTTAAATGAGGATAACTCTTTGGTTTGCATAAAGAAGTTTGGAACCAATTGGCTTGGTACTTTTGTAGCAGGTGATGGAAGGTTAGGATGAATATTGTTGGTATGGAAAACTAGTTTTTGCAAAGTCAATAAATTTTTTGAATGCAATCAGCTGCTTAATGCAATGATCTTTCCAAATAACAGTAAACCCTAGATGCTAAGTGGGGTTTATGCAAGTAACAAGCCTACCGATAGAACTCTCCTCTAGAATTTCTTATGCAAAATTGAAATCAGATACTTACGTTGGTTGGTTATTGGGGACTTCAACTGCATTGACAAGTAAGATGATAAAAAAGGTGGCAACATTCTTAAATGGGGACACTCTACCAGTGCTTATAGAGATTTTTGCATGGAAGCTGGATTAACATAAGTCAGATATCATGGTAGCAAATTCACCTGGTGCAATAACAGGAGTGGGGATAAGAGAATATTTACGAGACTTGACAAGACATTAGTCAATTGGGACTGGATAAGTAATTATAGCAAAAACTATGTGAAACACCTATGCAGAATTGCCTCAGATCATAAACCTATTCTACTCTCAGTTGGTAATGATAAAAGCTTCAGATATCCCAAAAGAAGATTCATATTTGAACACTACTGGTTTGAATATCAAGAGGTAGAGGAAATAATTAAAAATAACTGGATGAGCAGCAACCTGCAAACCTGCAACATGTTAGAAGTGAGCCTTAAACTACGCACTTTGGGCAAGGAATTGAATGATTGGGCTAAGCAGAGCATTGGTCAACTAGAAAAGGAACTGGAGATTGCTAAATTAGAACTAATAAAGTTGGATCGGCTAGATGAAGCTGGCCAATGTAATGATCTAGACATATGCAAAATGAGGAGTCTTTCAAACAAAATCATGGCCTTAAAAAGGCAGGTCCACATCAAGTGGTGGTCAAAGGCTAGAAGCAGATGACTTCAAGAGAATGACAAGAACACAAAGTTCTTTCATGACTTAACTAGGTTCAAAAGATCCAAAAATATCATTGCAAGCATTGAAGTTGAGGGTAAATCAGTGGAAGATCCTATAGAAATTGCCAATGCATTTGCTAATTGGTATAAGAAGTTATGGGAAGAGGAAAAAGTTAATATCAATTGCCCTGAGTGGGAATGAGCCAAAGAGTTAAAATGGAAGAAGATTGGTAGAAGTAAAGAAGATCTCCTTTGCAAGGAATTCTCTGCTGAGGAAATTTGGTGTGCTGTAAGCAGTTTAGGGAGAGGAAAAGCTCCCGGGCCTAATGGCTACAATGTGGAATTCTACATTAAATATTGGGGAACAGTGGGAGGATCTATTGTACAGGCTCTAAAGGAGTTCAATTCTTCTGCTACGATTCCTAATTCTTGGGGGGAAACTGTAGTCGAAATGGCAACACTAGAGGGGGGATGAATAGTGTGTTTACTAATTCAATTAGCCTAAATTCGATTTTAATCATTTTCTTAAACTAATTAGGCGAATTATAATTTTACGATTGGATGCGGAAGCAATAATAAAATAATTAAGCACAACCAAATATAACAACACAAACACAAGATTTATAGTGATTTGACCCTAATGCCTACTCCACTACCTAAGCACCCGCTTAGGATTTTCAAACTAAGTTTTACTAGATTAATTAGTTTCCCTTACATAAAGAACTTTGACTCGAAGAGTCACACTCTCGACCTAAGGTACTTCGACACCCGGAAGTCTCCGCATTCTTACCGAGAGCACTCTTTCACTTCAACCTTAAGGGATACCTCAACTAATTCTAGTAAAAACTAAGTTTGCACAAGTGGCTTTACACCTTCACAACAAGGTAACCGCTTACACAACAAGACATAACAGCCTAGGTCTTCTTACAAACTCAAATCAAAGGAAACAGATTCAAATAGCAGTTAAAATACAATCAAAAGAGCTAAAAGAGTACACCAAGATTAAAAGCTCTTTTCCAAACCTTAGAACCTCCAACTCGCCGAGTCGTAGAGCTCGATTCAATTCCCGAGTTGAGGTAGCAGTTGGCGCTTGAGAAAATGTTCACGGAAAGAGCAGAGCGCGCTTAATCAATCTCTAGAAGGCTCAAATCTTCCTTTTAATTGCTCAATAAAATTTATAATCATCAAGGAAGAAGATTAAAAGGAGTTAGATGAGGTATATTTATACCCTCACGAATAAACGACAACTCAACGGATAGAAAACTATCTGTTGCAGACGCTCGATCAATTGGCCGGTCGACCGACTGATCGATCGCTCGAACGACCGCTGCCTTCCTCTCTGTGTGCGGTCGACCGACGGGTCGACCGCCAGATGCAAAACCTGCGATCCTCAATTTGGTCGACCCATCGATCGACCGACGTAGGTCGCATCTTTAGCGATCCATAGGTTGGTTGACCAATCGGTCGACCGATAGAGCTACTATCCATTTTGGGCTTCAATCGGTCGACCGCCCGGTCGACCGAAGTAGCAACTGCTGCTTTTCGACATCCATCGGTTGACCGACCGATCGACCGAGATGGCTTTTGCCATTTTTCTAACTCTATTCGGTCGACCGCCCGGTCGACCGAACCTAGGCTGAATTTAATTTCTTCAGCCTTCTTCTTCCGTGCTTTGATTCTGAGTTTCGGCTTTCAACGAGCATCAATTTAGAGAGCTTTTCATTTGATCTTTGGACTCGTCCAATGCGACTTTGGTGCTCACATCGATATTCGAGAATTTTCCGCGACGAACCCGAGTGCGACGATCAATGTCCTTCCGATTTTCTGATTTCTTTCGATTTTTCCGATCGAGGACATCGAACGCTAATTGACATGGAACCTGAAAGATTTCTCGACAAAATATTAGTTCAATATTTGTTATCATCAAAACTGAGATTAAGAGATTAAGACCAAGGTTGAAAACCTAAAGCCAACAGAAACCGGTCTCATTTTCATCCCCAAGAAAGAAGAGCCTTTGGAAATAATTGACTACAAACCCATTGCACTTTGCAGTGTAGTCTACAAAATTCTATCAAAGACCATTGTCAACAGGATCAGGCCTCTTGTTAAAAAGCTTATCTCAAGTGAGCAATGTGCATTCATAGAGGGTAGAAGAATTCATGATAACATATTAATAGTCAGCGAAATTATAGGCATTATCCACAAATCAAAAAGGAAGAAGCCTTATATCCTTTTGAAAGTTGATTTGGAGAAAACATTTGACAGAGTTTCATGGAAAGCAGTGTTGAGAATCCTTTAGTTCATGAACTTCCCTGAAACTGTAATTAAATGGATAATGGCTTGCCTTGAGTCTGCAGGATTCAGCTGTTGTGTCAGTGGAATGAACTCAAACAAATTTGCAAGTTGCAAGAGAGTTAGGCAAGGTGATCCACTTTCACCTTACATCTCCATTATCATGCAAGAGCTCATTTCTAAAATTTTGAATGAGTATGTTGACAATGGCCATATAAAGGGATTCAAATATAAAGGAGTAAAAGTCAGCCATCTCTCATTTGCAGATGACTTACTAATCATTGTGAAGGGCTGCGTAGATAACTGCAGAAGAGTTCAAAATGCCTTGAACCTATACTGTAAGTTATCAAGTCAAAAGGTGAATATTAAAAAGTCGAAGCTATTCTTTCCAAAAGACTGTCATGACTCATGACTGCTTAAGGAAAGGAATATACAAGAAATTTGGCACTAAAGAAGGTAAATACCCAATGAAATACTTGGGTACCTTTATTGGACCCAAAAAGCTTGATGAAAGCCATCAGGAAATCATTCTCACCAAGGCTTTATCCATAGTTGAGAGATGGGCTGGAAAGAATATCTCACAACCTGACAAATTGGTACTCTGGAATTCTGTGGTTGGTTCTATCCCAATGCATACACTTGCTACCTCCTGGATCAACAACAACACTGTTAATAAATATCAAAGTATAGCAAGGAATTATCTCTGGAGCAATGATAAAAAGAAGAAAGGATTCCATCTTGTAAGATGGAGCAAGGTCACCATAAGGAAGTACAAAGGAGGCCTAGGTTTAAAAGACCTAGGCATTGTGAAAATTTTCATTCACGCCAAAAGAATTCTCCCCTTCCTTAATAAGGAAAAGCATTTATGGTCAAGGATTCTACTAGCTAAATATGACAATTATCATCCTTGGTCTTTTAATAGGAAAAAAATTTCTTGGTCATTCAAAGGGCTTCATGAAGCCATTTCCTGCCTGAGAGAAGGGTTAAGAATTAGAATTGGAGATGGAACTAAGGTTGATATCTTCAATGACCCATGGATATCCAATATCCCCATCAACAAATGACCCACATTCATCAACATGGAGATGCAAAATAAATACCAGAAAGTATGTCAGTTAATGAAAAAGGGTGATTGGAATCATGAGCCGGTCCTTGATTTATTTGGGGAACAACACTATAACAATGTTGCTCAGATACACATATCAAGGAAAAATAAGAAAGACAAATGGATATAAAGCTTGGATGAAAAATGCATTCTAAGCTGCAAGGCTGCATATAACTTCATGAAAGAAAAAAATACTAAGGAACATGTGTATGAAGCTAACTGGAAGAAAATTTGGAACCTAAGGGTTATCCCCAAGGTTAAAACATTTATGTGGAAGCTAATATGGGGGAGATTACCCACAACATACTATTTGTCTAAATTTAGCAAAATTATCCCCAGCAATTGCTTTGCTTGCAAAGATGGAAAAGATTGCACAGAACAAATCTTATTTGAATGCTCTACTGCAAGATGCTTATCACTGAAACTTGAGCAGGAACTGGGTTTTAAATTCAGATTTATGGATAAATGGGGAAAAGGGGATTGGTTATATGAAAATGTGCATCCTAACTCTGAACTTGGGAAATGGTCTGCTGATATTATTGTTGTTGCTCTGTGGAACCTATGGAAGAACAGGAACTTTTGCTGTTTTGAAAATAAAAAGGTTAGACTAAACACCTTGTTGTGTAGAATTAGTGCAGATATCAAATGGAGCAGTGAAACTAAAGATTCACTCAAAATGACAGATGATATGGAAATCTCTGCTCATAAGAGCAAGGAAGTCATTGAAGATATCAGCAATTTCCATGAAGGCAACATCAAGGTTTTCTGTGATGCTGCTCGGATAAATACGGACACTGTTGCTAGTATGGGGAGCTATACCATTGATGAAAAGGGAAATGAATTTGCTAAAGGCTGCAATAGGAAAAGAACTTGCTCACCATTAGTAGCTGAATTGTGGGCCATCTGGTTTGGGTTATCCAATTGCTCTGGATTAAAAATTAGTAATCTTGTGATATTCTCATATTGTCTACAAAGCAGTGAATATTCTAAATAGGAAAGACAAGCCTCCTTGGCATTTATTTAGCCTTGTGAAGGACATCTGGACTTTGGGTAATCTGCTTAATGTTGGCTGGTGGATATATGTAAAAAGAGATCTAAACTATAAAGCTCATATGGTTGCGAAAGAGTCTATTTTAGACAGCAACATGGGAGTGATTGATCAGCCAAGAAGGACGAAAGCCATTGAGCTGCAATGAGCCACATGATGTTGGAACTGATGCAACAAATCCATTGTTGGTTTAGGCCACATGATGTTGAACCTGATGTTGACAACATTGGTCTGTTCTACACTCATACTGAGAACAACATAGCAAGGACCTATGGAAGAACAGGAACTTTTGCTATTTTGAAAATAAAAAGGTTGGACTAAACACCTTGTTGTGTAGAATTAGTGCAGATATCAAATGGAGCAGTGAAACTAAAGATTCACTCAAAATGACAGATGATATGGAAATCTCTGCTCATAAGAGCAAGGAAGTCATTGAAGATATCAGCAATGTCCATGAAGGCAGCTTCAAGGTTTTCTGTGATGCTGCTTGGATAAACACAGACACTATTGCTAGTATGGGGAGCTATACCATTGATGAAAAGGGAAATGAATTTGTTAAAGGCTGCAATAGGAAAAGAACTTACTCACCATTAGTAGCTGAATTGTGGGCTCTCTGGTTTGGGTTATCCAATTGCTCTGGATTAAAAATTAGTAATCTTGTGATATTCTCATATTGTCTACAAATCAGTGAATATTCTAAATAGGAAAGACAAGCCTCCTTGGCATTTATTTAGCCTTGTGAAGGACATCTGGACTTTGGGTAATCTGCTTAATGTTGGCAGGTGGATATATGTAAAAAGAGATCTAAACTATAAAGCTCATATGGTTGCGAAAGAGTCTATTTTAGACAACAACATGGGAGTGATTGATCACCCAAGAAGGACGGAAGCCATTGAGCTGCAATGAGCCACATGATGTTGGAACTGATGCAACAAATTCATTGTTGGTTTAGGTCACATGATGTTGAACCTGATGTTGACAACATTGGTCTGTTCTACACTCATACTGAGAACAACATAGCAAGGATCTATGGAAGAACATGAACTTTTGCTGTTTTGAAAATAAAAAGGTTGGACTAAACACCTTGTTGTGTAGAATTAGTGCAGATATCAAATGGAGCAGTGAAACTAAAGATTCACTCAAAATGACAGATGATATGGAAATCTCTGCTCATAAGAGCAAGGAAGTCATTGAAGATATCAGCAATTTCCATGAAGGCAACATCAAGGTTTTCTGTGATGCTGCTCGGATAAATACGGACACTGTTGCTAGTATGGGGAGCTATACCATTGATGAAAAGGGAAATGAATTTGCTAAAGGCTGCAATAGGAAAAGAACTTGCTCACCATTAGTAGCTGAATTGTGGGCCATCTGGTTTGGGTTATCCAATTGCTCTGGATTAAAAATTAGTAATCTTGTGATATTCTCATATTGTCTACAAAGCAGTGAATATTCTAAATAGGAAAGACAAGCCTCCTTGGCATTTATTTAGCCTTGTGAAGGACATCTGGACTTTGGGTAATCTGCTTAATGTTGGCTGGTGGATATATGTAAAAAGAGATCTAAACTATAAAGCTCATATGGTTGCGAAAGAGTCTATTTTAGACAGCAACATGGGAGTGATTGATCAGCCAAGAAGGACGAAAGCCATTGAGCTGCAATGAGCCACATGATGTTGGAACTGATGCAACAAATCCATTGTTGGTTTAGGCCACATGATGTTGAACCTGATGTTGACAACATTGGTCTGTTCTACACTCATACTGAGAACAACATAGCAAGGACCTATGGAAGAACAGGAACTTTTGCTGTTTTGAAAATAAAAAGGTTAGACTAAACACCTTGTTGTGTAGAATTAGTGCAGATATCAAATGGAGCAGTGAAACTAAAGATTCACTCAAAATGACAGATGATATGGAAATCTCTGCTCATAAGAGCAAGGAAGTCATTGAAGATATCAGCAATTTCCATGAAGGCAACATCAAGGTTTTCTGTGATGCTGCTTGGATAAACACGGATACTGTTGCTGGTATGGGGAGCTATACCATTGATGAAAATGGAAATGAATTTGCTAAAGGCTGCAATAGGAAAAGAACTTGCTCACCATTAGTAGCTGAATTGTGCGCCATCTGGTTTGGGTTATCCAATTGCTCTGGATTAAAAATTAATAATCTTGTGATATTCTCATATTGTCTACAAAGCAGTGAATATTCTAAATAGGAAATATAAGCCTCCTTGGCATTTATTTAGCCTTGTGAAGGACATCTGGACTTTGGGTAATCTGCTTAATGTTGGCAGGTGGATATATGTAAAAAGTTATCTAAACTATAAAGCTCATATGGTTGCGAAAGAGTCTATTTTAGACAGCAACATGGTAGTGATTAATCAGCCAAGAAGGACGGAAGCTATTGAGCTGCAATGAGCCACATGATGTTGGAACTGATGCAACAAATCCATTGTTGGTTTAGGCCACATGATGTTGAACTTGATGTTGACAACATTGGTCTGTTCTACACTCATACTGAGAACAACATAGCAAGGACCTATGGAAGAACATGAACTTTTGCTGTTTTGAAAATAAAAAGGTTGGACTCAACACCTTGTTGTGTAGAATTAGTGCAGATATCAAATGGAGCAGTGAAACTAAAGATTCACTCAAAATGACAGATGATATGGAAATCTCTGCTCATAAGAGCAAGGAAGTCATTCAAGATATCAGCAATTTCCATGAAGGCAGCTTCAAGGTTTTCTGTGATGCTGCTCGGATAAATACGGACATTGTTGCTGGTATGGGGAGCTATACCATTGATGAAAAGGGAAATGAATTTGCTAAAGGCTGCAATAGGAAAAGAACTTGCTCACCATTAGTAGCTGAATTGTGGGCCATCTGGTTTGGGTTATCCAATTGCTCTGGATTAAAAATTAGTAATCTTGTGATATTCTCATATTGTCTACAAAGCAGTGAATATTCTAAATAGGAAAGACAAGCCTCCTTGGCATTTATTTAGCCTTGTGAAGGACATTTGGACTTTGGGTAATCTGCTTAATGTTGGCTGGTGGATATATGTAAAAAGAGATCTAAACTATAATGCTCATATGGTTGCGAAAGAGTCTATTTTAGACAACAACATGGTAGTGATTGATCAGCCAAGAAGGACGAAAGCCATTGAGCTGCAATGAGCCACATGATGTTGGAACTGATGCAACAAATCCATTGTTGGTTTAGGCCACATGATGTTGAACCTGATGTTGACAACATTGGTCTGTTCTACACTCATACTGAGAACAACATAGCAAGGACCTATGGAAGAACAGGAACTTTTGCTGTTTTAAAAATAAAAAGGTTGGACTAAACACCTTGTTGTGTAGAATTAGTGCAGATATCAAATGGAGCAGTGAAACTAAAGATTCACTCAAAATGACAGATGATATGGAAATCTCTGCTCATAAGAGCAAGGAAGTCATTGAAGATATCAGCAATTTCCATGAAGGCAACATTAAGGTTTTCTGTGATGCTGCTTGGATAAACACGGACACTGTTGCTGGTATGGGGAGCTATACCATTGATGAAAAGGGAAATGAATTTGCTAAAGGCTGCAATAGGAAAAGAACTTGCTCACCATTAGTAGCTGAATTGTGGGCCATCTGGTTTGAGTTATCCAATTGCTCTGGATTAAAAATTAGTAATCTTGTGATATTCTCATATTATCTACAAAGCAGTGAATATTCTAAATAGGAAATACAAGCCTCCTTGGCATTTATTTAGCCTTGTGAAGGACATCTGGACTTTGGGTAATCTGCTTAATGTTGGTAGGTGGATATATGTAAAAAGAGATCTAAACTATAAAGCTCATATGGTTGCGAAAGAGTCTATTTTAGACAGCAACATGGTAGTGATTAATCAGCCAAGAAGGACGGAAGCCATTGAGCTGCAATGAGCCACATGATGTTGGAACTGATGCAACAAATCCATTGTTGGTTTAGGCCACATGATGTTGAACCTGATGTTGACAACATTGGTCTGTTCTACACTCATACTGAGAACAACATAGCAAGGACCTATGGAAGAACATGAACTTTTGCTGTTTTGAAAATAAAAAGGTTGGACTAAACACCTTGTTGTGTAGAATTAGTGCAGATATCAAATGGAGCAGTGAAACTAAAGATTCACTAAAAATGACAGATGATATGGAAATCTCTGCTCATAAGAGCAAGGAAGTCATTGAAGATATCAGCAATTTCCATGAAGGCAGCTTCAAGGTTTTCTGTGATGCTGCTTGGATAAACACGGACACTGTTGCTGGTATGGGTAGGTATACCATTGATGAAAAGGGAAATGAATTTGCTAAAGGCTGCAATAGGAAAAGAACTTGCTCACCATTAGTAGCTGAATTGTGGGCCATCTGGTTTGGGTTATCCAATTGCTCTGGATTAAAAATTAGTAATCTTGTGATATTCTCATATTGTCTACAAAGCAGTGAATATTTTAAATAGGAAAGACAAGCCTCCTTGGCATTTATTTAGCCTTGTGAAGGACATCTGGACTTTGGGTAATCTGCTTAATGTTGGTAGGTGGATATATGTAAAAAGAGATCTAAACTATAAAGCTCATATGGTTGTGAAAGAGTCTATTTTAGACAGCAACATGGTAGTGATTGATCAGCCAAGAAGGACGGAAGCCATTGAGCTGCAATGAGCCACATGATGTTGGAACTGATGCAACAAATCCATTGTTGGTTTAGGCCACATGATGTTGAACCTGATGTTGACAACATTGGTCTGTTCTACACTCATACTGAGAACAACATAGCAAGGAGGAAGTCAAAATCCAATCAATACAACTCTACAAATAGGCATGTGCTGGAATTAAGTTCCATAAGCAAAATGTCAGGTGCTACCATTGTAAATTCTAATAACAATACCATAACAAGATGTGTTGCAAGTACTTCTTTTCATGTAAATAAGCTTAGTTGTATTCCTTTTGAGTTGGTTTCAATCGAACGTTGTAAAGATTTGCTTACAGAGATGAATAAAATTATTAGACAGGTTGAGTGTAATGCTTGGTATGAAATGGAGGAGGGTGCACGTTCAATGACCAATACCCCTCTTACTCATGGAAATCGAGCAGAGCCTTAGCCTGATCTACTTATTTGTTTAAAAATAATAATAATAAATAGGATTAATTTTTATTATCTGCCAATCATAAATTGGATAGTAACTAGTAATGTTGTGCTTCTAAATTTCATACATCCATATTGTATTATTTAGGGTAGCTTAGTTCAGGACGGAGCCAATGTATTGACGGAGGACAATTGCTACCATTAGTCCCTCCTTGAACATTTACTAATATTATATATATATATACTAGTATTTAATTATATTTGTCCCCTCTAAATATTATAAAATATTCTTTTGTCAAGTAATTATTCCCATGATGTTCGATTTTATATTTTGCCCCACTGAAATGATTTTTTGTCTTTGCCCCTGGCTTAATTAGTACCAATCATTGACATCATTAATTTTCATGCTAAAATGCATAAGTGGCATGCTAATGTGGTTTAGTGATATTTTACAATTGCTCTAACACTACTAGAATAGTCACTGTCACCGACGGCTCACACTGTTGTCGAATCGTCGGTGAAGACTATCACGGACTGCGCGGGCCATGGCAAAACATCGTCGCTTATGTGTGCGTCTTAGATAATTTATGATGGCCGAGGTCGACCGTCCCAAGTAATCATCAGCGACAGCCACGCACGCTATCGCTGATTTAAACACATCAGTGACGGCCCCGGACGACTGTCGCTGAAATTAAACTATCAGCTGCGGCTCGGAGCCGTCGGTGATATTATTACCAACCGTCATATTTGGTGCTACCCAAGCCATCAGTCATTTACGATACGCTTTCAGCCACGACCTAGTGATGGTCAGCCGTAGGTAAGTCGTGGCTGAAGTTATATCATGTAACTGGAATTTTTTTTTGAAAATTCATGTATACAACAATATTTATACAATACAATCTAATTACAACCATAATTTACAACCATAAAATATCATACACATACATTTACAACCAACTATATAAATTTTACTTAAATATCATCAATCTAAGCCTCAAACGGAGGCAAACAAGTATCAAATATCAAAACTAAAAGTATATATACAACTATCAAGTATACAAACAACTATAAGCCTCAAACGGAGTCAAACAAGTATCAAAATATCAAATGTAAAGTATATGAACATCTATCAAGTATCTAAGCCTCAAACAGAGGCTAACAAGTATCAAAATATAATCAAAATACAGTAAACCAAAATCTCACGACTGCGGTGGAGGCGGTGAAGTCGACAGCGACCGGGTCGGAAGCGTCGATTGGGTCGAGGAGGACGACGGCTGGGATATCATCGGTATATGAATGCCCAAGTGAGATACAATCTGAGTGAGGAGGGCTTGCATGTTCTGCATCGTCTATCTCAACTCATCATTCGTTCATCTTTGCTCCTCCATCACATGTCTCTACTCCTCCATTGCTTGTTTCTCACTACTAGAATATACCACATCATCCACGGGAATCACCGATGGCCCCTTCGGTTGTCAGAATAATTCACGGCTTTGCGTCGGCCATAGCGGTCGTGGCTGATGTAACCAAATGAACCGTGGCTCGCATACGGCCACATAGAGTCGTCGCTCATAGTTGATGGCGCGCAAGGGGCACGAAATAAAATAAATTATTAGTCACGGCTTAGCGGGGGCGCTAGAGCCGTTGGTGATATGAATAACCAAATCAGCTGTGGCTCGTATACGCCCGCATATAGCCGTCTGCGCACACGGGGTGCAAAATAAAATAAGTTATTAGCCACGACTTAGCGGGGACACTAGCGTCGTTGGTGATATGAATAAGTCATTAGCCACGATTGGACGCGGCCGTTGCTTATTAATTAATGGCACGAACGCAGCCCACGAAAATAAAAATACTCTTCACTGATGGCTGAGATAGCCGTCAGTGATAATAAAATTACAAATCCACGGTATTCTGACGGCTTGCGAGCCGTCGGTGAAAATCATTTTTATTTGCGTTCGCGCTCGATCCTTCCTCTTTCTTTTTCTTCTTCCTTTTTCTTCTCTACTCGCCGCTTTCGCCTGTTGCCGCCGCTTTCGTCCGTCGCTACCGGTTGCCGTCCATCGCTGCCTGTTGTCGCTGTCGTCAGTCACCGTCGGTGGCCCTCTCCCTTCTGCTATGCATCTCCTCCTCTCTCGCCTGTTACCGCCGCCCTCCATGCATCTCGCCGCCCCACGCCGGTGTCGATCCGGCCCTCTCTGCGTCGGCGTTGACCCGATCGGCCCTCTCCGCACAGGCGTCTATACGTCAGCGCCATGATTTGGGGCCAATGGTAATCGGCCCCAATGCAAACAGTAGCCGACAGTGATGCCGGCTACTATTGATGCATGATTAGTGTTAATTAAACCCTAATCAATTACTTGAATAGGGTTTAATTAAATCCTATAATTTTTTTTAATTTTTTATTATTAATTATTAGAAATTAATTATTAATTAGGTAATTAGTTTGGTTAATATTAATTAATGGTTAATGTTGATTAGGGTTTAATTATTTTTAGGTTAATTAATGAAATTAGTTTAATATTAATTAATTAGTATTAATGGAATCGTCCACTGAGGACTCGCGCCGGAATCGTCCATTGTGGACTTGCGGTCAAATCGTCCACTTTGTACTCATAATCAAACCGTCCATTGTGGACTCGCGCTGAAATTGTCCATAATGGATGGACTCGTGTCAGAATAGTCCACAATGGATGGACAGGTGCCAGAATCATCCACTTTGGACTCGCGCGGAATCGTCCACTATGGACTCGCACCGGCATCCATAAATTTAGATGGCCTGAAGGCTTATCGTAAATGGCTGATGACCTGGGTAGCACCAAATATCATGGTTGCTAATAGTATCACCGACGGCCCTAGGTCGTGGCTGATGTGTTGGTATCAGTGATAGACGCATACGTCACTAAGCCACGGCTGATGGCCTGGGCACTAATAGTATCATCGATGGCCTCGGGCCGTGGCTAATGTGTTGTTATTAGTGACAGCCGCCTATAGTCGTCACTGATGTGTTAAAATCAGCGACAACGCCCACGGCTGTCGCTGATGATTACTTGTGACTGTCGAGAGACGCCGTCATAACTTATCTGAGACACACACATCAGTGACGACTTTTTGCCACGGCTAGTGCCATCCGTGATAGTTATCATCAACGATTCAGCCACGGCTTAAGCCGTCGGTGATGACGATAATTCTAGTAGTGTCTCCTCCTCCATCGTCTATCTCTACTATGTAAGCTCGGACTCTAAGGCCATTATCAGGCTCTAGTCCTGTATCCGGGATGTCGAGGGCTGCTCACCTGCAACAGGAGGGGTCGGTGCCCCAAGTGGCTCTAACACGGCTCGTGCATGACCACTGTTTGCAAAGCCATAAACACGACCGTGCTCCCAGCCACCTGCAGCCTCGATCCACGCTCCAGCATCAAAGTCATGCGGCATGCCTCCGCACTCGATCACGGTCCTCGTGTTTGTCTCCTACACGCGTTTATATTTTAAACACTATATATATAAATTACATAAATCAAATAGATATAAATACTTACCATGATGACCGAGGCCCTACTATGGATGTAGTCCCCTGCTCCTTGTCGTCGACGGTGAGTGCGCTCAAACACTTGCATCAGTGAGGGGCGTTGGACGGTGCTATCCTCCGCTACCCACGTCTTATATTAGAAAACAAATACATTAGTATCATTATACATAATATATAATTTAATTAAAAATTAGGAAATTATACATACCATACGACGCTCATGCACCGCAAAAGACATGGAGCCACCAGTGTGGCGCGCCGTCATGCCGCCCCCCTCGGACATGCAGTTTCTCGACGCTGTCCGGGAGACCTCCTGTCACTCAGGCGTGTCCTACCGCTCAATGAGCTGGTCCCACACATGTCCAGGAATCCACTCGGGGCTGTGTCCCCGAGTCTGCCCAATGTGTGTGGCCCCCAGCTGTCTCATCACGGTTTTACGGGCCTGCTGAAGCATCCCGTTGTAGCGAGCACAGACGGCGTGCTCCCATGCAGCCTCTACAAAAGGAGTCTGGTCCTCCAGCCATGTATAATGAGCCTATAAAAAATAAATTTATTATTACCGATCAATATTTAACATTAAAAAATTTAATAAATATACTTACCGAGAACTCTCGCCATAATAAATCCATATGCTCACGGGGCACGTGAGACCATGTATGCCACACCCCGTGCATAAACTTTCAGATCGTCCCTGCTATCGTGCGTGGGACGTCCTCCTGCTCAAACCTGCACCAAATATAGTACAATTCTATATTATGATGTATTGAATTATAAATAAATTATAAGGAATAATTAATTCATCTACTTATCTTCTTCCGTGCACACTAACTGATCTGCGCGACTCTCCCTCGGGTGGCAGAGGGAGAATTTTGTTAGGCCCTCGTGGCCTACGTCTCGATGTCAACGGGTCTGGATAGGCTGAAGGGATGGTGGATGGATCAGGTGGGGGAATGGTGGCCGGAGGTAGGGGGATGGTAGGTGTCGGCGAAGGGTCAGGGGTGGCAGGTGGTAATTGTCGGGGGGTCATGCAAGGAATGCCTCCTCGGGAACGCACTTCTCGAACCAAAGCTGTAAAAAATGAATATAATTGGATTATATATAATAGATTAATAGATATATTTAATAATTGAATATATACTTCACATTTACAATTATTCGTCATTGTCATTATCATCATTCGTGTAATACTCTTCTTCTTGTTCTTCTGTATCGAAATCTTCAAATTCTTCTTCTTCTTCTCCCTCATCATCATTCTGTCCTTCTTCCTCAACTTCATTATCGTCGTCATCAACATATTCTACTTACAATTGAACTAACTATGTGTCATCATATTTGACTATTGGATTAACTCGCTCCACTTTGGAAGGATATTCTTCTTGATAGAAGTCATATGTCAGCTCATTCTCTCTAGCCATCGAGTCAATTTTTCCTTGGCTTTAGTCTTACAGACTATACGCCAATCTACTATATCTTTCTTTCGAGACAAATATTGCATATAATATACTTGTTCAGCTTGAGATGTCAATATAAATGGCTCATTTGAAGCCAATTTTGATTTGTAATTGACCTCAACCAATTTATACTTTGGATGAACTCTCATGCCCCTATCGCTTGTATCGAACCAATGACATTTAAAAAGGGCAACTGATTTCCATCCAAAAAATTATAATTCTATGACTTCTTCCAACAGACCATAAAAGTTAACATCACATTCAGCGTACGTTGTCCCTTTGACGCAGACCCCGACATTCATAGTCTTCTTTATAGATGAATATTCAAGTTTGTAAAATTTATATCCATTAACAAAATAACCGTTATAACACTGTACAAGTCATGCCGGTCCGCTAGCAAACTCAAATATTTAGTTATCTATTTCGCCTCTGTGTTATGTACTGTAAGCTCAAAACTAATTAGGGAACTCACGATTGTGTAATCTCTCTAATTCCTCATTGCTGTAAATTGAGTATTTTGCAACCATCTCGACGTCAAATATTTCAATGAAATTTTCAATATTTGGACAGTTTAGTAAAATGTACAAGTGGGCCAAATGGTACTCTTCGTCGTTTAAGAATCGAGACGGACGAGAACCCAAAGCACGACCAGGGTAACAAAAGATATTTAAACAACCATTTGATGGTCGAGATCCCCCGTCTGATGGTCGAGCTCCCCCATCATCGTTCCGTGGAAGACAATTAAGTCTTGTCTTGATGGTTGATTCAAAGTAAAATGAGTAGAATGTTGAAATTTCTTGAATTATATATGCTTCTGATATAGAACCTTCAATTGCCGCAGTGTTCTTTACTTTTTTCTTTAGACAATTCATGTATCTTTCAAATAAATACATCCATCGGTATTGAACGGAGCCAACAACTCATGTCTCGTATGCCAAGTATATCGTTAGATGCTCCATCGAGTTAAAAAATGTATGAGGGAAAAATTGCTCCAGCTTGCATATGATTTCAACAATATTATTTTCAAGTGCCGACATATCTTCGACTCGAAGGATATTTGCACAAATATTTCTAAAATATATACTTAATTTTATCAACGAACCCCAAATATTACCATGTAGATGATCTCGAAACGCGACCGCAAGCAATCTCTGCATACATACATGACAATCGTGGCTCTTCATCCCCGATATTTTGTATTCCTTGACATTCACACATCGAGATAAGTTTGAGGCATATCCATCGGGTAATCTGAGTTCTTTGATCCATTGATACACATCTTTCATCTATTGTTTATTTAACACATATGGTGCCTTTGGCTTATGAAGTCATCTGTTGACCTCTTGCAACTCTAACTCAGGTATCTTACAAAGTATTTTCACATCATGTCGAGCCTTCACATTATCTTTAGTTTTGCTGAAAATATCCATCATAGTGTTAAAAATATTATCAAACACATTTTTTCAATGTGCATGACGTCCAAATTATGCCTAATCAGTAATGAACTCCAATACAATAATTCCCAAAAGATACTTTCTTAATTTTCACCCAGTTATGTGTTTGACCAAAGCTTAAAATTCTTACATTCCGACCAAAAGAAATCTCTGAAAGCAATTCAACATGTGCTAACATCTGTTCACCAAACAACATCGGTGGTGGCTCATCTCTTTCGACTCTATCCTTGGTAAATTTGTCACGATTCCTTCGATTACCGATGGTTAGATGGTAGGAACCGAAGATGACAATCAAAGAAAGAAATTTTCCGACCGTTCTCAATTCTGAAGGCTTTTGAGTGTTCCATGCAATATGGACAAGAGAGTCACACATGCGTGCTCCAACCAGACAACATGTCGTAGGTCGGGAAATCATTGATTGTGCACAATATAACAGCTCATAAAGTGAAGTTATGTTTTCGGTGACAATCATAAGTGACAGTTCCCTCAGCCCACAATATTTTTAGTTCATCAATTAGTAGTAGGAGAAACACGTCAATTTCTTTCCGAGGACCCCTAGGACCCAGAATAATCATTGAAAGATAGATAAATTCATCTTTCATACACATTGATAATGGCAAATTATAAATTGTTAGCAGCACTAGGAAAATTAAATACAGAGTTATCGAATTACCAAACGGATTAAAACCATCCGTGCACAATCCCAATCTAATATTTCTAGTATCCCTAGCAAATGAAGGATATCATCTATCCAAATATTTTCATGCTTCACTGTCGGATGGATGAGTCATTACTGTATCATCATGACTTCTTGCATGCCAACTCATATAGGGGGTAGTCTTTTCTGACACGAATAACCATTAAAGCCTCGATGTCAGTGGAAAATATCGAAACACCTTAAATGAGATATTTTTCTGATGGACCAATTTCTTCTCCTTATAACGAGGATGTTCATATACCGAGCATTGCTCCAACTGTGCATTTTTTTTATAATATAAAATGCAATTATTTGGGCACGCGTGTATCTTTTCATACCCAATCTGTAATTTCCTCATTGACTTTTTTATCTTCTAAAAAGTTGGCTCAAACTTGTTATCTGGAGGTAGTATACCATTAATAAAGCCTGCAATCCGATCAAATGCAAGCCCACAGATATTACAATCGGACTTGATATTCAGGAGTTGCGTCTGTTCGGTGAAATGACCACACTAGAGGGGGGGTTGAATAATGTGTTAACTAATCAATTAGCTTAAATCCGTTTTAATCGTTTCTTAAATTACTTAGGCAATTCACAATTGTACGATTAAATGCGGAAGCGAGTAATAAATATAAGCAATACGATATAGAAAGAAACAATGCTAACACAAGTGTTTATAGTGGTTCGGCCCCAATGCCTACTCCACTACCTAAGCACCCCGCTTAGGATTTCCAAACTAAACTTTACTAGATTAATCTTGTTTCCCTTACAACGAGGACTTTGATCCGAAGAGTCTCGCTCTCAACCTAAGGCACTTCCACACCCGGAAGTCTCTGCCTTCTTACCAAGAGCACTCTTCCACCTCAACCTAAGGGACAACTCAACCAATCCTAGTAAACTATGTTTACACCGATGGAATTAAGCATCAAACACAAAGGCAACCACCCAATTTCAAGACCTAACAACCTAGATCTTCACAAGCTCAAATACAATGAAATAAATAAGAAAATACGATAATAATTGGAGCAATAAACAAATCAAACTATACTTAGCTCCAAAAAAAACTCCTTAGTCCTCTTGATGTCTTGAGAAGATGATTCTTGAAGGTTCAAAGGCTAGATCAAGGTTTTATCATGAAAACTAGGGATTGCAAAGAGATGGCTCAAGAAATCCTTTAGAGATGATCAAATATGGCTCAATGGAAGCTTGGATGCATCATTAAAGGCTTGGAAGAGAGTTTGGGGTAGATATTTATAACCCCCAAACGAAATGGCTCATCAATGGGCGTAGTTTTGCCCGTTGCCGACGCCCGATCGCTTACCGGTCGATCATCGGTCAACCGATGGATTGACTGCCCAAGCGACCGCAGCATTCTGCCGCTTATAGGCGAACTTCGGTCGATCTAATTGACTACTACCAATTTTTTGCTTCGTCCGATCGACCGACCAGTCGATCGAATTGGCTACTGCCAATTTTTGACTATATTCGGTCGATCGACCGGTCGACCGAACCTAGACTGAACTTAATTTTTTTAGCCTTCTTCTTGCACGCTTCATTTTCGGGTTCTGGCCTTCAACATGCGTCAACTTGGAGGGCTTTCCATGTGTTCTTTAGACTCGTCCAAGACGTCTTTGGTGCACACGTCGAACTTCTAGAAATTTCCACGACGAACTCGAACGCGTCGACCCATGTCCTTTCAATTTTTTGATTTCTTTCGATATTTCCGATCGAGGACATCGAGTGCTTAATCGATATGGAACCTGCAAATATTTCTCAATGAAACACTAGTTGCATGTTTGTTATCATCAAAATCGAGATTAAGACCAAGGTAGAAAACCTTAGGCCAACAATCTCCCCATTTTTTATGATGACAAACATCCTTAAGAAAATATATTCATTAGAGCACAAAGGATATCAAACATTGGATTTCTCCCCCTATCAACATGCATATCTATATAATAGAACTTCCCCTATCTATATGCACGGTTTGCTTATATTTTCTTCCCCTTTACCTATATTTTTCTCGCACTTTTGACATCAATCAAAAAGAGTAAGAAATGTCAACCTATAGTCAAAGTTGGGACCTAAAAACTTGTTTTGAAAACATGTAGATCTCAACTCAAGGGATGAAAACATACATACAAGTGAGACTAATCAATACATGATATCATAGAATGCTAAACATAATCTAAAACTAGAAATCATGTATCAAGCTCAAGTAATGATATTTTCATGTATCGGTCAACATATCAAAAACCATTTTAGAAATAATTTTTCACGAGTCAAAATGAGAATGATACCAAAAACATGAATCTAATATCATACTTGAAGTCTCATTTAATGATTTCGACAAAAATCCAAAGTATCGAGAAATGAGCATTTGGGAAGAACGATACTTTGAAGTTTCAAAATTTAATTTTAAAAATCCAAATCAAATCACATTCATACTCAAGATTTTTAAAAATTTTATGCCATAAACTAGATTTTTCAAGGAAGATGCAAATTCAAGAATCAACAAAAAAAAAAAATTCTGCATTTTTCTAAAATTCATTGAGTTCTAGTGGCATTTTCGTAAATAACTAAAATTTTTCAAAAGTTTTCAATTTTCATTCAAACTTTTCAGATATAATCATTTAAAATATGTTTATCAAGTTTGAAATGAAAATAATGTCATTTGGTCAAAATTGTACCTTAGCATGATTTCATTCAAAAGCAAGCATGGTATCATGAGATTGCTAAGTATCAAATTTTAATTTTTACTCATGATTTTTCAAATTTAAATATATGAACACCTAAAATGAGTAAATCTAAACATGTTTGTGAAGTTTGAACATAAAATGAAGTTTCTAAGTTAATTTGTTGACTTATGTCAACTCTACTCAACTTTAGGTCTTCTAAAGTGAAGTTGTTATCAATTTATCTATTTTTCATGATTTTTCAATTTTAATCATATGGAAGCAAATCATGAATGCACTCAAACATGTTTATCAAGTTTTAACTTAAAATGAAGTATCTAAGATGGATTTCTACCTAGAGCACATTTCATTCAATCTAGATGACATGAAATTGCCTAAGTATCAAAATTTTATCTACTCATGAGATTTTAATCAATTATCATGCAAAATCATTCATGAGCATAGAGAAATTATTTTACCAAGAAAATAGAGGTGTCATGCAAGAATTTTACCAAAATAAAACTCATACTCCATTTCTTGAGAAATTCCAAAATTTCCACTTTCTTTCCATTTTCCTTTAGCCTTCCAAATTTGTCACTTTCTCAACTTGCAAGCAGACTTCATTAGTATCATAATGAAATAATATACCAACTAGCAAGATAACTTACTAAATAACAAAGGTTTAATGCAAAGTTTCATTTAAAAGTCTTAACCTATGCTAGATAGTAGAGATTCATTTTAAAGGAGTCAACGTATTATCATAGTGAATCAAAGAGATCTTAAGATATGAAATATTTGAAGAATAAGATCTCTAAACATGTTTAACTAGTTTGGACTTAAAAGAAGGTCTCTAGTAACAACCTAGAGCAAGTTTCATTTAATAAAATTTGCCTAAGTGCTAAAATTCTACGTACTCATGAGAATTCAAGGGTTTAACATGCAATTCTAATCATGAGTATAGAGATATAATTTAAGCTTAAACATTGAGGTATAACACTAAGATTATGAATTAATCGAAGTTATACCTTATTCATAATGATTTGCCAAACTTATCATTTTCTTCCTAGTTATTAGCCTTCCTAAAATGCTCATAACTTGCAAGTAAGCTACACTAATGTTTTATAGAAAATATAGCTACTTAGCAAGCTAACCAAACCAAAAAGCAAAGAAAAGCATTAAGTATCATTATCAAAGTTCACTTTGTTAAATAGTTTGAAATCCGTTTTAAATGGAATCAAGTGATGCCAAAACGTATTTTAAGAGACCACAAGTGAAATATAAATGAAAACATGATCTTCAACCCTTCCTATTGGTTGAAAATCGAAAGACCACAATGAGCCTATGATTTAGAACTGCAAGGTCGCATGAGCTCGTTATAGGCTACATAGGTCTCCGAAGAGACCAGAAATCAAAAACAAAATTATTTTCAAAAGAATCTTATCAAGAGCGAGGAATCTACTAATATTAATCATATATCAAAACTCCAACTCTAATTTAAAATAAGTAAGTATAGGAGATGATACCAAAGTATTTGATGCCAATAATTTCGTTACCCAAGGCATCATGATGACTTAAAGTTGCAACTTTGAAATGGTACAATCTTTGAATCCTCAAGCAACTTCAATCAACCAACTTCATCTCACCCTTGTGTGGTAGCTCCTCCTACAATAGAGCGAGAAACCTTTGGTACTCAAATGGCTTTGGGTCCCTTGGGGGTCAATGGGCTTAGGTACCCAAAGTGTCTTAACAACACTAAGGTTCACTTTAAAAGAACAATCATAAATCGCATGCCCATATACGCCACAATAAAAATAATGTCCATGAAATTCTTTCTTTTTATCCTTTTTGTGAAACTGAGGTTTAAAGTTAGAATGCTTAACATGTAAACTATAATGAGCATGAGCATTCTTAAATGAAGCATTCTTGTTTTGAGGTTTCCTAAATGAGATATTTTGATTTCTAAATTCTTAAAAGAGGAAGCATCAACTTTCTGACTCAAAACCAACATCTCATTCTTTAACTCATTCATAGATTTATGCAATGCATGTAGTTGAGATTTTAACATGCAATTCTCAACTTTCGATTTTTCATTCTCAAGTTTGAAATCATTTTTTAAAACATTACTCCTAAGTTTCATTTTTGATTTCAAACATTCATTTTCATTTTTCAAGTCTTTTACCTCACTTTTTAAATTCTCAATTTCAAGCTTAAAATCATCATGGCAAGAAACAAGTGTATGTGTATTCAATTTTTCATTTTCTAGTTCATGCACATGAGAACTAAGCCTTAAATTTTCTTTTTTTAGTTTTTTTATTTTTCTTGTTCTTTTTCACAAGTAAGACATATATTTTTTGACATTCCTCAACAAGTTCCTCATATGACATGTTAAATGAACTAGAAGAGCTATGACTATCATTATCTATAAAATTTTTATTATGACAAGAGGTGGTAGGATTTACCTTTTTTTCTAATCCCATGAGGTACAATTGAGAAATAGCTCTATTGTCATGATGAGAGGATGCCGAGGGAATCGGAGGATGATGTAGAAGCATTTGACCTCTTCATTGCTTTATTTTTCAATAATAGGCAATTCTTTTTGATATGTCTCTTCTCCTTGCACAAATGGCAAATGACCTTTCTCTTTCGGCTATTTGAAATGTCTTTTTGACTAGAAACACTATGGGCCTCAAAAACCAAGTTAGCATTGGAGGGATGATCATTGTCATCATCACCTTCATGAAAAGTAGTTAACTCCTCGGTTTTGGCATAATCATATAATACATTTAAAGTTGCACAAATATCAAAAGCCGAAGTACAATGCATGACTTTTTCAAGGATGCTATTAGATAAGGTATAAAATATGGAATACATAATATCTCCATTAGATTGAAATATTTTCTTGTCAAGTTCGCTCCAATCATGCATGTCAACCTTATGTTCAATGTATTCTAATTTAATCATGTTATAAACATCAAAACCTCTAGTCTTTAAGTAAGTGTACATCCTAGACTTTCAAAGACCAAAGTTCAATTCATCGAACCTAGGAGGTGTGGAAACAACCGACTGTAGTGTCATTTTCGGATCGAAACAAAGTGTAGGAGAGATGATAAAATCTCAATCTACGATCCGCTCTGATACCAATTGTTGGGTGAAATGACCACACTAAGGGGGGGTGAATAGTATGTTAACTAATCAATTAGCCTAAATCCAATTTTAATCGTTTCTTAAATTATATAGGTAATTCATAATTGTACCACTAAATGCGGAAGCGAGTAATAAATAAGCAATGCAATACAGAAAGAAACAATGCTAACATAAGTATTTATAGTGGTTCGACCCCAATGCCTACTCCACTACCTAAACACCCCGCTTAGGATTTCTAAACTAAACTTTACTAGATTAATCTTGTTTCCCTTACAACGAGGACTTTGATCTGAAGAGTCTCGCTCTCAGCCTAAGGCACTTCCACACCCGGAAGTCTCCGTCTTCTTATCGTGAGCACTCTTCCACCTGAACCTAAGGGACAACTCAACCCCTAGGTCTTCACAAGCTCAAATACAATGAAATAAATAAGAAAATACAATAACAATTGGAGCAATAAACAAATCAAACTATACTTAGCTCCAAAAGAAACTCCCTAGTCCTCTTGATGCCTTGAGAAGATGATTCTTAAAGGTTCAAAGACTAGATCAAGGTTTTATCATGGAAACTAGGAATTATAAAGAGATGAATCAAGAAATCATTTAGAGATGATCAAATATGACTCAATGGAAGCTTGGATGCATCATTAAAGGCTTGGAAGAGAGTTTGAGGTAGATATTTATAACCCCCAAACGAAATAGCTCGTCAACGGGCTTATTTTTGCTCGTTACCGACGCCCGGTCACTTGCCGGTCAATCATCGATCGACCGATGGATCGACCGCCCAAGCGACCGTGGCATTTTGCCGCTTCTGTGCGAACTTCAGTCGACCGACCGGTCGACCGAATTGGCTACTACCAATTTTTTACTTCGTTCGGTCGATCGAATTGGCTACTGCCAATATTCGACTACATTCGGTTGATCGACCGATCGACCAAACCTAGGCTGAACTTGATTTTTTCAGCCTTCTTCTTGCGCGCTTCATTTTCGAGTTTCGGCCTTCAACTTGCGTCAACTTGGAGGGCTTTTCATGTGTTCTTTAGACTCGTCCAAGACATCTTTGGTGCACACGTCAAACTTCTAGAAATTTCCGCGACGAACCTGAATGCGTCGACCCATGTCCTTCCGATTTTCTGATTTCTTTCGATATTTTTGATCGAGGACATCGAGTGCTTAATCAATATGGAACCTGCAAATATTTCTCAATGAAATATTAGGTCCATGTTTGTTATCATCAAAACTGAGATTAAGACCAAGGTAGAAAACCTTAGGCCAACAACGCCATTGCCGAAAATCTTCTATATTTAGGACAATTCTCAAACAAAGGTTCATCGATAGTTTTCAACATCTCGTAAAATTCTACAGCCTCCTTATTTGGTAATTCAATCGGTATCGCGGGTTGTTCTTCAGTGACTTTAACTGTCGTAGTATCTGGTAGCATTATCATCTGACTCAACATTATCATTTAAATGGAATTATTCGCCAAGACTATCCAGAATCATTGTTCTATAAGGATTAGGTAGATTGGAAGAAGAAACAACGACACTAGAAGATTCACCATGAGTTTGGATAACAAGATTGCTTGACGTCCCGACTTGACATGATTCCCCGTGATAATTCCATAGAAAATATCTTGGTGTGAATCCTTTTCTATACAGATGCATTGTGATAGTTTCCCAATTCAAAAATCTCATGTTCGAATATTTTCGGCACGAACATCGAATTTTATCACCACTAACGAATTTTTGATTCGAGTAGGCGAAATTTAAGATGTAAGTTACGCCTACTCGAAATTCCGTTATAGCTCCACGATGAATTCGTCGGTACATCCAACTTCGGTCGCCTGACATATTCTATAAAAAAGTTGGGAATATCTTTAGGTAATATCTTTAGATGAGATGGTCATATTTCATTCGGGATTCATGTTATTTATATTGCACTTAATATTTCTTTTAGTCATTAACTTCATTATAAATTTTGGCAGTATCTCCCTATAGTTCTCCGAATACGCATATCATCTGGGCGGGTATCAGAGAACAAGGGAGATACAATCGCTAAAATTTAAAAATGAATAATGACTAAAAGAAATAAACTAAGTGCAATATAAATAACTATATTCCCAAATTGTCCAATTAGGGATAATTGAAGGATTGTACGTCGTATAAAAGATCATTTACTTCGTTTACACGAACATACAACCTTCGAACGGATCTAAGGTTTTGCAAAATTAAAACTTTGCTCGTTGATGCGTACGTGAAATGTATCAACTCGTCATGATTATTTTCTAAATTTGTGGATGCTGGTGCGAGTCCAGAGTGGATGATTTCGGTGTGCGCGAGTCCAAAGTGGACGATTTTAAAATTGTAATTACACCCAACTAAAACTAACCTAAATTTAATATAACATCAAAAAAAACTTAATTAACAATTAATCTAAAACTAACCTAAACTTAACAATTAATCTAAAATTAACCTAAAATTAATCTACAATAAATCTAAAATTAATCTACAATTAAAAAATAAAATCTACACTTAACAGATAATAAATAAACCTAAAAAAAACTAAAACCTAAATCTAAGATTAGGGGTTAAACCCCTAATCAAACAATACCTGGCAGCTACTGCAGGCTACTGTTTTATTTTTGCGCCGCATTCGCGCCATCAATTAATAAGCGACGGCCGCTACTAGTCATGGATAATGACTTATTTATATCACCGATGGCCTTGGGGCCCCCGCTAAGTCATCACTCCTAAGTTATTTCATTTCGCACCCTGTGCGTGCCCTCAACTATGAGCGACGGCCTTAGGCGATCGTATGCGAGCCGCGACTGATCGATTTGGTTACATCAGCCAAAGCCGTTGCAACTGTCGAAAATCCATGGATTGTTTTGACGGCTTGGGTAGCCGTCGATGAGCCCCGTGGCTGATAGCCAAAATTCTAGTAGTGTAAGTAGATGTAGATATTTGAAATTTATTTATCTTAGGTGGCAACTAACATATAGAGGCCACAACTATTCTAGGTTGGTAAATTTGGTATTTACTTTTAGAGGTTAGGTTGAACTAGGGGTGAGCATCGATCGATTTGGTTAATTAATCGAACCGAACTCTCGATTAACCGAACCGAAATGAAAATTATTCATTGATCGTTTACCGAACCAAAAATTTGGCTAAGTGACTGAATTAACCAATTTTTTTCAATTTGGTTCCATTAATTTTCTGAATTCGCTAATAAATATAAATTATTATATTTATTGATCGTAATTGAAGGATTGTACGTCGTATAAAAGATCATCTACTTCGTTTACACGAACATACAACCTCCGAACGGATCTAAGGTTTTGCAAAATTAAAACTTTGCTCGTTGATGCGTACGTGAAATGCATCAACTCGTCATGATTATTTTCTAAATTTGTGGATGCTAGTGCGAGTCCACAATGGATGATTCCGGTGTGCGCGAGTTCAAAGTGGACGATTTTAAAATTATAATTACACCCAACTAAAATTAACCCTAACATTTATTCTAATTATAATTAATTAACCCTAACATTAAAACTAACCTAAATTTAATATAACAGCAAAAAAAACTTAATTAACAATTAATCTAAAACTAACCTAAACTTAACAATTAATCTAAAATTAACCTAAAATTAATCTACAATTAAAAAATAAAATCTACACTTAACAGATAATAAATAAACCTAAAAAAAAACTAAAACCTAAATCTAAGATTAGGGGTTAAACCCCTAATCAAACAATACCTGGCAGCTACTGCAGGTTACTGTTTTATTTTTGCGCCGCATTCGCGCCATCAATTAATAAGCGACGGTCGCTGCTAGTCATGGATAATGACTTATTTATATCACCGATGGCCTTGGGGCCCCTGCTAAGTCATCACTCCTAAGTTATTTCATTTCGCGCCCTGTGCGTGCCCTCAACTATGAGCGACGGCCTTAGGCGATCGTATGCGAGCCGCGATTGATCGATTTGGTTACATCAGCCAAAGCCGTTGCAACCGTCGAAAATCCATGGATTATTTTGACGGCTTGGGTAGCCATCGATGAGCCCCGTGGCTGATAGCCAAAATTCTAGTAGTGTAAGTAGATGTAGATATTTGAAATTTATTTATCTTAGGTGGCAACTAACATATATAGGCCACAACTATTCTAGGTTGGTAAATTTGGTATTTACTTTTAGAGGTTAGGTTGAACTAGGGGTGAGCATCGATCGATTTGGTTAATTAATCGAACCGAACTCTCGATTAACCGAACCGAAATGAAAATTATTCATTGATCGTTTACCGAACCAAAAATTTGGCTAAGTGACTGAATTAACCAATTTTTTTCAATTCGGTTCCATTAATTTTCTGAATTCACTGAAAAATTATTATATTTATACATCACCAAGATTTGAACCCAAATCATCCAAACAGAAATATATCACCTTAACCACTCAAACAAACCATATTATTTGATATAAGTTTTACTATCATAATTATATCAATAATTATAAAATAAAATAAGGGTTAATTAATGAATATATCACGATTTTTACTGAAATTCTCAAATCCATCACGACTTTTCATTTGCTTCAAATGCAGTCTTCAACTCTCGATTCGTTTTAGTTGTAGCACACCGTGAGACCCGGGTTAAGTTTTCTGTTAAATTGCTGACCTGACATCAATGACGTGTCTTAATAATTCCAGTCAACCATTAAATTAATATAAAAAATTAGTAAGCTGACGTGTATACAGTCATCGATTAAAAAAAATTAATTAAGATGAGTGACTAGATTTATTAAGATACCGCCAACAATTGTATACATGTCATCTATTTAATTTTTTGTATTAATTTAATGGTTGACTGGACTTATTAAGACACGTCATCGATGTCAGGTCAGCAGTTTAACAGAAAACTTAATCCGAGTTTGACGGTATGCTACAATTGAAATAAATTGAGAGTTGAAGCCTGCATTTGAAACAAATAAAAAGTCATGATAGATTTGAGAATTTCGGTGAAAATCATGATATATTCATTAATTAACCCATAAAATAAATATTATACCTCACTAGAATTCGAACCCGAATCACTAGTATATAAATATATCATCTTAATTACTCAGGCAAATCATACTATAATATAAATTTTTATTTTGTTTAACTTAAATTAAAATTCGATTAATTCGATAAATTAATCGAACCATATATTCAATTAATTTATCGAATCGAATCGAAGATCAAAAATTTTAAAAATTTTAATCGTTAATTGAATCGAAAATTAATCGGACAAATCGATTCAGTTAATTTAATTTCAGTTCAATCGGTTAATCGATTTTTTGATTATTCGATGAATTTTGCTCTCCTCTAGATTGAACATACGGTGATGACTCAAATCGTGATGGAGGAAGGATGATTGGTAGGGAATTAAGGATAATGTAGTCGCGTGTACAAGGACATGTTCAATGGTGGTTGTAACCAACTGTATTAGTTATTGTAAGTTGCGATGATTTTATGCTATCGCATGTCAGTGCACAAAGACTCTATTTCTAATTATGTTAGTACGTTGTGATGGAAGGGATCCTAGATGATTCTCAAGGTTTTGAAAATTCTAATAGTAGGATCATTAAGAGGAGAGGGTTTGAAGTAAATAAAGAAAACTATTGTAAGGAAAGAGAGAGTTTGTTTTGTTAGATGATGTATCAAATTTGAGCATATAAATAAAGTTCATATTTCAATGGAGAATATGAGAATGCTTGAGACCTGGCGAGAAGTGCACGGACCATTGATCCACTGTCTTTTTTTCTCAGTATCTGAGTATAATCAGACTCCTTGAGAAGATTTCTTTTTTTAAAAAAATTTATGTGAGTACATACAAATATTAAATCATGATATGGGGTCTTATCATTCTTACCATGAAAATTACAAAAGTAAAATAATGTCAATTAAATCTAATGTTAATGAACATAGAATATGAAGTAAGGATTTGTTTATAAAGTAAAGTCAATTAAAAGTAAAATAAATATTAGATTTAAAAATCATATTTAATTCTACCTTTCATTTGTTACCTTATCTTATTTGATCCAATTTGATAATTTTTGATTCATGCCATCAACTGAATCCTTGGGTAGTGTTTTCAAAGAATTTTCGAAGATGAGGCCTAGCCGCCTAGCAAAAGGTTGTAAGGCCCAGATGAAGCCCGATCTGACCCACTGCAAATGAATTATTGTTTTTTTCCCTACTATTTGGATATTTAATTTTTACTCAACCATGTCAATATCCGGAATTCAATTAATGTTAATTGAATTGGTAAAAAAATTTTTTAATGTTAATTGAACACAGAAGCTTCGATTTATGTTAATGTTAAATGGGTATCAATCTACCTGAATTTTCCCAGATATTAATAATCTCGATAGTGTTTTTATGATCGTTAAAACATGATGCAAGTTGTGGTAATCATAACTTGATCATTTGCTAGCATTAAACAAATTAATAGGGACATTAGAAAAAAACGATGTGCATTCTAAACTTTTAATTCTAATTCAATAATGATCTGTTTAATTCCCCAGATAAGATAAAATAAAAAATATAAGAAATTAGATAAAATATTTCTATAGTAATATAATATCAATTTTATTTTCTTCTAATTTTATTTCCTTCTTATTCAAGCACCAAACAAACGAAAAAGATTAAATTCATCAATCATTATATTCTCCTTTATTTCATGAAATAAACATAATTTTAACGTAAAGAAAAGCTTGAATATTGTATTTCCTAGCATTGGAATAAGAATAAACGTGTTCAAAATAAACTTTCTAACAAATAATATACCCCCACGCCATAACCTATATATGAAAATATGAGTATTTTTAGTCGTAGACTCGCTAAGGTTCATTGGGATATAACATGTTATCATAATAATATGCACAACATGCCAATGCCAATATGCATATTAACATTAAATATAGTATATATACATAGAACGAGCAACTCATGCATGCATTTAATAACGCTATAATTAAGCAATATAGATCTAGTTTCCTTGCTCCATGATTCAAGATTGTAGGGTATTCGGTGCTTCGGTGGGCTGTGTTGGGCTTGCCCATCGTGGTTGTGTGAGGTGCGTGGAAGGTAGCTGTGGTGCTACGTGGCTTTAATCCTGCGACCGAGCGGCTTCGTTTAAAAGGAACCGTGGAGGCGATTATCGCCTAGGGTTAACTTTTGGCTACTGCTTGTCCGTGTGTTTCAGTGGGGGTCTCCCTCTCAGCGGTGTTCTGAGATGGGAAACCCTAGAGTCAAAATGAAGCAACTGGACTCAGTTATTGAGCAAGGTAAGAATTCTTCTCCGGTTTCTTTTCACCCTTATGTTGATTCTACTGTTGAGGGCGGTATGGTTTCTTAATTTGATTTCGGGTACCGATCTTGTTCTTCCGTTGAAGGAAACTTTTTTTGTTGTTCCTTTTGCATCTACTGATGCTTCAAATCAGGTAGTGGGTAAGTTCGGTCATTCTGCTTCTTTATCGACTATTGTTACTGACCGTGTGTTGGATGCTAGCTTGTCTGTTGTTCCTCTTCCAGAGTCACTGAATAAGAGTGATTTGGCTCACCTTGGTGGTGCTAGGGTTAACCAAACCAAAGGTAAGGCTCCTCACATTCTCTTGGTTTCTCCTAATATAGATTTTGTTCGCACTCCGATTGTTCCTAGTGGTCCAAAAATTCCTCCTGGAAATACTTCATGGGTCAATCTTTTTAAATATAATTCATCGGACTCTCGATCTTTTCATCTTTTGAGATTTTATCGAATATTAAGTCTTCGTCTTCTAATTTTGTGGAATTTGATGAGTTGGAATTACAAGATTTACGTAAACCCTGGTTTTCCTCGTTGATTGGTCATATTTTACGAAAATCGCATCCGCATTTTCAAATTAGGGAATGGGCTTTCGCTATTTGGTCCATGTACAATGTCTCGAATGTTATTGATCTCGAAAATGGATTCTTTTTGTTTCATTTTTCTTCGGAAGAGGATGCTACCAAGATCCTTACTAACAGACCATGACCGTTTAGAGGAGATCTTATCAATCTCCGACCTTGGAAGCCGGATTTTAAGGCCTTGACTGAGGAAATATCCTCTGCTCCTGTTTGGATCCAACTGCCAGATTTACCTATGGAATATTGGCAAAATTCAAGCCTTTTTCGTATTGCTTCTTTAATCGGTAAACCTAGCTATTAAAGTCAACGAACAGTCTTTTTGTTGGCTTCATTGCAAGTTTGTTCGTATCTGTGTGGATTTGAATTTTAGCAAACCTTTGAAACAAGGTTTATGGATTGGGAAATCAGGTACTGATATTTTTCAAGCTATCATGCATGAACGCCTCCCTGTTTTCTGTTTCAAATGTGGTATTATAGGTCATAATATTAAGGAATGTGTATCTGTTGTTACTCTTGTTATTAATAAACTACATGCCATTAATTCTCAGAATAATGTTTCTATTGCTAAGGAATCAGTGATTAGTTCCATGAATGTTGATTCTGATAGTGTTTATGTGAATGTCAATTCTGATTCCATTAATTTGAAAGATAATCACACCATTTATGGTCCTTAGATTAAGGTAACTAGGAAAGATAGAGTTTTGAATAGATCTAGAGGTAATAATTCTGGTTTTAGCTCTAAATTAGGCTCCAATCCCCCTGATAATGATGTGCCTAATATTCACCTTGTTAGTCCTAAATCTGGTGTTAATGAGGAGGGATATTGAAACAAATCAATCCTTAGATGATAATCCTTTGGATGAGATGGAAAAAAATGATACCCATCTTATTCTAAGATTGATAATCCTTTATTATCTACTACTAATCACCTTTCTTTTGATGACTCTACCCTAGTGAATGTTCCTGTTGGGGAAGTTGATAACCATTCTAAGAGTAAATTAGTTGCTCCTATTCCAGAGAGTGGAACCAAGTTGCCTAGTTTGGATAAGGAGGACAATAATAGAGACAATGTTAACTCTTTTGTTTCCTCTTTTTGTAGCTTTGTTAACAAGGTTTCTTCTAATACAGGGAATGCTGAAAATAGTGATGTTGGTCTCACCGATGTTCCTGTTCATAGTGGGGTTAGCAAATTCAAAACGCAAGCTATAAAAGGTAAATTCATTAAGGTTGAGATTTCTAAAAGTTTAGTAAAGTTTGATAATATCATGCAAAATGAGAAGAAAAAGAAGATTAAGAAGGACAATATTCAACTTAAAAATGAACTTAATAATATTGTTAGTTCAATTCCCATAAAGTTTTCTTCTTGATGTTTGTATCCCTAGTATAGATATGGGTACTCTGGTTCCTAATGCTAATACTTCATATTTAAATATTCATGAAGATTCTTAATTAGAATCGTAGAGATCTTAGAAAAAGACCCGTAAAACATTTTATTAGGACTTATGTTAGGCATAATTCTCTCAATCTTATTTTTTTTGCAAGAAACCTATGTTCAGGAAGACTTTGCTCTTAATTTTATTTTTTGCCTTGGAAAATGTTGGTCCGATTCTGCAGTTAGTTCAGTGGGGGCCTCCGATGGCCTTTTGATGGCTTGGAATAATTTTGTTATTAAGGCTCAAGTGGTCTCAAAAACTCTAAACCTTTTAAATGATGTTGTTCAACTTAGGGATTCTAAACCTTAGATTTTTTCTGGTCTTTATGTTGATACAAATCTTGTTAATAAGAATTGTTTATGGAATTATTTAGGAAGCTAATTTGGATTTTGATAATATGCCTTGGCTTTTAATTGATGATTTTAATTGTGCTGTTAATTCTGTTGATAAATTAGGTGGTATAATTTTTGTGTGAATAATAATGTTCTTATGTTGTGTAAATGTATTGAGGATTGTGATTTTACTAATCTTGGTTTTTCTGATTCTAAATTTACTTAGTGCGATAATAGAAAGAATTTGCAAAGGATTCTTGTTAGACTAGATAGAGAGCTTTTGCTAATTCTTCTTGGCTTTCATTGTTTAATAATTCTTCTACTGTTCATCTCAATAGGTCAGTTTTCGATCATTGTCATGTTATCCTGAATGTTGTTTCTTCATATTTTTCTGGTCTCCATAGATTTAGATTTCAAAATTTCTGGATTTAGTATCCTCAGGTTGTTGAGATTGTTGAAATTTTTTGGAATTTGAATATCTCTAATAATAATTTGTTAGCTTCCATTCCTAAGGTTCTAGCTATTCTTAAAAGCAAGATTTCCTTTTGAAACAAATATCACTTAGGTGAATTGGAAGTTAGCCTTAGTAAGGTTAATGCTTACATTAATGAGTTGGAATCTAAGGAGGACCTTGCCCCTCTTAATGATTATGAAATTATGTGCTTAACTAGTTTATATAACAAATCTAAAGCTATTAGAAGATATATTAACCTCAAATAGTGGGCCATGTCTAAGGAAAAATGATTCAAGGATGGAGATCTTAATACTAGATTTTACCATAGGGCTGTCATTAAGAATAAAAGGAAGAATTGAATATTTTTTATAAATAACAATAATTCTTGTATTTCTAGATCGGTTGATATTTGTAAGAGTTTTGCTGCTTATTATTCATCTCTTTGGACTTATGATGATAAGGTGTTCTTGAATTCAATTACTCCCCCTACCATGTCTATTATTCCTTGTAATATGATTTCTTCTTTAATTGCTCCTTTTTCTTCGGATGAAATATCTATGGAGCCTTTAGGTAAGGGTAAAATCTCTGGTCCTGATGACTACACTAGAGAGTTTTATCAAACTTATTGGAATATAGTTTCAAATTCCTTCTATCATGTTTTTTCTAAGTTTTATAATAATTATACTCTTCCTAATAGTTGGAATGACACTGACTTGATTTTTATTCCTAAATCTAATAGTCCTTCTTGTATTAAGGAATATAGACATATTTCTTTGTGTAATATTAACTATAGGATTCTATCTAAGGTTCTTGCTAATAGAATTAAGCCTCTACTGAATGATTTAATTTCATTTAATCAGACTGCTTTTATTAGTGGTAGATCAATTCATGATAATATTATTGTTGCTCAAGAGATAATTCATTCTATTTACAACTCTAAGGGTAACAATCCTTATGTGATTATTAAAATTGACCTTGAAAAGGCCTATGATATGTTTTCCTGGAATACTATCTATGATATATTTAATCACTTAGGTGCTGTTTAGTTTAGGGGTGTAATCGAGCTGAGCTTGCTTGTGCTCAAGCTCTGCTCGTTTAAGAAATATCGAGCTCGAGCTTGAACTCGAGCTAGATCGAGCTTCAATATCCAAGCTCGAGATCAGCTCGAGCTCGACTCAAGTAACTCGAGCTCAGCTCGTTTAAGTTCGTTTAGGCTCGTTTATTTTTCTCAAGTGTGACCGAGCTCGTTCAAGCTCGATTAAGCTCGACTCGACTCGGGTTTATGCTCAACCCCATATGAAATATTAATATTTATATAATTATATATAAATATATGAAGCTCGATTAGGCTCGCGAGCCGCTCGAGTCGAGTATTACTTAGCTCGAGCTCGAGTTTTCATCGAGTCGATCTCGAGTAGCTCACGAGCTGCTCGGCTCACTTACACCCCTAGTTTGGTTAGCAAAAACTATTTTCTAATTTGATTTCAGTGAAACTGAAAACTTAGTTTCGAAAACTTGATTTTGGTTTCTAGTTTTCAATTTTTTTAAAATATGTTTGGTTAATGAAAACAACATCAGTTTTAGTTAGTTGAAACTAGTGAATATTTATTTAGTTATAAAAAATAATATTAATTTTTCTTGAACAGTTTTAGTAGTAATTTGATTTTTGATTAAATAGTAAACTAATTCATATGAAACAATTCATAAAACATAATATGGTTGTAGAAGAATGTCACATATTATATTTATAGTTAGTTTACAAAATTAAATGTTTGCTAATATGGTTATAAAATATTTGTAAGATTTAACTAATTAAGTTATTGACGATTTAATTTTTTTGTTCAACTAGATATAAAATTAATTAATAGTTATTATAAAATTCCAAAAAGTCTAATAGTCTAAAATTAGTTTTGATTAAATTATAGATAGATTGACTCTAAGAAAATTGAGTTATTTTAAAATTTAGGTTTGAGTCGATTAGATATAAATTGGTTTAATTAAAATGATAATTTTTATTTTTATTTTTATAAATTAGATATAGTTTAATTATTATTAAATTAATTAATTTTATTTAAAAATATTTATAATTATAAAGTTGCCACTACATTTTGATAACAAAACCAACAGTCTCGAAATCACAGAAAATAATATTCTGATATTTTTATTTTTATTAAGAAAAACTGGTTTTGTTGAAACCTGTTTTCATTTTGGTTTCGATTCAGTTTCATGAAAATACTGAACCAAACACTTTTTCGTAAGCAGTTTTGGTTTCAGTGAAATCGAAATAATGAAAACAGACTTAGTGTCGCTAACCAAACAGACCCTTAGGTTTTCCTAGTAGATTCATTAAATGGATTAGATGTTGTATCTCTTCTCTTTCTTTTAAATGTTGTATTAATAATTGTTGCTCTGATTCTTTTTGGGCTCATTGTGGTATTAGACAAGGGGATCCAATTTTCCCTTATCTTTATTTGGTTATTAGTCAGCTTCTTTCTAGTATGCTTAATCATGCTATGGATTCTGGTTTAATCTCCCTTGTTATAATTAAAAACTCTTTTAATATTTGTCATTTGATGTATACTGGTGATGTGTATTTATCAGCAAACGACTTTGTAACGGATAAGTGAGCAATTGTTGATGAGTTTATTTAACTCGACCTTGCGCCCGACGCCCCCATTTCTTCCCTGCTACCCTGACGCCGCTGCTGCCTACCTGCTACCTGACGCCGACGACACCTGCCTGCTTGCTACCCGCCGATGCTGCCGCTGCGCCCTCCGCCTCCAAGTATTCTCAAAGCTCCCCCTTCTTCTCCTTACTAGGGTTGGCCAAAATACTAAATCTTAGAGTTTTAGCCCGACCGTCATAGCAATATCCAGTGTCCAATGTCGGACACTGGACGCTGGCGCCAGAGTCCATAGTGGACTCCGGCGCCAGAATAGTGATTTAGGGTTAAACCCTAAATATATATTTTTCTTTTATTAAACTCTAAATCTAGATTAGATTAATTTAGATTAATGTTTATATTAGATTAATTTAGATTAATGTTTAGAATAATATTTAATGTTTTTTTAGATTAAATGTTTAATGTTTAATGTTTATAATGTTTAGATTAAATTTATAATGTTTAATGATAATATCTATTAATTAAATTTAGTTTAGATTAATTAGATTAATTTTATTATTGATCTTTAGATTTAGATTAATTAGAATCGCCCACTTTGGACTCACGCCGAAATCATCCACTTTGGACTCAAACTTTGGAGTGCGGAGTGGTGGCGATATCTGAGATTGGATTACTCCTGATATCTGGGATCAGCTCATGGCGATATTGTCCACGGAGCAATGGCAGGAGGTATCTAGGAGTGTGGCTAGAAACCGCATATCCGGGGGAGGAGTGCGTCACACTGGCGACTCTATTTCATTTGTAGTGCACGCAAGTTATATAAATATTATACCTTATTTTAAATTATATATTGTATTTATTACTCTGTGTACTAATTAATGTATTTGTTTTGTAAATGTAGACGATGGTGTTGCCTGACGGGTCTGTCCAGTGACCGTCCCCGATAGACGTGTTCGAGCGGACCCACCATCGAGGACATGGTGCGGGGGAGTACATCGACACCCGCACTGCACACATAATGGTAAGTATATTTATTTCAATTATGAATTATTTATTTATAATTTAAGTTTTAGGAAAAATATGAGATAAAAACCAAACTCGTGTAGGAGACTTACACTCAAACGGTGACGCGGCGCGGGGGCACCCCCGAGGACTTTGACGCAGGAGTGTGGGTCGAGGCTGTAGGTGGCTGGGACCACGACTGTGTCTATGGCTTTGCTAATAGTGGCCATGCGCGAGCCGTGCTCGGGCCACTTGGGGCACGGACCCCTCCAACAGCCGATGAGCGGTCCTCCACCTGCAGGATTAATGATGGGAGCAGGAGGATATCAACACTGGAGGAGACGATCGCATGGCAGAGTGAGATGATGGTTGAGATGCATGTCATGCTGAGACAGATGACAAGTTAATCCAGCGGTGTAAACTCAAATCCATCTTCATCGACTCAATCCATGCCGGTGTACAGTCAAGCACTCCAGACCCTGCTGTATGATCCTGACCTTCCTCCACCGTCGTAGTGAGCTTTTATTGTTTTATGACTTGATTGACTTGGATATTACTTGTTATATACTTGTTACTTGGATATCTTAGAGATACTTGTTTTGTGACTTGTTACTTGGATATATTGATTCGTATCGTATTGATACGATAGTTTTGATTTCGTATATTTTTTTACGATTGTGGATAATTATAATTATAAGTATAATAATTTTGATGTATATCTGGGTATATCTATGATGTGTATGTGAATGTATGTGTATCTAAATGGATGTGTGAGTTATGTATCAAGTTATAAATGTATCAATGGAAGTTTTTAATTTTGAAATTTCTCAGTTACAAGTTAACATCATCAGCAACGACTTTTCCACGATCATCCGTGTAAAAGCCGTTGCTGAAAGTGTATCGTAATTCTTGGGCCGCAAACTCAAAGCCGTTGCTGATGACCTACAGCAACGGCTTAGCAACAGCCTTTCAACAAAGGCTTTGCAACGGCTAGTGGGCCATTGCTAATGGCAATATCCGCAATAGTCGACGAGTCGTTACGAAATCGTTGCTGATAAAAATATCTGCAATAGCAATGCCTTGTTGCTGAGCCGTTGATGATAATGTATCAACAACGAATATCGCTCGTTGTAGAACCGTTGCTGATGGTCTTCCAGTTTAATGGGGCAATTCGGGCTTATTAAAGGTCACAGTCTTAGCCCTGCAGTCCACCGAGGTGAAATGGTCCGCCAACCAGTCCATGCCCAAAATCACATCAGGCTCCAGCTCCAGCAGTTTTCATTATGAACGACAAAACAAAACAGATTTCCATTTAAGAAGTAAAGTTTTTAGTAAAGTATTTAAAGTGCGAAAATAAATAAATCAAAGTTCAACAAATGAAATCTGAAAGAAAGACATGAATATCCCTAAGGGACTACAGTTCCAAAATACCAAATACAAGTGCATGCCAAACTACCAAAGACTCGACTACAACCCCTAACTAGGATTGCTATGAGATCAATGTGACTCATCTGCCCTCCAGCCGCGCCAAGTGCTCCAGCCTACCTCACTGGTCAGGCTCTGCAAAAAAAATAGTAAATAAAGAAGGGTGAGTCCAAAAGGAACTTAGTCAGCGGTTCTACCATCCCTCGCCACAAAACCAATCACAGAGATAAATCATACAATAATACACCTGTCTCATACAGGGATAATATAACAAAATGGTATAACTAGCTAGCAGGTCATCTGGCCATCACATGCCCAAAGGCTAACCCATTCACTTAGCAGTGAAAAACAACATGCCTCAGCCTATCCGTGCCCTAAGGCAACAAATCACACTCAAGGGTTATGAGGATAATCGGGATTGACCTATCCGATATTATCCTGTAATAGAACCCTTAGATAAAGCGCAGGAATAATCGGGATTCACTCATCCGAACTTATTCCTTAAATAGAGAAACTCGGGAACAATCGGGGTTTGCCCGTTCGAACTTGTTCCACGAGAAACGCAGGAACAATTGGGATTCGCCCATCCGAACTTGTTCCTTAAAACAGTCGCAGGAATAATCGGGATTTGTTTGTCCGAACTTATTCCTTAAACCCAAGTTGGGAATTAACCATCCAACCTTTAGGGCCAAGCCCACAATCCGGCTCCTATCCGAGCCTCTCCTCCATTCATAAAAATATGACGCTAACAAGATCTAAGTCAAGTGTCTCCTACGGTTTCTTAGGAGTGTCCTTATTGGGAAATGCCGCAACACAGTATGCTCGATCCCAATACCTAGACCCGTAATATCATCAACCCATGAGGTTTTTTTCATACATAAAAACTATTTTGTTGGCTCTTAACAGATTATGTTGTCCCTTGAATTTTAATTATATAATTAAAATTTTAATTTGCCAAAATTAGGATTTTGTTTTAGGATTTTATTTTCAGTTTACTGTTGAGCCTAGAACTGGTGCACCCAGACCGAATCTGATTTCCAAAGTGTATCCTATGGATCCAAACTATATTTACTGGTTAAAATGATATGTTACACGACTATCTTTAGTGAACTATACTCATCGCAACAAAGATTATCAAATCAGTCTCATGGGTAACTTTAATACGTTACTCCCAACAACCTGATTTTCGTCGGGCTATAATCAAAGGATCCATGCGTGCTCAAAGACGTAAAACAATTATTTGGGAACTATTTCAAGCAAATCCTCGTTCCCCGCTTTTTTTGGATCGAGAAGACAAACTACTTTTTTTTTTCTTTTTTTGATATCTATCTCTATCAAATGATTAATCTAAATTTTAGGAATTCTGTGGGGAGAAAACCAGAATTACAAATTTCAAATTTTGAAGAGGAAGAGTAAAAAACTAGGGATAAAAAAAACAAGGAGAAAGAAGAGGAAAATGAACGAATAATAATATCAGAAACTTGGGATAGCTTTATATTTGCTCAAGCAATAAGAGGTTTGATGCTAGTAACCCAATCTTTTCTTAGAAAATATATTGTATTACTTTAATTGATAATAGCTAAAAATATTGGACGTATGTTATTATTCCAATTACCCGAGTGGTATGAGGATTTGAAGGAATGGAATAGAGAAATGCATGTTAAATGCACTTATAATGGTGTTCAACTATCAGAAACAGAATTTCCAAAAGATTGGTTAACGGATGGTATTCAGATAAAGATTCTATATCCTTTCCGTTTAAAACCTTGGCGAAGATCTAAAATAGAATCTGATCATAAGGATCTAATGAAAAAAAAAGGAAAAAAATAAAAATTTTGTTTTTTAACAATTTGGGGAATGGAAACAGAACTCCCTTTTGGTTCTCCCCGAAAAAAACCTTCTTTTTTTGAACCCATATATAAAGAACTCGAAAAAAAAATTAGAAAAGTGAAAAATATTTTTTTTCTAGCTTTAAAAGTTGCAAAAGAAAAAAAAAAGAGAAAAAAGAAAATAATAAGATTATTCCCGAATCGACCATTCGAGTTGGAACTATACTCATCGCAACAAAGATTATCAAACCCACATATATTCACCTCGAGCCTGAATCCAATCCGCTAACCCGCCTTGGCTTAATTTAACTCATGCTCCACAAAAGCATCAAATCACAAGCACACCCATGCAATATAATTAAATAAATCGAGCAAATAAAATATACAATCTATGATTTACTTACCCGAGCTCTCAAGCTCGCACTAGACCGCGAGTCGACTCGGCTTGATCTCGAACTAGCCCTCTAGGCTGGCAACACAAAATAGATAACATAAATTTTTTTAAAAAATATCTTGAATATTACAGATTCCAACTGCTTTAGGGTTTTAGTATCAAATCTTGTACTTGATGACCATTAGGCGGAATCAACCATTCAAGGAATCTTTTATCAAGTTAAATACACTCACAATAAATAACAAAGACAAAATAAGTGTTCCAATTATTTAAAGGGAAAACTACAATGATAATATTTTTCATTGGCCTAGGGCACACTACTAACAGGACTAACTTGAGGTTGGTGGCTTAGGACCGACCCCTTGTCTTGCCACCCTAGGTGTGGCCGAATCTTATAGGGGAATGTTGATTCTGAAATTTCAAATTTTCCCCTTCTGAAGTTTGTCTTTTTCATGAATTTGAGATTTATTCGGGAGGGTGTGCCTCTGTTTATTGTTCGATTGGATAGGGCATATTTGGATTTGATTTACAGCTGGTTTTATGCGTTGGTGTTGGCCGGATTTTGATTGGTTTGAGACTATGCATTTCTGAAAATTTCCAGAGCTTACGTTTCCAAGGAATGTTGTCATGACCATTTTTGATTTGGAGGGTGATGCTACTCGGCCATGAACCCTAGGATTAGGGTGAGGTTGTGATCGAAAAATCCCCTATTTTTGATGCTCTAAAATTAGTTTTTTGTTTGGTGGAATTCTCATATCTTGGTTGGAAGTTTGGTTGTTGAACCTTGACCGGATCCTCTCTTGGTGTTTGGCATGTTCGATTTTTTGATTTCTGGGTGTTTATTCCTACATTCGCTGAAGATGTCTGTAAGCATATTCTCCAACAAATGTATGCTGAAATTTTTTAGCAGAATCGGAAATGTTGTCATGACCGTTTTTGATTTGGAGGGTGATGCTACTCGGCCATGAACCCTAGGATTAGGGTGAGGTTGTGATCGAAAAATCCCCTATTTTTGATGCTCTAAAATTAGTTTTTTGTTTGGTGGAATTCTCATATCTTGGTTGGAAGTTTGGTTGTTGAACCTTGACCGAATCCTCTCTTGGTGTTTGGCATGTTCGATTTTCTGATTTCTGGGTGTTTATTCCTACATTCGCTGAAGATGTCTGTAAGCATATTCTCCAACAAATGTATGCTGAAATTTTTTAGCAGAATCGGAAATGTTGTCATGACCGTTTTTGATTTGGAGGGTGATGCTACTCGGCCATGAACCCTAGGATTAGGGTGAGGTTGTGATCGAAAAATCCCCTATTTTTGATGCTCTAAAATCAGTTTTTTGTTTGGTGGAATTCTCATATCTTGGTTGGAAGTTTGGTTGTTGAACCTTGACCGGATCCTCTCTTGGTGTTTGGCATGTTCGATTTTTTGATTTCTGGGTGTTTATTCCTACATTCGCTGAAGATGTCTGTAAGCATATTCTCCAACAAATGTATGCTGAAATTTTTTAGCAGAATCAGAAATGTTGTAGCCGAATTCTTGATAGTATATGTAGTGGGTTTAAATTATTGGTTTCTTGTGGTTCCAATGTTACGACCCACTTGATGGGATAACTGACCCATCAACTTCATAGACCAACCTATTGGCCTAATTAAAATGCTCAAGCTGAAGTTGATATATGGTAGTACACCCATCAAGTCATATAAGCCAACACCACACTCAATTAACTCCCGATGTGGGACTAAACTGGGGGTATTACAATCTCCCCTACTTATGTCTTGACGTCATCGTCAAGATCCAACTCAAGTCTAACACATAGCCCAAAATCACACTCAAGTCGGCGGCATGTGAGGCCTAGCCTAGTAGCGGCTTCATCCCATCACCTGGGCAGCCCTTTCTCACATAGGCTTCCTCATCATGCCTAGGACTAGGTTCTGCTCTGATATCATTTGTTATAACCCGCTTGACGGGATAACTCATCCATCAACTTCATAGGCCAACCTATTGGCCTAATTAAAATGCTTAAGTTGAAGTTGATCATAGCACACTAATTGAGCCATATAAGCCAACACCACACTCAATTAACTCCCGATGTGGAACTAAACTAGGGTATTACATCCAATCTATGTTCAGTGCACAAGTTGTAGACTGAAATTTTGGAGTTCGTCGAATCGGTTTTACGAGAGTTTTCGTTGTCGTTGTTTTTGATTCTTTACGGACTTTATTAGAATTTTCAAAAGGAGTTCTTTGGATTGATTTGATTGAAGCATTTAGGGTGGAAACATGTTGATTTAATTCTGATTATTAATGTTGGGTGAAATGGTCACACAAGAGGGGGGTGAATAGTGTGTTTACTAATTTTTTCGCCTAATTTCGGTTTTAATTATTTCTTAAATTATTTAGGCAAAATTGTAATTTATCGACTAGATGCGGAAGCAAAAATAAACCAATTAAACACAAACAAATATAACAATGCTAGCACAAAGATTTATAGTGATTCGGCCCCAATACCTACTCCACTACCTAAGCACACTACTTAGGATTTCCAAAGTAAGTTTACTAGATTAAATTATTTTCCTTTCACAGAGGACTTTGACCTGAAGAGTGTCACTCTCAACCTAAGGCACTTCCACACCCGGAAGTCTCCGCCTTCTTACCGAAAGCACTCTTCCACATTAACCCTAAGGGACAACTCAACTAATCCTAGTAAACTATATTTACACAAGTGACTTTACACCTTCTACACCAAGGTAACCACTTACACACAAGACCTAACACTAGGTCTTCTTACAAGCTCAAATACAAAGAAATAAACAAGAAAATACAACACTAAATAATACAATAAGATACTTAGCTCCACAACAAACTCCCTAGTCCTCTTGATGCCTCAAGGTGATGAATCGATGAAGCTTTGAATGCTATATCATGGAATAAGATATCAAACTAGGGTTTTTCCATGTAATGACTCAATGGAAGCTTGGAATTGATCAATGATGGCTCAATGAAGTATAGGAGTGATCAAAAGTATC